>JASDDO010000024.1:22103606-22703606 GCA_030015575.1 Agapanthus africanus | reverse complement strand
GCTGGGCGCTGCCCAATCAATGCTAAGCACTCATCCATTTTTGCTGCATACGAAGTGCTAAGCGCTTTTTGTGGCACCCACGTGAGGAGCACGTGCGGCGCTGGGTGTTGCCCAATCAATGCTAAGTACTTAGTTGCCTTCGGCTACATAGGGAGTGCTGAACACTTTTATTCAGCCCCCACGTGTGTTTCACGTGAAGCGCCGGCCTTCTGTTTTGGGCGCCCGTGTGTTTTTCACATGAGGCGCTAGGCGCTGTTAAAAGGGGGCGCCCATGTGAGGTGCACGTGAAGCGCTAGTCTTTTTTTCATTTTTTAGAGATTAAATCTCTATTAATGGCATTTTGACAATTAATGATCACCAAGATCTTCGCTTTTTGAAGATATGAGATCGGCTTTTTAAGAACAAAGTTCTTTTATATATTCCTTTCTCCTTTTGTTTTTTCTTTTGGACCTAGTTCTTTTCTGAATCTTTGATTCTCAAGAACAAGATATTCCCGATGAGAATTAAATTCTCAACTTATGGAAGACTTGTCTTGTGGATCTCAGATCCAGAGAAAAAACTAAGTTCTTTAAAAATGGTTAAATCCTTAGATGTGATAGAGATGTTTTGATCTCTTTTCTTTACCTAGGGTTTTGAGAAGGAATGTCTTTCTCTTTAAGAATTGAATTCTCTGTTTTTTAGAGCTCCCTGTATTTTTTCTGTCTCTCCTGTGTTGTGGTCTTCTGTCCTCCTGAGACTTGAAGTCTCAGGTCCTTTATATAGTGAAGATAAGTTTGTTACTTAATTCTGGAAAAATCTCTCATTGAGAGATTCCAATTGATTTAATTGGACTCAAAATTGAGTTGGGGAATTTTACCTACCATTGGACCTTTGATCCAAGAACTTCTGTTTTTACAGAATATGATTTTTGTTTTTAACGAGATTGGGGAAATATTTTCCCCTATATATAATTTATTGTATAAAACGGTGATTTTTTAATCACCATTGGATTTTTAATCCAAGGGTTATCTGTTTTACAGAGAACGGTCTTTCTTATTTAGAAAAATTGAAAAAATATATTTCAAAATAGAATTTTATTCTATAATTGGATTTTTGATCCAACCGAGAGTATCTTTCTTATTTTAGAAAGATTTGGGAAATGTTTTCTTCCAACAGAATTTAATTCTGTATTTTGATGATTTATCATCTCCGTTGGATTTTTGATCCAACGGCTCTGTTTAACAGGGAGTATTGTAGAATTCTAATTCTACCTGGGCGCCAGAGCTCACGTGTTATGCACGTGGGGCGCTACTTAAGAATTTAATTCCTATAATGCGTATTTATGTGCTTTGCACATTGGCTCTTACATGAGGAGTATTTGCGGCGCCATCTAAAAGTTTAACTCTTATGTAATGAATTTTTCTGTGATTTGCACATTGGCGCCCGCGTGAGGAGCACATGCGGCGCCATCTAAGAGTTTAATTCTTATGAACACTTCTGTGCTTTGCACATTAGCGCCCGCGTGAGGAGCACGTGAAGCGCCACCATAGGATTTAATACTATAAGATTGGCTCTGACACTGGCGCCCTCATGGAGAGCACGTGAGGCGCAGCCTCATTGAATTCAACAGAGCTTTACTCTTTTATTAGGTTAAATATATTAGGGAAACAAATGCCCCCCACCGTTGCTCTCACGTGGCTTACACGTGGGTGCAACGGTGTCACCTTTTCCACCGTTTGATCTCCTGAGAAGTTGAACCGTCCCTTCACATCCTATAAATAGAGCCTTTGGCACTTGAGATGACTGTCGTCTCGTCATTTTCCATCCTCTTCTTTGAGAATTCAATTCTCTTCTCAGAGCTCAGATCTCTGCCCAAAGAAACTCTTAGAGTTTAAACTCTATTTAAGAAAATTGGCAAGGATTATGACCATTTTCTCTTAAAAGAGACTCTTTTTGTCTTGGATTTTTAACCCATTAACTGAGCTTGGCTCTTTTTCTTGAAATGATCTCTTAGAGATCTTAAAAACTTTATTTGAGGTAGACCGTTGGTCTCAGAGATATTAGGGTTTTACCCTATTAGTGACTTTGATCTTTGAGGGTTGTTTGGAATTTAATTCCATTTCCTATGGGGATTTCTGGGATTTAATCGTATTAGAGAAATTTAATTCTGGGTTGTTCTACAGAGCTTAGCTCTGAGAAAATTTCTTTTTAAGAAATTTTTTTGGGGATTTTATTCCCCTTTTCTTATTTTCTTTTTAGAGTTCTTCTTACAGATTTGAATCTGCTGTAGAACTCTTTTTGAGAATTTTGGGAGTCTAACTCCACGGTTCAATGAGATTTTTCATTAAATGAGAAACCTTTTGGATTCTTACAATGAGTGCCTGCCTCATCATTGATAGGAGCATTACCTTGATTTTGTGAGAGCCACTATTTTTTTTCTAGATCGTAATGATTTTGGTATTCTGATTGCTAACCCTTTAATAGTTTTTCTTTTCAGATATTATGGCTTCTCATCCGTATGATTTTGAAGAGATTATCTCTTATGAGAAGATTCGCATCCAAGGCCGCTGCCGGGGCTAAGAGTTTACTGACGCCCAGTGTGCTGAAGTGATGTGTCGCTTCGACGATTACAATGGTCGATTTCTCCCCCGCTGTTCTACTCTTTTGAAGATTGTCAATGGATCGATTTGGGAAGCACTTCCTGAGCTTGATGAGGCTATGCCGCTCGAGGCACTTGATGATGCTGAAGACAAGATGCATTCGGTATATCTGATGAGGCTGATCTCAAAGAAGCGGAGAGATGATCTTGTCACTGTATTGCATCGCGTCTTCTAACAGAAGGCGATAATATCCATGTACCAGAGGATGGACGACATCAGCAGGGATCCCGACGCTTGCATTCGTGAGAAAATGCATAAAAAGATGGTCAACGAAGCCAGAAGCATTTTACTCAAACTTGCCTCTAAGTTCATGAATCCGTGTCCGGAATTTAGCGTCCTGCCGTTGTAGACATTTTTTATTTTTTATTTTTTATTTGTTTATTTTTTTCTCTCACTCCCTCACCAATGTACAAATTTCTTCGTAGTATGAATGACAAAGCTTCCCCTTTTCTTTATGCCAATGCTCATATGTGCCTCACGTGAAGTGTTGTTATATACATATAAAAACTAGTGCCGGCGCTCACGTGTCATGCGCATGAGACGCCGCTACAGGTTCTAATCTTGCAAAGAATCGACGCCGGCACTCACGTGTCATGCACGTGAGGTGCTGCTGAGGGAATCGTTTCACCTACTTACTCTGATTCCCATTAGTCAACCTTTTCTTTTCCCATGCCCTTTTGTTAGGACTTGGAAATAACTCCACTATACACAACATTTTATGTGCCTAGACTTGAATGCTCCTCTTTATAATCTGAAGCTATGTTTTCCTCCTTCTCCGCAAGGAGAGAACCATTTTTAACAAACCAAGAGTTATGGCCTGCAATCATCCGCATGCTCGTCCGCATCCGTGGGAGGTACCTATCGAGGGAATTGTTCCTCGTTTTGCAGCGCGATTCGTGGATCTCGTTCTCACAGATGACCAATGTGATACGGTGATATTTGAGCTCCTGACTCGTAGGGGCTTTCCTCTTCCTATCGGCTCCATTTGGCTCCAGATGTGTAACGACCCTGAATTTTCTGTACAAAATTTTCTTCTTAAAATACAGAATGGAGTTTGCTAACCAAATTACAAGTTATAAATTAAATTTGTTTAAGAACAACAATAAACAACTTGTAGCTCATTGGTAAAGTTTTGCACTGCTGTGACATAGCCCTTGTGTTTGAATCCCATCAGCCACATATATTTTTTCTGAATTTTTATTTTAAACTTTTTGAAAGTCTAAAAGTTTACACGTGCAATACACATAAGAAATGAAAAGACAGAAGAAATAAACATATGCTAAATGTTGTATGAACAGCCGAGGACATGTGGCATCAATCCAACACCCCACCTCAACAAGATGGCCGGCGAGATTAGCCATATGGCCGGCACCGCCAGGCCCCACCGTAGGGAATGGCCCCGTTCTCTACACACTAAAACCCTTGGACTCCCCCACACCCCTGTTCTATTTATTTTCCCTGAAAATTATCTAGAGAAGTAAAATTAAGTTTTAAATCCAATTTTTAATGCATTTTTAATTCTTTCTTCAATTTCTAAACCCTAATTTCATCCTATAAATACAACCCCATACCCTAACCCTCTTCATTCTGAAATCTATTGCTAAAATTCTCAAGTCTAAGAAGAGTACAAGTGGAGTTAGCCTTAGGTCAATTTCCGGCGAGAATTCGAGACGTTCCGGCGACTTCGAGACTACACGAAGGCTACCATTCTCTTCCTCTACCTTCCCTCTATTCTTTTATCAAGTAAGTCCCACCTCCCCTCTTCTCTTTCTACCATAAAAATTCTTCTTTTCAAAACTTGTCGGTAGGTGGAGTTATACCGACATTCCATTCTATAATTTTTAAAATCACAATTTCTCTTAGGAATCACTCATCCATATCACTATACCTTGCTCATTAATTATGAAACAAGTAATTAGAACAATTTTCATCTTAAAATACCATATTATGTAACTTTAAATTGCGTTTTTCATTTAAATACCACAAACTTTACATATGACGTCTTTTAATTATTTTTGCTTAGCAGACCTTTAGAAAACCTCACGAGGTAATGACCTACCTCTTACATACATACATCTTGATATAGCACGATTCTCTTGAACAATATTTTTGTGGCACAATACGACTATTCATCAAAATACCTTAAACTATTAAAAACCTGATTTCTTTAAATTGTGTTACTTAATTTTTTGCGATTATGCCTCTACAATCCATTTTGGGAAACCCGCTATTGGATGGTGCGGATTATCGCACATCCTCAGGACTAGTAGAGCGAGATGTAGACCTCCTCACGGAGCATATGATCTCGATGGAATTTTAATACAATTTTTTAAGAAAAACGAATATTTCTATTTAATAATAAAAATTTATTTTTAATAATTATATAAATATTATCAAACCACATATTTTTAAAATATTATTAAATTCCATGTTTTCTTAAAAAAATAAAAGAATTAAAAGTTTCATGAAAATACCATCAAGTATCAATACAAGTCAAAGTTACATTAAAATACCTTGAACTATTCAAGCTATGAATATTTCACTAATATACCTCATTCTCTAAAATTAACCTTCATTACAATTCTAAATAACATAAATAAATACTTGAGATTTATTTTAAAAATATATGTTCTCCGCCGAAAGACGCGACCGGGACGTTGGGAAGTCTGGCCTAAATTTTGGGGGCAGATGCTATTTGGTTTTATCCGTCTACCTCTCCGAAGATGCCAAGATGATTTATGGCACCGTGTATCGGAGGTTTAGACGGATGCGGCCGTTGTAGCAGACTTCGTTAGATTCCCCCTCGTTTGAGGGGTTTTTGATTGTGGGGACGCTCTTCCCTGCAGGCGCAAGCCCCTGCAGTTAATTACGTTACCATATCGCGGTAACAACTTTCTCCTTCTCCAGATGGTCACTTCGTGTCGTGTGTGTTTGTTTTGTTTTTGGTTGCCCATGGATTGTATACGGTGACTAATTTGTGTTGTCTCCCGTAGGGCGTGGATTAGTCCAAATCCGTATTTTCTTAGATTTGGGTTTGGGTTGGGTTTAAGGATCGTTAATCTCATTTGAGACTAAGATCAACTTAAACATTTGTTAAGGATACATTAGTTTAATTTTAGACTAAAATCAACTCAACAGTTTGTTAAGGATACATTAGTCTTTTAGACTAAGATCTACTTAACAGGATCATTTAGATCCGACAAAAGAGTATTTGGGCTCTATTGTTTTAGTTTATGGACTTTGCGGTCCAGTTTAAAGACATCATAGTCTGTAAAGTTTAAGGACATCATAGTCCATGAGTTTAAGGACCCCACAGTCCATCAAGTTTAAGGACATCATAGTCCATGAGTTTAAGGACCCACAGTCCGTGCAATGTCTGGTTGTCGGGACCCGTCACCTCTCTGAAGACGTTGAAGGATTACAACGACACATATCGGAGGAGTGAAGAGATATACCCTTGAACCAATATTGGTTGGAAGGCTCTGGGAATCACTTTGAATTCCATATGAGATGATCAGTTTTGGAAGACAAGAGTAAAATTGGGGTTCAGTTGAAGGGAGGTCTTGCCTCTGGAAGACTTAGCTAATTTGGACTAAGATTGGCTCGAATATAGTGTTAAACACTTGATCCATTCGGCGCTCACGTGCTCCCACGTGAGGCGCTTAAAGTAGTGTTAAACACTGAAACTGAAGCACTCACGTGGAGTCACGTGAGGCGCCAGAGGATTGGGCCTTGCTTCTTTTATTTTACTCCCAGAATATATAAGTGTTAAACACCTGACCTTTATGACCATCACGTGTGGGCACGTGATGGGTATCCATGTATTGGATATTAAAAGTTTTTGTTAGGGGTCACGTAGGGACACGTGAAGCACCCTTAAAATGAAACTGCCTTAGCTTTACTCCCTTTTGTTTTGAGAAGATTTTTAAGGGTCACGTGGGAGCACGTGATACACTCTAAAAGTGAAAACTGTCTTTTTTTTCCCTTTTCCCTTTTAAATAAGTGTTAAACACTTTTTAGGAAATCTCTATTTCTGGTTCAGAGAAGGGGGTCACGTGTTACCACGTGATCATCAATATGCATGTAATTCTTAGTTTTAAGTCCCTTATTAACTTCTCTCCTTTTTTATATAAGAATTTAATTCCTCGAAAATCTGCATGGGGAAGAACTAAGTTCCTATATTAGGGTTTAAACCCTATCCTTGTTGGAGGAATTAAATTCCTATATATTTATATGGGAGAATAAAATTCTCTGAACTTAGGTTCTTCCCTTAGATTTTAGATCTGCATGGCAGAATCTCCCCGATGAGAATTAAATTCTCAACTTATGGGGAGATCTGCTTCTGCAGATCTTCAACCAGAGGAAGAACTAAGTTCTTATTTAAAAGAGTTAAACTCTTGCTTTTGAGAATTAAATTCTTTTTTGTTTTGTGAGAGCTTATAGAATGAACTCCCTCCTTCTCTTACCTAGAGTTTTCTTTTTCTCTTCTTTTCTCTCTGAAGAATTAAATTCTCTTCTTTTTTATTCTATCTCTGTTGTTGTATCATTTTTCTCTTCTCTTCTTGGCTCCTATTTATAGAAGAAAGAAAGGAATCAGTTTGTTTAGTCAATCTTTCATTGAAAGATTTTGATTGATTTTATAACCAACATGATCTTTTAGATCGCTCGGTGAATTTTATTCACCATTGGATTTTTAATCCAAATGATATTTTATTTATTGTTCCTGAAAAATTTTAGGAAAATATTTCCTTGTACAGAATCTTTCTATAACCATTGGATTTTTAATCCAACGGTACTCTCTTTTAGAGAGTGCAATCTTTTTTGTTTGGAAAGATCTAGGGAAATATTTTTCCAATTAGGATTTTCGATTCCTTTTAATTAGAATTTAATTCTATTAGTTCAGAAGGTTTAAAAGTCTATCACGTGTTGGCATGTGACCTCACTGATTAAGCAATTAATTAGAATTTAATTCTATTGGTTCAGAGAGCTCAGGGATCTATCACGTGTTGGCACGTGAGCTCACTAATTAATCATTTAATTAGAATTTAATTTTATTAGTTCAGAGGGCTCAGAAACCCATCACGTGCTAGCACGTGACCCCACTGATAAAGCATTTAATTAGAATTTAATTCTATTAGTTCAGTGGGCTCAGGAACCCATCACGTGTTGGCACGTGACCCCACTGATAAAGCATTTCCAATTGTTTATTTTATTCAGCGCATAAGCTTTGCCTGTAAAAGGTCACGTGTCTGCACGTAAGACCCGGTCACGTGTGGGCACGTGATGCCCCCTTTCGGGGTTTTCCTTGCTGCTTTATTTGTATTTTATTCAGTTCTCATGAGGGAACAAATGCTTTTAATTCCTTTTAATTAGAATTTAATTCTATTAATTCAGTGGGTTCAAAAGCACATCACGTGTGGACACGTGACTTTATCAATTAGGCATTCAGACGTAGATAGAATCTGCCCATAAAAAGGTCACGTGTTTGCATGTGAGGCCTGGTCACGTGTGAGTACGTGATGCCCTATTTGGGGTTTTTTCTTGCTGCTCCATTTGTATTTTATTCAGTTCCCATGAAGGAACAGTATACTAAAAATATTTTTCATAAAAACCCCTCAAGGTATATTTAATTACAATAAGGACCCTAGTAAATATAGGTTTAAGCGGGACCAATTCTCTTGAGCCTCAGGAAGCTGGAGAAAGTGGGTGCTTGCCCATTTAAGGTAGAAAAATAAAACGGGGTTATCAATGGTAATTGTCTTGGAAAAAGACACAAATCCTGTCGTCCATGTGCAGCAGTTACCGATAATACCAAAAATCTAATTCAGGATCCAAATCTGTATAAGTGTCTAACTCATTCTGAGTCTCAGTCTAATCTGAATACAATCCAAACATGAGTCCAATCATAACTCCAATGCAGCATGAATCCAATATAAAACATGAACACTTGAACTTGAATATGAATACCAAAACAATATCAACATGACTTGACTTGACCGAACCATGGCTATATCTTGAACTTGACTACATGACTACCATTTACATCCTGAATCAGTTTACATGAACAACTTATAACATGGTCTCGGCAAGTCTGATAACTACAATCAATACAATATACACTACCGGGGTTTTAACGGGGTACTGGTACGAAATGTGTTAAAAGTGGCACGATAATGGTCACTAAAAGACACCTACATGAACATTCTATGCCGTTGTTTCGTGGGTTTTGACAGGGCCTTGTACTACGGGTTACCATAGTCTACGGGAAAAGTTGGACTCCTCTCGTATACACTGATACCTTTTGTACCAAGTTACAAACAATTACGTTAGCATAACAAACAGATAATTTACCAGTTCTATTCTCTTTACTTGTCTATTCCATTCTATCTTTTGGGACTTACCGAGCGCTAATTTGCTGACGACATTCATGTCTCTTCTTTCTTTGGAATGTTGTCAGGAGGACCCGACTCTCAGGAGATCGAGCCCAGCCAGGACGATTTAGAGAAGTTTACAGAGGATGCAGACTTTTAGGCCTTACTTATACGATTTTTCTTTTCAGTTCATATGACATTGTTTAGGCATCGCTTTCTATCATTTACTTTACTTTTTAGTTGTATATAAAGAATAATTATCAATAAAAAATTGTTGCATTATTACATCTCTTGTTATTCTTGTGTTATTCATTTATATTGCTTATTTACGCTTAACGTGTTTATTTCTGAGTAAATACGCCGCGTCCATCCATATCTCCTTCCCCGTACACTGGAAAGCGGGGTGTGACAGGTTTTTTTGGTGGCCTATGCAAATCAGTTCTGCACGAAGTGTTATCATGCAGGTGTTCCCTTCCGAACACGGAGATGCGACCGCATAGGTCCGTCTTGCCTGAATTCGGGGCAGATGCTAATTGGTGCTATCCGTCCACCTCTCCGAAAATACCAAGTTGATTTATGACATCATGTATTGAAGGTTTAAACGGATGCGACCGATGTAGCAGACTTCGTCAGATCCCCCCTCGTTGAGGGGTTTTTGATTGTGGGGACGTTCTTCCCTGCAGGCGCAAGCCCCTGCAGTTAATTACGCTACCGCATTGCGGTAACCACTTTCTCCTTCTCCAGATGGTCATTTCGTGTCATGGGTGTTTGTTTTGTTTTTGGTTGCCCGTGGATTGTATACAAAGACTAATTTATGTTATCGTCCGTAGGGTGTGGATTAGTCCAAATCCGTATTTTCTTAGATTTGGGTTTGGGGTTGGGTTTAAAGATACGTTAATCTCATTTGAGACTAAGATCAACTTAAACATTTGTTAAGGATACATTAGTCTAATTTTAGACTAAGATCAACTTAACAGGATCATTTAGATCCAACAAGAGAGCATTTTGAGCTCTATTGTTTAGTTTAGGGACATTGCGGTCCAATGTTAGTTTAAGGACATCTCGGTCCGGTGTTAGTTTAAGGACATCTCGGTCCAAGGTTAAGGACATCATAGTCCATGGGCTTAAGGACCCCACAGTCCGAGATTAAGGACATCATACTCCATGGGCTTAAGGACCCCACAGTCCAGTTTAAAGACGTCATAGTCTGTGAAATGTATGGTTGTTAGGACCCGTCACCTCTCTGAAGACGTTGAAGGATTACAACGACATATATCAGAGGGGTTCAGAGATATACCCTTGAACCAATTTTGGTTGAGAGATCTGTAGTCCAATTTGAGATTAAGATCAAAAGATTTGTGAGCATATAGGCTCAATTAATCTAAATTGAGAACTTATGGCCAATCTTGGGCTAAGTCCAATCAAGTTAAAAATGTTTAACATTTATTTTGGGCTGTTGAGCATTTATTTAGGATTGGCCCTTTTAACAATGCTGAGCATTGACTTGCATTCTGACAATGTTTTGTCTTTTATTGAATGATGAGTATTCATCAGAGCTCTGGGCTTATTAAAGAACAATTTATGTTCTATCAGCGCAGCACATGGTGCGCTTGGCGCTTTGCGTCAATCAAAGAGCGCAGTACGTTTCTGCCGAGTAGCGCACAAGTGAGGGACACGTGTCACGCTTGGCGCTAGCGCCAGTTAATGAGCGCATTATACTGATTTATGAGCGCATAGCGCTATTTGTTCAATGGCGCACACATGAGGAGCATGTGGTGCGCTTGGCGCTGAGCGCCAGTCCATGAGCGCAAAGCGCTAACTGTTGAGTGGCGCACACGTGAGTGACACGTGGTGCGCTTGGTACTGAGTGCCAGTCCAAGAGTGCAGAAGCGCATTTGATCAATTTTATGATCTGGGAAATAAATTCTCCCTTAGAAGAGACTTTGTCTCAAGATCTTAAGAACAAAATTTCTTACTTTATAAGAGATGCTTCAATCTCTTGTATTGATGAAAGGTTTTGCCTTTATGGATTTGTGATCCTTAAGAGAATTGAATTATTCTCCCCCCTTTCTTATAGTGAGAGGTTCATGATCTTTTTGTATAAAAGACCTTTGTCTTGTAGATCTATGATCTGTGAGAAGAATTATGTTCTTCTTTTTATTTTATGATGAGACCCTTTGATCTCTTTGTGAAAGACCCTGGTCTTGTAGATCTATGATCTTTAAAGAAGTAAATTCTTCTTTTAATTATGAGATGATTTCATCTCTCTGTTCATTTTTTTTACTATGAAGAAACTCTTCTTTTTCTGAGAGCTTGGCTCTTCTTTCTGAGATCTCTTAAAGCTTATGGTGGGTTCCTCTCTTTGTTTCTGTATATCTTCTGTCCATGAGACTTGAAGTTTAGGGGCCATTTTATAGGGCAAGCTGACCAGTTCAATCAGTTAAGGAGATCTTTTCTCCAATTGATTTGGAGAATTTCCCATCATTGGATCTTTGATCCAAGGGCTTCTGATTTACAGAAGGTAATCTTCTTGTTATTAACAAGATTAGGAAATCTTTTCCATACAGAATTTATTCTGTATTTTGGTGATTTTTAATCACCACTGGATCATTGATCCAACGGTGCTCCGATTTACAGAGCACAATCTTGTTGTTTGGAAAGATTTTGAGGAATCTTTCCTTAACAGAATTTAATTCTGATTAATTAATGATTTATCATAATTATTGGATCTTTGATCTGACGGTGGGGAGCTTTTAGTTCCAGCGCTAGCGCACCCGTGCTTTGCACGTGGTGTGCTGCGCTCTGTGCTTTGCACGTGGTGCGCTGCTTAGAGCGCAGCACACCTAGCGCTAGCACACACGTGCGTTGCTTAGAGCGCAGCGCACTTAGCGCTAGCGCACACGGGGTGCGCTGCTTAGGGCGCAGCGCACTTGGCGCTGCTTAGGGCGCAGCGCACTTGGCGCTGCTTCTGAAGTATTGCTTTATTTCAAAATTTGAATTTTAAACAGAGCTTTTCTCTGATTGGGGGAAACAAATGCCCCCCCTCCAACGTTGCGCTCACGTAGCTCACACGTGAGTGCAGCGGTGGCAACATCTCCACCATTAGATCAACTTAGAAGTTGAAACGGCAATCAGTGCCTATAAATAGGACCCTTGGCCCTTGAGATGATTTCTATTCATCTTCTTCTTTCTGAGAATTTTCATTCTCTTGCAAAGCATAGCTCTTTGGCTTAAGAACTTCCTTAAGGACAGAATTCTGTCAAAATTTTTACGTAAAGATTAAATCTTTTAAAGAACCTTTTAATAATCTAGGGCTTCACCCATTAACAGAGCTTTGCTCTTCATAGATCTTTGATCTAAACAAAACCCCTTTAGGGTTTTATCAACGGAGGTTTGCTCTCTTGAACCCATAGATCTAAAGAGATCTTTTCTTGGGGTTTCTTAGCCCATGAACAGAGCTTTGCTCATAAAGAACTCTTAGAGTTTGTTCATAAATCTTGAAGATCTCAGAATTTTTCATTCATTAAAACTCTTATTTTAAATTTCCTGATGGTTATTCCATCGTTTTTACAAAGCAAGGCTTGTTCAGTTGAAAATATTGCACTTTGGTATAAGTATTTTCCTTACATTTCTTAAATAATAAAAGGTGTTTATTATAAATATTAAACATATTTGGATTTATCTGCAAAATACTATTTTCCATATGTTTATATATTATAATTAATATTATGAAGGAAAATATAGGCATTTTATATTTATATAATATTTTGGTAATTGAAAATATGCATATCATATCAAATTTTCTAATCACGATTCTTAAAAGATATAATATCATACAAATGGTTAGAATAATATTTCAAAATATATGCATAATATTTTATTAATTAAAAGATGCATAGCATATCAAATATTCTTAATCATGTTTGTTAAAGATTTATTACCATATAAAGTGCATAGCATATTAAATATTCTTAATCAAGTTTCTTAAAGATTTATTACCATATATAGTGATTAAGACACTCTCTCTAATTTAATAAATAAACTAACATTATTCATAGAGATATTGTGCAAGATTTAGCTTAGGTCAAGAGATCAAGATGTTCAAGATGTCAGGATAAAAAATCTGCCAAAATCATAAAATCAATACTGATAGGGACTCAGAATCCAGGCTTGGAAAGTTACCATATTAGGAAGTCACCATATATGGTAACTAGTTTTTCTTCTTTGAGGGCTATATAAAGGTCCAAGGGCTAAAGTTAGAAGACATCAAGCCGACGAGATCACGAAGTCCCAGACGGCTCACGCATCCAGGCTGATCATCAACTGTTCGTCTACCTCCTTGGAAGAGATCGAGAAGCAAACTAGTCTTTGTAATCATTTTCTAAGGAATCAAAGTGTAGATTGTTCAAGTTGACTAATAAAGGTAGTTGTTTTATTTAATTCTTTTGCATTTTACATTATGTTTTCCCTCTCTATCTTTTCATCTTCTTTTCCCAACATGCACGAGTAATTCTCCGCTTGTTAGGGTTCGTAGGATTAGGGTAGGCTAATGGATGATGAACATCTCTAAACCCTTTTTAAGTCCTATAAAGTTTATGAACTTTATCAAAAGAATCATTAACATCCTAATCGGGCGCGCTAACAATTCTTTGTTAGCTCCGACCGCGATTAGAGATTAGATTAATGATTGTTTTGGTAAAGGCTAGATATGAACGGAGTTCCGTGTCGAGATAAGGGTTAAGAGTGGGATTCCTTTTTCCTCCAGAAACCCTAATCTACACGCATCACCGTCGTTCTAGTTATAAATCTATTAAAGGATAAAAATGGTAACTTTTAATTAATCGTCCATAACTACTAAATCCTAACGAACCCTACAAGCCCCTTATTATATTAACTACATCCCTAAAATAATCTAGATCTATATTTTTGCATTCTAGCTTAATGTAGATCTAGAAACCATTCTTCGAAATTCTTTATCCCTCCTCTCTTTTTCAACACATCTAAAGTAAGAGTAAAAGGTTCAACGTTTCCCAGAGGACAACCCGTACTCATCTCGGTCTAGCTACGCGCGACACCGTTATTGATTGCGGTTAACTACAAACACACTTTTTCGTGTCAATCAAGGCTCTTAAGGAATTTTTATTCCTTCAACATTAGAGTTTTACAGATGTCACTCTGTCATAGAGCACTGTTCTCAAGAGGAGATTTACTCCTTAGCCCGAGGGGTTCTCATTAAATGAGAATCAATTGAGGATTTCCTCATTTATTTGACAGTCTCATCAAATGATGAGGCTGTTTGATTAATGATGAATTGTCATCTAGATTTTGTGGGTCCCCTTTTGGTCCCCTTTTTACTGCATTGTAGTGCGGTACGAATTTTAAAGTACCAAATGTCAGAATTTAATTTATAGCATTTTCGGTTGACTTTTGTTCTTTTTCGTGCAGGTGACATGTCTTTCGACACTTCCTTCTTGTTCATCCGATTAGAAGGAGGATTCCCTGAAGCGCTCGTAGACCGAAAGGTTATTGCGCTGATCAAAGACCATGAGCCGGAGTACAAGAATCTTCATTTATGGGGTGATGGTACGATCAAATTATCAGAGGCCGCCGGAGCTTTTCTTGTGCGACATCCTCGGAGCCTATCTCTACGATCCCTTATGCAGATGCACCCCCGATAAGCTACACTGTAGAGGAGGTGAATTGGACTTCAGAAGGTCTCCTTCGGCCTTCTATTGCCGCAGTACCCATGCAGCCGCCGGTGGCTTTGGAAACTCTAGGGCGGCGCATATGTCAGGGCGAGTCGCGCCCTTAGGGACTGCCCTACAACATAGGACTAACTCCCCGTCACCCGGTCGGATACCTGCAGTGGGCCCGATATATCTTATCGGCAAAGAAATCACAGCTGCTGAAGCTTGGATTGTACCCTGCGATCTACGCTTCCTTTTTCCAGTATTCTGCACCTCCGATATGGTGAATCAAGGCGTTTCTCGAACAATGGAACATCCCGACCCACACCTTCCTCATATTGGATAGAGAAGTCTCCATTTCTCTAGAGGAATTTGCCGAGGTTTCTGGTTTACCCGTTAGGGGAGAGCATTATGAGGAGCTGCTTCCCCCGGATGAGTATATTTTTGCCTCCAAATCAGTGGTAATGGGTCTTACCCCAAAGAACGCCATTCAACACCAGTTCCTAAGTCTGATAAAGGTGTTGAATATGTATGAGAGCCTCTTTCTCGAATCCGGAGGCCGCGGGGTTACCTTTACGGATTTTATCGCTCGTTTTCTCCGTGCGGAAATCTTGTTGCGACAAGGTGAAAATTTTGCTAAACTTGACGATCCTTTCGGTTTTGGTTTGGATCGCCGGCCAATATTGGAAGTCGATCAAAAGGATTTCTTTCTTCCTAATGTCGCGATCGTCCCCTTTTCGGAAATTGCCGCTCCGGGCATCGATGAGGAAGCGTTATTTTTAGGTTTTCTCGGTTTATGGTTAAGCTGGTTCACGCTTCCCATGCACCCTCACTACATGAGGCCGTCTGTTTTCTACCCCGCGCATCGAATGGTTACCGGAATACAAGTGGCCATCGGGATTGCTGGGTTAGCCCACCTATATCACGGCCTCATCTTGGCAGCGGATACCACTGAGCCAGGGGTGCAGCCCGCCAACTTCTCAATGCATTATTTCACCTCATGGCTAGAGTTGCACGTGCTTGGGATCTTCGGTATCCATAAAAGACCTTCTTTTTACGACAGATGTAAATTCCCCCGGATAATGCGGCTAGTCAATGCATCCATCGTAAGTCCGACACCACGGGAAGCTAGGGGTTTGCTCCTTCGTCCATGCACGGTTGGAGATGGTATGTCTTTCACTGATAAGCTTTTGACCGTCGGCCAGGAATTTGCAAAAGCGGTGCTGCCATTGCAAGACATTTTTAAAGACAGGTCCTCTGTGTTGAAAGCTCGGGAGATTCTTCATCTGTACTCCATCAGGCCGGGCTTTCTCGTATTTAGGCAAAATGATGCGGCGTTATTCATGAGATACAACCCGCATCATTTCGCTCAGCAGCTAAACTACAATCAGGGCGTCCCGCTTGAGGCTTTCTTGGCAGAACATGCTGCTACCGAAGAGGGTATACGAAGTGCGCTGCATCATTTTATGCGCCTGAACACAGGGTCCAACTTCTTTATCAGCGAACCGAGCTGTATTCCGAAGGCCGTGAATGTGTATGTGGCCTGGTATCAACATTAGATGGGCGCTGTCATTAGGGAGGAGAAGCGATTGCTGCTTGATCGCAAGGGTACCGCTCCGGCTGGTAACCCAAATTTTCCCCTGAAGCGACGGACCATTGTCCGTCCTCCTTTAAGAGAAGTTGCTGCGGTCGAGGTCCCGCATGATAGGCCCGAACTACCGATACCCCGCGTTCCCATGGAAACGGTGACTGTGGCGTCCTCGAGTCCGGCGTGGGTTCAAATATCGGGACTCGTCTTCCTAAGGTGCCCGCCAAGCATAAGCTTGTGCTGGCGGCGACCGGTACTCGCTCGCAGAAGAAGAAGAAGTCGATTCTTTCTGCCGACGTTGTATTTGGTCAAGAGCCTCATGCTCCTTATAGCGAGGGCTTGGGTGAATATGGGACCAATGAGGGTCTATTCATAGCGCCGGATGATACTGATCTGGAGGCTGCTATTGCAGCTTCTGAGCGATCAGCAAGCCACAAAGCGGGACTGGTCATTCTCGCACAATCAAGTAAGCTTCAATCGTACCTTTTTGCTGCAATGCTTTTGTTATTATGTTTTGACTGACACTCCTTCTCTAACAGGCATTTCTAATGAAGAGGCTCTCGCGGCCTCCCTCAGGACCTTTGAGGAGGAGGAGAGGGTTCGCGCTTCACTGGGCGTTGGTATATTTAGGCTTTTTGTGCCTTCATTCCCCTTTCTTATGGGTAATCTGACCCCTTTTTCATCTTATCGCAAGGATTACCTCGACTCAGGTTATGCTCAGTACAGTGCCAATCTCGCAGGGTGACGGGGAGATGCTTCCAGGGCCAACTATCGAAGTCCTGGCCTCCTCAGTATTGCCAAAAGAGGCTTTACTTGAGCAACCGATGACGGATGCCATAACGGCTCCAGAGGTAGCTCCTGGCGTGGACGATGACGTCCCATTGACAGAGGTCTTGAGAAGATCGGCTTTCACGGCCCGGGCGGAAAGGAAGCGCAAGAGGCGTGCAGCAAAAGAGCGTAACGCCGCCTTGGCCGTAGGTGCAGGCCCGAGCGCTGCTTCTCCTGCCCCTGCTTCTTCAGAGATTGCTCCGGTTGTCCTGTCTATCGCTCATAGACAGGCGATACGCGCTGCTCAGAAAGCAGCTGAAAGGCTGTCTCAAGGTAACATAACTTTGGGTCTTTTTTTTATTAAAGTTTGGTCCTCATATTCTCATACGTCATTCCCTATAGGGCCGAGTCCAGATGAGGAAGTGGTAGGCGAGACGATGGCAACCACTGAGCCTGAAGTGGCCACTCTTTCTCAAGAGTTTGGAACTGCCCCAATTGCCACTCTTTCCCCTTGCGGTTCCTTGCGGTTTCCGGGCGCTGCGAGTGTCACGACGGTGCTCGTGGAGTCGGGGGATGAGGCTATGGGTGGCGAAACCATTCCGATGGAGGAGGGTGAAGCAGTCGCTGCATCTAGTGACGCCCTTGTCGCGGTTTCAACCGGCGACTCACCAGGTAGATTTTGGGTCATTGCTTTCTTTTTCATTCTGCAATCTCTTTTCAATCTCTTCTGACAGTACTTCTCTTGTTTCGGATGCAGGTGTGGTGAGCGTTGAGGTTGTGCCACCCGAGGAAGCATCACCAGTTGTTGCTTTGACGGTGGCCGCCCTTTTGGCTTCTCTCGTGTCCTCCCAAATGCTGGAAGGTATGGATTTTTGATCCATTGGTTTCATTGTAGGCAGTATACTTTATGTACTGACATTGTATTATTACATCCTTGCAGGAGTCCTTTTTGATCACCTGTATCAGGTGCTGCACCCACATTTCTTCTTCCAGTCAGAGATTGCCTCATCCAGTGGCGTTGGTGAGTACAGCCTTTAGATAATGTCTTCTCTTTTCTTTTACGGGCAGCCCAATCGTTGCTAATTCTTCTTTGTTCTGACTGCAGCATTACAGATTGAAGGAGGAGATGAAAGAATAGTTACGCCACCGGTACTCCCGGCCTTGCCACCTGCCGCAGCTGGTATAGTATACTTCATCACTCATGTGATTTATTTATTTTGCGAGTTGGCTTATAATCATAATTCATTTTTTAGCAGTCGCACCGGTTCCTGCTCCCTTCAAATCTGGCATATTAATGCCAGCTGGACCATTTGCTAGACGTCCATCTTCTAAGAGCGCTGCGACCAGTCTTCGTATGTTGAGTGAATCCATTGAAGAGCTTGACACGGAGATCCCTGCACTCGCTGCAGATTTTGCTACTGAGGTTAATCCCATGCTGGCGACGCTCGTGCACTTCCATAGCGAGGGCGTCATTGAGTCTTCGGTCAATCACTGCAGGAAAATTGAGGCCTGCCTACACGAGCTTGAACTCGGACGTCCTGCTCCTGAAGTCTTGGCTGTGAACTCTCAACGGGCCGCGTGGGTCGAGCAGAGCACTCCTTACTTCCGCCAACTTGAACAAGAAGTGGCCTTAAAGCGTAAAGAGTGTGAAGAGACTTCAAGCGAATCTGCCCGACTGCATGCTCAGGTTGATGCAAATGTTGCATAGTTGAAAGCTATCTTTGAGGGCCTTCTACGATGCATCTCTGATGGGCTAACGCTGAGGCAGAAGCTCGACCTTATCGAGCGAGATGCGCAGAGTCGTGGGGCGGCTCAGCGGGTCATTGATGATCAACTTTCATCTTATTTGCAGCAACGGGCTCAGATTGAAGCGGAGTTGGCCGCTGCAGCTGAGCATGAAAAGGGACTAAAGGGAGTGCGCGAGCAACTGACTGGTTTATTGAAAACGCCTCCCTCCCAATAGTCGTTTTTTGTATCAACCAACATTTGTAATTTTTGAATAAAATGTATCCATTTTTTATCCTTTCATATGATATAACTTGTACTCAATTGAATTTATAAATAAAAGATACATTTCTTTCGTACTATCTTGTGTTATCTCTTACTTTCTTCTCTTTTCTTTGTTGCTGGTATGTTACCTTAGTAAGCGTAGCCTGTAGATGATAGAGAACATTCCGTCTTGAATTTTTCGAAAGGTAGTGATGGCTTAGGAAGCAGGTTCAGATCTGTTGCCTGAGGCTTTTTAACTTTATGAGCCGTGAGGGTCTCATAAAGACTTTTCTCCCTACGAGTCGAGAGGATCTCGTAGGTGTATTTTTTCCTTAGGAATCGTGAGCATTTCAAAGTGTGTTTTTTTCTCTTGGGAGTCGTAAGGATCTCACAAAAGAGTTTTCTTCCTTACGAGTCGAGAGGACCCGTAAGTGTTTGATGAGATTGACATTATCCTCATTTCACGAAGTCAGGAGTTGTTCTGGACGTTTCCCACGGGGTCAAGATTGACTTTAGCCGTATTCCACGGGACCAGGATTTTCTCTGGACGCTTCCCACGGGGTCAGGATTGACATTAGCCATGTTCCGCAAGGACCAGGATCTGCTCTAGACGATTCCCACGGGGTCAGGATTGACACTAGCCATGTTCGGCAAGGACCAGGTTCCGCTCTGGACGCTTCCCACGGGGTCAGGATCGTGGGTCAGGGTTGACATTAGCCGTGTTCCACTAGACCAGGATTTGCTCTGGATGCTTCCCGTGGGGTCAGGATTGACATTAGCCGTGTTCCGCAAGGACCAGGTTCCGCTCTGGACGCTTCCTACGGGGTCAGGATTGATATTAGCCGTGTTCCGCAAGGACCAGGATCCGCTCTGGATGCTTCCCACAGGGTCAGGATTGACATAAGCCGTGTTCCACTAGACCAGGATTTGATCTGGACACTTCCCACGGGGTCAAGATTGACATAAGCCGTGTTCCGCAAGGACCAGGTTCCGCTCTGGACGCTTCCCACGGGGTCAGGATTGACATTAGTCGTGTTCCACTAGACCAGGATTTGCTCTGGATGCTTCCTACGGGGTCAGGATTGACATTACCCGTGTTCCGCAAGGACCAGGTTCCGCTCTGGACGCTTCCCACAGGGTCAGGATTGACATTAGCCGTGTTCCGCAAGGACCAGAATCCGCTCTGGACGCTTCCCACGGGGTCAGGATTGACATAAGTCGTGTTCCACTATACCAGGATTTGCTCTGGACGCTTCCCACGGGGTCAGGATTGACATAAGCCGTATTCCACTAGGACCGGGTTCCACTCTGGATGCTTCCCACGGGTCAGGATTGACATTAGCCGTGTTCCATAAGGACCAAGATCCACTCTGGACGCTTCCTACGGGGTCAGGATTGACATAAGCCGTGTTCCACTAGACCGGGATTTGCTCTGGACGCTTTCCACGGGGTCAGGATTGACATAAGCCATGTTCCGCAAGGACCGGGTTCCGCTCTGGACGCTTCCCACGGGGTCAGGATTGACATTAGCCGTGTTCCACTAGACCAGGATTTGCTCTGGATGCTTCCCACGAGGTCAGGATTGACATTAGCCGTGTTCCGCAAGGACTAGGTTCCGTTCTGGACGCTTCCCACGGGGTCAGGATTGACATTAGCCGTGTTCCGCAAGGACCAGGATCCGACATAAGCCGTGTTCCACTAGACCAGGATTTGCTCTGGACGCTTCCCACGGGGTCAGGATTGAAATAAGCCGTGTTCCACTAGGACTAGGTTCCGCTCTGGACGCTTCCCACGGGGTCAGGATTGACATTAGCCGTGTTCCACTAGACCAGGATTTGCTCTGGATGCTTCCCACGAGGTCAGGATTGACATTAGCCATGTTCCGCAAGGACCAGGTTCCGCTCTGGACGCTTCCCACGGGGTCAGGATTGAAATTAGCCGTGTTCCGCAAGGACCAGGATCCGCTATGGACGCTTCCCACGGGGTCAGGATTGACATAAGCCGTGTTCCACTAGACCAGGATTTGCTCTAGACGCTTCCCACGGGGTTAGGATTGACATTAGTCGTGTTCCACTAGACCAGGATTTGCTCTGGACGCTTCCTATGGGGTCAGGATTGACATTAGCCGTGTTCCACTAGACCAAGATTTGCTCTGGACGCTTCCCACGGGGTTAGGATTGACATTAGCCGTGTTCCACAGGACCAGGAGAGGTTAACTTTATCCGTATTTCACGGAGTCGGGGTTGACTCTCGGTTGTCTGTGCACCGCCGAGTCATGGAACCGAGAATTGCCGCGGTTCCGCTTTGCTGATGTTGCGTCTGTTGTAATGAGACGAATGTTGAGATGATCTCCAGGCTGTCCGTGAACCGTCGAGATTTGGCTTCTTTTTCTGATGGAGCCTTGTGGGAAGGTATGATTCCCTCTTTTTTTGTGCCCCTGGATTGTATACAGGGATCGATGTGATCTCACCTGTAGGGCAAAAAGTTTCATTTTATATATTTTTCTTTCCGCGATGCTCTATCATTTCAGCTTTTTATATCGCGAAAGTCGCGATTGCCCAATCATTTCGGCTATTTTTCGTGGTGTCCAATCATTTCAGCTATTTGTTTTATTTACTCGCTGCTTTTTATTGCGAGTTGCCCAACCATTTTGGCTATTTTTTTATGCATATATTTTACTTGCAGATTTTGTTGCAAGTTGCCCCATCATTTCGGCTATTTCATATGCGTTTGTGGCTCGCTGGCTTTTCACTGTGGATTTGGGATTTGGGATCTGATATCGATTTAGGCATCAGCATCGCTACAACTGCGATATTGCCAGGAGCGAATCATCATTTGCCTCTGTTGATGTCAAACAAAGGTGGCTTAGTGAACATGGTTAGGATCCTGTCGACTAAGGCTTTTTGACTTTACGAGCCGTAAGGGTCTCATAAAGGTATTTCTCCCTACGAATCATGAGGATCTCGTAGGTGTATTTTCTCCTTAAGAATCGTGACGAGTCTTAAGTGTATGGTCTCTTATAAGTCGTAAGGATCTTACAAAAGTGCTTTCTCCTTATAAGTCGAGAGGACTTACAAGTGTCGTTCGCCATGTAAACATATCCCTAGTCAAAGGTAGGACTTTTTTAGGGAAATGTTTGTTCGCGCCTGTGGATTGTATACAAAGGTCAGCATTGAACCGCTTGTAGGGCAATGCTGGAGGTTGTGATGGCTTAAGAACAGGTTCAGATCCCTGTAGCTTAAGGCTTTTGAATCCTATGAGCCGTGTGGGTCTCAAAGGGGAATTCTCCTTACGAGTCGTGAGGATCTCGTAAGTGTAATTTCTCCTCAAGAATCGTGGAGATCCCTAAGTGTGTTGCTCCCTTGTGAGTCGTAAGTATCTCACGCAGGTGGTTTCTCCTCACAAGGTCGAGAAGGCCTTGCAAGTGTCTTTTAACGAGATTGTGCCCTTTCGGGTTTTCACAAAACTCGCCGGTAGCCCTGCTGTTTTTACTCACGGAGCCCTTTCGGGTTTTCATCCGTGCCCATTTTGCTTATGGACATACCGTTTTTTTTATTATTATTATTTTTGTGTCAGCCTTGGGATGCTGCGGTCCGTAGTAGTTTATCGACGTCTCGGTCAATAGCCAGTTTTAGGACATAGTGGTCCATCGTTAGTTTAATGACTTTTCGGTCCATAGCCGGTTACTACTTATAGAGTTTGGGCTTAGGAAGATACAGAGCAGACATAGGCGTCGTCATCTATCGTTGACCTAGTCCGTGACTCGTCAGGCGTAGAATTTTTTCAGGAAGCGGCTGTTTATTGGCCTGAAAGGCCTTTCACCATGCATGTTCATGAGTAGATAGGCTCCACCCTGGTAAACTTTGTCTATGATGTACGAGCCTTCATAGTTCAGCTCGAATTTCCCCCGCTTGGCACGATTAGGGATCATAGGTCTTTTGACCACTAGCACGAGTTTGCCTTGGCGGAATGTTCTCGGCCTAGTCAGTCTCTCATATGAGCGCGTCATCTTTGCTTTATAAGACTCCAGATTTTTTTGCGCCATGAGACGGGTTTCATCAAGGGCATCGAGCTCCTTAAGCCGAAGGCGAGCATTTTCTTCGTCTGTTAGCTCATAGTGAACGGCTACTTGCAGAGAGGGTAACTCTATCTCGAGGAGGAGTACCGCTTCTGTGCCGAATACCAACGCATAGGGCGTTGTGTTTGTGGCAGTTTTGAACGTAGTTCGATATGCCCAGAGAGCTTCATGCAGTCTCTCGTGCCAGTCTCTCTTATTTCTAGACACCGTCTTTTTCACGATCTTCATCAAGGTTTTGTTAAAAGCCTCAGCCAGACCGTTAGCTCGGGGATTATAGACCGAAGAGTATCTCCAGTCTATATTATGTTGTTGTGCGAAGCGGCTGATCTTGTGGCTTCTATAAGCTGGCCCGTTATCGGAGATAATCCGTCGCGGAGTGCCGAACAGATAAATGACGTGTGTCTTGAAGAAATGGAGGATATTCACCGTCTTCACTTCCCTCAGTGGTACTGCTTCTGCCCATTTGGAGAAGTAATCAGTTGTCGCCAAAATGAATCGATGTCCTCTGGACGACGCTGGTTCGATGGACCCGATTACGTCAGTTCCCCACATTTCGAACGGCCAGCTAGCCACTGTCGGATGTAGCGGATTTGGATGTTAATGGATAAAGTCCACATGAATCTGGCACGAGTGGCACTACTTCGCGTATTCGAGGCAGTCTTGGATCATTATGGGCCAATATAAGCCCATCTTTTTGATCTTCAGCTTCATCTTTGGCCCGGCTTGGTGAGAACCGCAGAGTCCGTCGAGAGTTTCTTGGACGACTCTCTTTTCTTCTTCAGGTCCCAGGCATCTTAGCCACAGAGAATCAAATGATCTCTTATGCAGCGTATTATTCACGAAGGCAAAAGATAGAGCTCGTTTCATGAGCTAATGTCTTGAAGACACATCTTCAGGTGTTCGACGGGATTTGAAGTAGTCTATAAAGACTTCTCTCCAATCCATAGCCTTTTCCTGTTCTTTTATTTGCAGGGCCGTTTGCTCGGTCGCTCCCTTTTCTTCTGAAGACTCCGGAGATATTTCTGCCGGTGCAAGAACCCGACGGCTTTGCACAACGATCCTTACGTCATCGAGGTTCTTATCGGCCAGTTCTTTAGCGAGCTTGGCTAATGCATCCGCCTTACTATTTTCTGCACGCGGTATGCTTTTCAGGGTGTAGAAAGGAATTTGAGTTAGTAGTTATTGCACTCTCTCACCGTACTTTACCAACTCTGGTTTGCACGTTTGATAGTCACCGTTTACTTGGCTAACGACCAGCTGGAAGTCTCCGTATATGAGGAGGTTTTCGATTCCCATGTCGGCGGCGATCTCAAGACTTGCTATCAAAGCTTCATATTCGGCCTCATTGTTTGTCCTCGGCTCTGTTAAGGAGAAGGCGAAGCGCATTATCCCCCTTTGTGGAGTTATGAAGATGAGGCCTACCCCAGATTTGATTATGGGGGTGCTTTGTTTGCGCTTCTTCATGGAAGATGCTCCATCGAAGTAGAGTTTCCACTAGGTATCATTCTCTCTTCTCTCCCCGTCGATCGTGTCAAAGGGTACCCGTCGGGCAGTTCGCAGTTCAAAGGAGAATCGGCAGGTATTGGATGCTCAGCGAGGAAGTCAGCGATGGACTGGCCTTTTACTGCTTTGAGGGGTCGATATGTCACCGAGAATTCCATTAAGAGTAGGGCCCATTTAGCGAGCCGTCCCGTTAATATGGCTTTTGACATCAAGTATTTGAGAGGGTCCACCTATGATATGAGGTGGACCTCATATGCCAAAGCATAGTGTCTGAGCTTCGTTATCGCGAAGATCAACGCCAGGCAGTGTTTTTCGATGGGAGAATAATTGTTTTCTTCCCCCAAGAGAACTCGACTCAGATAGTAGAGAGCTCTTTCTTTCCCTTGGTCATTTTCTTGTGCCCATAATGCACCTAGAGAACCCTCAAGGGCGGTTGTATACAGAATAAGAGTCTTTCCCTTGATCGGAGCAGTCAGCATCGGCGGATTCTGCACGTATTGCTTAATTTCGTCCAGTGCGCTTTGGCATTTGCGATCCCAGACGAACGGAGTTCCCTTCTTCATTAGGTGACTGTAAGGATGGCACTTGCCGGAAAGATTGGCTATGAATCGCTGGATATATATAAGCTTTCCTTGGAGAGACCGCAGCTGCTTGAGTGTTCTTGGCGGAGGCATTTCCATAATCGCCTTGATCTTCGACGGGTCTATCTCGATGCCTCAGTGTCGGACGATGAATCCCAGGAACTTGCCTGAGGACACTCCGAATGCGCATTTGAGAGGGTTCATCTTCATGTTGTATTTCCGCAGACGCTGGAATACGATCTTCAGATGCTCCCAATGCTCCTTGTGCGATTTGCTTTTCACCACAAGGTCGTCAATATAGCATTCGACGACTTCATGTATGAGGTCATCGAAGATCTTCGTCATGGCCCTTTGATAGGTGGAACCGGCGTTCTTTAGACCGAAAGGCATCACCTTGTAGCAGAATATGCCCAAAGGGGTCCGGAAAGCGGTATGCTTCTAATCCTCGGGATGCATCTTTATCTGATTGTATCCCGATGAACCATCCATGAAGAAGAAAACTTCATGAGTGGACGTATTATCTATCATCGGCTCGGTGACCGGTACTGGAAAGTCGTCCTTCGGGCAAGCTTTGTTGAGATCCCGAAAGTCCACACATACGCGCACCGTCCCATTTTTCTTCATTACTGGGACAATGTTGGTGATCCAGTCAGGATACTGAACCTATTGTATGAAACCGGAGTCGATTAGCTTCTTGAATTCGGCGTTGATGCTCATCTCAAGCTCGAGCCGCATTCTTCTCGGTGCTTGTTTGATCGGTTTGATGTCTGGAGATATTTCCAATTTGTGCACAGCAATATCTGGATCTAATCCCGGCATCTCGGAATAGTTGCATGCGAAACAGTCTTTATACTGCATGAGCACGCCTTTGAGCGTAGCCACCTTTTCTTCAGACAACAGTTCACTGACGAACGTCGGTCGTGGGTCGTTTGCCGTCCCCAAGTCAATTTTCTTAAGATTATCTACAGTAGTATGTATCCTATCTTACAACTCTTTAGGCGCCGGTGGAAACTCTGAGATCACCTCGTCATCATCGTTTTCGAAGCACCAGGGGAGGTCATCCATATTCTCGGGTTCTTCTTCTGACAGCGTTATCACATGATAGGTATGAGATCGCTTCCAAGACCGACGTTGATCCGGCTCTGCTTTCGTGGTTTTCGGTTCATGCTTCTGCGGCAGGGTTACCCTCCAACTGCTGGATAAAGCGAACTTGCTTTGCTGATACTGGTCTTCTACCCAGTCTTTGAATGTGAAGCAGTCCTCGAGAGGATGTCCTATCACTCGGTGATAAGAGCAATAATCTAGGTGAGAGACCTCGCCTGCTTGCTCGGAGTGCTTAGACTCCGGAAGGGTAATCATCTGATGTTTTATGACAAGATCAAGTATCTTCCTTGTCTTGTCTTGGGAAAAAGAATACGCTTGACCCATCTTCTTTATAAGAGACGAATCTTGGTTGCTCGATTCTCACTCGCATGGCTTCTTGGTCCCGCTTTGTCGCTGTCGAACGCTTTTTCGTTCTTGGGTTTATTTCTGCCTCTGTGTCGGGTCTTTTGTATGACGGATTGGCGACGAAGGGCATTGTCACTTTTTGCAGCCTGCTGAAAGAGGCGCTGCGTTCTGGCTTTCTCGTAGATGTCCATTTCGCAATTATGGTCGTTTCGAACCTTTTGACCCGCTTCCCTTATAAGCTTTTCCATTTGTTCTTCGAACGACGGACTTGGCATTTTCACGACGGGAGCTCGTTTTGGTTCAGGGTTAGCATCTCCCCACAGAGCATCTCCTTCTTCATCAAAGTCATGTATGACGTAGCAGCCGCGGAATCTCTCTCGTTTCTTGGATTGAACATATCCAAGCCCGATCGTTTCCACTTTTTCGTTGGGTGACTTTCGTTGAGTTCCGGGGACGTTCCAGATCCTGTTATAGAACTGGGCTTGTCGAGCAGTCTGTTTGAAAGGTACGCCTTGGCGCCTCAACAATCTTTTTAATCCGTCTGTGTGGTATCTGGGCAAACGGATGGACTGGAGCCTGTCAAGTGTAGAATCCACACCATGCCAAATTTCTTTCTCCACTTTGGTTTCTCCGGATCAGTAGAATAGGATCGCCTTTTCACTTTTTCTCCTGGGAGGGACATAGAACGTCTCCAGTTCTTGCACACTATAAGTTTCAAGTGTATCGAGCTCTTTGTAATACTCCCGCGGAACCATGGCAACTTGCAAACTTTGATCTTCATCAGCGAAGGCTTGCATCGATGGACGAGCCGAGAATACTGTGTTGACCTCGCCTTCAGAGTCACTACCAAAGACCAGAATAGGGGTTGACGGTCCCAGTTTTTTGTATTGGCGCGGTCCCGAATAGACTATTTCTTCTTCCTCTTCGGTATCACTCCCGAAAACTGGAATAGTGGTGATAGCTTTGTTCTTGTCCTCCGATTTGCGACATCATTCTGTGTTTTCGAAATCTGGCAGGAAGTACTTGGCATCCTCATATTTGCTGACTTCGTTCACGGAGAATCGGTTTAGTTCCCCTGTCACAGTGTACTCGAGACCATCTTTGAAGTACTTCATACACTGATGTTGTGTAGAAGGGATAATATTGCACTCGTGTAACCAAAGCCGGCCAAGCAAAGCGTTATAGCAGGTCTTAGCGTCAATGACGTGAAACTTAATGTCAGTGACTAGCAGCCCAAAGCGCAGCGTCAGTATCACAGACTCGAGCGTCCGTGATGACTGGGAGTCAAACCCAGAGATAGTGATCTTATCCCGAGCAAAGTGTTGAACGCTCATGCAGATTTCCTTCAACACTCTTATATTGAGGAGATTGACGGAGGACCCATTGTCAACCAGGATTTTGCCTATCTTGATATCGTGACAGTATCCAGAGACATAAATGGGACGATTATGCTCGCACGTCCCAAGGAAGAGATCTTCATCGCCGAAGGTGATATCGGCTGTGTGCACTTCTTCCAACTCGTCTTTCATCTTCTCTTCGGCGAGGAAAGCTTGGAATTGCTCGGGCACTTGTAACGCCTGGATCAAAGAATCTATTGCTTCTTTTGATAACAAGAGGGCATCGAGAATGCTTAGCTGCGAAGGTAGCTTCCTCAAGTGTGCCAGAACGTTGTAATCCACCTTGTTTTTCTTTGGCGGGTCCTTGGCTGTCAGCTCTTTGACGACTTGATCATCTAGGGCAATGTCCTCAGGGATTTTTTCTTTTCCCTTATCTTTTTTATTCGACCCACTGTTCGCGGGCCCGAGATTCTTTTCGGGAAACGTACGATTGCGCAGCTGAATGTTCTCACAGGTCTTCATTTCTTCCGTTTCGGATGTGGGTTCTTTGAAGAGAGGGCCAAGGGCTATTTCTTCATCAGAATCGCTCCCAAATATGAGAACTTGCGATCCCTTGCTATCAACCATGTGACAGTTGCCGATAGTTCCTTTGCGCTCCTCGGTCGTATTTCTTTGTTCCCGATGAGTTTTGCGCTTCATCCGCTTGAAATGTTGTCGGTGAGAAACATATCCTTGCCACCAGTTTTAAAAGCGTTACACTTTTTGGTGGGGTGCGCAATCTTTCGATGATATAAGCAGTAGCTAGAATGTATACCCGCTTCGTCAGGAGTGTTTTCTTCGAAGGGTGGCGGCTTCATTCCCATCGATATGGCCTTGGCGAACATTTTCCTCGTCTTGAACCTGCTTTTATTTGCAGTGGAATTGCCTTGATCTGGTGGTAGTGTTTCAACCCTTTCATCCGGTCGTCGGCGTTTGGCCTTTTCAAATATGGCCATCTCGCGTTCCCGATCAGCTTTGTTTTTCAGAAGAGCTTTGTTCAGTTGATAAAACTGCACATTTTTTTTTACATTTTTCCTACCATTTCCATATTAAAAAAGGTCTTTATTATAATATATCATACATATGAGGGTTTATCTGTAAAAATAATATTTTCCATGTGTTGATATATTATAATTAGCATTTGGTAAGAAAATGTATGCAATAAAATATCATTGACCAAATCCTATGAAGACAAAGTCTACTAAATATCATTTGAGTTGTTGTGCAGAATTTTTCCAAGTTGTTGTGCAGAATTTTTCCAAGACTAAAATCAAGGAAATCAAGTTGTTAAAGAAAACCTGCCTAATTAAGAAAGTAAAACTTGGAGATCAAGTCTGGCAGCAACTACGAGAAGATTTCAAAGATCCAAAGATTCCAGAGAAGTCCACGTGCCAAGTGGAGAGAAGCTGCTAAAAGAAAATCAAAGGGCAAGATTGAATGGCCGCGGATCCGCGGCCATACCCCCCCTTGGGCCGCGGATCCGCGGCAGTATTGAAGATTTAATTGATGAAAATTTTTGTGGTGAATCTCTGCTGTTATTTTCCTAATTTGGAAGCAAGGGTTTCTGGCTTTGGACTATAAATATGGACCGAGAGCCTCTTGGAAAAATTATCAAGCCGACGTGATCACGAAGTCCAAGACGGCTCACGCATCCAAGCTGGTCATCAACTGTTCGTCTACCTCCTTAGAAGAGATCGAGAAGCAACTAGAAATTGTAATCATTTTCTAAGGATTCAAGTGTAATGAATATTGATTAATAAAGGTAGGTTTCTTTTTCTTATTCTATTTCTTCGTAGTTTAATTATGCAATTTCTTTCCATCTCTTTTTCTCCCAACATGCGCGAGTAATTCTCCGCTTGTTAGGGTTCGTAGGATTAGGGTAGGCTAATGGATGATGAACATCCCTAAACCCTTTTTAAGTCCTATAAAGTTTATGAACTTTATCAAAAGAATCATTAACATCCTAATCGGGCGCGCTAACAATTCTTTGTTAGTCCCGACCGCGATTAAAGATTAGATTAATGATTGTTTTGGTAAAGGCTAGATATGAACAGAGTTCCGTATCGAGATAAGGGTTAAGAGTGGGATTCCTTTTCCCTCCAGAAACCCTAATCTACACGCATCACCGTCGTTCCAGTTTTAAATCTATTAAATGATAAAAAGGGTAACTTTTAATTAATCATCCATAACTACTAAATCCTAACGAACCCTACAAGCCCCCTTATTATATTAACTACATACCTAAAATAATCTAGATCTATATTTTTGCATTAGTGCTTAACGTAGATCTAGAAATCTTTCCACAAAATTCTTTATCCCTCCTATCTTTTTCAACACATCTAAAGTAAGAATAAAAGATTCAACGTTTCCCAGAGGACGACCCGTACGCATCTCGGTCTAGCTACAAGCGACACCGTTATTGATTGCGGTTAACTACAAACACACTTTTTCGTATCAATCAAATGGCGCCGTTGCCGGGGATACGTGCGTAATTTTTTTATTCTTACTATTTGTGTTGAATTCTTATACGATCTATATCATAATTAAAACAAAACTGCAAATTGCATATTTAACGATTTGTGTGTGAATTTTGCAAGGAGATCTGGAGTTACAGACTTGAGGAAACAGAGAGCCAGAGACATTCATCGAGATCCAGAGGAGCACAGAAGGGAACAGAGAAAATTTCATCAACCGATCTTTCCTTCTTGCGGCGGATCCGCGGTAAGGGAGGCATATCCGCGGAGGAAGCGCGGCGAGCTAGGAGATCTAGGGTTCCAAACTTCTCTGGTATCTTTCTCAGCTCTTCCTCTCTCCAAATCCAATAAAATCTATTTTCTGCAGGATTCTTTGCAAAATAGCGCCGCTCAAAAAAATCTTTTTGCAAAGTTTTGTGATTGGTTTTGTTTTGCATATTTTAATACGGACTTTAAGGGGCAAAGACCAAATCCAGATTAGGTGGGGATTTCATCACCCTTCCTAAGCCCCATAAATCATCAACCGAGCATCTGCATCACCCTACATTAATTTAAAAAATATCTAGACTAAACTCTAAGGACTGTCGTGCTCAATAAGGACAGAGGAAGGTCGTGGGTAATCTATCTCTTATCCGCATTACTTTTGTGGTGACTAGGCAAGTGTGTCAAAGGCAAGTGGTTACTTAATTAGGACCACTACTTTCGTAGTGGGGAGCCTCCCACTCAACTGGCACTTACCTGGCTACACGGGTAGTAAAGAAGCGGTAGAGGATTGATCCTGCGGCTTGTCCTTTGGAATTCTAGGAGCGGTCTAGAGACTGGACCTAGGTAACCTTAGTTCTAGGGTTGTTTATGCATTTTAGAGTGATTTGTCTTAAGTCCCACTTTTTCAAAACAAACCAATTTTAAATCACACACACGCTGCCACTTGCACTAAACCCGCTTAGTGCATGCTCGGCTGGACACGGGATCCTAGTGCCCGTCTTGTCCGCGTTCCTGCTATCGACTCCGAAGTCGGTGCTTCTTCATCTTCTTTTCCCCCACCACCACACACCACGACCGAGATGGACGGCACTCCATTAGATTATAACACCACGCTGCCACCGCCGGTAGGTGCGCAGAATCCACCGCGCATCTCTCTCCAAGAGAGATGCTATCCTATCCGTGGTCTCCTTCCTACTTGTCTATCCATTCCACCAGCTAACGGGGATAATTTCGAAATTAAACCCCACTACATCAATCAGCTGCCCAAATTTCACGGGCTTGAGTCGGAAGACGCGTACGTTTTCATCACCAAATTCGAAAACGTATGCGCAATAATGCGTACTTCACAATTGACTGTCGATGCTATGCGCTTACGTCTTCTCCCATTCACACTGTGCGACTTGGCAGAAAAATGGCTTTATAATACTGCCGCACACTCTATCACTAATTGGGATGAATTCGTCATAGCATTTCTTAAGAAGTTTTACCCAAACCATAAGACTGCTCATATTAGGAGCGAGATCAACCAGTTCACCCAGCTTCCCAATGAACTATTTTGGAAGTGCTTTGAACATTTCAAGGATCTGCTTGTCCAATGTCCTCATCATGGAATACAAAGATGGGATTTATGTCGGATTATATATGAGGGCATTAATCCAGCGACAAAACAGATGCTGGAAACAATGTATCAATGCAATTTCATGTCTAAAGATGACGGTGAAGCATGGAAATATCTTGAAGATCTCGCTGAAAACACTTTGCAGTGGGAAAGCGTAAGACCACCTTCAACTAAGGGAGGTATTCATCAGCTCGATATTTCCATCGCAGTAAAAGCCGAAATGACAGCGATGCAGAAGAAACTCGACGCTTTTGAAAACTAGTTCTCATCATTCTCCCTAAACCAGGTTGCGCTTCCCAAAACTGTGTGTGGTTGCTGTTCAGATCCTTCACACTTAACGGAAGAATATCCTATGAATGCATCGTTTCAAACTAATGCTGCTTTTCAGCAGCGACCTAGAAACGATCCTTATTCTTCCACGTACAATCAAAGATGGAGGAATCATCCTAACTTTGCTTGGAACCAAAACCAACCCTAAAATCAAAATCAGTTCCAAAGCAATTATCAAAGAGCTCCTCCACAGCAACCACAACCACAAAGTCAGCTCCCCTTTCAGTCACAAAATTTTCAAAATCCGGCCAACACTTCTACACCACAAGTGGCCGGTACTGATAACTCTTCACTTGCACAAACTTTGGATATGTTCATGAAACATTCCATGCAATTGTCGGCTGAGATGAAGTCTTCTATTGATACCATACAGAAAGACTCCGCCTCCCACGACGAGAGTATTAAATCAATAGAAAACCAACTCACATAGTTAAACACCGCAATGAGTACGAGAGAGAAAGGGAAACTCCCATCTCAACCCATACCTAATCCTGGCCACTCACAAAGTTATAATGTGGGTGTTGTTACTACGTTGAGATCGGGAAAAGTGCTGAATAACCGAGTGGGTGAGCAATTTGATGTTAGTGACACCAATGATACCCCAGCTTCTTCTTCTTCCCCTAATTCGTCTAGTCTCCCACCTTCATCCGAGCCTATTCTCCGTTTTCCCCAAGGCTCGAACCCTTCGCCCATTTCCTCGAATCTACCTAAAACGATCCCCACTCCAATTCTGGGATCCACTCCATCCCCACAATCCTCTCCAATGTTGGACCAAACCCTTATTGATAAAGCACCTTATCCAAACAGGTTAAGGGGCAACAGACCAAGTCCACAAATGGAGAAGATTGTGGAAATTTTTAAGCAAGTTAACATAAACATTCCTCTCCTAGATGCTATTCAACAAGTTCCGTCATATGCGAAAATCTTAAAGGACTTGTGTGTTAGTTATATGTATGCCCTAGAGGCCATTACTATACATAGGATGTATATTGTAGTGGATGCTTGGACATATATAGGAAGGACTTTCTTGCTCGACATGATAGTATGCTATCTGGTTGCACTTTACCTTAACGTGTACACTGATTGTCTCTCTGTTACATGTTGGTAAAGCCCTTAGGATGTGTACTTGACTACCTGGACTATGATGCGGATCATACTAGTGGGGACAGGGTAGTCCATAAGTACATCCTTCAAGGTCCCTAGTCGAGGGTATATCGAGACGGGGCATCGATATACCAGAGTAGACTAGCGTATACCTTCTCGACCCATACAGATGGGCGATGGATGATCCCATATCCATTGGTGTTTGACATCAGAGATGATATACGGGTGCTCAGTGAAGACTGGGTACACTGGACGGACTCGCCGAGAACTCCCAGATGGTATTATATCTTACGTCAGATGGCAATTCTCTGGTGACACTGGTACAGAATAGTCTGTTGACCCGAGATCGTCATAGAGTCTTGTGTGGTTCCCACTGTGCTTTGATTTCCATCTTACCACGTCCAAGAGGGCGTGCAAAATGGCGGTTTTTGGGTACAGTCCCGAATCACATGGAGGCAATGAGCGATAGGAGGGGATTCGTCTCTCCCGGTATAGAGAGTTGATATTGCGCTGTGTTCAATTGGCTATAATCGGAAATCCCTGGCCAGGGTTGCTGAGATATACTGGTAAGTGTTACCAGTAGTTTATCGAACTGTTATAGACCTCATATCGACACGACTTATCAAGTTATTGGGGTCTGACGTTTACCATCCCTAGGCGAGATATGCGACATATCAGACGATCAGACCGGACTGTACGGTAAGTGTTACTGGTTGGATTCACAGGAGTGTGAGCGGGCTTGCTCGTCGGTCTTCTGATCGCTCAATACCCGGGTGGCCGTTACGTTTAGCAGACCGCTTGCGGCTTGTGGGTGCTTGATATGATCATCATCTGCTGCCGGCGTATTGACGAGTCTTTAGAGTCCTACACAGAGGTTTCCTGGCTCAAGCGAAATGAAATAGGAGCGCATATGAGATATGTGCGGGACTGAGAATAATGCGTGTATGTGATACCATATTCTATTCTCGCGATGAATGTATCGAATGGTTGTATGCGATATAACCTAGTTATCGAATCAAGGATTGATTCGATAAGCCGATACATTGGATACTAGTCGGTTGTGTGCGACATGACCGGATCATTGAATCAAGTGTTGATTTAATGATTTAATGCATAATTATATATTTGATATATTACTTTGCATTAACTAGTATTGGTTCACTTTAAATGGATTTTCTCACTTGGATGTACAAGTTCTATATGTGATATACTTTTTGTGCAAATGATTGTATCATGTTTGATGATACATGATTACTTGGTTAAGTGTAAAGAATTAAACCATGGTTAAACATATAATTAGGGTTTTATTTTTCCATTACTTATTTATTCATTTATTTATTTGTTTATACTTTTTGGAAAATAAATGGCATAAAGAGAAAAGAATGGTGGCTTTATTTGTAGTTTAGTTGAAGCTTCATGAAACTTTGACCTAGTCCACCATTCTTGTCTCTTGCTTAACCCTAACCATCATATCTAACCATGGTCTATTCTCTACACTAAACTAAGGTTAGTATTATGATAAGTATTCATTTTTCTGTAGGGTTCCTAGGCACACACTAGAGGTCTTACAAGGCATCAACCATGCCAATTTCAAATTTTACGGGTGCCGAGAAACCCTAATACGGATCGTTAACTAGAAGTCTAGGCGAAAACAATAAGTAGTTAACAACTTAACTAAAAGAACGGAAATACAACCTTTGTAGATCCGGTGCTCCACCTCCATAGCTCCGCAAAGATGTCCCTCCGCTGTCCAAATCGGATCCAGGACTCTTGCGTCGGCTTCGTCGGAGAAATGGGCGGGCTAGGTCGTCGATGTCGATGCCGAAGATGATCTACGTCGAGGCATCACTAGATCAAGCTCCCACTTCACCAAGTCATGAAACTTGTGAAGAAAACACCCTATACTACTTGGCAAGAGGTAGAGGATGAAGAAATAGGAAGTGGGTTCACTTTAGAATTGGATTTCTCACATTTTTCATCAAGTCACCATTGATGAAGCAAGGTTTTTCTTCAAGTGAAGAAGAAGAAGAAGATGATGAATATATGATAAGTTGTTATGAAAAAGAATAATAAAATCATTCTTATCATAATATTAACCATGGTAATGTGTAGAGAGTTAATCATGGTTAAATGGAATGGTTAGGGTTAAGCATGAGACAAAATGGTCACTTGGTCAAAGTCTTCATGAAGCTTCATCAAGCTTCATGAACAAACAAAGAAAGCCACCATTTTTCTCTTTTTCTTTTCCAAAATAAAATAAATGAAATATAAATAAATAAATGAATAAGAAAATGAAAACCCTAACCATTACACAACCATGGTTTAATCTTTACACAAACCCTAGTGAGCATGTATTATCAAACATGATACAAACTTGTGTACAAAAGTATATCACATATACAATGTGCACAATCCAAGTGAGAAAATCCATTTAAAGTGAACCAATACTAGTTAATGCAAAGTAATATATCAAATATATAATTATGTATTAAATCATTAAATCAACACTTGATTCAATGATCCGGTCATGTCGCACACAACCGACTAGTATCCAATGTATCGGCTTATCGAATCAATTCTTGATTCGATAACTAGGTTATATCGCATACAACCATTCGATACATTCATCGCGAGAATAGAATACGGTATCACATACACGCATTATTCTCGGTCCCGCACATATCTCATATGCGCTCCTATTTCGTTTTTCTTGAGCCAGGAAACCTCTGTGTAGGACTCTAAAGACTCGTCAATACGCCGGCAGCAGATGATGATCATATCAAGCACCCACAAGCCGCAAGCGGTCTGCTAAACGTAACGGCCACCCGGGTATTGAGCGATCAGAAGATCGACGAGCAAGCCCGCTCACACTCCTGTGAATCCAACCAGTAACACTTACCGTACAGTCTGGTCTGATCGTCTGATATGTCGCATATCTCGCCTAGGGGTGGTAAACGTCAGACCCCAATAGCTTGATATGTCGTGTCGATATAAGGTCTATAACAGTTCGATAAACTACTGGTAACACTTACCAGTAAATCTCAGCAACCCTGGCCAGGGATTTCCGGTTATAGCCAATCGAACACAGCGCAACATCAACTCCCTATACCGGAAGAGACGAATCCCCTCCTATCGCTCATTGCCTCCATGTGATTCGGGACTGTACCCAAAAACCACCGTTTTGCACGCCCTCTTGGACGTGGTAAGATGGAAATCAAAGCACAGTGGGAACCACACAAGACTCTATGACGATCTCGGGTCAACAGACTACTCTGTACCAGTGTCACCAGAGAACTGCCATCTGACGTAAGGTATAATACCATCTGGGAGTTCTCGGCGAGTCCGTCCAGTGTACCCAGTCTTCACTGAGCACCCGTATATCATCTCTGATGTCAAACACCAATGGATATGGGATCATCCATCGCCCATCTGTATGGGTCGAGAAGGTATACGCTGGTCTACTCTGGTATATCGATGCCCCGTCTCGATATACCCTCGACTAGGGACCTTGAAGGATGTACTTATGGACTACCCTGTCCCCACTAGTATGATCCGCATCATAGTCCAGGTAGTCAAGTACACATCCTAAGGGCTTTACCAACATGTAACAGAGAGACAATCAGTGTACACGTTAAGGTAAAGTGCAACCAGATAGCATACTATCATGTCGAGCAAGAAAGTCCTTCCTATATATGTCCAAGCATCCACTACAATATACATCCTATGTATAGTAATGGCCTCTAGGGCATACATATAACTAACAATCTCCCACTTGCACTAGGGCCATCTGATAGCAGTGGTTGCAGTATCTCATACTCAACCATCCCATAAAAGTCTCTCTCTGGGAAAAGGCCTTTGTGAGTGGATCCGCCGTGCTGTCCTCTGAGTCTACTCTCCTAACCTGGATCACCCTGGAGATCAACTATCTCCATGATCAGGTGATACTGCCTTAGAATATGTCTGGATCACTGATGGGATGGACGTTCCTTGGCATAAGCCACAACTCCATTGTCACACAATGGGAGGAACTCAGTTCATCTCATGAACAAATATACACCCAGACGGTCTCTTTGGTAGCATCTTGAGTAGTGATGTATCCAGCCTTAATCGTCTAGTATGCCACGGTATCTAGCTTGGAACTCTTCCAACATACCGTCCCTCCACTGAGGGTAAAGACAATGCCTGTGACTGACATTCAGTCGTCTTTATCACCCTGGAACCCTTCTAGTGATTCTCCCCAGGATCGATTGATACCATCTCACTACATCTAGTGAGTATCCTAACATCCAATTACATCTATCTCATAGATGAATACTTAGGATTTAGGAGGTATCACTTTGATCCTATATGGAGAATCCTTATGAGAAGCGGAGATTGACCGGGCGTAGCATAGGAAACTCCTTCCCTATCAAGAGCATGTCATCCACGTACTCTACGAGGATTGCTACCATACTCCCTACTACCTTCTTGTATATACTAGGTTCATCTACCATTTTGATGATGTCAAACTCTTTGACTAACACATCAAAACAGATGTTCCAACTCCGCGATGCCTGCTTTATCCTATAAAGCATCTTGCACACGTTTCCGCTGCTCCCACTGTCTACGAAGCCATCTGGCTGTGTACTTATAGATGCTCTCTTCCAAAACAACATTTAGAAAAGCAGTCATGACACCCAACCACCAAATATCGTAGTCATGGTATGCAGCCGTGGTAAGTAGGATCTGGATGGACTTAAGCATAGATCCTTAGAAGAGGTTTCATCATGATACATATCTGGTCAATGATGCAAACCTTTAACAAGTCTAGCTTTGAAAGTCTCAACTTTTCCATGTACACCAAGTAATCTTCTCAAGATATACTTGCTCCTGATGGGGATTTAACCCTTCAGATATAGCAACCAAAGTCCATACTTTGTTGGTGTATAAGGATTCCATCTCAGATCGCTAAGCATCCAGCCATTCTTACAGAGTCCCACTCCTGATGGCCAGCTCGTAACTAGTTGGGTCATCATCTCATGATGCAATCCTCGCTCCCACTGTCATAGAGGCACCGAAGTATCTCTAAGGTGGGTGAGGAACCCTACTAGATCGGCGGAGAGGCTAAGGTTCGTTGGTTACTATTGAATCCTTCGGTTCTACCAAGTCATCTGCTGTAATTTGTATAGCTGGAACCTTTCCAGTTGTACGTAACAGACCTTGCCTCGAGCTTGTCCGGATTATGCTTTTAGACATAGCTCGGACAACCCCAAATCTTAACTAACTTAAGATATGGGCTCTTCCCTTTCCATATCACATATGAAGCGGTAGGCAACTGATTTGATTGGAACCCTATTCAATAGGTATGCAACTTCTCAAGTGCATAACTCCCAAAAGGAAATAGGAAACTCAGTAGTACTCATCATAGAGCACACCATATCACATAGGGTGCTATTGCTCCGCCCCGATATACCATCGTGCTATGGTGTATACGGAGGAGTAATGCTGAGAGAGAATCTCATTCTCCTTTAGAATAGTCCAGGAATTCCGTGCTCAAGTATTCTCCTCCTTGATCACATCAAAGGACATAATACTTATACCCGTATTAGTTCTCTACTTCTAACTTATATTCTGTGAATATCTCAAAAGGTTCGGACTTGTGTTTCAATAGGAACATATGTCTGAATCTTGAGAGATTATCAGAGAATGTAACGAAGTACAAAGAACCAGCCCTGGCATATATAGACAGGGGACCTAACATACATCAACATGTATCATCCCAAGAGTTCATTAACTCTTTCTCTGTTTCCAGTAAACGGAGCTATGGTCATCTTATCTCTGTGACATGACTGGCAAGTTTCACAAGATGTAAATTCAAACTGATTTAAATATGCATCTATATGTAACTTCAGCTAGTCGGGTCACATTGATATGACCTAGTCTACAATGCCTCAAGAAGGATTCGTTCATTTCTGAACTCTTCCTCTTGTGTGTGTTCCGTATACTAAAGAACTGTAGTTTGATTTAGAACATCAATGCTTTTAGATAACGTGCCTAAACCGATCAACTTTTGATATAGGAAATGTTCAAAACATTATCCAACAATACAAAATTTTATCATTTCTTTACTAATAAAGAGATAGATACGATTTTGTATATCAGGTTCGGTATCTAATAACATTCGTTCAGAATCAATATATTCATAATACAGGGTGACAGTGACCAAGAGACTTGGCTGCAACACTTGCCCCGTTTTCTGCCTCATGAAACTTATCACCCGTTCTCAGTTCTCTACCTTTCTGTAGCCCTATGTAACATATTACATATCTGGGATCCTGATCTGGTATCACATACCCAGGACGTAAAGGATACTGAGAAACAGTTCTCTGTAATGAACACACCCGAAGATGATGCATCAGCATGCACTCTCTTCGTTTGGGCGGCACGGGAATTCTGGTATTCCCCAATTTCCTGCTCTGTCTTATAACAATTATAAGTTGGAGCGGGACCAACGTTCCCCAGCTCAGTATAACAAGCGGGTTCGGTCAATATTCCGTATTATTATCTTGATTAAGGCGTGATATGGTCGCTACCTGGAGAGAGAGAGAAGAAAACACTCAGCGTGCGCTCTTTCAAGAATAGATTGGTTCGTATTTAATCTAATCAGGATGGCTCCCACTGCTTTTTATCAAATCTTCCTTCAAACCCTAAAAGGAAAGACTAGCCGGGATTAATTACACACTACAAGTTCGCCAATCTTTCAGCCAGGCCAGTGTCGGTACTTTGAGGGAGGTCCCCCGTGCTTTCGCACGAACCTAATTAATGTAAACCTCGTTTTCCCAGAGGCGTAACCTCGTTAACACCTTTCTAGACACCTACTTGATCGGCTAATTGTAATGTGTAAAACTCTCCCAGGAGTAACTCTTACTCGCAGCGGGTATCGGGATCCAACTATCTCATAGAAGGTATGCAATCTCATTGCAAATTTCAACACTTGAAATTTCCGATAATATTTTTCCCCTAGCATCCTATGACCTTGACAGAGGTCAACAAACCATAGGCTGCTAGTCAAGTTCAACCCGTCATTTCCTGATTGAAGTAAACCTACCCGCACGACCCTTGACAGAGGTCAACAAGGTCGCACGACTACCCTAAATCAATCACATCATATGCTTATACAGATAAGCACTAATCAGCTACCGCACACTACGCCTTAACAGAGGTCAACAAACGTAGCACGAATACTAACCAGTACATATCTGAAATGACGGAGGGCTACGACAGGTTTTTCTGAAAACCTATTGCGTAATGAACTTGATATCGTTGTAGAATCAAATGATTTTAAAAATGGAGTGCTTTTGAGGCTTTTCTAGTTTTGCTAAAGGAGTCACTCCCGGTGAAGGGATCGTCGGTCCTTTCCTCATCGAATAAGGTGCAGGATATATCACATATACCGCTGTGCAAAGCAAGAACTGTAGCTACCTGTTTTATTTTGAAATTCGATTCTACAACATCTTAGGTTTCTTTTATTTCATTAATCTCATTAATGAAGTCCCATCATTTAAGTTACCTAAACATCACAGATAAATACGACGTACACTTATGCCATCCGCATTCGCCTCGATGTCCCCTCATGCACCGTTAGGCTAGGTAACTAACGACAGAGCAGGGCAGGGCTAGCGCGGGTGTAAAACATAAGTAACTTCTATATAATATATCATATATACTATATACTGTATCTATCATAGAACATCACATGATCACATCACAGATATCGCAGCAAAAGAAACATATGAAATATTGGATATACTAGGACGTCCGTGTTTTCAATACGAGCCAGTATAAAACACGGATTCCACGGTCGCGATGAATAGCCAAACCCACACCCCAAGACCCCTACGAGAGCGGCAAGCAACCCTACCAATTCTAGAGTTAGGAGACCCGGACTCGACTCCTCGAGTTGGTCACCCACTGGACTCCAGAACCCGGTTACTTGTGCTCCCCTCCTTGGGTCTATCCTAGTGCGGAAAAGTAAATAATATACAAAAGGTGACATCTTCCGCAACCTGGAAGTGCCCCAATAAAAGAATATTACATACAAGTTTTTACATGAATGAAAATGAAAAATGCTCATCTCACATAAAAACCCCCCGGCTATTCAAACACGACGATCCAATATAACATATCCAGCAACACATAACATCACATGTCATCAACGTAAGTAAATATGCGCATCCCAATTGTCGTTGACATATAGCAACGAAACCGGCGATATCCCATATTACACTTACGGTCACAGAAAAGAAAGTGTAAAACTACAACAGTTGGAATCCGCAATCCGCACAGACATCGCATGCCTAATCAAATGAATACCTTAGACATCACATGCCTAACAATTATAAACCCCGCATTTTAGTCTCAAAATCGAAAACACTTTTCAATATCAAGTCGGGCAATTCAACAAGATTACCGACATCCTGATCGAATGCTCGTCGCAAACTTCAGTAGACGGCAGCACCCCCGATACCGTCGACGAAGTGCACCAAGGAGGAACACCGCTACCGGGAGCACCCAAACGGATGCTTTCGGCGACGGGGTTCTCCTACAGTCACTTGGTCGGGGCTATGGAGTGAGGCTGTCTATTAAGTTTACCCGGCGAGTATCCACGTACGCTACGTGATTGCGACGGACTTTTGATCACATCAAAATTCTGTGGCAACCGATCAAGTGAGACTAAACTGCTAGATTTATAACATTCATTCAGTTATCTCATAACTACTTGTGGATTCCAAGTATTGTATCACATTCCGGATAAATAGAAAATGTTAAACTTTTCGATCGAACATTCAAACACCCAAGTTTTCCCGATACAGATCAACACATGAAACAAGTCTAAAAACATTCAGTTCGTGCCTCAGTACCAACGGTCCAGCCGTAGAAGGGTCAAGCCAACGCCTCACATGTGGCACGCCGTACTGCCCCAAACCCGAAGGTTCAAAGGGCAGTTCAAGACGGTCACATAATCGAGTTAAGGTTTGTTGTCTTCTAGAGGGACCATCGCGTTACTTGCACTACTTAGAACGTCTTTAAACCACGGAAAGATCCAACACTTGGAAATTTCCCGACAGGGAAAAGTTGGGTATTTATATCCGGTCGAACTTTTTAACATATTCTAAAATTTCCGGAAAGCCACATAGACAAAGTTAGACAATCCGATCGAAACACCGAGTCCCCAATACAACCCAGAAAACTCAACTCTTGAGTTCAGAAAAAAATATATCCCAGGAAAACCAGCACTGCAAAATAGGAATTACTGTGCAAAATTCAATGGGAGAAGAGACAAAATGGTCGCGGAACAGCCGCATTATCACGCTAATGCCGCGGTTCCGCCGCACTTTAGAAAGATCATTAGGTAATTTTTGCACCGTAATTCTTAGAATTTCCTGCTGAATTTTCTGCATATTTTTAATCTGGAAAAAACCCAATTTTTGGAAAAAGTCCAGAGAGCAAATTTGTGTTAGGGTTTCGGTTTAATCGGACTTCAAACTCCGTCTACGCATCGCCTAAGGCTCTAGCTAGGCTCTGATACCACTGTAGGGTTCCTAGGCACACACTAGAGGTCTTACACTGTGCACTAGGAAGAGAAAAGTTTAAGTACCTAAAAAAGTTTTCCTTGCGAGTAATGTGAGCACTGCTTTTACACAACAACTACCCAAGAAACGAAAGGACCACGAAAGTCCTACAATTTCTTATTGGGGGTAAAAATATCAATCGTGCTCTACTCGATTTAGGTGCTAGTGTTAACTTGCTTCCGTATTCTGTTTATGAGCAATTAGGGATCGGAGAGTTAAAACCTGCACATTGCACTCTTCAGATGGCCGATCGATCTATCACCCAACCTAGGGGTGAGCTAGAGGATGTGTTAATCAAAGTCGGGAAATTTATATTTCCTGTGGACTTTATCGTTATTGATACACAACCTGTGGCAAACTCACGCAATCAAATCCCGATGATACTCGGTCGACCCTTTTTGGCCACTTCCAACGCAATAATCAATTGTAGAAACGGCTCTATGACCCTATCCTTTGGAAAGAAGTCAATTGAGCTTAACATTTACAAGTTGGGAAGTGAACCCTCCGAACCCTATGCTCATGTGTGTTCTGTCGAATTAATGGATGTCGACAGTAGCGAATTTGATCAACCTCATGATACTGACTCTTTTCATATGTTGTTTTTTGACCCAACCATGTACTCTTCCACCGAGTTGTCCGGGTCAACATCTAACGCTGATGAGGAACTTTTTATAGAGTCTGACGATCACCCCATTTTTTCTGATGACATTATTTTTCGGGGTATCGATGAAAGCTTTGAGGAAATTTTCGCTGATGAACTCGCATTTTTAAAAGATACGGGTGTTGAGATAAATCAACTCCAAGATGAAGAAATTGGACCTCCACCCCTTCTTTTGGACAATCATGATAATGCGAGTAATCCATCATTACTATCACTGTGTCGTCTCTCCAAATTGAGACGCAATCCTTTTCCATTACACCTCTTATCACCTCCCCACTTCTTCTTGTCGAAAGGTGACATGTTCTTCCACCAACCTTGGTACTTCATCGATAAAATTTTTGAATGGTTAGTGTTGACCTTCGGTCTTTGCAAAACTTGGCATTGACCAATAACCTTGACCCCCTCGTGTGATTTTAAAAGATTAAAATTGTTTAACTCAAGTTTTGGGGGGATGGTATATTTTGGCTCTTGAAAGAAAATGATTTTTACAAAATTGTAAGCCTAAAATAAGTTTGGGGGAGGATTTTCACTTTCATACATTCTTGCCCCCAGTAATAATTTCCTCCCAAGTCTACTGGTTTTTGAGCTTAACGGATGACATCAGTGAGGACACTGCTGTAAACAAGTTTGGGGGAGATTTGTGCTTATTTACACATCAATTTGCTTCATATTTTGCATAAGCACAACTTTTTAAAAAAAATTTAAAAAATTTTCTTTTATAACAAAAGAGTAGAAAGTGAAAAAAAAAATTACATCCAAAAGATAGAAATAGTTTTAGAAAACCAAGAAAATTAAAAGTTTTCTTAAACGAACTGGTAATAAGTAGTTATGAGCTGTTGTCCCAAGGGTTAGTAAGATGAAGGAAGTCACTAATCTGAGAATAAAAATAAGTCTGAAAAATAGTTTCTATTCTGGAAGCCAAACATTTAAATGTTGATACCCTACTATATGCACTTACACACGTCTTGAAACTCGGGATAGTAGAGGATACCTTGAAATGCTCTTGTCTAAAAGCCAAAGTATGAAGGAAATGAAAAAAAAATGAAGAAAATATAAAAATGGTGAAAAGAAAAATGAACACTGGTTTTGTTATCGCCAAGGCAGCAATAAAAAATATAGCGAGGGTGCTTCATCACCTAGTGCCTTAGACCAACTGGTTTGGGAGTCACTACTAAGCCTTAGGTGGTGTAAGACGAGGAAAATACTATCACCTAATCAGCAAGCATATAAGTAATCGGTCGGTTAGTACCTCAAGAAGTATTAACGATCGCATGAAAATGTGTGAGCAAATTTAAATATTCATCAAGTTAAAATGTACTGAGGTAGATGGACAAGAGTATGATAGCTTGAATTGAATTCTCCGAGTGTAGGGATGTCCATTTCACACACATATGGGTATATGATCAATGTTTGGATGAAAGGTAGGAACAAAAAATAAAGACGATGTTTTATTGAGGGATGATGTGATTTCTAACATTTTTTCATGACTATTAAGATAGGGCTCATGACAACTGAAAAGCTAGTATAGTTGGAAACTCTAAATTTTCAAAGTATTTCTTTTATGGTTCTTATCTTTATATATAAATTTCACCATCTCTCTTTTATTATAGGATTTTGTAGGTATAATCCGCTGAAAACCCTCAGGAGACAACACTCCTCCAACTAGGGACACCTAGAGGTTTAACTGCTTCTTGCACGTGCTTAGTGCAATCGTGTTTGCCTACGAAAGTGTGCTTAGTTTTCTCCTTTCTTTTTCTCCTTCTCTTGAATAAACTAGTTTGCTCGGGACGATCAAAGATAAGTTTGGGGGTATTTGTTCAGTTGATAAAACTGCACATTTGTTATTACATTTTTCCTACCATTTCCATATTAAAAAAGGTCTTTATTATAATATATCATACATATGAGGGTTTATCTGTAAAATAATATTTTCCATGTGTTGATATATTATAATTAGCATTTGGTAAGAAAATGTATGCAATAAAATATCCTTGACCAAATCCTATGAAGACAAAGTCTACTAAATATCATTTGAGTTGTTGTGCAGAATTTTTCCAAGTTGTTGTGCAGAATTTTTCCAAGACTAAAATCAAGGAAATCAAGTTGTTAAAGAAAACCTGCCTAATTAAGAAAGCAAAACTTGGAGATCAAGTCTGGCAGCAACTACGAGAAGATTTCAAATATCCAAAGATTCCAGAGAAGTCCACGTGCCAAGTGGAGAGAAGCTGCTAAAAGAAAATCAAAGGGCAAGATTGAATGGCCGCGGATCCGCGGCCATACCCCCCCTTGGGCCACGGATCCGCGGCAGTATTGAAGATTTAATTGATGAAAATTTTTGTTGTGAATCTCTGCTGTTATTTTCCTAATTTGGAAGCAAGGGTTTCTGGCTTTAGACTATAAATATGGACAGAGATCCTCTTGCAAAAATTATCAAGCCGACGCGATCACGAAGTCCAAGATGACTCACGCATCCAGGCTGGTCATCAACTGTTCGTCTACCTCCTTAGAAGAGATCGAGAAGCAACTAGAAATTGTAATCATTTTCTAAAGATTCAAGTGTAATGAATATTGTTGATTAATAAAGGTAGCTTTCTTTTTCTTATTCTATTTCTTCGTAGTTTAATTATGCAATTTCTTTCCATCTCTTTTTCTCCCAACATGCGCGAGTAATTCTCCGCTTGCTAGGGTTCGTAGGATTAGGGTAGACTAATAGATGATGAACATCCCTAAACCCTTTTTAAGTCCTATAAAGTTTATGAACTTTATCAAAAGAATCATTAACATCCTAATCGGACGCGCTAACAATTCTTTGTTAGTCCCGACCGCGATTAAAAATTAGATTAATGATTGTTTTGGTAAAGGCTAGATATGAACAGAGTTCCGTGTCGAGATAAGGGTTAAGAGTGGGATTCCTTTTCCCTCCAGAAACCCTAATCTACACGCATCACCGTCGTTCCAGTTTTAAATCTATTAAAGGATAAAAGGGTAACTTTTAATTAATCATCCATAACTACTAAATCCTAACGAACCCTACAAGCCCCCTTATTATATTAACTACATCCCTAAAATAATCTAGATCTATATTTTTGCATTAGTGCTTAACGTAGATCTAGAAACCTTTCCACAAAATTCTTTATCCCTCCTCTCTTTTTCAACACATCTAAAGTAAGAATAAAAGATTCAACGTTTCCCAGAGGACGACCAGTACTCATCTCGGTCTAGCTACAAGCGACACAGTTATTGATTGCGGTTAACTACAAACACACTTTTTCGTATCAATCAAGTTTCGTTCAGGAATGCGTCAATCATTTCGTCTGATTGTCCTAGAAGTTCCTGCTCAGAATCTGCCCCCGGTTTCTCTCCGTCAGGAGATTCTTCACCGTTTATTAATGAGTAAGAGATCACATGGCAACTTGCACATAATTTTCAGGCTCATCCGACGAGTCTTATCCATTGTCATCATCTCTATCCTCGAGGACGTGGTTGAGAAACTCCTGAAGCGTGATCGGGGTTCGCGCTTTCTGGTTATATTCTTCCAGCGCGTCAATATGTTTTTGCAGTTCCGTGCGCTTGTCATCAGGCTTCACGGGCTTTTTGGTCTTCTTCTTTTTCTTCGAAGACTTTGACGGCTGGGTGCAGGCGCTTTGTCTATCATCACCAATTTTTGGAGTTGGGCGCGGCTTCAACATTCCCTTGATGATCTCGGGTTCTAGCTAATTTTTCCATCTGATCGCCGGGCATGTTTGGAGATCTTTCAGCATTCTTTTTGTTTTGGCTGAAAGAGTGACCTCCCATGGAGCTTCTTCGACAAAAGAGCACGATGCCCCCGGTGTGTCTCCCCTTTTGTGAGCGTGTGGTTGAGGCGGGCTTACTTTCCAATTCTCGGACAGGGCGAATTTTCCCTGTTGGTATTGATCTTCAATCCAGCCTTTAAAGACGAAGCAATCTTCAATTGGATGGCCTATCACTTGGTGATAGGGGCAATAATTGGGATTATTAGCTTCACCGGGTTGCAATGGGCGTTTCGAATTCGGCAGATTAATGAGCCTGTTGCGCATTGCCAGCTCGAACAATCTCCTCGTTTTGTCCCGGGGAAACGAATAAGGACACTTTATTTTCTCATTATAGAATTGCCGTCTCTCGTCCAGGCGATCAGTTAGTTTTGGGCCACTGGACTGTTGTTGAGCATTAGCGACAAAGGTCGCTTTCCCTTTCCCTTTTTCATTCCGCGGCTCCGGCTTCGAAGAGGAAGGCCTGTGGCCCATCTGGTCCATTTGGGCCAGCTTATCAATCAAGGACTGGAAAGTGGTCGGCTTGAAAAAAATCATAAATTAGGAGATGGTCGCTTGACGGTCAAGAATGCCCACGAACATGCCCACCTCAGGCGCTTCTTCGATGCGCTGCTCACACTTCGACCATAAATTCCGCCACTGTATTGCATATTGGACCCATGTTTCTCCAGGCTTTACTCTGGCATTGATCAATGCCGTTATTGGGGTGCGTTCACTAGCACTCGCGAAACGCTGGATGAATAGTAGCTCCATCTCTGCAAATGTCTTAACGGAGTCATTCGGGAGTTCAGAGTACTATTCGAACGCCGTTTCCGACAAGCTGCCGACGAACTGGCGAAATAGTAGTTTATCGTCACCTCCAGTGTTGCCACATAGAGCCCTGAACTGGGCGACATGCTGGTGGGGATTGCCCGTCCTTTTATATACATGGAATTTAGGGATCGTATATCCCGGCGGGTACCTTATTTGGTCATACCAGCCCGGATGGGATCGTCCAGTCTTAACGATCTACCCGGCCGTTTCGCTCGCCTGATGAGATCGTATTTGCTGAGCGATGTAATCATCCAGAGCGGCCTTGGAGATGGTCTCCTCCTTGGCTGCTGAAAGAGCTGGAGGAGGGCTCGATGTCTCCCCTCTGTCGTCTTCAACGATAATCGGGGGGTCTTCAGCTGGAGGTTCTAGCTGTAACATCATCCCGGCCATGTCTTGGAACAAAAGAGCCATTCGTTTTATGTTGGCCGCCTGTTCCGCGGCCTCTTTTTCTTTCCTCTCGAGCATTCTTCGGAGGAATTCAGCATCAGTTTCTTGTTCCTGACGCTGCTCTGAGATCTCTGGATTTTCTTTCGGCCCAGTGAGTGCGGCCATTGCAGTCAGCTCTCCTGAAGTTTTTGCTGCTGTTGCTCTTGAGCCTTTGTTATCGATCGGGTAAGTGGTTGATGACCCGTAGAAGCACGACTTTCCTCTTTTCCAGAAGCCATATAAACGGTATGTGTTACCATGCCCCCAGACTTAGGGCGTTTAGGTTCAGCGTCCTTGCAGTTCACCGTGGTCACATGGGCTTTCTCCGGCCTCCTTCTCTTATGAGCGGTTGACGTTGACGGAGTCGTTGCAACGAGCACCCATACGGATGACATCTTCTGTGGTACCACGGGATGGCTCTTTTTTTTCCGAGCTTTAATCTTCTTTGGTCGACGAGAGTAATCCTGGTCAAATCACCGATTCCTGGACCTGTCGCCAGATTTTGTAAATTTTGGAGGACAACCGCTGAGGGGGCTGCTCCGGCTTCTTTTCTGTAGCATTCTCCACAGGTGGGGGAGATCTTTTTAGCATGGCAGTTGGAGAGTTCTTGCGGACCCTCCTAAGTGGTTCGAAGCTGTTCCCAGTCGGAACAGCAGCATCGACTTCCACCATGGGAGCTGGCGGAGTCAGTCCAGAAGGGGAGTTGCCCCCAGCCTTCCTTACTCGGCGCCAGTCGTGACGTCGAGCGTGTCGAGCCGTTGGCATTGTCTCAGCTGTAGGGGTGACTTCTTCATGCCCCCTGTGTTGGTCAGAAGTTTTCATTCTCAGCCTATTGAAGACTGACGTGCGTTGAAAGGGAATAGCCAGTCTGTCGAAGGCAGACTTCCGAGCAGGTGAAGCAGCCTTGACGATTCCGCCTGAAACGGGAGCCGGAACGGCTAGCCTTGTGAAAACTAACTTCTTGGCAGAAAAAGCCTCTCTGATAATATTGTCCGCTTGAGCCGGGATGGCTATCCGCTTAGGGATGCTACTTCAGGTATCGCGGGCATGTTGGCGTTTTGGCCCAGTCTGTTGAAAACTGAGGCAGTGGAGTTGGGCGACCCGTTGAAAAGGGCCGCGGCAGTGGTAAGTTGATCAAAGACCGACATCTTTGGGGCTTCTTACGACAGCAGCGAGGCATTGAAGCTCATCGGTGGGATCATGGTCCTAAAGAACAGCCCAGTGGTGGCCTGAGTTACTTGTTCCACTGGCATCTTGAACAAGGGGGCCGCTTGGGGCCCGTAGGTTACACCTCCACATGAGGTGGAATGGGAGTTACAGTTGCAGCTGGAGCAGTTAGAGGCCATTTCTTTTTTCTGCACGAGAGAAAAACCAAATCTTAGTACCTCAAACCCAAGGGCAACCATATCAAACCGCGATTCGTTCGCGAAACACAACACACGAAGTGTGGAGTGGAAAGAGGAAAAGGTCCCACCGGGCGTGCCAGAATCTGTTCCCCTCTGAACACGGAGACGCGACCGCATAGGTCCGTCTTGCCTGAATTCGGGGCAGATGCTAATTGGTGATATCCGTCCACCTCTCCAAAAATGCCAAGTTGATTTATGACACCATGTATCGAAGGTTTAAACGGATGCGGCCGATATAGCAGATTTCGTCAGATTCCCCCTCGTTGAGGGGTTTTTGATTGTAGGGACGCTCTTCCCTGCAGGCGCAAGCCCCTGCAATTAATTATGCTACCGTATCGCGGTAACCACTTTCTCCTTCTCCAGATGGTCACTTCGTGTCGTGGGTGTTTGTTTTGTTTTTGGTTGCCCGTGGATTGTATACGGAGACTAATTTATGTTGTCGCCCGTAGGACGTGGATTAGTCCAAATCCGTATTTTCTTAGATTTGGGTTTGGGGTTGGGTGTAAGGATACGTTAATCTCATTTGAGACTAAGATCAACTTAAACGTTTGTTAAGGATACATTATTCTAATTTTAGAGTAAGATCAACTTAACGGGATTATTTAGATCCAACAAGAGAGCATTTTGAGCTCTATTGTTTAGTTTAGGGACATTGCGGTCCAATATTAGTTTAAGGACATCTTGGTCCAGTGTTAGTTTAAGGACATCTTGGTCCAAGGTTAAGGACATTATAGTCCATGGGCTTAAGGACCCCACAGTCCGAGATTAAGAACATCATAGTCCATGGGCTTAAAGACCACACAGTCCAGTTTAAAGACGTCATAGTCCGTGAAATGTATGGTTGTCAGGACCCGTCACCTCTCTGAAGACGTTGAAGGATTACAACGACATATATCAGAGGGGTTCAGAGATATACCCTTGAACCAATTTTGGTTGAGAGATCTGTAGTCCAATTTGAGACTAAGATCAAAAGATGTGTGAGCATATAGGCTCAATTAATCTGAATTGAGGACTTATGGCCAATCTTAGGCTAAGTCCAATCAAGTTAAAAATGTTTAACATTTATTTTGGGCTGTTGAGCATTTATTTGGGATTGGCCATTTTAACAATGCTGAGCATTGACTTGCATTCTGACAATGTTTTGTCTTTTATTGAATGCTGAGCATTCATCAGAGCTCTGGGCTTATTAAAGAACAATTTATGTTTTATCAGCGTAGCACATGGTGCGCTTGGCTCTTTGCGTCAATCAAAGAGCGCAGTGCGCTTCTGCCGAGTAGCGCACAAGTGAGGGACATGTGTCGCGCTTGGCGCTAGCGCCAGTTAATGAGCGCGTTGCGCTGATTTATGAGCGCATAGCGCTATTTGTTCAATGGCGCACACGTGAGGAGCACATGGTGCGCTTGGCGCTGAGTGCCAGTCCATGAGCGCGAAGCGCTAGTTCAAGAGCGCAAAGCGCTAACTGTTGAATGGCGCACACGTGAGTGACACATGGTGCGCTTGGCGCTGAGCGCCAGTCCAAAAGCGCAGAAGCGCATTTGATCAATTTTATGATCTGGGAAATAAATTCTCCCTTAGAAGAGACTTTGTCTCAAGATCGTAAGAACAAAAGTTCTTACTTTATAAGAGATGCTTCAATCTCTTGTATTGATGAAAGGCTTTGCCTTTATGGATCTGTGATCCTTAAGAGAATTGAATTATTCTCTCCCCTTTCTTATAGTGAGATGTTCATGATCTCTTTGTATAAAAGACCTTTGTCTTGTAGATCTATGATCTGTGAGAAGAATTATGTTCTTCTTTTTATTTTATGATGAGACCCGTTGATCTCTTTGTGAAAGACAATGGTCTTGTAGATCTATGATCTTTAAAGAATTAAATTCTTCTTTTAATTATAAGATGATTTCATCTCTCTGTCCACTTTTTTTACCTTGAAGAAACTCTTCTTTTTCTGAGAGCTTGGCACTTCTTTCTGAGATCTCTCAAAGCTTATGGGGGGTCCCTCTCGTTGTTTCTGTATATCTTCTGTCCATGAGACTTGAAGTCTTGGGGTCTTTATTTATGGCAAGCTGACCAGTTCAATCAGTTAAGGAGATCTTTTCTCCAATTGATTTGGAGAATTTCCCATCGTTGGATCTTTGATCCAAGGGCTTCTGATTTACAGAAGGTAATCTTCTTGTTATTAACAAGATTGGGAAATCTTTTCCATACAGAATTTATTCTGTATTTTGATGATTTTTAATCACCACTAGATCATTGATCCAACGGTGCTCTGATTTACAGAGCACAATCTTGTTGTTTGGAAAGATTTTGAGGAATCTTTCCTTAACAGAATTTAATTCTGATTAATTAATGATTTATCATTATTATTGGATCTTTGATCTGACGGCGGGGAGCTTTTAGTTCCAGGGCTAGTGCACCCGTGCTTTGCACGTGGAGCGCTGCTTAGAGTGCAGCGCACTTAGCGCTAGCGCATCCGTGCTTCGCACGTGGTGCGCTGCTTAGAGCGCAGCGCACCTAGCGAGCGCACCTTTGCTTTGCACGTGGTGTGCTGCTTAGAGCTCAGGGCACCTAGCGCTAGTGCACACGTGCTTTGCAAGTGGTGCGCTGCTTAGGGCGCAGCGCACATGGCGCTGCTTCTGAAGTATTGCTTCATTTCAAAATTTGAATTTTAAACAGAGCTTTGCTCTGATTGGGGAAAACAACAGGTCAGTTCTACATGAAAACCTATGCAATATATCACAAGAATTATAAGAATCAGCAACTATACATTCTTTACATTTCAATTCTTTGAATCTATCCTAACACTACTTTTTTCTCAAGGTTATGGATTCCCCGAACAACACGAGCACCAACGTGAATGGAAATACTCCCCTCCTCTACCACCACCACCTACCGTAGCAGCTCATATCAACGAGCAGACGGTATTGCTTGAGGCGATCAAGAGCCTCTTGGAGGAACAGCAGCAGCAGAATGCTATCCTCTTGCACCGCCCTGAGACCGAGGCACCCGGAGTGAAGCAATTCTGAGCACTGCACCCTAAGAACTTTTTTTGGAAAGCGAGCCCCCTGGAGGCAGAAGAATGCTCAGTCCATCGAAGACGATCTGGCAGCAGAACAAGTTCCAGAGATTGCTTGGGTGAGAGTTGTGGAGCTGCAACTCATTGATGATGCCAGAGTTTGGTGGAAGGCTGAAGAAAGCCGACTCACCCAGCTGATTGAATGGAAGAAATTTCGCGACATGTTCGACGCGAAATATTTTCCCGAGACTGCCCGTTTTGACATGGAATAACAGTCCATCCACTTGCAACAAGGTTTGATGTGGAACAAATCTGTGGATGAATACGATGCTAAGTTTATCATGCTTAGCAAGTAAGATATGTCTCAATATTCAATTTCTTGATATCACATACTACACTGCTAACACAAGACTGTAACAGGTTTGCGGCACATCTCATACCGACTGCTGAGACTAGAGCCCGACAATATCAGCAAGGGTTGGACCCGGAGATCCAAGATGCACTAGTTACAGGGAATTTCCCAACCCTTGATCTTGCTCTGAATGCTGCCCGAAGATATGAGGCAGTTGTAAAGAAAAACGGCAGACCTCAGACTGTCGGTGTGAAGTGCCCTGCCACTCAGATGCAAGGGGGAACCTCTTCCATGCCAACTTTTGCACCCAGGAGATCGGAAGTAACATTTAACTGGCCAAGTCCAGATTTTTGCTTCTACTACAAGAGGAATGGACACCTAGGGAAGGACTGCAGGCGTGCAAACGGTCTGTGCTTAGTTTGTGGTGCATCCATTCACGGTATTGGAACATGTCCTCATAGATGCAACCCAGTTCCAACACACATCACCTTTCCGCAGCGGTCGGCCATTCAGGCTTCTGCACCTCGTCTTGCCCTACCTGCTCCACCTCCTCGTGGACCTCCAGCACGGCCTCCTCGTCAGTTCCACCAGGCAATGAGGAACATGTCTCAAAGGCAGAGAAATATGCCCCAAAGACAGAGGAATGTGCCTCCAGCTAGGAGGAATGTACCCCGGCGTTTTAGAGGCCGTAAAAACCAAAACTATAATTCAAGGTAACACTAGTAATTCTTCTTCTTCCAAAACCCATGCATCCTTTTATTCTTTCAAACATATTTTTTTCATGCACTTTCAGTAGTTCTTTTCATCACCACTGTCATCAAATTTTCTTGAATCTATTATAACTTCCTTCTATAAATTTCGAGAACGAAATTTTTATAAGGAGGGTAGAATGTAACGATCCTGAATTTTCTATACAAAATTTTTCTTTTAAAAGTATAGAATGGAGTTTGCTAACCTGAGTACAAGTTATAAATTAAATTTGTTTAAGAACGGCATGAAACAACTTGTTACTCGTTGGTAAAGCTTTGCACTGCTGTGACATAGCCCCTGTATTCGAATCCCATCAGACATATATATTTTTTCTGAATTTTTATTTTAAACTTTTTGGAAGCCCAAAAGTTTACACGTGCAATACACGAAAGAAATAAAAAGACAGAAGAAATAAATATGTGCTAAATATTGTATGAACAGAACACGTGGCATCAATCCAACACCCCACCTCAACAAGATGGCCGGCGAGATTAGCTATATGGCCGGCACCGCCGGGCCCCACCGTAGGGAATGGCCCCGTTCTCTGCATACTAAAACCCTTGGACTCCCCCACTACCCGTGTTCTGTTTATTTTCCCTGGAAATTATCCAGAGAATTAAAATGAAGCTTTAAATCTAATTTTTAATGCATTTTTAATTCTTTTTTCAATTATTAAACCCTAATTTCATCATATAAATACAACCCCATACCCTAGCCCTCTTCATTCTGAAATCTATTGCTAAAATTCTCAAAAATTCTCAAGTCCAAGAAGAGTACAAGTGGAGTTATCCCTAGGTCATTTTCCGGCGAGGATTCGAGACGTTTCCGGCGACTCCGCGACTATACGAAGGCTACCATTCTCTTCCTCTACCTTCCCTCTATTCTTTTAGCAAGTATGTCCCACCTCCCCTCTTCTCTTTCTACCATAAAAATTCTTCTTTTCAAAACTTGTCTGTAAGTGGAGTTATACCGACATTCGATTCTATAATCTTTAAAATTACAATTTCTCTTAAGAATCACTCATCCATATCACTATACCTTGCTCATTAATCAAGAAAAAAATAACTAGAACAATTTTCATCTTAAAATACCATGTTATGTAATTTTAAATTGCGTTTTTCATTTAAATATCACAAACTTTACATATGACGTCTTTTAATTATTTTTACTTACCATACCTTTAGAAAACCTCACGAGATAATGACCTACCTCTCACATACACAAATCTTGACATAACATGATTCTCTTGAACAATATTTTTGTGGCAAAATACGACTTTTCATCAAAATACCTTAAACTATTAAAAACCGGATTTCTTTAAATTGTGTTACTTAATTCTTTACGATTATGCCTCTACAACCCATTTTAGGAAACCCGCTATTTGATGGTGTGGATTATCGCACATTCTCGGGGCTAGTAGAGCGAGATGCAGACATTCTCACGGAGCATACGATCTCGATGGAATTTTAATACAATTTTTAAAGAAAAACGAGGATTTCTATTTAATAATAAAAATTTATTTTTAATAATTATATAAATATTATCAAACCACATATTTTTAAAATATTATTAAATTCCATGTTTTCTAAACAAAATAAAAGAATTACAAGTTTCATGAAAATACCATCAAGTATCAATACAAGTCAAAGTTACATTAAAATACCTTGAACTATTCAAGTTATGAATATTTTCACTAATATACCTCATTCTCTAAAATTCACTTTCTTGACAATTCTAAATAACATAAATAAATACTTGAGGTTTATTTTGAAAGTATACTAAAAATATTTTTCATAAAATACCCTCAAGTTATATTAAATTACAATAATGACCCTAGTAAATATAAGTTTAAGCGGAACCAATTCTCTTGAGCCTCAAAGAGCCAGAGAAAGTGGGTGCTTGCCCATTTAAGGTAGAAAACTAAAACGGGGTTATCAATGGTAATTGTCTTAGAAAAATACACAAATCTTGACGTCCATGTGCAGCAGTTACCGATAACACCAAAAATCTAATTCAGGATCCAAATCTGTGTAAGTGTCTAACTCAATCTGAATCTCAGTCTAATCTGAATACAATCCAAACATGAATCCAACTATAACTCTAATGCAACATGAATCCAATATACCAAATATGAACACTTGAACTTGAACATGAATACCAGAACAATATCAACATGACTTGACTTAACCGAACCATGAATATATCTTGAACTTGACTACATGATTGCCGTTTACATCCTGAATCGGTTTACATGAACAACTTATACCATAGTCTCGGCAAGTCTGATAACTACAATCAATACAATATACACTACGGGGTTTTAACGGGGTAGACTGGTACGGAATGTGTTAAAAGTGGCATGATGATGGTCACTAAAAGACACCTACATGAACATCCTGTACCGTTGTCCCGTGGGTTTTGACGGGACCTTGTATTACGGATTACCACAGTCTATGGGAAAATTTGGACTCCTCTCGTATACACTGATATTTTCTGTACCAAGATACAAACAACTACGTTAGTATAACAAACAGATAATTTACCAGTTCTATTCTCTTTACTTGTCTATTCCATTCTATATTTTGGGACTTACCGAGCGCTAGTTCGCTGACGACGTTCCTGTCTCTTCTTTGTTTGGAATGTTGTCAGTAGGAACCGACTCTCAGGAGATCGAGTCCATCCAGGAAGATTTGGAGAAGTTTACAGAGAAGGCAGACTTTTAGGCCTTACTTGTACTATTTTTCTTTTCAGTTCATATGTCATTGTTTAGGTATCGCTTTCTATCATTGTACTTTACTTTTCAGTTGTATGTAAAGAATAATTATCAATAAAAGTTTGTTATTTTATCACATCTCTTTCATTTATGTTGTTTATTTACGCTTAACATATTTACTTTTGAGTAAATACATCGTGGCCCACCACTTCTCCTTCCCCGTTCAATGGGAAGCGGGGAGTGACAGGATGATCTTCTCGTCTGTGCTTGCTGACATCCCCCCTCATCATCAAAGATGACTCCGGCGATGCTCGACGCGGCGGAGGACAAGATCGAGTGCTTTCATGAGGCACATTTGATTACCCAGCCTCCGAGGGATCGTTCTATTCAATTGCTAAGCCAGATACGGGCTCAGCGGGCCATCATGTCTGCCTTCGCTGATGGGCACGGCGCTGACCGATAGGGAGCAACTCCTCGTGAAGATCGCCTCTTCGACATGGTGGAGAAGGCAGAGAATGCTTTGGACAATTTTATTCTTAGTTTTGTAAACCCTTATACTTTTGATCCCATGTTCGGTGATTTTTTTCCCGCGGAATAAAGTACTTATTTAAATGTGCTTCTTTATTGTTGACTGTTGAATGTTTTATCCCCGGCACATATCCATGTGGGCATCTTGCCTCTGCACATATACTTTGCACTTTAATCTTAGAATTTTCTGATGTATGCACCTAGCTATAGGTGAACACTGGACTGATGTGAACAAATGTTTTCCCCTACCACGTTGCTCATAGCCGTGAGTGAAGTAATGCATAGCATATGGATGGTTGCCGGCATGCATAATTTTTATTAGAATTTTGATCTGAGAAGATGGAGAGCGGACACAAGCGTCATCATCTATCGTTAACTCAGATCTCGATCCTTAAGAAATGTAGTTCTAAACCCTGAGGCCTATGAGTTGCGCCTTTCTGTTTCTTGATGTCTTAATTTAGCGCTTATTAGTTTATTTATTCGTTTCGGAGTTTGTAGTTTATTCACTCATTTCGGAGTCTTTAGTTTATGTACTTATTTCGGAGTTTTTAGTTTATTCACTCGTTTCGGAGTCTCTAGTTTATGTACTCATTTCGGAGTTTGTGGTTTATTCACTCGTTTCGGAGTCTGTAGTTTATGTACTCATTTCGAAGTGTTTTTAGTTTACCTCCCTTGGGTTTACAAGAAAACCTGTCCTAATTTTGTATGTAGATAACCCCTATTCTTTACGACAGAGGTCCGTTAGGTTTGTAGTACTAGGGTTTTAGGCCGTGGTACCGTCGCGTCGGCCGATGTATTCCTCGATATGTGGTCTTTAAGCCGTTGTTCGAGTAGCCCTGCGACTGTCGTGTCTCGGATCCCTTCAGGGGCTGGACAAGACGTTTTCAAGTAATCTTCTTAGGTCATATTACCGTCGGAAGAGCAAACGTTAGGAATTTGCCATGACGCTTTTTTTTACTTGAGGTTAGGCTCAGTTTGGAGCCCCGATGAGTCATAACCACTCCGCTCTGATGTGGGATGATCTCCGATAGTCTTTTATGCTTTATATGAGTTGCCTTCAAGACCCGAAGCTAGGAATATGTCGTTGCTTCATTTTTTCTTGTTTTGACGATGTCGTGCCGATTCTTTGCTGAAGTAGGGTAGACATCTGTAAGACTTCTATGCTGTATGTATTGCAGTTGAAGTCCGGAGCTAGAAATATGTCATTGCTCCATTTTCATTTGATAGCCGCATTTGCATCCTGCTGAAATGAAGGAAAACGTCGGGATGGTCTCTAGGTTGTATATGCGCCGTCGAGACTAGGAGTTAGGATTTTGCCGTTACTCCATTTTTGGTTTTGACCCTTGGGTCTTTTGTTGACGTTGCGTCTGCACTGAGAAGGAAATCCAAGCTAGAGTTAGGGTTTTGCCATTACTCCATTTTGTTCGACCCTTAGGTCTTTGTTGACATTGCGTCTGCATCCTGCTGGAATGAGAAGGAACGCTGGGATTGTCTCTAGGTTATACATTTATCATCAAGACTTGGTGCTAGGATTTTGCCATAGCTCCATTTTTGTTTCGACCCTTGGGTCTTTTATTGACGTTGCGTCTGCATCCTACTGGAATGAGAAGGAACGTCGAGTTGGATCTAGGATTTTGCCATTACTCCATTTTGATTTGGCTCCTTGGAACTTTGTTGACGTCGCGTCTACACCCTGTTGAAATGAAAAGAACGTCGAGCTGATCTCTAGGCTAGAGATATTGCCGTCAAGGTCTGATTCTCCCTTCGACGGAGCCTGGTGGGAAAGTATGGTTCCCTTTCTTTCATTTGTGCCCATGGATTGTATACAAGAGTCAATATGGACATACTTGCAGGACAGAGGAAATTTTATTTTATTTTATTTTATTTTTTAATGCCGCAATGCTCTATCTTTTCAGCTTTTCATATCGCGAAAGTCACGATTGCCCAATCATTTCGGCTTTTTATCCGCGGTGCCCAATCATTTCGGCTATTTTTTTATTTTTACTCGCTGTTTTTATTACGAGTTGCCCAAACATTTCGGCTGTTTTTATATGCATATTTTTTGCTACTCACTGCTTTTTTATATTGCGAGTTTGGAATCTGATACCAACCTTGGTATCGGCATCGCTACGACTGGAATATTGCCATGAGCGAATCATCATTTGTCATGAAAGGACTTGGAGTTTGACACCTGTTTAGGCATCAGCATTGCTACGACTAGAATATTGCCAAGAGCGACTCATCATCTGCCTTTGCTGATTTGAACAAACGTGGCTTAGCAAACAGGGTTAGGATCCTGTCGACTAAGGCCTTTTGACTTTATGAGCCGTAAGGGTCTCATAAAGGTATTTCTTCCTAAAAGTCATGAGGACCTCGTAGGCATATTTTCTCCTTAGGAATCGTGGGGATTCCTAAGTGTATTTTCTCTTGTAAGTCGTAAGGATCTTGCAAGAGTGTTTTCTCCTTATAAGTCAAGAGGACTTACAAGTGTCGTTCACCATACGAGGACATTTCTCGTCGTTGGTAGAACTTGGTGGGGGAATGTTTATTCGTACCAGTGGATTGTATACAAGGGTCAATATTGGACCATCTGTAGGGCAACTTGGGGGATATGACAGTTTAAGAACAGGTTTAGATCCTGTAACTTAACACTTTTGAATCTTATGAGCCGTGAGGATCTCATAAAGGGAATTCTCCTTACGAGTGGTGAGGATCTCGCAAGTGTAATTTCTCCTTAGGAATCATGAAGATTCCTAAGTATGTTGCTCCTTTATGAGTCGTAAGGATCTCATGCCGTTATTTTCTCCTCACAAGGTCGAGAGGACCTTGCAAGTGCACATGAATTTTTTTATTTTACGAGTTCGTGCCCTATTCGGGTTTTCACAAACTCGCCGGAAGTCCTGTTTTTTTTACTTACGATGCCCTTTCGGGTTTTCATCCGTGCTCATTTTGCTTGTGGACATACCGTCTTTTTTTTTAATGGCGAAACTCTCGAAAGTAACTTCGGCGCAGGTGACCCACCTGTTTGCCGATGTGTTTTGAGGGTGGCTTCATCACTGGATTAGTTATGTAATCAGTGGGACATGAGTTTCAATTTTTCCTGCTAAGACTTCGATTGCAATATAGATCTCAAGGGAATGTATCGCCGTATTTGGGGCGATGCACTAGTTTAGGGACGTTCCGGTCCATTATCGCCATGTTTGAGGCGAAATTTTAGTTTAGGGACATCTTGGTCCAATGTCGCCATATTTGAGACGAATTTCTAGTTTAGGGACATGTCGGTCCATTGTCGCCATGTTTGAGGCGAATTTCTATTTTAAGAACATCTCAGTCCATTGTCGTCATGTTTGAGGTGAATTTCTAGTTTAAGAACATGTCGCCATGTTTGAGACGAATTTCTAGTTTAAGAACATCTCGGTCTATTGTCGCCATGTTTGATGCGAATTTCTAGTTTAAGGACATCTCAGTCCGTTGTCGCCATATTTGAGGCGAATTTCTAGTTTAAGGACATCTCGGTCCGTTGTCGCCATGTTTAAGACGACGGAGCTTTTTTGCATACTACTCTCAGAGTTCTGACTCAGGAAGATAGCGAGCGGACACGAGCGTCGTCATCTATCATAGACCTAAGTCGTGACTCGTCAAGCGTAGTATTTTTTAAGAAATCAGCCATTTATGGCCGGAAGGGTCTTTCTCCATGCATATCCATGAGAAGGTAGGCTCTACCTTGGTAGACTTTGTCTATGATATACGGGCCTTCATAGTTCGGCTCGAATTTCCCTCGTTTTGCACGATTGGGGATCATTGGTCTTTTGACGACTAACACGAGTTTGCCTTGGCGGAATGTTCTTGGCCTGGTCAGTCTTTCGTATGACCATGTCATCCTTGCCTTATAAGCCTCCAGATTTTCCTGTGCTATAAGGCGAGTTTCGTCGAGGGCATCGAGCTCCTCAAGCCAAAGATGAGAATTTTCTTCATCTGTCAGCTCGTATCGATCCGCTACTCGTAGAGGGGGGAGTTCTATTTCTAGGGGAAGCACTGCTTCCGTGCCGAATACCAACGTGTATGGTATTGTATTTGTCGCTGTTTTGAACGTTGTTCGGTACGCCCAGAGAACTTCATGCAACCTTTCATGCCAGTCTCTCTTGTTTCTGGACACCGTTTTCTTTATAATCTTCGTCAAGGTCTTATTGAAAGCTTCAGCTAGACCGTTGGCCTGAGGATTATAGACTGAAGAGTATCTTCAATCTATTTTATACTGTTGTGCGAAGTGGATGATTTTATGGTTTCTATAAGCTGGTCCATTATCCGAGATAATTCGTCGCGGAGTGCCAAAACGATAGATGGCATGAGTCCTGAAGAAATGGAGGATATTCTCCGTCTTCACCTCCCTTAGTGGTATTGCTTCTGCCCACTTAGAAAAGTAGTCGGTCGTTGCCAGTATCAACCGATGTCCTTTGGACGATACTGGTTCAATGGGGCCAATTATATCGGTTCCCCACATTTCGAACGGCCAGCTAGCCACTGTTGGGTGTAGCGGATTTGGATGTTGGTGGATGAAGTCCCCGTGAATTTGGAATGAGTGACACTGCTTCGCATATTCGAGGTAGTCCTGAATCATTGTGGGCCAATAGTAACCCATTCTTTTGATTTTCAGCTTCATCTTTGGCCCAGATTGGTGAGAACCGCAGTGTCCGTCATGAATTTCTTGAACGACTTTCTTTGCTTCCTTCGGCCCCAGGCATCTTATCCATAGACAGTCGAACGATCTCTTATATAGAGTATCATTGACGAACGTGAAGGACAGAGCTCGTTTCATGAGCCGATGTCGAGACGACGCGTTTTTGGGCGTTCGTTGGGATTTGAAGTAGTCTATGAAGACTTCCCTCCAATCGTTGACATTTTCTTTATCCCTTATTTGAAGGGTTATTTGTTCAATCGTTTCTTTTCCTTCGGATGGCTCTGTTAAGTCTCCCGAAGACATTTCTGTTGGCGTGAGAACCTTGTGGCTTTGCACAATGATCATTACGTCATCGAGGTCGTCATCAGCCAGTTCCTTAGCCAATTTGGCTAATGCATTCGCCTTGCTGTTTTCTGCACGCGGTATACTCTTCAGGATGTAGGAGGGAATTTGTGTCAGTTGCTGCACTCTTTCGCCATACTTTATCATCTCTGGCTTGTACGTCTGATAGTCGCCATTTACTTGGCTAACGATCAGCTGGGAGTCTCTATATATGAGGAGGTCTTTGATTGCCATATCGACAGCGATCTCGAGACCTGCTATCAAAGCTTCATATTCAGCTTTGTTATTAGTCCTTGGATCCGTTAAGGAAAGGGCATAATGCAATATTCCTCATTGCGGAGTCACGAAGATAAGGCCCACCCCGGCTTTGATTATGGGAGTGTTTTGCTTTCGTCTCTTCATGGAAGATGCTCTATCGAAGTAGAGTTTCCATTAGGAATCATTTTCTTCATTCTCTCCTTCGATTATGCCGAACGCATGTTCATCCGACAACTCACAATTTAAGGGAGAGTCGGCTGATATCGGATGCTCCATAAGAAAGTCGGCAATGGCATGGCCTTTCACTGCTTTGAGGGGTCGATACGTTATCGAGAACTCCATCAGGAGGAGGGCCCATTTGGCAAGCCTTCCTGTTAGTATGACCCTTGACATCAGACATTTGAGAGGATCCTCCTTTGATATGAGATGGACCTCATGTGCCAAGGCGTAATATTTGAGCTTCGTTATCGCGAAGATCGATGCCAGGCAATGCTTTTCAATGGGGGTGTAGTTGTTTTCTACCTTCAGGAGAACTCGACTCAAATAGTATAGAGCTCTCTCCTTCCCTTGGTCGTTCTATTGTGCCCATAACGCATCTAGAGAACCCTCAAGGGCTGTTGTATATAGGATAAAGGGTTTTCCCTTAACCGGAGCAGCCAATGCCTGCAAATTTTGCAGATATTGCTTGATTTCGTCTAGTGCATTTTGGTACTTTCGATTCCAGACGAACGGAGTCCCCTTCTTCATCAGATGACTGTAGGGACGGTATTTTTTGGAGAGGTTGGCTATGAACCGCCAGATATAAGCGAGCTTTTCTTGAAGAGATCGCAATTGTTTGAGAGTTCTTAGCGTGGGCATTTCCATAATCGCCTTGAACTTTGAGAGATCGATTTCGATACTCCGGTGCCATATGATGAATCCTAGGAATTTTCCTGAGGAGACTCCAAACGTGCATTTTAGAGGATTCATTTTCAGATTATACTTCCGAAGACGTCGGAACACTATTTTTAGATGTTCCCAATGTTCCTCATGAGATCTGCTTTTAACCAAAAGATTGTCGATGTAGCATTCGACGATCTCATGGATGAGGTCATCGAAGATCTTTTTCATGGCCCTCTGGTAGGTAGCGCCAGCGTTCTTCAGACCGAAGGGCATCACCTTATAGAAAAATATTCCCAGCGGAGTCCGGAAGGCAGTATGCTTTTGATCTTCAGGATGTATTTTTATTTGATTGTATCCTGAAGATCCATCCATGAAGGAGAAGACCTCATGGGTAGACGTGTTATCGATTATCAGCTCAGTAACAGGTACTGGGAAGTCATCCTTCGGGCAAGCTTTGTTGAGGTCCTGAAAGTCCACGCATATGCGCACCGTCCCATTTTTCTTCATCACCGGAATGATGTTGGCAATCCAGTCAGTATATTGAACTTCTTGGATGAAGTACGTCGATTAGTTTCTTGACCTCGGCATTTATACTTATCTCAAGTTCGAGCCGCATTTTTCTTAGCGCCTGTTTGACTGGCTTTATGTCCGGCGATATGGCCAGTTTATATACTGCTACCTTTGGATCTAGACCCAGAATTTCGGAATATTTCCATGCGAAACAGTATTTATATTGCGTGAGCACGTCCTTTACTATGGCTACCTGTTTTTTAGATAGTAGCTCACTGACGAATGTCGGCCTCGGATCACTTTCTGTCTCTAAGTCAATTTTCCTTAGGCTGTCCGCCGTAGTATGTATCCCATCTTCCAGCTCTTTTGGTGTCGGTGGAAACTCGGAGATCACCTCGTTCTCGTCTTCATTTGCGAAGCACATGCGGAGGTCATCCATAGTCTCGTGACATCCCTCCTTTGAGAGTGTTATCATCTGGCAAGTACGAATTCGCTTCCATTTTGTGTTGAGCAGGTCCTATTCTCCTGGTATAAGTCCTCTTTGGCTCATGCTTTTGCGGCGGGGTTACCCTCCAGCTGTCGGATAAAGCGAACCTGCCTTGTTGATACTGGTATTCTACTCAGTCTTTGAAGGTGAAGCAATCTTCGAGGGGATGACCTATTACTCGGTGGTAGGAGCAATATTCCGGATGATGGACCTCGTTTATTTGTTCGGGGTGCCGAGACTTCGGGAGTATCATCATTTGATACTTCATGACAAGGTTGAATATCTTCATCGTCTTTTCTTGGGGGAATGTAACGACTCTGATTTTCTGTACGAAAATTTTTAAGTTAATGTACAGAATGGAGTTTGCAAGCTTGACTACAATTTAAAAGTTATTTTTATTTAAGAACAGCAAGAAACAACTTGTAGCTCATTGGTAAAGCCTTGCACTGCTGTGACATAGCCCTTGTGTTCGAATCCTATCAGCTACATATTATTTTTCCTAATTTTTCTTTCTCGGAAACCCAAAAGTTTACACGTGCAATACACGTAAAAATGAAAAGTCAGGGAAAATAAACATGTGCACAATGTTATATACAGCGACATGGACACGCGGCCAAGATCCAACGACACTCACCTTACAGATGGCCGGCAAGATCAGGCATGGACCCGGCGCCGACGGTCCAACCGTGAGCAATGGTGCCCGTGTCTTGCACACAAAACTTTTGGCCTACCCCCATTACCTCTGCACTGTTTGTTTTCTCTGCAATTTAACAAAGAATTCAATTTCCCCTTTAATCCAATTTAAATGCATTTTAATTCAATCTTTCAATTCCAAAACCCTAATTCCATACTATAAATACAACCCCATACTCTAGCTCTTCCTCATTCTGAAATCCCTAACCAAAATTATCAAATTTTTCTAAGTACAAATGGAGTTAGCCCAAAGTCAACTTCCGGCGAGGATTCGAGGCAATTCCGGCGACCTTGCAACACCACGAAAACCTCAAGCTCTTCCTCTCTCTATTCTTAATCCAAGTCACTAGTAAATCCCACCCCATTCCTCTCTTTCTACAATAAAAGTTCTCTTTTTTCAAAACATATCGGTAAGTGGAGTTATACCGACATTTGATTCTAAAATCTTTGAAACTACAATTTATCTTAAGAATTGCTCATTCATATTTCTATATCTTACTTGTTAATCATTAAACTAATATTTAAAAACTATTTTCATTCTAAGACTCCATATTAAATAACTTCAATTAAACTTTTACATTTAAATACCATGAATTTTATATACGTCAACTTTTAAACATTTTTCGTAGCATACCTATAGAAGACTTCACGGGGTAATGACCTACCCCTCACATACACACATATTGACATAGCACGATTCTTTTTGAAACATATTTTCGTGGCAAATATAATATTTCATTTAAATACCATGAACTATAAAAACCAATTTTTCTTTGAATTGTATTATCAAATTCTTTGCAATTATGACTCTACAACCCATTTTGGGGAACCCGGTATTGGATGATGTGGATTATCACGCATTCTCAGGCTAGTAGAGCGAGATACATATCTCCTCACGGAGCATTCGGTCTCAAAAGAATTTTAATACGATTTTTAAGAAAAACGACATTTTTCTATTTAATAATAAAATTAATTTTTAATATTATATAAATATTATCAAACCACATATTTTCAAGATATAATAAAATTTCATGTTTTCTCTGAAAATAAAATAATGACAAGTTTCACCAAAATACCATTAAGTATCAATACAAAGTAAGTCTTACACTAAAATACCTTGAATTATTCAAGCTATGTAAATATTCACTAATATACCTCACTCTTTAAAATTCACATCCATGAAAACCCTAAAGAACATAAAATTACTCAAGATTTATTTTGAAAGTATATAAGATATTTTTTGTAAAACCCTCTTGAGTTATATAAAATTACATTAAGGACCTTAGTAAATATAGGTTTAAGCGGGATCAATTCTCTTGAGCCTCAGGGAGCCGGAAAAAGTGAGTGCTTGCCTATTTAAGATAGAAAAACTTAACGGTGTTATCAATGGTAATTATCTTGGAAAAAAACAAAAATCCTGCCGTCCATGTGCAGCAGTTACCGATGACTCCCGAACTTAATTCAGGATCCAAATCTGTTTAAAATGTCTGACTCAAGTCTAAGTCTAAATCAATCTGAGTCTAACTCAATCTGAATCCAACTAGAATCCAATCCAAACATGAATCCAATATAAACATGAATCCAATTCAACATGAATTCAATATATCCAACATGTATACTTGACACTGAACCTGAATACCATAACAATATTATAGGGTGTTTTTCGTCACCCCATTGAGATGTCATGCCCCGATTCCTAGTATACGGGCAGAGGACGCGATGAGGCCGCTACGTAATTACTCTGAAGTAAACACGCTAAGCGTATCTAAGCAATATAAGTAAAATGCACAAGAGACAGTGACAATAGATATAATTGAATATCAACTTTATTTATTAACATTCATTTTACAATACATCTGAAAAGTAAATACATGGAATGGAAAGTAATGCCTAAACAGTGGCATAACAGAAATGAAAAATACAGAATGTAAATATGTATAAGGAATCTAAAGCTCTGGGTCGAAAGCTAGCTGGTCCAAGTCCTCGCTGGTGGGCTCGATCTCCTGAAAGTCCGATCCACCTGACAACATTCCAAAGAAGAAAGAAAAGAAATGTCGTCAGCGAAAAATCGCTCGGTAAGTCTCAAAGATGAGGGAGAAATAGAATAAACAGAGAGAGAGTGAAACTTTTAAAGTTGTATTATATTGTTAACGCTGTTGTTTGTAGCTTGGTACAGAAGATACCAGTGTATACGAGTGGAGTCTCACTATACCAGAGACTATGGTATACGGAATATAAGGAACCATTCAGCCACGGTACAACAGCAATGGAGATTCAGGTTAGGTGTCTTATGGTTGCAGTCTCGTGCCACTTCTAACACCTTCCGTACCAATCTACCCCTTATAAACCCCGCGATGTCTTGATTGTATTGTTTGTATTGTATATTGAATATAGATGGATGACTTACCAAAACCATAATATCAGTAATGGAACGGATGTAATGGATGATCATGTAAATGGAATATATCCATGGTTCGGTTCAGTCAATATAGATTGATTAGATTGAAAAGACGGATTCATAGATCCATGTTGTATTGTAGTTCGAAACTTGAATCATATTCAAGTCAGATTGAGACCCAGTCTGAGTCAGACAATTAGAAAAGAAATTGAAGTCCTGAATTATGTTTTGGTGCTATCGGTAACTGCTGCACATGGACGGCAGGATTTGTGTTTTTTTCAAAGACAATTACCGTGTTGACAACACCGTTTGTTAAGTTGTCTACCTTAAATAGGCAAGCACCCATATCTCCGGCTCCCTGAGGCTCAAGAGACTGGTCCCGCTTAAACCTATGTTTATTAGGGTCCTTATTGTAATTTAGTATAACTTGAGGGGGTTTTATGTAAAAATAGTTTTGTATAATTTTCAAAATACACCTCAAGTATTTAATTATCGTCTCTAGGGTTTTCATTGATATATATTTTATAAATGTGACATTTCTAGTGAATAAAACCTAATTTTAAAGTATAAGGTATTTATTTGAAATATTGGAATTGTATGGTATTTTCTCGTAAATGGAATGTTTTTCTTGAATTTTGGAAATGTGGAATATTATAAATATTAAAAATAGATATTTTGATATTAATTACATATATGTTTATTTATTAAAAATATGAGTTTTATTTATAATAGAAATCACATTTTCTAAAGAAAAATGTTTTAAAAATCTTTCGAGATCGTATGCTCCTTGCGGAGGTCTGCATCTCACTCTAATAGACTCGAGAATGTGCGATAATCCGCACAATACCGAACGGGTTCCCCAAAATGGGTTATAGAGGCACAATTGCAAATGTTTGTTAAATACACTTCCTGTAGAAAAAGGTTTTATAAGTTAAAGGTAGTTATATGTAAAGTCGTATTTTCCCAAATCTATATTCCCAAATTCCATCGTGCTATATTAGGTATGTGTGTTGTGAGGAGGTAGGTCATTATCTCGTGAGTTTTCTAAAAATAACACGGTTAAAAGGTATAAACATGTCGATATGAAACATGAAGGTATTTTAATGTAAAAGTGGAATAAAACTTGCTACGATTATTATTTTGATGTCAAACTTATTCTGTTGTCTTTGTTAATGATTACTAAACAATATATCAAAAGTTGTAGGTTTTTTATTAAGAAAAAGTTGTATTTTTAAAAGAAAAGATAATCGGAAGCCGGATAACTCCGCTTCCGACACATTTTAAGAATGAAGGGTTTGGCAATAGCAAAAGAGAGAAAGAAGGGGGACTTACTGTCTTGGAGTCAAGAGGAGAGAGAGAGGGTCCTAAAGAGATATTCGGGACGTCGTTTCGTCGCCGGAATCTCCTCGGAAGTTCTTCGGAGCTTCGCCCTTTGTTAACTCCACTTGCACACAAATAGAACTTGGATTTTTTTGCAGGTTTTTGTAGGAAATTTCAGTATGAAAGGGGTGTAAAAATAGAGTGGGTATTTATAAGGAAAATTAGGGTTACGGTGTGATAAATTTGAGAATTAAAATGCATTAAAATATGGAGTAATGCAAAGTTTTAATTCTCTAGAAAATGCAGGAAAACAAACAGTCAGGGGTTAACAGGGGGAGTCCAAGGGGTGTTAGGGTTAAAAAAAATTGGGTTTGGCTCAAAGAAAACATGGGGCACCGGTCTGAGGGAGACTCTCGCCGGTCCCATCATGGAGGTAGGGGCTCGGATTGGGGTCACTTGTCCCTGACGGTCTGAATACTAATTTGCACATGTTTGTTTAGGCTGTGGCTCTTGGTTTTACGTGTTGTGCACGTGTAGACTTTTGGGCTTCTAAAAGATTAAAAGAAGTTTAAATAAAAAGAATGTGTGGCTGATGGGATTTGAACTCTTGTGCTATGGTTCAGCTGTGCAAGGTATTACCAATAAGCTACAAGCTCCTTCTTGCTGTTCTAAATTTAATCAAATACTTATAGCACTCACAGGAATTGTAAATACACTAAGTGTACATTAACTTTAAATAAAATTTATGTACACTGAAATTGGAGTTGTTACAGTCTACCCTCCTTACAAAAATTTCGTTCTCGAAATTTACAATTTATTTTAAGGACTAGTTTACAAATAAGTGAGGATATCTTGCACGCATCTCATCTTCCCTTTTCCATGTTGATTCTCCTGAAGTGTCTCTTCTCCACATCACTCGTATCAAGTTGACTTCCTTGTTCTGAAGTGACTTCACTTTCCTGTCCAGGATCTCAACAGGTTGATACTCACAGGATAAATCTGGCTGTACAGTAAGCTCGGAATGATCAAGAATATGGATGGGGTCACTCACATACCTTCTGAGTTGGGATATGTGGAACACATTGTGCACTCCTTCCAATGAAGGTGGAAGTGCCAAGCGATAAGCCAGTTCACCGACTCGTTCGAGTATGTCGAACGGTCCAATGTATCTCGGACTTAGTTACCACGTCTTCCAAAACGAATCACTCCACGGTTTGGAGATATCTTCAGAAATACATGATCTCCCGGTTGGAACTCCAAATGACGTCGCTTCGCATCAGCCCAGTGCTTCTGTCGATCTTGGGCTATGCGCATCCTTTCCCTGATAGTACGAACCACATCAACAGTTGCTACTATAATCTCTGGTCCTAGGAGTTCTCTATCTCCGATGTCATCCCAACTTAATGGCGATCGACACTTCCTTCCATAAAGTGCTGCAAAATATGCCATTCCGATACTTGCTTGGTAGCTGTTGTTGTATGAAAACTCTACAAGATGTATGTGATATTCCCACGATCCTCCAAAGTCTAACATACACGCTCTGAGCATATCTTCCAAGATCTTAATAGTTCTCTCAGACTGACCATCTGTTTGTGGATGATAAGCCGTGCTAAAGTTCAGACTTGTTCCCAAGTTCGCTTGCAGATTTTGCCAAAATTATGATCGGAACCTGGTATCACGATCGGAGACAATGCAGACCGGTACTCCATGAAGTCTCACAATTTCCTGTATAAGTTCATGCGTATCAGAGATAGTACATATTTGAAGAGTTTAAATCTTACTTAGATTCTTACCTCCATGTACTTCTTTGCTAATGTCTCTGTAGATTGGCCAACTCGAAATGTGATGAAGTGAGCCAACTTCGTGAGTCGATCCACAATAACCCATACCGCATCGTTACCCTTTGTGCTGCGAGGGAGTGCACATCACAAAATCCATTGTAATGTGTTGCCACTTCTATTCTGGGATCGGTAATGGTTGAAGTAATCCAGCTGTCCTGTGATGTTCAGCCTTTACTTGCTGACATACCAAGCATTTAGCGACGCTTCTGGCTACTTCATGCTTCATCCCATGCCACCAGTAATTTTGACGTAGATCTTTGTACATCTTTGTACCTACAGGGTGTACTGAGTAGGGAGAGCTGTGAGATTCCTTCATTAACTCTTCCCGAACAGAACTTTTTGGTACACAGTCTACTGCCGTACCTCAAAGATCCATCTTCATGAATGATGAAATCTGTTCTGAGTCCATTCTCCACTTGTTCTCTGATTTTTTGCAACTTAGCATCACTTACTTGAGCTGCTTTGATCCGATTGACAATTTTTGATTGAACTTGTAAATTCATCAAGCTTGAAGCGTTACCTGGCATGACTACTTCAACCTCCATCTGATGCAAATCCTGTTGAAGCTTCCACTGGGCGGTGAGATTCAATGCTAATGGTTGGCAATTAAGGGCATCAGGTACCACATTCACCTTCTCTGGATGATATTGCAGGTTGATGTCAAAGTCGGACATGAGTTCTAACCATCGTCTCTGCCGCATATTCAACTCCTTCTGAGTAAACACATATTTCAGACTCTTGTGATCTGTGTATATGTTCACTCATTCACCAAGAAGATAATGGCGCCAAATCTTAAGAGCAAAGATTACGGCCGCCAACTCCAAATCATGTGTCGGGTAATTGCACTCATGAATCTTCAGCTGTCTTGAAGCATAAGCCACAACTTTACCATGCTGATATAGAGCACATCCTAATCCCTTACCGGATGCATCGCAATGCACTTCGAAACCTCCAGATTGGTCCGGTATAACGAGAATAGGTGCTGATGTCAACCTTGACTTGAGTTCTATGAAATCTTGTTCGCATGCTTCTGACCACATGAATTCTTCATCTTTGCGTGTGAGTTTGGTCAATGGTGTTGCTATCTTCGAAAATCCTTCGAAGAACCTTCCGTAATATCCAGCTAGACCCAAGAAAATTCGAATGTCCTTCACTGACTTTAGTGTCGGCCATTCGCTTACTGCTGAAACTTTCGCTGGATCCACAGAGATTCCTTCGCCTGATATAATATGTCCGAGAAAACCAACATGATTTAGCCAGAATTCGCATTTGCTATACTTGGCATAGAGTTGATGTTGTCGTAGAGTTTCCAGGACAATTCTCAAGTGTTCGGCGTGCTCTTTCTGACTCTTAGAATACACTAGGATGTCGTCGATGAATATGACAACGAACCTGTCTAGGTACTCCCGGAAAACTTAATTCATCAGGTTCATGAATATTACTGGTACGTTGGTCACCCCAAATGGAATCATAAGAAATTCGTAATGACTATAGCGAGTTCTGAATGTTGTTTTATGAATATCAGCTTCCTTGACCTTCACCTGATGATAACCTGAACGAAGATCTAATTTGGAGAAAACACAAGATCCACTTAGCTGATCGAATAAATCATCGATGCGCGGGAGTGGATACTTGTTCTTTATCGTTACTTCGTTCAAGGCTTTATAATCAATGCACATTCGATATGAACCTTCCTTCTTCTTCACAAGTAGAACTGGAGATCCCCAACTTGAAGTGCTTGGACGAACCCATCCTTTCGCCAATAATTCGTCCAACTGAGTTCGGACCTCCTTTAAACCTTCCGGACTTAGTCGATACGGTGCTTTGATTACTGGTTATGCTCCTGGTACTGAATCAATGCTGAATTCAAGAGCTCGATCGGGAGGCAAACCTGATATATCATCAGGAAACAAATCTTCGAACTCTCGAACTACATCTAGCTTTGATCCTTCCTCCGTTTGAATTGCTGCAATCACCGCCTTCTTTGGTTTTGCCTTGTATGTACTTGGTTCCAAGGTACGGTCTCCACTTTTGAAATAGAAAACCGGATGCTCTGGAATCTCGAATACTACCCTCCTTTGGCGACAGTCAATGGCAGCATAGAATGTTCCGAGCCAATCCATACCTAGAACCACATCGAAGTTTAGTATGTCTAGCACCTTGAAGACAGCATAGAATTCTCTGCTGCAGACGACTACTGGACACAAGCTGTATCCTATTGTTGCCTTTAAAACGCTATTTCCTGAACTGACATTCCAGCTGGATATAAGCGGTGAGACTGGAATCGCACGAGTTCGGACGAACCGTTGCGACATAAAGCAATGAGATGCTCCAGTATCGAATAGTGCTAGTGCAGGAAGTGAGGCTACTAAGATTGCACCTAAGTTATGTGGGATAGGTTTTAGGTATAGGGAAAGTATGTAGGTAGGTGTTAAGACTGAAAGAAAAGCTTGAGAAGAAAGGGTTACCAGTGATGACTTGGACAGTGGCCTCAGCTTCTTCCACGGTCATCGTGAAAGCCTGTCGCCGTGGTACATTCCTCCTGGCCGGAAGAGCATTCCTCGGAACGTTCCGTTGAGCTTGTTGTAACTGACGAGAAAGAGGTGCAGTCGGTGGTCCTCTAGGTGGTAAAGCAAGGAGAGCGAGTCTTGGAGCAGGTGCCTGAATGGCTGGGCGCTGCGGGTATGTGATTGCTGGCCTGGGTGCAGTATATGGGTTTTGTCTACGAGGACAAGACCCAATATCATGAGTAGCTGAGCCACGGACTAAGCAAAGGCGATTTGCACACCGGCAGTCTTTCATCAGATGTCCATTTCTCCTGCAGTATGTGCAAAATGCTGGGCTGGGCCGGTTGATTGGTACTTCCGGTCTCCTGGGCACAAATAGTGGCCTTGAAGAGGCTCCTCCTGCCATCTGGTTGGCAGGGCGCTTCATTCCGGCAGACTGAGGTCTGCCCCTCATCTTTACCACTGCCTCATAACGGCGCGCAGTTTTCAGAGCCGATTCGTGGGTCGGAAAATCTCCTGTGGCTAATGCAGCCTGGATCTCCGGATCTAACCCTTGTTGGAATCGTCGGGCTCTGATCTCATCCGTCGGTATCAAGTATGCCGCAAATCTGTTAAGGTATTGTGTTAGCTGTGTAATATGTGATATTTTAAAATCGAAATATTGAGACATATCTTACCAACTGGGCATGGTGAACTCAGCGTCATATTCATCTACTGACTTGGTCCACATTGAAACTTATTGCAGATGGATGAACTGCTGTTCCATATCAAAGCGGGCAGTCTCAGGGAAGTACTTTGCGTCGAACATGTCACGGAAAGTTTTCCATTCAATGGGTTGATCAAGACGGCTTTCTTCCGCCTTCCACCAAACCCGAGCATTGTCCGTGAGCTGTAACTTCGCAACACGAACCCAAGCTATCTCTGGCACTTGTGCCGCTGCCAGGTCATTTTCAATGCTTTGAGCCCATTCCTCAGCTTCTAGAGGGCTCCATTTTCCTGCAAACTGTTTAGGGTGCAAGGCCCTGAATTGGTTCACCCCTGGGGCTTCTGCTTCGGGACGGTTCATCAATATAGCTGTCTGCTGCCGCTGTTCCTCCAGGAGGCTGCGGATCGCCTCAAGCAAAACCGTCTGCTTAATGATCGGAGCAGCGACGGCAGGTGTAAGTGGTAGTGGTGGGGGAGTGTTGTTGACATTCGTGCTGGTGTTGTTTGGGGAATCCATAACCTTGAAAAAAAAATTGGGTTAGGATAGATTCAAAGTATATGAAATGATAAGATTAAAGGAATATAAATTGTAAAGAATGTTTTCAGTTGCTGGTTCTTGTGTTATATTGCTTAGGTTGTACACGCAGAACTGACCTGCATGTCCATATAGAGCTGACCTGTATGTCCACACAGAACTGACCTGCATAGGCCACCAACAAAACCTATCACGCCCTGCTTCTGGGCAGAGGATGCGACGAGGCCGCTACGTATTTACTCTAAAGTAAACACGCTAAGCGTATCTAAGCAATATAAGTAAAATGCATAAGAGAAAGTGACAATAGATATAATTAAACAGCAACTTTATTTATTAACATTCTTTTTACAATACATAGGAAAAGTAAATACATGGAATGGAAAGCAATGCCTAAACAGTGGCATAAAAGAAATGAAAAATACAGAATGTAAATATGTACAAGGAATCTAAAGCTCTGGGTCGAAAGCTAGCTAGTCCAAGTCCTCGCTGGTGGGCTCGATCTTCTGAAAGTCCGATCCACCTGACTGTAAGGTGTTTTTCGTCACCCCATTGAGATGGAAATACGCACGCGCTTGTCAGGCGCATTACAGATTCCCCCTGCCTAGGTTAGGTTGGGGTTTATTGATTGTGGGGATCCAAATCTCCGGCAGCCGCGGACTAAGCTGCCGTTAATTACCCCTCGCATTTGGAGCGAGAGAACCTCTGATTGACGGGTTAAACTGGTCATGCGAACTCAATTTACAGTATTGTGTTTTGAAGGGGTTTGGGATATATCGAGGGCCCCGCAGACTTTTTACGGGGGTCCCGCTACCCGGATAGCGAGCTGGGGTCAAGGGGGCTGGGAGCCCCCTTGCGGGGTGCGGGGCAGCGCCCCGTTAGGAATTTTTTTTAACAGGGAAGGTGTTGTGGAGTGTGTGTATCTATATATATATATACATGTATACATATATATAAAAAGGGGAAAAGCGTCCAAAGGACGCGTGGGGCCAACGCCTCACGTGCCTAGCACGCGAGCGCTGGACACTTGAGCGCAGTGCGCTTAAACGCTAGCGCACCACGTGTCCGGCACGTGAGCGCTGGGCGCTTGAGCGCTGGGCGCTTGAGCGCTAGGCATTCGAGCGCTGGCGCACCACGTACCCGGCACGTGGGCGCTGGGCGCTTAAGCGCTAGGGGCGCTAGGCGCTCAGGCGCTAGGCGCTCGGGCGCCGGCGAGGAAAAGGGGCTTTTAGCCCCAGAAATGGGATTTAAACTCCCGAAAGAAAATTTAGAGTGGAGTTAAACTCCTAAGATGTTTTTGGAGATGCTGAAACGGGCTTCTCCCTTGAGCTCTGGATCTTCCCAAAGTGGGATTTTTAGGAGATGGGTCTCCTTCTCCTCCTCTTTTAGCTGGATCTTGATGAACAAAAAGTATGAGATTTTAAAAATCTCTTATTTTTAAGATCTGATGGGAGATCTGAGTTCCCCTTTATGGGTTTCGTGGTAAAAAACTATTTAGTTTTGGAAAAGGAAGAGTAAAACTCTTGATTTAATTCAAAAAGAGAAGAAGGTTTTTAGAACCTTGAGAAAGGAGAAGATCACAGATCTTGGTTCTTTTGAAGAGAGAAAAATTTGTTGGGATATTTTCATTATCCTTACCTTTATAGGCTATACACTTTACATATAGCCCCTTGGGCTTTACAAAAATGCCATTTGCCAATCCCATGCCTCATGTGCTATTTCTTTTTGCACATAAGCCATGGGCTTTACAAAAATTTGGTTTTATGCCCATTTTCTTACATTTATTCATAAAATAAAAATACAAGAAATACAAAAAAATTATTTATTACAAAATTTTAATTTTGGCATGGGGGGAGACCGGTCGCTTCATGTTCGGGCTCGCTCCGGGCATTGGCCCACTTGACCTGGGCTTGGGCCCACCTGGCTTAGGATTGACTTTGATTTTGACTTGGTCAACCGGGGTGTAAATTTTTACCCCAACAAATTGCCCCCATCAATAAATGCACACAGCATATGTGGGTCGTGTGCATGAAATTGATGGATCTTCTTTCACGTGGAGGCGACTTGATTTAGTTCCCACTTTTTGGGAAGCCGGCACTGCCCTTTTTATGACATGGACGGTCGATGCTTGACATGTCTCCGAGATGGAGTGTCTGGTTGACTGGATTCCAAGGCGGAGCGTAATTCCGTCGAGGAGGTCGTTGCTGCCCTTTTAGCGACGTGGACGGTCGGTGCTGCCCTTTCAGCGACGTAGACGGTCGATGCTGCCCTTTTTGCGACTCGGACCGTCGGTGCTGCCCTTTTAGCGATTTGGACGGTCGGTTCTGCCTTTTTTGCGACGTGGACGGTCGGTTCTGCCCTTTTTGCGACGTGGACGGTCGGTGCTGTCCTTTTAGCGACGTGGACGGTCGGTGCTGCCCTTTTAGCAACGTGGACGGTCGGTTCTGCCCTTTTTGCGACGTGGATGGTCGGTGCTGCCCTTTTAGCGACGTGGACGGTCGGTGCTGCCCTTTTAACGACGTGGACGGTCGGTGCTGCCCTTTTAGCGACGTGGACGGTCGGTTCTGCCCTTTTTGCGACTTGGACGGTCGATGCTACCCTTTTTGCGACTTGGACGGTCGGTGCTGCCCTTTTTGCGACTTAGACGGTCGGTGCTGCCCTTTTTGCGACTTGGACGGTCGGTGCTGCCCTTTTAGCGACGTGGACGGTCGGTTCTACCCTTTTTGCGACTTGGACGGTCGGTGCTGCCCTTTTAGCGACGTGGACGGTCGGTGCTGCCCTTTTTGATACTTGGACGGTCGGTGCTGCCCTTTTAGCGATGTGGACGGTCGGTGCTTGATTTGTCTTGCTCCGCTTCTTGCGGTGTCAGGGTTGAAGTTGATTTGCTGATTCGATGTGATTTGGGTTTACATCAGCACCGCTGCATTGGAATATGGTACCAGGAGCGAATCATTATTTGTCATGAGGCGATTTCCCTCATTCCCAGTTTAACGACTTAGAGGTCATCTGTTCCCCGTTTAAAGACTTAGGGGTCTATTGGATTGGAGTTTTGGGATTTTGGGGTTAGGGTAGGCATCAGTGTTGCTAACACTGAAGCACACGAGCCAGGAGCAATTCATCATTTGCCTTTTCCTGTTGGGGAGCGATAGCTTAGGAGACAGGTTTAGATCCCTATCACCTAAGGCTTTTCAATTTTATGAGCCGTAAGGGTCTCATAAAAGCATTTTCTCCTTACGAGTCGAAAGAATCTCGTAGGTGCACTTTCTTCTTAGGAGTCGTAGGGACTCCCAGGTGTGTTTTTCCTTTGTGAGTCGTAAGGATCCCACGAAGGTTTGTTCTCCTCATGTATCGTGAGGACACATGAGTGGGTCTTCCCAAATGGAGCATAATTCTGAGAGCGGAGACCAGCCGCGTAACTGGTGATTGCGGTGGGGCATGGGTATGCTGAGAATTATTTGAGCCCGTGGATTGTATATGGCAGTCAATTTAGGGACTGGCCGTAGGGCCGGGAGAATTTTGAGAAATTGGATTTTGGTTGGCGTCTGCATCGCTACACTGGAATATGGTACCAGGAGCGACACATCATTCGCCATTTGGGGACTTGGAATTTAGATCTTATTTGGCATCAGCATTGCTGCACTGGAACAATGCCAGGAGCAACTCATCATTTGCCTCGGAAGGACTTGGGATTTGGGTTTTGGTCGGCATCAGCACCGCTAACACTGAAGCGAAATGCCAGGAGCGACTCATCATTTGCCGAGGAAGGACTTGGGATTTGGGTTTTGGTCGGCATCAGCACCGCTAACACTGAAGCGAAATGCCAGGAGCGACTCATCATTTGCCGCGGAAGGACTTGGGATTTGGGTTTTGTTCGGCATCAGCACCGCTAACACTGAAGCGAAATGGCAGGAGCGACTCATCATTTGCCGTTGCCCATTGGGGAGCAATGGCTCAGGAGACAGGTTTGGATCTCTATCACCTAAGGCTTTTCAATTTTATGAGCCGTAAGGGTCTCATAAAAGCATTTTCTCCCTACGAGTCGAGAGGATCTCACAGGTGTATGTTCTCCTTAGAAGTCGTGAGGATTCCTAAGTGTGTTGCTCCTTTGTGAGTCGCAAGGATCTCACGCAGGGATTTTCTCCTCATAAGGTCGAGAGGACTTTGCGAGTGTATTTTATCTCTTTTCACGAGTTTGTGCCCTATCGGGTTTTCACAAAATCGCCGGCAGTCCTGCTGTTTTTACTCACGGAGCCCTTTCGAGTTTTCATCCGTGCCTATTTTGCTCGTGGACATACCGTTTTTTTTTTGCGCTGGTGAGACTTTGAAAGTAGTCTCACCGGCAGGACTTGGGAGAGATAAGGGTTGTTTACACCCGTGGATTGTATACGGTTTTACAGGATGTATGATCTAGACCGCAGGGCCAGTGTGCTCAATTCGCCTGCGACTTGGAGCATTCACGCGTAGTATTTCTTGAGATATTGGCCATTGATGGGTGGCATGGGCCTTTCTCCCTCGGCACTTATTAATTGGTAGGATCCTCCGTCGAACACTTTCTCGATGACGTATGGTCCTTCCCAGTTTGGGTCGAATTTTCGCTTGGCATGTCGATTGGCAATCTTCTTGTTTTTAACTAGATTGGAAAATCTTTCCATGCAGAATTTGTTCTGTTTTTTGGTAATTCATTATTTACCATTGGATCATTGATCCAGCGGTGCTTAAAGCGCAATCTTGTCGTTTGGAAAGATTTTGAGAAATCTTTCCTTAACAGAATTTAATTCTGGTTAATTAATGATTTATCATTATTATTAGATCCTTTGATCTAACGGTGGGAATTTTAATTCCAGCGCTGGCGCACCTACGTTGGACACGTGGCGCGCAGCACAGAGCACAGCACAACTGCGCTAGCGCACCCGTATTTGACACGTGGCACGTAGCGCAGAGCGTAGAATCTGAAGTGTTGCTTCAATTTAAATTTTGAATTTGAAACAGAGCTTTGCTCTGATTGGGGGTGCGCTGCCTAGGGCGCAGCGCACCTGGCGCTAGCGCGTCTGCGTTTGACACGTGGCGAGCAGCGCGCAGTGCGCAGAATCTGAAGCGTTGCTTCAATTTTTGAATTTTGAAATTCAAAACAGAGCTTTGCTCTAATTGGGGGAAACAAATGCCCCCCCACTATTGCGCTCACGTGGCGCACACGTGGGTGCAGCGGTGGCAACATCTGAGCCCTTAGATCAACTCAGAAGTTGAAGAGGCATTTCAATGCCTATAAATAGGACCTCTGGTCCCTTAGATGATTTTCATCTTCTTCTTAAGAATTTTCACTTCTGAGAATTTCATTCTCCCACAGAGCATAGCTTTCCTGTTTAAAACTTTTTCAGGAGTAAAGCTCTGTCAAAACTTAGGTAAAGTTAAGAAGTTTTAATAAATTAGGGTTTTACCTATTAACAGAGCCTTTCTCTTCATAGATCTTTGGTCTAAAGAAAACCCATTTAGGGTTTCATTAACAGAGCTTTTCTCTCCTGAACATGTAGATTTTTTAATCTCTTGTGAAGAACTCTTAAGAGTTTGTTCATGGATCTTAAAAATAAAATTTTATTTTTGATGGATCATCTTCTCAGAGCAAGGCTCTTCTTGAGGAATTTTATTCCTTCATCATTAGACTTTGACAGATGTCTGTCTAGTAAAGAGCGCTACTCTCAATGGGAGTTTTACTCCTCTGCCCGAGGGATTTCTCATTTAATGAGAAACTCTTGTGGATTTCCTCTTTTAATGACAGCCCCATCTAATGATGAGGCTTTTTTTATTAATGATGAACTGTCATCTAGATTTTGTGGGTCCTCCTTGGTCCCCTTTCCACTGCATTGCAGTGCAGTACAACTTTTAAAGTACCGAGTGTCAGAAATTAAAAATTAAATTACAACACTGACAGTTGATTTCTGTCCCCCTTTTTGCAGGCAACATGTCTTTCGATGCTTCGTTCCCGTTCGTTCGCTCAGAGGGAGGATTTCCTGGAGCACCCGTAGACCGGGTGGTCCTAGCTTTGATCAGAGATCATGATCCGGAACATAAGAATCTTCACCTTTGGGGGTCATGGTACAATCAAATTATCAGGGGTCGACAAATCTTTTCATGTGCGGTACCCTCGGAGCCCATCACGGCGATCCATTACACCAACTCGCCCCCGGTGAACTACGCCGTGGAGATGGTCAATTGGACTTCAGAAGGCCTTCTTCAGCCTGCTATAGCTTCGATTCCCGTTCAGCCTCCCATGGTTTTAGATACCTTGGGACTCCGTATTTGTCAAGGCGAGGCGCGGCCGTGGGGGCAACCATATAACATAGGTCTGATTCCTCATCATCCGACCGGTTATCTGCAATGGGCCCGCTACATTCTGTCAGCGAAAAAGTCGCAGTTGATGAGGCTTGGGTTGTATACCACCGTTTATGCTTCTCTTTTCCAGTATCCTACGCTTCCCACCTGGTGGGTTAAGGCCGTTTTGGAGCAGTGGAATATCCCTACTCACACCTTCCTCTCGCTGGACCGAGAAGTATCAATCTCTTTAGAGGAATTTGCAGAAGTTTCTGACTTACCGGTCATAGGGGAGCATTATGAGGAGCTGCTTCCCACGGACGAATATGTTTTTGGTGCTAAGTCGGTGATAATGGGCCTTACCCCGGTAAATGCTGTTCAACACCAGTTTCCTAGTTTGATCAAAGTGTTGAAAATCTACGAGGGCCTTTTTCTCGAATCTGGGAGCCGCGGGGTTAGTTTTGAGAATTTCATCGCTCGCTTCCTTCACCCACAAGTCTTCTCGAAGGAGGCCGTTAAATTCGCCACGCTTGACGACCCTTTCGGCTTAGGTTTGGATAACCTGCCAGCGATGGAAGTAAATCAGAAGGGTTTCTTCCTTCCCAACTCTCCGGTTGTTCCTTTTGCGGAAATTGCAGTCCCTGGGATGGACGAGGAAGCATTCTTTTAGGATTCCTTGGGCTATGGTTGAGCTGGTTCGCGCTCCCGACGCACCTTCACCGTATGAGGCCATCTATCTTTTACCCGGCTCACCAGATGACTATTGGGGTGAAAGTGGCTGTCGGGGTCGCTGGCTTAGTCCATCTGTATTACGGCCTTAGTCAAGCGGCGGATACTACTGAACCTGGAGTACAGCATGTGAACTTCTCGATGCATTACTTCATGTCATGGCTCGAGCTACATGCACTTAGCGTTTTTGGTATCCATAGAAGGCCTTCATTCTATGACAGGTGCAGCTTCCCCCGGATTATGCGATTGGTCGGCACCTCAATTGTAAATCCGTCACCGCGGGCTGCTAGAGGTTTGCTCCTTCGCCCCCGCACGGTTGGAGACGGGATGACCTTTACCGACAAGGTGTTAACCATCGGAAAAGAGTCTACCACAACGGTGCGGTTATTGCAGGATATTTTCAAAGACGGGGCCTCAGTTCTGACAGCTATTGAGACCCTCCATTTATATTCTATCAGACCGGACTTCCTGGTGTTTAGGCAAAATGATACGGCTCTTTTCATGAGATATAATCCGCATCGTTTTGCCCAACAATTGAGCTATAACCAAGGAGTGCCGCTGGAGGCCTTTTTGATGGAACCCACTGCTACTGAAGAGGGGATGCGGAGCGCGCTGCATCACTTCATGCGTTTGAATACGGGCTCTCACTTCTTTATCAGTGAGCCGAGTTGTGTCCCGCGGATCCTTAATGCATATACGGCATGGTACCAGCATTCGACGGGCGCTGTTATTAAGGAAGAAAGGTGGTTGCTGCTTGACCGCAAAAGTGCACCTCCTGCCAGTGATCGCAAGGTCCCTTTGAGGCGACGGACCATTGTCCTCCCTTCGCTAAGAGAAGTCGCTACAGTTGAGCCTCCACGTGTGTTAAGCCCCACGCGCAGATTGCCTCATGCTCCTGTGAAGACGGTGGATGTGCCATCGGTGCCCCGTGCTCCCGTGGAGACGGTAAATGTAGCTTCACCCGAATCTGGCGTGGGCTTGGACATCGGGACTCGTCGTCCCAAAGTGGCCACTAAACGCAAGCTGGTACTGGTTGCGACCAGAGCTCGCGCACAGAAGAAGAAGAAGAAATCAATCCTCTCTCTTGATGTCGTACTCGGCCTAGAGCCTGAGGCTCCTTATAACGCGGGCATAAGTGAATATGGGACCAATGAGGGTTTCGTCATAGCGCCAGAAGACACTGATCTCGAGGCCGCTATTGCAGCTTCTGTGCGCTCTGCCACTCTTCAAATAGAAATAGCCGCCCTCGTGCAATCAAGTAAACGTTAGTCGCGTCTTGTTATTGCATTATACCTTCCTTCTTATTATCATGTTTTGATTGACACTTCTCCTTTTGTAGCAGGCTTTACCACTGAAGAGATTCTGGCGACTTCCCTCAGGTCCTTCGAAGAGGAGGAGAGGAATCGCGCTCTATTGAGCATTGGTATGTCTCGTCTCATTGAGTCTTCATCCTCTTTTTTATGGACAATCTAACCATTTCTTTATCTCATCGCAGGGACCACAAGGCCTATCCCGCAAGCTGATGCGGAAATTCTCTCCGGGCCAACTACCGAAGTCCCGGCCTCTTCGGCATTGCCGCAAGAGACCTTACTTAAAAAACCGATGATGGAAGCCTTGACGGCTCTGGAGATAACCCTGAATGCGGACGACGACGCCTTGCTGAAGGAGGCTTCAAAAAGGTCTGTTGTGACGGCCCGGGAGGAAAAGAAGCGCCTGAGGCGCGCAGCAAAGGAACGTAGTGCTGCTTTGGCTACGGGGGCAGGTTCGAGCGCCGTTACTCCCGCTGCTACTCCTTCAGAGGAGTTCCCGGGTGCCTTGTCTACTGATCATAGACGGGGGGCACGTGCAGCTCGGGAAGCCAACGGTAAATCAACCCCAGGTAATGTGTTTTGAGGCTTCGTTGTCAAAGCTTTAAACTATCAGTTCTTATATATCTTGTCCTGTAGGGCCAAGCCTTACTGAAGGAGTGGCGGCGACCGTTGAGCCTGAGGGGGCGGTGGAGGAGGTAGCTGCTGAACCCGGGGCGACGGTAGGCGATGTAACCGTAATTGTCGGGCCCAAGATAGTAGCTGACAAGACAGTCACGACTTCTATGCCCGAGATAGCTACCACTGCCGAGCCCAAAGTGGCGGCGGGTGAGACGGCTACCACGGCCGAGCCTAAGACAGCGGTGGATGAGACGGCTGCAATCACTGAGCCCGAGGTGGTGGCGAGCGAAACGGGTACAATTGCTGGGCCCGAGATGGCCACTCTTTCTCAAGAATCGGGCACCGCTCCGATCATTGCTCTTCCTGCCTACGGTTCCTTGGCGTCTCCTGGCGTCGCGAGCGTGACGACGGCTCTCGTGGAGTCAGGGGATGAGGCGACGGGAGGTGAGACCACCCCGATGGAGGAGGGAGACGCCGCCGTTGTATCAAGTGACGTCCTCATCACGGCTCCGGCTGGCGACTCATCAGGTAAATTTTAGGTCACCGTCCTTCTTTTCATTCTGCAATCTTTCCTGACAGGGTTTATCTTGTCTCTAATGCAGGTGCGGCTAGTGCTGATGTCGTAATACCCGAGGCAGCGCCATCAGCTACCGCCTTGACGGTGGCATCTCCTCTACCCTCTCTCATACCATCTCAGATGTTGGAAGGTGCGGATTTATGACTCATCGGTCTTATTTTTTAAGCTGTATAATTTATGTATCGACATTGCATTATTGCGTTTTTGTAGGAGTCGTTTTTGACCACCTGTACCAGGTGCTGCACCCCCACTTCTCCTTCCTGTCGGAGATTGCTTCATCCAGTGGTGCTGGTGAATACAGCCTTCAGTTAATGTTCTTTCTTTTACCAACAGTGAAATCATTTCTGATTCTTCTTTGCTTTAATTGCAGTACTACAGATTGAAGGAGAAAATGAGAGAACAGTTGCGCCACTGGTCCTTTCGGCTTTGCCACCTGCTGCAGCTGGTATAATAAATCCAATTGTTCATGAATCTCTTATATTTCTTGAACCGTCATCTGATTGTGATTTGTTTTGCAGTGGTCGCTTCGACTCCGGCCTCTTTCAAATCTCGCATTACGATGCCGGCAGGGCTCTTTTCCAGACGTCCATCTTCAAAAGGTGCTGTGACCAGTCTGCGTATGCTGAGCGAATACGTCGAGCAGCTTGACGCGGAGGCTCCTACATCTGCCGCAGATTTTGCTGCCGAGGCCAACCCAATGCTGGCGACACTCGTGAACTTCCATAATGAAGGTGTCGTCGAGTCTTGGGTTAATCATTGCAGGAGGATTGAGGCTTGTCTGTATGAGCTTGAGCTTATGCGTCCTGCCCCTGAGACTCAGGCTTTGAACTCCCAGCGGGCCGCATGGGTTGAGCAGAGTGTTCCCTTCCTTCGCCATTTCGAACGAGAGGCAACCCTTAAGAGGAAGGAACGTGAGGCGACTGCTGCTGAATCTGCCCAACTGCGCGCTGAGGTTGTCGCTAATGCTGCCCAGCTGAACGCTATTTTTGAAAACCTTCAACGATGTATCTCTGACGGGCTGGTGTTAATGAAGAAGCTTGATCTTAATGAGCAGGTCGTGCAGAGTCAGGAGGCTGCCCAGCAGGAAGTTGATCAGAAGCTCTCATCCTGTTTGCAGCAACGGGCCCAAATTGAAGCAGAACTGGCCGCGGCAGCTGACCGTGACGAGAGGCTGAGGGGAGTGCGTGAGCAATTGATTGTCCTACTGAAGACGCTTCCCTCCCAATAGTTGCATTTTGCGCCATTTGTAAATTTTGAATAAAATGTATTCATTTTTCTTTATCCTTTCAGATGATGTAGCCTGTACTCAATTGAATTCATGAATAAAAGATACATTTCTTTCGCAATGTCTTGTGTCATCTCTCTGCTTTCTTCTTTCTTTTATTATCGGCATGTCATCTTAGCAAACATAGCCGGCAGATGATGAGGTGAACATCTTGTTTTGGCTTCTTCGAGGGGTAGTGATGGCTTAGGATGCAGGTTCAGATCTGCTGCCTAAGACTTTTCAACTTCATGAGCCGTGAGGGTATCATGAAGACTTTTCTCCCTACGAGTCGAGAGGATCCCGTAGGTGTATTTTCTCCTTAGGAATCGTGAGGATTTCTAAGTGCGTTTTCCCTTATAAGTCATAAAGATCTTATAAGAGAATTTTCCTTCTTATGAGTCGAGAGGACCCGTAAGCGGTTGTTTCCTTCCTTGTCGAAATTCGACTTTGGAGAGTGTAGCCCGTGAATAGTATGCAAGAGTCCATTTTGGACCGACTTGCAGGGCCCCAGTGCTTAGGAGACAGGTTTTTTAATCCCCACTGCCTAAGGTTTCTCCCTACGAGTCGAGACGAATCGAGCATTTCTCGCAAGGATATCCTAACGTCACAGTTAACCTCTGCTCTTTACGACCGAGGTTCGTTAGGGTCTGTGGTACTATGGTTTTGTCCGTCGTACCGTCGTGTTGGCTGATGTATTCCTCGATAGGAAACCTTGCTGTTCGAATAGCCTTGCGACTGTCATGTCTCTGATCCCTTCGGGGGCCGCACAAGACGTCTTCAAGCAATCCTCCTAGACAGTTTGACCGTCGGAAGAGCAAGCGTTAGGAATTTTGCCATGACGCTTTTTACTTGAGGTTAGGCTCATTTTGGAGAGCCCCGATGAGTCATAACCACTCCGCGCTGGTGTGGGATGATCTCCGATAGTCTTTCTGGTTTTATATGAGTTGCCGTCAAGACCCTGAAGCTAGGAATTTGGCCTTTGCTTCGTTTGCTGGCGTTGCGTCTGCTGTATCGAGACGAATGTCGCGGTTGTCTTTAGGCTGTCTATGAACTGTCGAGGTTTGGAACTAGGTATTTTGCCGTGGCTCCGTTGTTTGATTGTCGCGTCTGAGTCTTATTGGAGGAAGAACGCTGGGGTGACATCTCGTCTGCTGTATCGAGACGAACGTCGAGGTGGTGACCACTCCGCGCTGATGTGGGATGATCTCCGATGGTCTTTCAGGTTTTATATTTACCGTCAAGACCCTGAAGCTAGGAATTTGGCCTTTGCTTCGTTTGCTGGCATTGCGTCTGCTGTATCGAGACGAATGTCGCGGTTGTCTCTAGGTTGCTGGTGAACCGTCGAGCTTTGGAACTAGGGATTTTGCCGTGGCTCCGTTGTTTGATTGTCGCGTCTGAGTCCTGTTAGAGGAAGAACGCTGGGATGACATCTCGTCTGCTGTATCGAGACGAACCTCGAGGTGGTGACCACTCCGCGCTGATGTGGGATGATCTCCGATAATCTTTCAGGTTTTATATGAGTTACCATCAAGAACCTGAAGCTAGGAATTTGGCCTTTGCTTCGTTTGCTTTGCCGTGTCCGAATCCTGTTGGAGGAAGGATGCCGTAGTGACATCTTGTCTGCTGTATCGAGGCGAACGTCGAGGTGGTGACCACTCCGCGCTGACGTGGGATAATCTCTGATAGTCTTCAGGTTTTATATGAGTTGCCGTCAAGACCCTGAAGCTAGGAATTTGGCATTCACTTCGTTTGGTTTGGCGTGTCCGAATCCTGTTGGAGGAAGGATGCCGTAGTGACATCTTGTCTGCTGTATCGAGACGAACGTCGAGGTGGTGACCACTCCGCGCTGATGTGGGATGATCTCCGATGGTCTTTCAGGTTTTATATGAGTTACCATCAAGACCCTGAAGCTAGGAATTTGGCCTTTGCTTCGTTTGCTTTGGCGTGTCCGAATCCTGTTGGAGGAAGGATGCCGTAGTGACATCTTGTCTGCTGTATCGAGACGAACGTCGAGGTGGTGACCACTCCGCGCTAATGTGGGATGATCTCCGATGGTCTTTCAGGTTTTATATGAGTAACCGTCAAGACCCTGAAGCTACGAATTTGGCCTTCGCTTCATTTGGTTTGGTGTGTCCGAATCCTGTTGGAGGAAGGATGCTGTAGTGACATCTTGTCTGCTGTATCGAGACGAACGTCGAGGTGGTGACCACTCCGCGGTGATGTGGGATGATCTCCGATGGTCTTTCAGGATTTATATGAGTTACCGTCAAGACCCTGAAGCTAGGAATTTGTCCTTTGCTTCGTTTGCTTTGGCGTGTCCGAATCCTGTTGGAGGAAGGATGCCGTAGTGACATCTTGTCTGCTGTATCGAGATGAACGTCGAGGTGGTGACCACTCCGCGCTGGTGTGGGATGATCTCCAATAGTCTTTCAGGTTTTATATGAGTTACCGTCAAGACCCTGAAGCTAGGAATTTGGCCTTCGCTTCGTTGTTTTGGCGCGTCCGAATCATGTTGGAGGAAGGACGCTGTAGTGACATATCGTATACTGTATCGAGGCGAATGTCGAGGTGGTGACCACTCCGCGCTGGTGCGAGATGATCTCCGATTGTCTTTCAGGCTTTATATGAGTTGCCGTCAAGACCCTGAAGCTAGGAATTTGGCCTTCGCTTCGTTTTCTTTGGCGTGTCCGAATCCTGATGGAGGAAGGACGCTGTAGTGGCATATCGTCTGCTGTATCGAGACGAATGTCGCAGTTGTCTCTAGGTTGCTGGTGAACCGTCGAGGTTTGGAACTAGGGATTTTGCCGTGGCTCCTTTTGGTGATGTTGCGTCTGTTGTAACGAGACGAATGTTGAGATGGAGTTGGGATTTTGCCGTCACTCCGCCTTGTTTTGACGTTGCGTCTGCATCCTACTGGATTGCGAAGGAATGCCATTGTTGATATTGCATCTATTGTAACGAAACGAATGTTGAAATGGTCTCTAGGTTGTCTGTGAACCGTCGAGACTTGGCACTCTTTCGGATAGAGCCTGGTAGGAAGGTATGGTTCCCTTTTTTGTTTGTGCCCCTGGATTGTATACAGGGATCGATGCGATCTTACCGGTAGGGCATAAATTTCATTTTTCTTTATTTCTTTCCGCGATGCTCTATCATTTCAGCTTTTACATCGCGAATGTCGCGATTGCCCAATCATTTCGGCTATTTTTCGCGGTGCCCAATCATTTCGGCTAGTTATTTCATTTTTACTCGCTGCTTTTTATTGCGAGTTGCCCAATCATTTCGGCTATTTTGCATGCATACATTTTTACTTGCTGATTTCGTTGCAAGTTGCCCCATCATTTCGGCTATTTCGTATGCATGTGTGGCTCACTAGCTTCTTACTGCAAGCTTGGGATTAGACACTGATTTCGGCATCAGCACCGCTACAACTGGGATATTGCCAAGAGCGAATCATCATTTGCCTCTGTCGATGTTGAACAAAGGTGGCTTAGCGAACATGGTTAGGATCCTGTCGACTAAGGCTTTTGACTTCATGAGTCGTAAGGGTCTCATGAAGGTATTTCTCCTTACGAGTCGTGAGGATCACGTAGGTGCGGTTTCTCCTTAGGAATCGTGAGGATTCTTGAGTGTATGGCTTCTCTTATAAGTCGTAAGGATCTTACAAGATTGTTTTCTCCTTACAAGTCGAGAGGACCTACAAGTGTTTGTTCACCGTGTAAACATATCCCTAGTTACGGATGGGACTTTGTTAGGGAAATGTTTATTCACGCCCGTGGATTGTATACAAGGGTCAATACTGAATCGCTTGTAGGGCAGTATTGGAGGTTGTGAGGGCTGCTTAAGAACAGGTTCAGATCTCTGTAGCTTAAGACTTTTGAATCTTATGAGCCATGAGGGTCTCATCAGAGGGTTCTCCTTACGAGTCGTGAGGATCTCGCAAGTGTGTTTCTCCTTAGGAATCGTGGGGCTCCCTAAGTGTGTTGCTCCCTTGTGAGTCGTAAGGCTCTCACGCGAGTGGTTTCTCCTTACAAAGTCGAGAGGACCTTGCAAGTGTCCTTTAACAAAGTTGCGCCCTTTCGGGTTTTCACAAAACTCGCCGATAGCCCTACTGTTTTTACTCACGGAGCCCTTTCGGGTTTTCATCCGTGTTCATTTTGCTTATGGACATACCGTTTTTTTTTCTTTTTTTTTTTACAAGGTTGCGCCCTTTCGGGTTTTCACAAAACTCGCCGGTAGCCCTGCTGTTTTTACTCACGGAGCCCTTTCGGGTTTTCATCCGTGCCCATCTCTCTTGTGGACGTACCATTTTTTTTTACCACGTCAGCCTGAAGATACCGCCGGTTGGGAGTAGTTTAACGACGTTTCAGTCATAGGTCAACGTACGATTACGCAGCTAGATTTTGCCGCAAATCTTCGCATGTTTTGTGCCGGAGGTGGATTCCTTGAAGAGAAGGCTGAGGGCGATTTCTTCGTCAGAGTCGCTTCCAAAGGTGATAACTTGTGATTCCTTGGTGTCGGCTATGTGACAGTTGCCAGCAGCTCTTTCGCGCTCATCTGTCATGCTTTTCTGTTCCCGACGAGCCTTGCACTTCACTCGTTGAACATGTCATCGATGGGGCAACATATCCCTGCCACCAGTTTTTAAAGGCTATGCACTCCTCGGTGGGGTGTGCAATCCTCTGATAGTATAGGCAGAAATTAGGATGTATGTCCGCTTCATCAAGACGTATATTACCAGGGGAATTTCCTTTGAGAGAGGGCAACTTCATTCCTATTTCCAGAGCCCTAGCGAATTGATTCCTTACTTTAAGCTTGCTTTTGCTGGCGATAGGGATGCTTTGCTCCAGTCGGGGTGCCTCGACCTTTTCCTCCAGTCGTCGGCGTTTGGCACTTTCAAATATAGCCAGTTCACGCTCTCGATTGGCTTTGCTTTCCTGACGGGCTTCGTTTAGGAATTCATCAATCATTTCGTCTGATGGTCCTAGAAGTTCAGGCTCAGGATTTGCCCTTGGTTTTTCTACATCCAAAGCTTCTTCACCGTTTATTAACGAGTGAAAGATCACATGACAGCTTGCCACATAATCCTCAGACTCATCCGACAAGTCTTCTCCATCATCTCCGTCCTCAAGGACGTGGCTGAGGAATTCTCGGAATGTGGCTGGGGTCCGCGCCTTCTGATTATATTCTTCCAGTGCGTCAATATGTTTTCGCAGATCCGTGCGCTTGTCATCAAACTGCGCGAGCTTTTTGGTCTTCTTCTTTTTCTTTGAAAACTTTGACGGCTGTGCCTGGGTGTTTTGCCCACTGTTATCAATTCTCGGTGTTAGGCGTGGTTTCAGCATCCCATCAATGACCTTGGGCTCTGGCGGACTTTTCCACCTGACGGCTGGGCATGTGTGAAGATCCTTCAGCATTCTTTTAGTTTTGGCTGAAAGGGAGACCTCCCACGGAGTTTCTTCTATAAAAGAGCACGATGCCCCCGGCATGTCCACTTTTTTAGGGGCATGAGGTTGTGGCGGGTTCACCTTCCAGTTTTCGGATAATGCGAACTTGACTTGTTGGTATTGGTCCTCCATCCAGCCTTTGAAGACAAAACAATCTTCGATTGGATGGTTTACTGCTTTGTGGTAAGGGCAGTAATTAGGATTGTTGACATCGCCTGGCTGCAACGGGCGTTTTGGATCCGGCAGATTGATGAGTTTGTTGTGCACTGCCAGCTCGAACAGTTTCCTCGTTTTATCCTGAGGAAATGAGTAAGGACGTCCTAATCTTTTCTCAAGGGATGGGCGTGGACGCATATTGTTTGACGGACAACCGGCTTTAAGTTGCTTGGCTGTTATTGGATATTAGCAACGAAAGTTGCTTTTCCTTTCCCCTTTTCATTCCGAGGATCCGTCTTTGAAGGAGATGGTCTATGACCCATCTGGTCCATTTAGGCCAGCTTGTCAATCAAGGCCTGGAAGGTGGTCGGCTTGAAGAACATCATGAATTGCGAGATGGTCGCTTGAGGGTCGAGGGTACCCACAAACATGCCTACCGCAGGCGCTTCTTCGATGCGTTGTTCGCACTTCGACCATAAGTTTCGCCACCGTATTGCGTATTGAACCCATGTTTCGCCTGGCCTTACCCTGGCGTTGATCAATGTGGTGATCGGGGTGCGCCCGCTAGCGCTTGCAAATCTCTGTGTAAACAGCAGCTCCATCTCTGCAAATATTTTGACAGAGTTGTTAGGTAGCTCCGAATACCATTCGAAGGCCGTTTCCGCTAAGCTGCTGACGAATTGGCGAAGCAACAGTTTTTCGTCACCTCCAGTGTTGCCGCATAGAGCCCTGAATTGAGCGACATGCTGATGTGGATTCCCCGTCCCTTTATACACATGGAACTTAGGGATCGTATATCCCGGCGGGTAACTTATTTGGTCATACCAGCCCGGATAGGGTCGTCCGGTCTTGAAAACTTGGCCAGCCGTTTCGTTCGCTCGGTGAGCTCGTATTTGCCGAGCTATATAATCATCGAGTGCGGCCTTGGAGATGGTTTCCTCCTTGGCTGCTGAAAGAGCCGGAGGAGGATTAGATGTCTCCCCTCTATCATCTTCAACAATGATCGAAGGGTCTTCAGCTGGAGGATCCGGCTGTAACATCATCACTACCATGTCTTGGAAGAGAAGCGCCATTTGCTTTATATTAGCTGCTTGTTCTGATGCTTCTCTGTCCTTCTTTTCGAGAACTCTGCATAGGAAGTCAGCGTCAGTTTCTTGTTCGTGACGCTGTTCTGATGATTCCTCTGGGCTTTCTTTTGGCCCGGTGAGTGTGGCCATTTGCGTCAGCATTTCTTGAAGCTTCTGTTGCTGTTGTTCCTGAGCCTTCGTTATTGACCGGGTAAGTGGTCGATAACCCGTAGAAGCACGGCTTTTCTCTTTTCCGGAAGCCATATAAACGTTATGTACCATCATGCCCCCAGACTTGGGGCGTTTAGAGTCATCGTCTTTCCGGTTCGCCGCGGTCACAGGGGCTTTCTCTGGCCTCTTTCTCTTCTGAGCAGACGAAGTTGAGGGGGCCGTCGCGGTGGACATCCAGATAGCTTTTCGTGGCTTGGCAAGATGGCTTTCTTCTTTTTGAACCTTCGCCCTTTTTTGTCGGCGAGGGTAATCTTGATCAACCACTGAGTTCCGGACCTGCCGCCAAACTTTGTAGATCTTGGAGGACAGCCGCTGAGGGGAATGTTCTGGCTTCATTTCTGTGACCATCTCCACCGGTGGAGGAGATCTCTTCAGCACGGCGGTAGGAGAGTTCCTGCGCACCTTATTCAGCAGCTCAAAGCTGTTTCCGGTTGGAACAGCAGCATCGATCTCCACCGTTGGAGTTGGTGGAGTAAATCCTGACGGAGAGCTGCCCCCAGCCTTCCGTACTCGGTGCCAGTGATGACGGCGAGCATGTCGCGCAGATGGTGTTGGTTCAGCTATGGGGATGGCTTTATCATACCCCCTACTCTGGTCAGGCGCTGCTGGTACCAGCCTCTTGAAGACTGACGTTCGCCGAGAAGTAATGTCCAATCTATCGAATATAGACCTCTGGGCAGAGGTGACTTTGCCTGGAGCGGGAGCCGGAGTGGCCAGCCTTGTGAAAACTGACTTCCTGGTAGGAGAAGCCTTTCCGATAATTTCGTCTGCTTGAGCCGGGATGGCTATCCGCTTTGGGATGGCTGCTTCAGGTATTGCGGGCTTTTTCATGGTCCCGTTGGAGCATTGGCCGAGTCTATTGAAAACCGAGGCATTGGATTTGGACGACCCGTTGAGAAGGGCCGCAGTATTGGTGAGCCGATCAAAGACCGACTTCTTCGGGGCTTCTTGCAATGGTAGTGGGGCGTTGAAGCTCATCGGTGGGAGCATAGTTCCAAAGAATAGCCCAGTGGTGGCCTGAGTCACTTGTTCCACCGGCATAGCGAAGATGGAGGCCGCTTGAGGCCCGTAAGTCACTCCTCCGGACGGGACAGAGCGAGAGTTGCAGTCGCAGTTAGTGCAGTTTGAAGCCATTAATCTTTTGTTTTCTGCACGGAGCAAGACACCAAATCTAAGTACCTCGAATCCACAGGCAACCATAGCAAACTGCGATTCGTTCGCGAACACGACACACGAAGTGTGGAGTGGAAAGAGGAAAAGGTCCCACCGGGCGTGCCAGAATCTGTTCACCGCCGGAAGCCGGGAAGACTGGACGTCTTGCCTGAATCTGGGGCCAGATGCTAATTGGTGTTATCCGTCCACCTCTCTAAAGATACCAAGTTGATTTATGGCACCATGTATCGAGGTTTAAACGGATGCGGCCAATGTAGCAGACTTCGTCAGATTCCCCCTCATTTGAGGGGGTTTTGATTGTGGGGACGCTCTTCACTGCAGGCGCAAGCCCCTGCAGTTAATTACGCTACCGCATCGCGGTAACAACTTTCTCTTTCTCCAGATGGTCACTTCATGTCGTGGGTGTTTGTTTTGTTTGTGGTTTCCCGTGGATTGTATACGGAGACTAATTTATGTTGTCGCCCGTAGGACGTGGATTAGTCCAAATCCGTATTTTCTTAGATTTGGGTTTTGGTTTGGGTTTAAGGATACGTTAGTCTTATTTGAGACTAAGATCAACTTAAACGTTTGTTAAGGATACGTTAGTCTAATTTTAGACTAAGATCAACTCAACGTTTGTTAAAGACACGTCAGTCTAATTTTAGACTGAGGCCAACTTAACGGGATCGTTTAGATCCAACAAAAGAGCATTTGGACTCTATTGTTAGTTTGAAGACATTGCGGTCAATTACCAGTTTAAGGACATGGTGGTCCAATGTTAATTTAAAGACATCCCGGTCAAGGTTAAGGACATCATAGTCCGTGAGTTTAAAGACCTCACAGTCAAGGTTAAGGACATCATAGTCCGTGGAATGTATGGTTGTTGGGACCCATCACCTCTTTGATGACGTTGAAGGATTACAACGACAAATATCAGAGGAGTTCAGAGATGTACCCTTGAACTAATGTTGGTTGGGAGATCTATAGTCCAATTTGGGACTAAAGTCTGTTTGCGGGTTTATGAGCATATGGGCTCAGTTGATATGAGTTGAACATTTTATTGTTCTGGCTATTGAGCCTTCATCTGGGCTCGGCCCTTTTAATAATGCATAGCATTTATCAGAACAAAGTATGTTCTGACAGTGCGCCACGTGGCGCGTCAGGCGCTTTGCGCCAAGGAAAGAGCGCATTGCGCATATGTTGGATAGCGCACACGAGGAGGACACGTGTCGCGCTTAGTGCTGAGCGCTAGTTTATTGGCGCATTGCGCTTTTAGTGTATAAGCGCGTTGCGCTAGTATGTTGGCGCACCAGTGAGTGACACGTGGCGCGCTTGGCGCTGAGCACCAGCCCATGAGCGCAGTGCTCTGTTTTTAGAAGCGCAAAGCGCAGATTGTGTCTCTGGTTGACACGTGGAAGGTTTTGGCGCTGAGCGCCGATCCAAGGAGCGCAAGGGCGCAGTTCATGAGTGCAAAGCACTTTTTAATAGCGCAAAGCGCTTCTGATTAATTTTAAGACCAAAGAACAAATTTATGTTCTTCAAAAGAGGCTTTGCCTCAAGATCAAAAAACAAAAGTTCTTGTTTTTTATAAAGGCACTGCCTTTATAGATCAAAAGATCTGTGAATGAAGTAAAATACTTCTTTTAGTCTTTTTACGATTAGATCTTTTTTATCTTTTCTTTTAAATCAAAAGACCTTGGTCTTTTTATAGATCTAAGATCTTTTTAGAAGATGGTTCTTCTTTTTTACGAGATGGATTCATCTCTGTTGTTCAAGAAATAATTCTTTACCTTTGAAAATGAAGAAAAATCTTCTTTCTTCTAAAGGCTTGCCTTTCTCTTTTTGATTTTTCTCAAAGTTTGCAGAGGGTTTTTTCTATGTGAGACTTGAAGTCTTGGGGCCTTTATATAGGGCCAATTGATTTGTTAAATCAGTTTAAGAGATCTTTCTCTAATTGATCTGAGAATATTTCCCACCGTTGGATCTTTGATCCTAAGGCTTCTGTTTTACAGAAGGCAATCTTCTTGTTTTTAACAAGATTGGAAAATCTTTTCATGCAGAATTTGTTCTGTTTTTTGGTAATTCATTATTTACCATTGGATCATTGATCCAGCGGTGCTTAAAGCGCAATCTTGTCGTTTGGAAAGATTTTGAGAAATCTTTCCTTAACAGAATTTAATTCTGGTTAATTAATGATTTATCATTATTATTAGATCCTTTGATCTAACGGTGGGAATTTTAATTCCAGCGCTGGCGCACCTGCGTTGGACACGTGGCGTGTAGCACAGAGCGCAGCGCAACTGCGCTATCGCACCCGTGTTTGACACGTGGCACGTAGCACAGAGCGCAGAATCTGAAGCGTTGCTTCAATTTAAACTTTGAATTTGAAACAGAGCTTTCCTCTGATTGGGGGTGCGCTGCCTAGAGCGCAGCGCACCTGGCGCTAGCGCGTCTGCGTTTGACACTTGGCGAGCAGCGCGCAGTGCGCAGAATCTTAAGCGTTGCTTCAATTTTTGAATTTTGAAATTTAAAACAGAGCTTTGCCCTGATTGGGGTAAACACTCTTCAAGCCGAAGGAGCACGTTTTCCTCCTCCGTCAACTCGTGCTGAATGGCCATTCTTAAGCTTGGAACTTCGACTTCGAGGGGGAGGACCGCCTCCACTCCGAAGAGCAATGAGTATGGAGTGAACTGAGTTGGAGTACGGTGCATGGTACGATATGACCACAACGCCTCGTGAAGTTTGAGATTCCAGTCTCTCTTGTTGGCTAAAGTATTTTTCCTCAGGAGCTTGCATAAAGTCTTATTGAAGAATTCGGCTAGCCCATTGGCTCTTGGATTATAGATGGAGGAATATCTCCAGTCTATCTTATGCTGAGTAGCGAACCTTAAGACTTTGAAGCTCTTGAAAGAAGGCTCATTGTCAGAAATAATTCTTCTTGGTGTATCGAAGCAGTATAGAATATTATACTGGAAGAATGTCAGAATATCTTCTGTCTTGACTTCTTTTAGCGGGACAGCTTCAGCCTATCTGGAAAGTAGTCTATTGCGGCCAGTATGAACCGGTGGCCTCTAGATGACTGAGGATCAATTGGACCAACTATATCGGTTCCCCGGACTTCGAAAGGCCACGACGTCACCGTAGGATGCAATGGATTGGGATGCTTGTGAATGAATTCACCGTGAATTTGGCAGATATAACATTTCTTTGCATGCTCTCCGCAATCCCGTATCATGGTGGGCCAGTAATACCCAAGCCGTTTAATTTGAAGTCGCATCTTGGGGCCAGATTGGTGAGCACCGCAAACGCCCGAGTGAACTTCTTTCATGACCTTTTAGGCTTCGGCCAATGACAGACACCTGAGCCATAGTTGGTCATATGACCTGCGGTATAACGTGTCATTTACAAACACGTATCGGAGTGCTCTCTTCTTCAGCTGAATCCTTGCAGATTTTCCTTCGGGTAGCTTGTCGTATCGGAGGTACTCTATGAAGGGTTCTCTCCAATCGGGCTCGTCTTGGATGATCGAAGCTTCTTCGGCAAGACTGCCCTTCTGTCCCGCGCTTTCCTCTTCTCGTAGAGAGACGAGGGGTAGAATTTGCCGGCTCCTGACTGTGATCAGAATTTCGTCCATGTCAGGATCAGCCAGCTCCTTGGCTAAGCGAGCGAGTACGTCAGCCTTTCCATTCAACGCTCTAGGAACTCTCATTAGCTCAATATGAGTGAACCGTTTCATGAGTTCCACCACTCGGCCTCTGTACCGAGCTAACTCGGGTTTGTATATTTTATAGTCGCCGCTTACTTGGTTGACGACGAGCTGGGAGTCACCGTAAACCCGTAGCCGAAAGATTTCCATTTCTATGGTGAGCTCCAGACCAGCTATCAGAGCTTCATACTCAGCCTCGTTGTTTGTGCGAGGCTCAATGAGAACAAAAAACGATGTAGGGTTCCCATCGATGGCGTGATGAACACCAATCCTATCCCTGCTTTTATCACCGGGACACTTGATTTACTGGAGGTCCTTATCGATGAGGCCCCATCAAAGTAGAGCTCCCAACATGGCTCGTCATTCTCGAGGTGCAGCACTTGTTCGTCGGGTAACTCGCAATTGAGCGGTGACCCTTCTGGTATGGGATGAGCAGCGAGAAAGTCCGCAAGAGCTAGCCCTTTTACTGCTTTCTGAGGAGTATAAACTATGTCAAACTCAAGTAGCATGACAGCCCATCTTGCCATTCTGTTGGTTAAGCTTGCTTTGGTCATCAAGTGTTTGAGCGGGTCGACTTTGGAGATCAGCATAACCCGATGAGCGAGCAGATAGTGCATCATCTTCTTCACAGCAAATATCAGAGCCAGGCATTACTTTTCGATTGGGGAATAGTTGTGTTCCGCCCCGACTAGAGTTCGACTGAGGTAGTAGAGGGCATTTTCTTTTCCCTCCTCGTTGTTCTGGGAAAGGAGCGCACCGAGTGACTCATCTAGTGCGGCAGTGTAGAGAATCAGCGGTTTATTTGAAACGGGAGCGGCCAACACTGGAGGGTGCAACAAGTACTGTTTGATGCTTTCGAACGCTTCTTGACATTCGGCATCCCAGACAAAAGGAGCTCCTTTCCTCATGAGCTTTGAGAAAGGCCTACATCTCCCCAATAAATTTGAGATAAACCTCCGTATATAAGCAAGCTTGCCTTGAAAAGATCTTAGCTGCGTCAGACTCTTCGGAGGGGGCATCTCTATGATGGCCTTTATCTTGGATAGGTCAACTTCAATCCCTCGATGTCGGACTATGAAGCCCAGGAATTTTCCCGATGACATGCCAAAAGCTCTCTTCAGAGGATTAATTTTCAGATCGTACTCTCTCACTCTGGTGAGAACGGTCCTAAGATCTTAGATGTGATCGGCCTTGGTTTTAGTCTTGACGACCAAATCATCAACATAATATTCGACTAACTTATGAATTAGTTCATTAAAGATATTGGTCATTGCCCTTTGATATGTAGCACCTGCATTCTTCAGTCCGAACGGCATCACTTTGTAGCAGTATATTCCGATCGGGGTTCGAAATGCTGTGTGCTTTTCATCCTCAGGCGACATCTTGATCTGATTATACCCAGACGAGCCATCCATAAAGGTGAACAACTCGAAATTTGAGGTGTCATCGACCATCATTTCCATGACCGGTAGTGGAAATTCGTCTTTAGGACATGCCTTGTTGAGGTCCCTGAAATCGACACAAACTCGGATCTGTCCATTTTTCTTCTTCACTGGGACTATGCATGCGATCCAGTCTACATATTTCTCTTCCCTGATGAAGCCGGCATCGATGAGCTTCTTCCTCAATGACCTTTTCTTCTAGTTCCCTTCTCATTCTTCGAGGAACTTGTTTGACTGGCTGAGCATCAGGAGATATAGACAGTTTATGCACGACTACTTCAGGGGAAAGTCAAGGCATTTCTTTATACGTCCACGTGAAGCAATCGACGAACTCGTACAGCAGGGAGATTATCTGCGCTTTCATTTCCTCTGATAAGAGTGAGCTGATGTAGGTCGGCCTTGGATTATCGGGCGTTCCTAAGTCAATCTCGTCTAGTTCGTCGAAGGTTGCTTGTCCGCCATCTTTGAGCTCCTGAGGAGCTTCTTCTGGTTCGGCTTTCTCGTCATCATCATTTGATCTTTCGTAGGCTTCACCAACATGTATCATGTAGTATGCTTTGGAATCAGGTTGAATGAAGCCTATGCCCCGTCTATCTGGAATTCGTCCATCGATGAGTGCTCGGACTGGGGCGGATGCCATAGCCCTTCATAAAACTTTGCTTCGGACTCCGTTTGATATAACCGGTATCCGCACCTTTTGAAATATTCCCGCATCTTGGGTGCATAGTATCTGGGATTGAGGATGGCTCTTATGCCTCTCACATAGGGAAGGCACGCGACAGACAAATCGTCCGGGTGCACAACGGGGTTAGACCCATAAAACAGGATGCCCTTCTGTCCACTTTTCCTTCCGGGAACGTAGAAAGTTTTCAGCTGGTCCACGGTAGAGACTAACAATGCATCGACCTCTTTGCACATCCGTTCCGGTACCCTTGTGATGGTCAGGAACCTTTCTGCAATTTTGAAGGTCTCTCGTAGTTTCGCTTGCTGCATGGGGGTCCAATCTACACAGCTGTTGCACGGCAGGTCCTCTTCCTCCGACTCTTCAGTGTCACTGCCAAGATGAGGGCGGACTTTGCTGCTAGATAGGTTTTCAGTATCGGATTTGTCCGTATCGCTACCGAAATGAGGACGAGTTTTACGGAAGGACGGACTTCCAGCGTCGGACTCATCAGTGTCGCTACCGAAACGCGGGCGCACTTGGGCGTTTTTTATCTTGAAAGTGACAGCCGGCTCAGATTTGCTTTTGAGTCTTGGGGCGGCTCAATCCCCAGTCAGTTGTGGCTTAGCATTTTGGTGGTTCATGAAGTACCGAGAATCTTCATATCGGACTTCATGCACACCGAACGGCTGGATGTCTCCGTCAATGCGTCTTTCTTCGCCATTTTTAGTATACTTCATGCATTGATGGAGAGTTGACGGAATAATGCCGTAATCGTGGAGCCACGTTCATTCCAAGAGAATTTTATAAGACGTGTCAGCGTCGATCACGTATATCTTAGCTTCAGTTTGCAGATCCCCAAATTTTATTGGCAAAGCAATAAACCCCAGAACTTGCTGGCAGTTTTGATTGAAGCCTTGAATAACAATCCTTTCCCTTGACAGGTGTCAGACGTCCATTGACAAACTCTTCAGAGTTCACAAGTTCATGATGTTCACTGAAGACACCAGATCAATCAATATGCGATTAATTCGATCCCCGTCGCTGTACCCGGTCACGTAAAGCGGTCAATTATGCTCAGTCGTTCCCAGTAGCAAGTCTTCGTCCTTAAACGTGACTGCGGCGGCATGCAGAGCATACTGGGCTTCTTTCATATTAATTTCCGCAAAGCGAGCCTAATACTGCTCAGGGTTTTGTAGAGTATGAATGAAAACAACTCTAAGCTCTTGAGATAGAACCAAGGCATCATAGATGCTAAGGAGAGACGGAAGCTTTCGGAGATGAGCCAAGACATTATAGTCAATTGGGGAAGGACTCGAATCTTCATGGGCAAGTTCTCTGCCATCTTCTTCATTAGCGACTTGTTTTTCCTTCCCTTTTGGGGCGTTGCCCTGATTTGGCGGTAGAGTCCTGCCGCTTCTGAGCTGGATTTGGTTGGCCTTAGTGGTGAGCTCTTCATCCTCTTCAGGAAAACAGAGCTCCTCCTCAGAGTCGCTGCCCAGGTGGATGGCGTAGCAGGTCACTATAGGGATCTCTTCATTGGAGTCTTCTTCTAACTCCTCCAGAATCTCAGCCGCTTCTACAGTGAAGAACTCTTTCAATTTAATTAGAGTTATATCCTTCTATTCATAGTCTTCAAGGGAATCAATATATTTTTGAATGGTCGATCTCCCTGTAGACTCTTTTCCGTGTCGAGCTGCACTTCTCTTCTTCTCGAGCTTTTTGGATTTTGAGCCTGATGGAGCCGCATTGGCGGCTGGAATGGTAGGCTTCTTCTGCCTTTCCCATTCCGTCCTGGGCTCTTTCCGAAGTAGCTTTATCATCTTCTTCGTCTTATTAGATATGTGCGTACCCCACGGAGGCTGCGGTGAGTCTATTTCATTTCCCAGGGCAGTGGGTTCAGCCGTTTGCTCCCAGAAGGCTTCAGCTTCTGTCTGTATAAAGTTGGTGGTTGCAACTTGATTGTTCACCAACACACTTTTGGATAGCTCGATCTCTCCAGCCTTGTACTGCTTCTCGACCCAGTCCTTGAAGATATAGCAATCCTCAATCGCATGGCTCACTATTCGGAGGTACGAGCAATACAGGGGATTGTCGGTCATTTTTGCTTCTTGAGGTCTTTTCGACTCCGGCAATTGTAGACCGTTGTTCAAGGCATCTTTAAATATCTTGCGGACCTTGTCCCTTCTGAAAGAGTAAACCTTGTTCTTTTTCTCCTCTAGGCAAAGCCCATCTCCTCCCAGCAATGGCTTTCGAGACCGGTTAGTTTTTGAATCGCCTGTCCTTCGCTTTTCTTCATTGTCGGACGCATTGAAGACATTGGTACTGCTGGAACTCCCGCTTCTACGGTTGTCGTCCCGCTTGCTTTTCCACGTCTTTTCTCTCTGAGAGTCCGGGGTGGACTCTTGCTTCGAGCGTTCCAGCATTTAGACTTTCTTGGTTAGCTCTTGAAACATCTTGAGGCCTGTTGTACACAAGAATGGGACCATCCAATTGCTGAGGTTCCCAATGAGAAGGCTGACGGACTGGTCCTGCTCCAGCAGCAGTTCGCACTTAACTGTGAGATTACGCCATCGGGCGATAAAGTCGGTGTTGCTTTCATTCTTCCCCGGCTTGGTCCTCACAAGGTCGGCAATGGAGATTTTATCACTGACACTCATGAACCTTTGCCGAAACAGAGACTCCATTTGGGCAAAGGTAATGACGGACCCATCTGGTATACTCGCGTACCAGTCAAAAGCAACACCGGGTAGGCTATTGACAAACTGACGAAGAAGAAGCGCATCATTGCCCCCTGTATTTCCGCTCGATGCTTTGAAGTGGGCGACGTGCTGATTTGCATTTCCCGTCCCGTCAAATCTTCCGAACTTAGAAATGGCGTAGCCGCTCGGGAACTCGATCAGATCATACTGTGCGTGATATGTCCGCCCACTACTGCAAATTTCTTTCTGAGCTTCAGTTTCGGCCACTAATGTTTTAACCTTGCTGGTGACCAAATCCATTATCCGATCTTGTGTTAGTGGGATAGTGCCGTCTTGGGCCAAGGCGTCCCCAGAAGCAGAATATGGCTGGATTTCATGCGGCTCGACCAATCTTGGACCCAAAGGGACAGACGTCGGCCGCCTCGGATTGTCATCATCCGGCTCATGAGTAGCGACTTGTGCTTGATTAGGAGGCGCTCGAGCAATTTGAGCCATAAGCTGCATCACAACGTTTGTTAGGTCGTCAATTTTCAAATAGAGCTTGGACATCTCTTTATCTTTGCTCTTGAGCTGTTTTCGAAGCTCTTGAAGCAGTTCTTGCTCCGATGTCCTGGGGCGAAAAGTCGGCTCTTCCTCGCTGCCCGAGCTTGACTCTGCCTGGACCGAAGGGTCCTTCTGCCTATCGTCCTCATCGAGAGGGTTTTCATCATCCAGCGGAGGCGGTTGTTCTTGGGAAGCGGCAACCACATTCAAGCCAGATTGGGCTTGGGATGTGGTGGCCCCATCCTTGCTTTTGCTGCGAAGGTTGTCGCTGGGGCGCCCGCCTGCCATATAGACTGTATGGATAACATATCCAGCCGTCTTTTCATTATCGGCGACTAATTTCTCGGATCGCTGTCTTGACCCTCCTGTTTTGGTAACGGGCAGTCGACTGAAGGCAGCTGGCCTGGCCGGATTCTTGAATGGTGCTGACGCTTCTTTTTCGGTTTTATCCCGCTGCTTTTGCGCAGCACAGAGCGCCTGATAGACTCTTGAAGAGACAGTGTCATACTTTTTCTGTTGGGGCCGGGACACGTCTCTTTGTAGCGACTTTCGGACCGCCGTCTTCTTGATTCTGGCAGTCATAGCATTTTTCTGAACCCACTTCAGAGGCTCGAAGGAATTGCTGATTTTTACGGCCGACTCGACCATCGTCGCGGAGTAACTCTGCTCTTGGAACCTCATAAGATTCAACTTGGTCGAAGTCCTGGCCGTCTTGTTGGCTTGATACCTGAGCCACTTCTGCCTTAACTTTTCTGTTTTAAGCATTTGGCAGACTTCGGCTCTTCGGGAAGCTGCCGTAGACCGGGCGATGGAGGATTTTGGATATACGCTCGATTGCACATTTGTTAAAGTAATCGCCTGAGCTCGTCCGCAACATTTGCTGTTGCCCTTTGTACCGGAAGTCTTGCCCCCGGCTGGAGCGCCAGAGAGTCATTCAGACACCGTCTTAAGCTTCGGTTGTGGTGCCTTAGCGATCACAACATTCGGCCTCTTGCCCCTTGAAACCAGCTTGGCCACTTGTTTTGCCCGTATTTCTGCCAAATGAGCGCTTCCGGCAGGGTAGATGATGACGGAACCAAACTGGCGGGGCAGTTCCTCCCACTATCGACTGAGGCTTGAGGGGAGAACCACACGAGCATTGATCTTGACCACGTACGAGATCGGGTCGCGTTGGAAGTTGAATTCGTCTTGGGAGACATTGTCGTTGAAAGTTGATTGCTGCACAGAAAAAAAATTAATTCAGTACAAACATCGATATGTATATTGATTGAGTTCGCATGAACGTTTAACCCGAAATATGGGAGGAGAGAAAGGTCCCACCGGGCGTGCCAGAATCTGTAGGGTGTTTTTCGTCACCCCATTGAGATGGGAATACGCACACGCTTATCAGGCGCATTACAGATTCCCCCTGCCTAGGTTAGGCTAGGATTTATTGATTGTGGGGATCCGAATCTCCGGCAATCGCGAACTAAGCTGCCGTTAATTACCCCTCGCATTTGGAGCGAGAGAACCTCCGATTGACGGGTTAAACTGGTCATGCGAACTCAATATACAGTGTTGTGTTTTGAAGGGTTTTGGTATATATCGGGGACCCCGCAGAGTTTTTACGGGGGTCCCGCTACCCGGATAGCGGACTGGGGGTCAAGGGGGCTAGTAGCCCCCTTGCGAGGTGCGGAGCAGCGACCCGTTAGAAATTTTTTTTTTAACAGGGACGGTGTTGTAGAGTGTGTGTGTATATATATATATACATGTATACATATATATATAAAGGGGAAAAGTGCCCAAAGGACGTGTGGGGCCAGCGCCTCACGTGCCTAGCACGCGAGCGCAGTGCGCTTAGGCGCTAGCGCACCACGTGTCCGACACGTGGGCAGTAGGCGCTCGAGCGCTAGCACACCACCTGCCCGGCATGTGGGCATTGGGCCCTCGAGCGCTAGCACACCACGTGCCCGACACGTGGGCGCTGGGCGCTTGAGCGCTTGGGGAGCTAGGCGCTCGGGCGCTTGGGCTCCGGTGAGGAAAAGGGGCTTTTAGCCCCATAAATGGGATTTAAACTCCCGAAAGAGAATTTAGAGTGGAGTTAAACTCCTAAGATGTTTTTGGAGATGCTGAAACGGGCTTCTCTCTTGAGCTCTGGATCTTTCCAAAGTGGGATTTTTAGGAGATGGGTCTCTTTCTTCCTCCTCTTTTGGCTGGATCTTGAAGAACAAGAAGTATGAGATTTTAAAAATCTCTAATTTTTAAGATCTGATGGGAGATCCGAGTTCCCCTTTGTGGGTTTCGTGGTAAAAAACTATTTAGTTTTGGAAAAGGAAGTGTAAAACTCTTGATTTAATTCAAAAAGAGAAGAAGGTTTTTAGAACCTTGAGGAAGGAGAAGATCACAGATCTTGGTTCTTTTGAAGAAAGAAAAATTTGTTGGGATATTTTCATTATCCTTACCTTTATAGGTTATACACTTTATATATAGCCCCTTGGGCTTTACAAAAATGGCATTTGCCCATCCCATGCCTCATGTGCTATTTGTTTTTGCACATAAACCATGGGCTTTACAAAAATTTAGCTTTATGCCTATTTTCTTACATTTATTCATAAAATAAAAATACAAGAAATACAACAAAATTATTTATTACAAAATTATAATTTTGGCATGGGGGAGACCGGCCGCTTCATGTTCGGGCTCGCTCCGGGCATTGGCCCACTTGACCTGGGCTTGGGCCCACCTGGCTTGGGGTTGACTTTGATTTTGACTTGGTCAACCGGGGTGTAAATTTTTACCCCAACACTGACAACATTCCAAAGAAGAAAGAAAAGCAATGTCGTCAGCGAACAATCGCTCGGTAAGTCTCAAAGATGAGGGAGAAATAGAATAAACACAGAGAGAGTGCAACTTTTAAAGTTGTATTATATTGTTAACGTTGTTGTTTGTAGCTTGGTACAGAAGAGGCCAGTGTATACGATAGGAGTCTCACTATACCAGAGACTACGGTATACGGAATATAAGGAACCATTCATCCACGGTACAACGGCAATGGAGATTCAAGTTAGGTGTCTTATGGTTGCAGTCTCGTGCCACTTCTAACACCTTTCATACCGATCTACCCCTTATAAACCCTACGATGTCTTAATTGTATTGATGTATTGTTTGTATTGTATATTGAATATAGATGGATGACTTACCGAAACCATGATATCAGTAATGGAACGGATGTAATGGATAATCATGTAAATGGAATATATCCATGGTTCAGTTTGGTCAATATAGATTGATTAGATTGAAAAGAGGGATTCATAGATCCATGTTGTATTGTAGTTCGATACTTAAATCATATACAAATCAGATTGAGACTCGATCTGAGTCAGACAATTAGAAAAGAAATTGAAGTACTGAATTATGTTTTGGTGCTATCGGTAACTGCTGCATATGGACAGCAGGATTTGTGCCTTTTTCAAAGAAAATTACCATGTTGATAACACCGTTTGTTAAGTTGTCTACCTTAAATAGGCAAGCACCCATATCTCCGGCTCCCTGAGGCTCAAGAGACTGGTCCCGCTTAAACCTATGTTTACTAGGGTACTTATTGTAATTTAGTATAACGTGAGGGGTTTTATGTAAAAATAGTTTTGTATAATTTTCAAAATACACCTAAAGTATTTAATTATCGTCTCTAGGGTTTTCATTGATATATATTTTATAAATGTGACATTTCTAATGAATAAAACCTAATTTTAAAGCATAAGGTATTTATTTGAAATATTGGAATTGTATGGTATTTTCTTGTAAATGGAATGTTTTTCTTGAATTTTGGAAATGTGGAATATTATAAATATTAAAAATAGATATTTTGATATTAATTACATATATGTTTATTTATTAAAACTATGAGTTTTATTTATAATAGAAATCACATTTTCTAAAAAAAATGTTTAAAAAATCTTTCGAGATCGTATGCTCCTTACGGAGGTCTGCATCTCACTCTACTAGGTCTTAGAATGTGCGATAATCCGCACCATACCGAACGGGTTCCCCAAAATGGGTTATAGAGGCACAATTGCAAAGATTTGTTAAATACACTTCTTTTAGAAAAAGGTTTTACAAGTTGAAGGTAGTTATATGTAAAGTCGTATTTTCCTAAATCTATGTTCCCAAATTCCATCGTGCTATATTGGATATGTGTGTTGTGAGGAGGTAGGTCATTACCTCATGAGTTTTCTAAAGATAACACGGTTAAAAGGTATAAACACGTCGATATGAAACATGAAGGTATTTTAATGTAAAAGTGGAAAAAAACTTGCTACGGTTATTATTTTGATGTCAAACTTGTTCTATTGTCTTTGTTAATGATTACTAAACAATATATCAAAAGTCTTAGGTTTTTTATTAAGAAAAAGTTGTATTTTTAAAAGAAAAGATAATCGGAAGCCGGATAACTCCGCTTCCGACACATTTTAAGAATGAAGGGTTTAGGAATAGCAGAAGAGATAAAGAAGGGGGACTTACTGGCTTGGAGTCAAGAGGGAAGAGGGGGGGTCCTAAAGAGAGATTCATGGCGTCGTTTCTTCGCCGGAATCTTCTTGGAAGTTCGTCGGAGTTTCGCCCTTTGTTAACTCCACTTGCACACAAATAGAACTTGGAATTTTTTATTGAGTTTTTGTAGGAAATTTCAGTGTGAAAGGGGTGTAAAAATAGAGTGGGTATTTATAGGAAAAATTAGGGTTACGGTGTGATAAATTTGAGAATTAAAATGCATTAAAACATGGAGTAATGCAAAGTTTTAATTCTCTAGAAAATGCAGGAAAACAAACAGTCAGGGGTTAACCGGGGGAGTCCAAGGGGTGTTAGGGTTAAAAAAATTGGGTTTGGCTCGAAGAAAAACGGCGGCGCCGGTCTGAGGGTGACTCTCGCCGGTCCGATCATGGAGGTAGGGGCTCGGATTGGGGCCACGTGTCCCTGGCGGTCTGAATACTAATTTGCACATGTTTGTTTAGGCTGTGGCTCTTGGTTTTACATGTTGTGTACGTGTAGACTTTTGGGCTTCTAAAAGATTAAAATAATTTTAAATAAAAAGAATGTGTGGCTGATGGTATTTGAACTCTGGTGCTATGGTTCAGCAGTGTAAGGTATTACCAATGAGCTACAAGCTCTTTCTTGCTGTTCTAAATTTAATCAAATACTTATAGTACTCACAGGAATTGTAAATACCCCAAGTGTACATTAACTTTAAATGAAATTTATATACACTGAAATTGGAGTTGTTATATATGGGAATACGCGTCGCTTGTCAGGCGTACTACAGATTCCCCTTGCCTAAGGTAGGCTGGGGTTTATTGATTATGGGGATCCAAATCTCTGACAGCCGCGAACTAAGCTGCCGTTAATTACCCCTCGCCTTTGGAGCGAGGGAACCTCCGATTGACGGGTCAAACTGGTCATGAGAACTCAATGTGCAGTATGCGTGTGTTGTGTTTTGAGGGGTTTTGGATATATCGGAGGCCTCACAGAGTTTACGGGGAAAGTGTGTATGTATATAAAAAAAAAAAGAAAATAGCGTCCAAAGGATGCGTGAACGCCGGCGCCCCACGTGCTTGGCACACGGGCGCTGGGCGTCAGCAGAAAAAAAGGCTTAGCCCCTACACTGGGATTTGTACCCCCGATTAACTTTTGGAGTTGAACTCCTGACAAAGAGGGCAAAGGGCTTAGCCCCTGCACTAGGAGTTGTACTTCCAAAAAGAAAATATTATTATTATTATTATTATTATTATTATTATTATTATATATTATTTTTTTTGAGGAGTTAAACTCCTAAGATATTTTTGGAACTGATGAAAGGGGGCCCCTTTCTTCTTCATTGAGCTCTGGATCTTCCCCAAAGTGTGGTTCTTGGAGGTGGGTCTCCTTCTTCCTCCTCTCTATTGGATGGATCTTGGAGAAAAGAGAGCGAGATTTTAAAAATCTCCCATTTTGGAGATTTGATAGAAGATCCGCGTTCCCTTTCAAGGGTTTTGTGGTGAAAAAGTATTTCCTTTTGGAAAAGGAAGAGTGGAACTCTTAATTTAATTCAAAAAATAGGAAGAAGATTTGGAACCTTGAGTAAAGAGAAGGAGGCACGGAAAAATTAATTTTTGGGGAGAATGAATACTCTATTTTTATTTCATTATCATGTTTTCTTATATAGGCTTACAAATTTACATATAGCCCCTTGGGCTTTACAAAATGGCATTTTACCCATCCCATGCCTCATGTGCTCATTTCTTTTGCACATGAGTCATAGGCTTTACAAAAATTTGGCTTTATGCCCATTTTTTTACATTCATGCATAAAAAATTACATCAAAATTATTTATTACATGATTTCATTTTGGCACGGGGGAGGCCGGCCGTAGGGCTCGACTTGGGCATGGGCCTGCTTGATCTGGGCTTGGGCCCGCTTACTCTGGGTTGACTTTTATTTGGTCTGCCGGGGTGTAATTTTTGACCCCAACAAATATCAACATGCAAACTTGAATTGACCGAACTATGGCTATGACTTGACTTGACGACATGACTACTTGATACAATCCTAAAACCTTTTACATGAACAACTTATATCCATGGTCTCGGCAAGTCAGATAACTACAATCTATACAATATACATTATGGGGTTTTAACGTGGTAGATTGGTACAGAATGTATTAAAAGTGGTACGATGATGGACACTAAAAGACGTAGATTAACATCCATTGCTATTGTCCCATACGTTTTGACGGTGCCTTGTACTACGGGTTACTACAGTCCACGGGGATAGTTGGACTCCTCTCTTGTACACTTATATATTCTGTACCAAGTTACAAACAACTAGGTTAGTATAGAAAACATATACCTATTTATATTACCAGTTCTCTCCTCTTTACCTGTTCTATTCCATCTTATCTTTGGGACTTACCGAGCGCTAGTTCACTGACGACATTCCTGTTTTTTTTTTTCTTTGGAATGTTCGTCAGGAGGACCCGACTCTCAGGAGACCGAGCCCAACCAGGAGGATTTGGATCAGTTCACAGAGGAGCCAGACTTTTAGTTTTTACTTGTACTTGTTTCATTTTCATTCGTATGCCACTGTTTAGGCATTGCTTTTATCATTGTACATTTCCTTTTCAAATCAGTTGTAACGTAAAGAAAGAATGTTAATAAAAGTTGCTTTTATTTTACATCTCTTGTTATTTTTGTATATTCATTTATATTGTTTATTTACGATTAATGTGTTTACTTCTTAGTAAATACGTCACGGCCCGTCACGTTTACTTCTCCGTATACTGGGAAGCGGGGCGTGACATGGAAAAAGTATTCCCGACCCATCTTCTTTATACAGAACGGGTTCCAACCGAGTTTTTCTTGATAGAACGGCTTCTTAGATCCGCCTTGTTGTTTGCGAACGTTGTTTGCGCACTTTGACCTGTTTTTGCCTCTATTTCGGGATTTTCCCCTTTCACGAGGACATACAGCGGGCTGGGGATAAAGGGTGTTGTAGCGCTGCGTCCTGGCCTTTTCATGAATGGCCATTTCACGGCTGTGATTGTCTCGGCTCTTTTGATAGGCTTCTTTTATTAGCTTTTCTATTTGTTTTTCGAGCGGCGGACTTAACGTTCTTAGAGCGGGATTTCGCTCTATTTCAACGTCACGACCATTTGGAAGAGCATTTTCCTCTTCTCTGGAGCTGTTCATGACACAAAAGCTATGGAAATGCTCCCGTTTTTTGGACCAAATGTATCCGAGCCCGGTCGTCTCCATCTTCGCGTTGAGCATCTTTCACTGGGTTCCAGGGATATCCCAAATCTTTTCGTAGAATTGGGCTTGCCGAACAGTTTGTTCGAGGGGTACACCTTGGCACTTTAACAACTTTTTCAATCCCTCCGCGTAGTATCTTGACAGACGGATTGGTTGAAGCCTGTTGAGTGCAAAATCGGCATTGTGCCAGACTTCTTTCTCTACTCTGGTCTTCGTAGATTGGTAGAAGAGGATCACCTTTTCATCTCTTCGTCTGGGAGGGACATAGAAAGTCTGTAGTTCTTGGACGCTGTATGTATCAAGTCCGTCAAGTTCTTTATAATGCCGAGGCGGAGCTATTGTGATTTGCAGACTCTGATCCGCTCTGGCGAGGGTTTGCACCGACGGGCGGATGGAGAATACTGCATTGGCCTCGTTCTCAAAATCGCTACTAAAGACCAGAATAGGGGTAGATGGTCTGGGCCTATCGTTTTCTTTCTGGGGTTGCCCCGAATAGACTATTTTTTCATCTTCCTCGGAATCGCTCCCAAAGATCGGGATAGTGACGACGGACTTTTTTCTCTACTTTGCGTCTTCATATTTCCGGACCTCGTTTATGGAGAACGAATTTAGCTCCCCTGTGACGGTGCATTCCAAGCCATCCTTGAAATACTTCATACACTGATGTTGTGTAGAAGGGATAACGTTTTACTCATACAACCAGGGCCTGCCGAGCAAAGCGTTATAGCAAGCCTTGGCGTCAATGACGTGAAATTTGATGTCAGTGACGAGCAACCCGAAGCGTAACATTAGTATTATGAACCCAAGCGTCTGTGACGACTGTGATTCGAACCCGGAGATTTTAATTTTGTTTCGGGCCAAGTGCCGAACATTCATGCAAATCTCTTTCAGCACTCTCACGTTGAGAAGGTTGACGGAGGATCCGTTGTCGACAAAGATTTTCCCTATCTTGATGTCGTGGCAGTACCCGGTGATGTATAATGGACGATTATGTTCGCACGTACCAAAGAGGAGATCTTCATCGCTGAATGTAATGTCAGCCGTGTGGACCTCTGCCAGCTCATCCTTCATCTTCTTTTCTGCGAGGAAGGCTTGAAATTGATCAGGCTCTTGTAATTCCTTGATCAGAGAATCCCGTGCCTCTTTGGACAGGAAGGGAGCATCCAATATACTCAGTTGCGAGGGTATTTTCCTCAGATGTGCTAGGACATTGTAATCCATCTTATTTTTCCTAAACGGGTCCCTTACTGCGAGCTCTTTGACAACTCCATCATCGAAGGCAATTTCCTCAGGGATTTTTTCTTTCCCTTTGTCTTTTTTGCTCAAATCTTTGTTTGTAGGTCCGAGGTTCTTCTCAGGCAGCGTGCGGTTACGCAGCTGAATGTTCTCACAGCTCTTCTCCTCCTCTTCTTTTTCGGAGGCGGAGTCTTTGAAAAAAAGGCTGAGGGGTATTTTGTCCTCAAAATCGCATCTGAAAGTAAGGACTTGGGGCTTTTCCCCTTTTGAAATGGTATCAACCATATGACAGTTGCCAGTCATTTTTTCATGCGCATCTGTCGCACTCTTTTGTTGTCGATGAGCTTCGCGCTTCATCCTCTTGAAGTGTTTTTTATGGGCAGCGTATCATTGCCACCACTTCTTGAAGGTACCGCATTCTTCGATGGGGTGGGTAACCCTCCGATGATATAGGCAGTAGTTTGGATGTAAATCCTCTCCGTCGAGGCATATGACCCTGGGAATGTTTCTTACCAGAGGTGGCAGCTTCATTCCCAATGACAAAGCTTTGGCGAACCGCTTCTCTGTCTTGATCCTACTCTTATTTATGGCAGGTGTGCTTTGGTTTGGTTGGAGTACTTTACGACTCATCCTTGCCGCAGCTTCTTCATCCTGACGCTGACGCTTAGCCTTTTCGTATATAGCTGTTTTCCGTTCTCGGTCAGCTTTGCTTTTTCGAAAGGTTTCGTTTAACAGCCTATCGATCGGGTCTTCTAGAAGTTCTGGGGATTTTAGCGCCGATTCTACTCCCAGTTCCTCTGCGTTGTTTTCTGACGCTGAGAGAGTTTCTTCGTCATTTAACAACGAATGGGAGACCATGCGGCAACTTGCTATATGGTCTTCGGTTTCTTCTGATGAGTCATTTTCCCCATCGTTGTCACTATCTTCATTCTCAAGAATATGCTTGAGGAACTCTTCGAGCGTGACCGGTTTCTGCGCCCTCTGGTTGTACTCCTCCAGCGCATCAATGTACTTTTGTAGGTCTGTGCGCTTGACATCATACTCGGCAGGCTGCATAGGCTTCTTGGTTTTCTTCTTTTTCTTTGAAGACTTTGAAGGCTTGACTTGGGGATTTTTCCCTTTGTCAACAATCTCCTGTATGAGACGCGGTTTCAGCATCCCTTCGATGATTTCGGGTTCAAGTGGGCTTTTCCACCTGACTGCCGGACATGCCTATAGATCTTTCAGCATTCTTTTGATTTTAGCTGAAAGAACGAACTCCCATGGAGTTTCTTCCACGAGCGAGCATGATGCCTCTGGCGTATCCACTTTTGTAGGAGTGTGCTTCTGTAGTGGGTTCACCCTCCAGTTCTCAGACAGCGTGAACTTCCCCTTTTGATACTGGTGAAGACGCAGCAATGCTCAATTGGGTGGCTCACCATTCTGTGATAGGAGCAGTAGTTAGGGTTGTTGACGTCGCCGGGTTGCGGTGGACACCGTGGGTCTGGCAATGTGATGAGTTTGTTATGCATTGCCAGCTCAAATGGTCTCCTCATCTTATCGCAGGGAAACGAATAAGCGTGTCCTAGCCTTTCTTCCAGGGATAGGCATGGACGTGCGTTGTTTTGGCGAGCAGCCGGTTTTGTGCCACTCGGTTGTTGTTGAGCGTTAGCAACGAAGGTCGCTCTCCCTTTACCCTTGGCGTTTCGAGGGTCCTTACTTGAGGAGGAAGGCCCGTATCCCATCTGGTCCATTTAGGCTAGTTTATCTATCAGAGCCTGGAAGGAGGTCGATTTGAAGAACATTATGAACCGGGACACAGTTTTTTGAGGATCAAAGGTCCTGATGAACATGCCCACGGCAGGGGATTCTTCGATGCGCTGTTCGCAATTAGACCATAGGTTCCTCCACCGGATCTCATATTGGACCCAGGTTTCCCCCGACTTTACCCTGGAATTGATTAATACCGTGATCGGGGTGCGCTCGCTTGCACTGGCGAACTGTTGTATGAACAGCAGTTTCATCTCTGTGAATGTTCTCACGGAGTCGTTTGGGAGCTCCGAATACCATTCAAAGGCCGTCTCTGACAGGCTGCCAACGAACTGGTGAAGCAACAGTTTGTCTTCGCCTCCGGTGTTGTCGCACAGAGCTCTGAACTGTGCGACATGCTGATGTGGGTTGCTTGTCCTCTTGTACACATGAAACTTAAGGATCGTATATCCCGGTGGGTATTTAATTTGGTCATACCAGCCTGGATATAGTCACCCGGTTCTGACGATTTGAGCAGCAGCTTCACTAGCTTGATGAGCTCTTATTTGTTGAGCTATATAATCATTAAGAGCAACCTTGGAAATCGTTTCCTCCTTGGCTGCCGATAAGGCCGGAAGAGGATTTGATGTTTCCCCTCTGTCATCCTCGATGATTATCGGCGGATCCTCGGCCAGGGGTTATGGCTGGATCATCATTCCAACCATGTCTTGGAACAAGAGAGCCTTCTGCTTTATGTTAGCAGCCTACTCAGCAGCATCCTTGTCCTTTCTTTCAAGCACCCTTCGCAGGAACTCTGTATCGGTCTCCTGCTCCTGGCGCAGTTCGGCTATTGTGTCCGGGCTTTCTTTTTGTCCAGTAAGTGCTGCCATTTTGGTCAGAATTTCCTGGAGCTTTTGTTGTTACTCCTGAGCTTTAGTCAGCGACCGAGTTTGCGGCCAATGACCTACGGAAGCACAGCTTTCTTCTTTCCCGGAAGCCATGTAGACAGTATGTACAATCATACCCCCAGACTTGGGGCGTTTGGGTCTATTGCCTTTGGAATTTGCCGTCAGCGGTGGGATTTTCTCTGGCCTCATCCTTTTGTGGGAGGTCGGAGTTGAAGGAGCCGTTCTAAGAGACACCTGTGCAGAAGAAGTCCCTCGCTGTATGACGGAGGGACAATCTTTCTCTAGCCAAGCCTTCGATTTCTTCGGTCGATGAGAGTATTTTTGATCAATCACGGAGTCCTGGACTTTTCGCCAGACCCTGTGAATTTGCGAGGAGAGCCGTTGATGGGGGTGCTCTGTCTTTGCCTACACTGTGGTTTCTGCAGGCGGGGGCGATTTCTTTAGCACCGTCATTGGAAAGTTCTTGCATACCCTCCTGAGTAGATCAAAGTTGTTCCTGGTTGGAACAGCAGCATCAATTTCTACTATTGAAGCTGGTGGGGTGAGTCCAGAAGGGGAGTTGCCCCCAACTTTCCTCACTCGGTGACAGTGACGACGTCAAGAATGTCTTGCAGACAGGGCCGCCTCAGATTTGGAAGCGGCTTCTTCGTGCCCCTGGCTTTGCTGAGTGGCTGCTGTTGGCGTCAACCTGTTGAAGACTGACGTCCTTGGCAGAGCTTGAGGAGGAACGACCAATCTTTCAAAGACCGATCTTCTGATGGGGGAAGCGCTTTTGACAGCTTCGCCCGTAACAGGAGTTGGGAGGGCTATCCATTTTGGGGCAGCCCCTTCAAGTATCACGAGCCTCTTTGCGGGCCCGTTTGGATTCTTTCCCAGCCTGTTGAAGACTGAGACGTCAGCTTTGAACGGCCCGTTGAGAGGGGCCGTTGTGGTCGCCAGTCGATCGAAAACCGACCTCTTGGGAGCTTCTTCCTGCGACGCTGAGGTACCGACACACATGGGTGGGAGCATGGTCCCGAAGAACAACCCAGTAGTGGCTTGCGTTACTTGCCACACCAGCATTGAAAAGATGGAGGCCGTGTTGGGCCCATAGGTCACTCCTCCAGTTGAGATGGAGCGAGAGCTGCTGTTGCAAGAGATGCAGTTGGAAGCCATCGATTTTTCTGCAAAGGAGGAAGACACCAAATTTTAGTACCTTGAATCCAAGGGCAACCATAGCGAATCATGATTTTGTTTGCGAAACACGATACACGAAGTGTGGAGTGGAAAGAGAAAAATGTCCCACCGGGCGTGCCAGAATCTGTTCAATACCGAAATACAGGGACGAACCAGGATGGATATTCTTGTCTGAAATTAGGGGCAAATGCTATTTGGATTTATCCGTCCACCTCTCCGAAGATGCCAAGTTGATTTATGGCACCATATATCGGAGATTTGGACAGACGCGACCGTTGTAGCAGACTTTAACAGATTCCCCCTCATTTTATGAGGGGTTTTTTATTGTGGGGACGCTCTTCCCTACATGCGCAAGGCCTTGCAGTTAATTACGTTACCATATTGCGATAACCACTTTCTCCTGCTCCGGAAGTTCACTTCGTGTCGTGTGTGTTTTTGTTTGTTTTGATTGCCCGTGGATTGTATACGGAGACAAGTTTATATCGTCACCCATTGGGCGCAGATTAGTCCAAATCCGTATATCTTAGATTTGAGGCTTAGGTTTATTTAAGGACCATTAATCTGGTTTGAGATTAAAATCAACTTAAATGTGTAAGTATTTTGGCTCAATTTGTTCTTGCTAAGGATGCGTTAGTCTAATTTGAGACTAAGATCAACTTAGCAAAATTTTAAGGATCATTTTTATTTAAGATCCAGCAAAAGATCATTTAGGCTCAGCTGCGAGAAAATCTCAGAGACTTAGCCAATTTGGGCTAAGTCTACTTAGCCCTTTTTCTTTTCAAAAGTGCTAAACATTTATTTGGGCTCTGTTTGTTCAGCGCTTTTCTTTTCATGTAAAAGTGCTGAGCACTTATTTGAGCTCTGACGCTCACATATATGTCATGTGAAGCATTCATTCATGGGCGCTGCCCAATAAATGTTGAGCATTTTTAGTCATTTTGACTAAATGTACAGTGCTAAGCACTTTTTATGGCTTCCACGTGAGGTGCACTTAAGGCGCTGGGCGCTGCCCAATCATCGCTAAGCACTCAGTCGTTTTGGCTGCATATGAAGTGCTAAGCACTTTTTGTATGGCAACCACGTGAGGAGCACGTGCGGCGTTGGGCGCTGCTCAATCAGTGCTAAGCACATAGCTGTCTTCGGCTGCATAGGGAGTGTTGAGCACTTTTATTCAGCGCCCACGTGTGTTTCACGCGAGGAGCCGGCCTTCTGTTTTGAGCGCTCGCGTGTCTTTCATGTGAGGCGCTAGGCACTGTTAAAAGGGGGGCGCCCACGTAAGGCGCTAGTCTTTTTTTTCTTTTTTAGAGATTAAATCTCTGTTAATGGCATTTTGACCATTAATGATCACCAAGATCTTCGCTTTTTTAAGATCAAGGATTTTTTAATCATCGTTAGATTTTTGTCTTTAACGAGATTGGGAAAATATTTTTCCCTATACAGAATTTATTCTGTAAAACGGTGATTTTTTAATCACCATTAGATTTTTAATCTAAGAGATCTCTGTTTTACAGAGAACAATCTTTTTTGTTTAGAAAAATTGAGAGAATATATTCCAAAAAAGAATTTTATTCTAGAATTGGATTTTTGATCCAATCGAGAGTATCTTTCTTATTTTAGAAAGATTTGGGAAATGTTTTCTTCCAACAGAATTTAATTCTGTATTTTGATGATTTATCATCTCCGTTAGATTTTTGATACAACGGCTCTGTTTAACAGGGAGTATTATAGAATTTTAATTCTATCTGGGCGCCAGTGCTCACGTGTTATGCACATGGGCGCTACTTAAGAATTTAATTCTTATAATGGGTATTTATGTGCTTTGCACATTGGGGCCCGCGTGAAGAGCACGTGCGGCGCCATCTATGAGTTTAACTCTTATGTAATGAATTATTCTGTGCTTTGCACATTGGCGCCGCGTGAGGAGCACGTACGGCGCCATCTAAGAATTTAACTCTTATGAACTTTTCTGTGCTTTGCGCATTAGCGCCCGCGTGAGGAGGACGTGAGGCGCCATTGCTGGGGTCGCTTAGCACCCCCAACGGTTTTCGGCACGCATCAAGTATGCAACTTTAAAAATTTACGGTGCCGAGCAAGCCCGAACCAAGGATCTAACTAGAGAATTAAGGTTTAACTAAGCAAGTAAACAACTTTACTCTAAGTGAACAAGAAATACAACCTTTGTAGACCGGTCCTTCACTTCTAAAACTCCGTGTAGTAGTCCCTTAACTCCAAGTAGTGGTCTCCCGGACTCTCGTTAGGCTCCACTAGGCGAAAGGAACGAGCCTGCTTAAAGATCTTCGAGGCCGAAGATGATCTATATCGAGAAATCTCCAACTCAAGTTATCTCTTCACTAATTGAGAATAAGTGAATGAAACAACCTATACTAAATGGCTAGTTTGATATAGATTGGTGAAGTGGGAATTTTGATTACTTTAGAATTATTTTTCTCTCTTTCTTTTCTTCTCTCATGAAAACCTAGAGAGCAAGGAAGGAGATGAAGAAAATCAAGTGTGAACCATGGGTGAGAAAATATCTCATATAAACTCATGTAGAGACTTAACCATGGCTAAAGATAATGGTTAGGTTAATAAATATCTAGAGTAAAACAAAATTAGTGGACTAAGTCAATGTTTCCAGAAGCTTCTAAAAGTATCTTAAACCATGGAATTTTCCACCTAATTTTGTTTTTCCTTTAATAATTAAATCCCCAAATTATCTTAAGTATGGTATGAGTCTTGTTCATATCAGATTTTTGCATTTTTATACCACCCATTCTTAATCACATTGCATATAAATAGGTACTTTTGATCCATATCTGCTAAATAGTTGCAGCTTACAGGTTCTCAGCTCTTTACAGTGAAATTCATGAAAAGTCGCAACAAATGTGGGACTACGACCAACAAACAGAGAAATACAGATTTCCGCACACTATCCGTATGATGCCGCCTACCAGTTCAAGGAACAAATGGAAAATCATCAGAAAGTTCAATGCACAAAGCATATGGACAGCACAAGATTCAAGACTTCAACGCGAAGCTCAAGGCAAAAGTCCACATCATTCTGCACTGTTGGAAATCTGGAAAGAAATAGAAGAGATTCTGAGAAACTAAGTGAAGAAAACATAAGATAAAAGCAACATGAAGCAACCCTGAAGAGATAAGCCCACGATTCCACCAATTGGCCGCGGAATCGCGGCCAAACAGGCTATTCTGCCACGGAACCGCAGCCATGCTCTGCACGTGTCGGTGGGGTGTCGGTGCTTTGAATCGGTTTTTAGGGTTGTTTTGTAATTTCATGTATGGATCAGAATGTAAACCTAGGGTTTTTCCTATCTATAAATAGAAGAGCTCAAGGCCTTTCTTAGTGTGCCTCTTTTGGAGGATGCCTCTTTTTTTTTTTTTATTCCTGTTTTTTATATTCTAGATCTAAATTTTAAATTCAATTGTAATGCGTTATTGAGAGGTCATCAATAAAGTAAGTCTTTTATTTTATCTCTCATTCTTCTTATCTGCAATTTATTATCTGCACTTTTATTTGTACTTTATTTATCTGCAATTTAGGTTATCAATTAAAATTTAAAAAAATGAATTTTATTGTTATCTTCCTAATGAGTGAGTAATTCCTCACTTGTTAGGGGTAGGATAGGGAAGGTTTGAGAGAAGAAAATCTCTCTTACCCCTTTCTTTGCCCAAATAATTTTAATACGGGCTCCCTTTAAATCAACCATAATCCGCTCACTACGGCACCCTATCCTACATGATAGCGATGATTCCCTAGTTAGGCCGGTTGTGGTTGAATTAAACGGAGGCTAAGGCTAAGAGCCAAGAACGGATGGACAAGGACCAAAAGGAAGAAACCAAGTTTCTTCCTAGTCGTGCTAATCGCCTTTGTTGTCAATTACCCTAACACCTTTATTCACAACTAAGGTATTGAAAGAAGCGAGAAAAACCCTATTTCGAACTGACCTAATCCTAACCCTAGCAAGCCTTTTTATCAACTTATTCTCATTTATAGATCTTAAAACAAAACCCCACCAAAGTTTGGACTTAACTCGTTAGAACATAAAGAAAAGAATTCCATCTCCCTGTGGATCGACACGTACTCAACCGGCTAGCTACCAAGCGACACCGTCTTGATTGCGGTAAATTTAAACACAGAAAAACTCTACCAATCAAATGGCGCCATTGCCGGGGAGACGGTAGTCTCTTTCTTTGTGTAATTTCGGGTTAATAAAAAAAAATTAAATTTTTTTAAAAATTTAAAAAATAAAAAAATAAAAATCATCTTGTTATTTTTGAAAGGTTTTTGTGCAAGTGTGCAGGCATGGAGCAAACTCTGTTTCAAATCTGGACCAAACTCAGTGAACAAATCCAGAAAGAGGGGATCTAAATAGAAAGAGAAGAACAAACTCAGCACAGAGAAAAATTCTGAAAATCCAAACTCTCCGATCCGCCGCAGAAACGCGGCAGAAGCGCTTGTTTGACTGCGGAACCGCAGTCAAAGGGTGACATCAGCAACCCAAAAATCTCTGTGAGTATCTCATTTCTCATCTACCCTCCTCTGCACTCCACTGGAAAAAAAATTCCTGCAGGTTTCTTTGCACAGATTCTCTTTCTCATATCCAATAAATTGTTTTTGTGCAGGATTCTTTGCGCTGCCAAATAAAAAAAAATTTGCAAGTGTTTTAGATTTTTGGTGTGTTAACTGCTTTGCATAATTAATACGGAATCTAAGGGGCTATAACACCAATTAAGATTGAGTGGGGATTTCATTACCCTTCCTAAGACCCCAAAAATCACTAAAAGCATATGCATCACCCTTAAGTTAATTAAAAAGTATCTAGACTTGGCCAATTAAGGACTGTCGTGCTCATTAAGACAGAGGAAGGTTGTGGACATTCATTCGTTTATCTAAACCTGACTTTGTGGTGTCTAGGCTAGACAAGTGAGAAAGGTAATTTTAAAAGGCCCGACTCACGGTGATTCGTGAGCGGAACCCTCCTTTCTTCATTTGTGCTTATCTGGCCACAATTGGCGGTGAAGAGGCGATTTGAGGGTTATCTCACAACTTGTCACTTTGGAACAGTTAGGAGCAGTCTAGTTGACTTAGAAGACCGTAGCTCTAGGTTTGATTGTGCATGTTTTAAACTGTGATTGTTTGAAGTAAGTCCGTACACATTCTTGCAAAAACTCCTTCTAAAAAAACACTTTAAAAAAAATTCTAAACTCCAAAAACAAAAACAAAATTACAAAAAAATCACATTCTTTTTCTTCTCCTCTCTCATTACATCATGGGTACCCCACCTCGCAAAACTCTTACAGAACTTTGGTACCCACAACCAGGCATTACTTCCTACGGTTCTTATTTTGGTCGAATTTCGAACGACCCCTCCATGCCCAAAATTTCTTTGAAAGATCGGATAGACGTGTCTAGGACAACCAATTGGACTCCGCAATCTACCTTGTATCAACCATTTCAACCTTCACCACCTTTTTACGTTGATACTCCTTTTTCGAGTCCTGTTGTAATTCTGAAACCCATATCTATTGCTGAACATATTGAACAATCTCGTAACCGATCTTTCACTCCTTTCACAACTGCGAATTCTTAGATCAAAAATTCCATTCATTTTCTTATCCAAATGTTGATCCTACCCCTGTCCAACCATTCTATTCCTATCCATCCTACCCAACTTTTACACATTTCCTGGACATTACTTCTACACAGCCATTTGGGAGTTTCCAGTATCCAAACAACTTTGAATCTTTTACTAAAACTCCTTCACAACCCATGTCTAGTTTGGAACAGGTGTTGGAAGACTTTAGGGTAGCGTCATGCCAACAAATGATGGATTTGAATGCGTCCATGGCCGCCCTCATACAACCTAGTGACCCGGTAGCTGGTTTCCAACTAGCTCCAAATTTTCCAATATATGATGAGGCGTTGGACTGATTGAGAATTTGAGTGGTGAGAGTGAGTTGTACACCCTTCCAAATCAAATCTACCCATCCCCAATTGAATCCCACAACTCCGGTTTTGAATATCTATCAAGTGTTCCAAATGATTCACCAGTTGAAAATAAAACGTTTAATGAGTTGTGCGACTTTGTAGTGTTTGATTTACCTGATTGTGAAGGGTTCCTTTCGAGTGAAACCATCACCAATCCCTTTGACCTCTACACCTCTACTCTAGAACCTGAATTGATTAATATACATGCTTTTGATGAGGTGTCTAAAAAAATTGATTTTCACTTGATTAAGGATATTGACGCTGGGAATATTTTGGATGATGAACCCGCAGATTTGACTGAATTTTTCTCTCCAATTTATCATCCCGAGTCATTAAATGTTTCTTCCGAACTTCATATGTGTCTTGATTTTGATGAGAATTGCATGGATAAGCTAAATTTTGAGGAGAGTATTGAGAAAATTATTGAGGATGAAGCAGTTTTACTTGAGGAGTCGGATTTTCCAATTCATTCTATCACTTTCATTGACTGCACACACCCTTCTGAATCTTTAACCGATACCCTTCCTCACTCACTTCACTCCATCCTCGCTCCGACCTTGCAAGAAACCTTTACACTTTCATTTTCAATGTCTGGTTTACCAAGTTCGGCGTACCCATGTTTTCTCACGAATCTTGAGGGATTTGACCAAATTTCTCTCCATATTGATAGATTAGTATAATCCATCTTTTCACATCGATCATTACAGATGGTACTAATTTATTCAAATCATCTCCACCCTCAAGTTCGTATTCAACTTATTTCTCCCACTTTCTCTGGTTCTTCTTCTAATCTTCCTTTAATGATAGCGAGTGTTAATGAATCACAATCCGATATTTTGAGTTCGATAATTCTAGAAAAACAACTTGATTTAGACTCTTTTGAGAAAAAGGTAGATAAGCCTTACGAGTCTCTTACCCCCGTAATTTTTGAAAAATCAAGTGTGTTGAATTCTGGTGCGACACTTATTGACATTGAAACGTTCAATCGGACCATCGATGAAAGTTTCGAAAATATTTTCGCCGACGAACTCGCATTCCTAAACGACACGGATTTTGGGATTAATCAAGCTCCACCTGAAGAAGTCAAACCACCACCATTTCTTCTTAACCCATACGAGAATGTGGCCATTCTTCCCATTCCTAATCATCCACATTCTCGTTTCCGTTCACCATTATTGTTTCGTCTCTACAAATCGAGACGTAAACTTTTTCCATTACACCACTTATCTTTACCTCATTTCTTCCTGACTATATATAACATGTTCTTTCATCAACCGCCGCTTTATAACGATAAAATTTTTGAATGGTTGGTACTAATTTTTGGCCTGTGTAAGGCCTTGTATAGCTTGATACTGTGTTTTTCTCCTCCCTAACTCTGAACTTTAACGCTTAAACAGTGGAAACACTGTTTCACTTAAATTGGAGGGGGGACTTTTTGTGTATATATATATTGTTTTCTTTTTCTGTTAATAATAATTAAAAAAAACGGGGGAGTGCCGACAATTTTGACCCTCTTGGTGTAGCCTGACAGTGAGGGCACTGTCAAGTTTAAGTTTGGGGGTGTGTTCGGTAAGTTTTCTTCTTTCGCATTCATGTGTATATTTTTTTGCATTTGCATACTTATTTTAAAATCCATAAAAATCAAAAAAAATTATAAAAAAAATAATTGAAATTTCAATTTTGGTCATATTTGACTTAAGTTCAACATGACAGTTGACTTGTTGGGAAAAACTAGATCCTAAACTTAGTAAATTAAAAACCCTAAAAATAACCTTTCTTAAAGTTTAACTGTAGAAAATATACATCCTTGTAATTTATTTAGAAATAGGCAAATTTTGAGTTCAGTTCTTGGGCTAAATTGAAATAAGGGAAGAGTATTAAAAGCTCTATTTGAAGTATATGTCTGAAAAATAATTCTAAATCTTATGTCCAAATTCTGAAAATATATACCATATTATACGCACTTACACGCATCTTGAAATTTGGGATAGTAGAGGATACCTTGAAATGCTCTTGTTTAAAATTCTTACCATGAAGGAAAATAAAATAAAAGTATAAATGGTGAATAAAGAGATAAAAAATGAACACTGGTTTTGTAATTACTTAAGACAGCATAAATAAAAAATATAGCGAGGGTGCTTTATCACCTAGTGCCTTAGACTAACTGGTTTGGGAGTCACTACTAAGCCTTAGGTATTGCAAGAAGAGAAATTACGCTTAAATGCGTAAGCACGTTTTGTAATCGGTCGTTTAGTACCTCAAGAAGTATTAATGGTCGCATGAAGGATGTGTGAGCAATTTCATCTAAAATTCACCAACTAAAAGTATTTTGGAAGATGGACAAGAGTATGATAGCTTGAATTGAATTTCCAAGTGTAGGGATGATAATTACACACACGTAGGGGTATATAATTGGAGTTTGGAGGAGAGATAAGAATAAAAGATAGGGCTTATATCTTCAGTAGAGATGATAAAAATTCCTGAGTTAAGATTGCACCTTAGAAGGAAAATTTAGGAGATGCTGAAAGCTTTATAAACTTGCAAAACATATATGATCTTAAGTTAAATGAAAAGAAAGCGTGAAAAATATGGGTTGATGATTTCTAAATTGAAGATAATAGAATTTCTTGCTAGAATACTGAATTGAAAAATTAGATCAATGGCCAAATTGATCGGATTTTATGGGTAGTATATGCTGAAAACCCTCAAGAAACAACACTCCTCCTACTAGGGACACCTAGAGGTTTAACGGCTTGTTGCACGAGCTCAGTGCAATCGCGTTCCCTGCGAAAGTGAGGCTGGGTTTTTTCGAGAATAAAATTGGCTTTGCTCAGGACGAGCAAAAGATAAGTTTGGGGGAATTTGTTCATATCAGATTTTTGCATTTTTATACCACCCATTCTTAATCACATTGCATATAAATAGGTACTTTTGATCCATGTCTGCAAAATAGTTGCAGGTTACAGGTTCTCAGCACTTTACGGTGAAATTCATGAAAAGTCGCAATAAATGTGGGACTACGACCAACAAACAGAGAAATACAGGTTTCCACACACTATCCGTATGATGCCTCCTACCAGTTCAAGGAACAAATGGAAAATCATTAGACAGTTCAATGCACAAAGCACAAGGGCAGCACAATATTCAAGACTTCAACGCGAAGCTCAAGGCAAAAGTCCATATCATTCTGCACTATTGGAAATCTGGAAGGAAATAGAAGAGATTCTGAGAAACCAAGTGAAGAAAACAGAAAATAAAAGCAACATGAAGCAACCCTGAAGAGATAAGCCCACGATTCCACCAATTGGCCGCGGAACCGCGGCCAAACAAGCTATTCTGTCGCGGAACCGCGGCCGTGCTCTACACGTGTCGATGGGGTGTCGGTGCTTTGACTCGGTTTTTGGGGTTGTTTTGTAATTTCATGTATGGATCAGAATGTAAACCTAGGATTTTTCCTATCTATAAATAGGAGAGCTCAGGGCCTTTCTTAGTGTGCCTCTTTTTGGTGTGCCTCTTTTGGAGGATGCCTCTCTTTATTTTTTTTATTCTTGTTTTTTATATTCTAGATCTAAATTTTAAATTCAATTGTAATGCGTTCTTGAGAGGTCGTCAATAAAGTAAGTCTTTTATTTTATCTCGCATTCTTCTTATCTGCAATTTATTATCTGCACTTTTATTTGTTCTTTATTTATCTGCAATTTAGGTTATCAATTAAAATAAAAAAAAATGAATTTTATTGTTATCTTCCTAATGAGTGAGTAATTCATCACTTGTTAGGGGTAGATAGGGAAGGTTTGAGAGAAGGAAATCTCTCCCACCCCTTTCTTTGCCCAAATAATTTTAATACGGACTCCCTTTAAATCAACCATAATCCGCTCACTACGGCACCCTATCCTACATGATAGCGGTGATTCCCTAGTTAGACCGGTTATGGTTAAATTAAACAAAGATTAGGGCTAAGAGCCAAGAACGGACGGACAAGGACCAAAAGGAAGAAACCAAGTTTCTTCCTAGTCGTGCTAATCCCCGTTGTTGCCAATTACCCTAACATCTTTATTCACAACTAAGGCATTGAAAGAAGCGAGAAGAACCCTATTTCGAACTGACCTAATCCTAACGCTAGCAAGCCTTTTTATCAACTTATTCTCATTTATAGATCTTAAAACAAAATCCTACCAAATTTTGGACTTAACTCGTTAGAACATAAAGAAAAGGATTCCATCTCCCTGTGGATCGACTCGTACTCAACCGGCTAGCTACCAAGCGATACCGTCTTGATTACGGTAAATTTAAACACAGAAAAACTCTACCAATCAAGTCCCATACACCCATATCCAATGTATCATCAAGCATGACACAATAAATACATTAACATATATCATATATATATTAAATGTATAAGTAGAAAAGAAATTCTTAAATAAGCTAATATTAGATAATATATATTTATATATCAAATATATAATTATATATTAAATTATTAAATCAACACTTGATTTAATAATCCGGCTATATTACATACAACCGACTAATATCATATAATAAATTATTGAATCAACACTTGATCCAATAATCCGGTTATATCACATATAACCTATATCGCGAGATTAGAATACTGTATCACATACAAGTATCAATCTCAGTCCCGCACATATCACATATGTGCCCTACTTCATTTCGCTTGAGCCAGGAAACCTCTGTGTAGGACTCTAAAGACTCGTCAATACACGAGCAGTCGGTGATGATCATATCAGTCACTCACAAGCCGTCATCGATACTAGCTGGACGTAACGGCTACCCGGGTATTAAGCGATCAGAAGATCACCAAGCAAGTTTTTCCAAACTCCCGTGAATCCAATAAGTAACACTACCATACAGTCCAGTATCTTCGTCTGATATGTCGCATATCTAGTCTGGGGGTGGTAAACGTCAGACCCCAATAACTTGATAAGTCTTGCCGATGTGAGGCTCATAACGGGTCGAGAAACTACTGATAACAATTACCCGTAAAACTCAGTATCAGCCCTCGCCAGGGACTTCCTGTTATGGCCAATCAAGCACAGCGCAACATCAACCCCCAATACCAGAAAAGAAGAAACCCCTCCTATCGCTCATTGCTTCCATATGACTCGGGACTGTACCAAAAAACCACCGTTTTGCACGCTCTCTTTAACGTGGTAAGGTGGAAATCAAAGCACAGAAGGAATCACACAAGACTCTATGATGATCTTGGGTCTACAGACTAATCTGTACCAGTGTCACCAGAGAACTGCTATCTGACAATAGGTATAATACCATCTAAGAGTTCTCGGCGAATCTTATTCAGTGTACCCAGTCTCCACTGAGGACCCGTATACAATCTTTGATATCAAAAACCAATGGATATGAAATCATCCATCGCCCATCAAATGGGTCAAGAAACGTATACGCTAGTCTACTCTGGAATATCGATGCCCCGTCTCAATACACCCACGACTAAGAATAATTAAAGAATGAACTTGTGGACTACCCTGGCCCTACTAGTATTGTAATAACTCCAATTTCAGTGTACATAAATTTCATTTAAAGTGAATGTATAATTGGGGTATTTACAATTCCTGTGAGTACTATAAGTATTTGAATCAATTCTGAACAGCAAGAAAAAGCTTGTAGCTCACTGGTAAGACCTTGCACTGCTGAACCAAAGCACCAGAGTTCAAATCCCATCAGAAACACATTCTTTTTATTTAAAATTCTTTTAATTTTTTAGAAACCCAAAAGTCTACATGTGCACAACACGTAAAACCAAGAGCCACGGCCTAAACAAACATGTGCAAATAAGTAGTCAGACCGACCTAGACACGTGGCGAGAATCCGAGCCCCCAACCTCGAGATCGGACCGGCGAGAGTCGCCCTCAGACCGGCGCCGCCGGTTTTCTTTGAGCCAAACCCAATTTTTTTTGAACCCTAACACCCTTTGGACTCCCCCTGTTAACCCCTGACTGTTTGTTTTCCTGCATTTTCCAGAGAATTAAAAATTTGCATTACTCCATGTTTTAATGCATTTTAATTCTCAAATTTATCACACCCTAACCCTAATTTTCCCTATAAATACCCACTCTATTTTTACACCCCTTCACACTGAAATTTCCTACAAAAACTCTAAAAAAAATTCCAAGTTCTATTTGTGTGCAAGTGGAGTTAACAAAGGGCGAAGTTCCGACGAACTTCCGAGGAGATTCCGGCAACGAAACAACGCCCTGAAGCTCTCTTTAGGACCCCCTCTCCCCCCTCTTGACTCCAAGCCAGTAAGTCTCCCTTCTTACTCTCTTTTGCTATTCGCAAACCCTTCATTCTTAAAATGTGTCGGAAGCGGAGTTATCCGGCTTCCGATTATCTTTTCTTTTAAAAATACAACTTTTTCTTAATAACAAAACTACAACTTTTGATATATTGTTTAGTAATCATTAACAAAGACAATAGAACAAGTTTGACATCAAAATAATAACTGTATCAAGTTTTATTTCACCTTTACATTAAAATATCTTCATGTTTCATTTCGACATGTTTAAACTTTTTAAACCGTATTATCTTAGAAAACTCATGAGGTAATGACCTACCTCCTCACAACACACATATCTAACATAGCACGATAGAATTTGGGAACATAGATTTGGGAAAATGCGACTTTATATATAACTACCTTCAACTTATAAAACATTTTTCTATAAGAAGTGTATTTAACAATTCTTTGCAATTGTGTCTCTATAACCCATTTTGGAGAACCCATTCAGTATGGTGTAGATTATCGCACATCCTCGGGCCTAATAGAGTGAGATGCAGACCTCCGTAAGGAGCATACGATCTCGAAAGATTTTTAAAACATTTTTCTTTAGAAAATGTGATTTCTATTATAAATAAAACTTATATTTTTAATAAATAAACATATATGTAATTAATATCAAAATATCTATTTTTAATATTTATAATATTCCACATTTCCAAAATTCAAGAAAAACATTCTATTTACAAGAAAATATCATACAATTTCAATAATTTAAATAAATACCTTATACTTTAAAATTAGGTTTTATTCACTAGAAATGTCACAATTATAAAATATACATCAATAAAAACCCTAGAGACGATAATTAAATGCTTGAGGTGTATTTTGAAAATTATACAAAACTATTTTTACATAAAATCCCCTCAAGTTATACTAAATTACAATAATGATCCTAGTAAACATAGTTTAAGCGGGACCAGTCTCTTGAGCCTCAGCGAGCCGGAGATATGGGTGCTTGCCTATTTAAGATAAACAACTCAACAAATGGTGTTATCAACACGGTAATTGTCTTTGAAAAAGACACAAATCCTGTCGTCCGTGTGCAGCAGTTACCGATAGCACCAAAACATAATTCAGGACTTTAATTTCTTTTCTAATTGTCTGACTCAAACTGAGTCTCAATATAATCAATCTGACTTGAATGTGATTCAAGTATAAACTACAATACAGCATGATTCAATATGAATCCATCTATTAAATCTAATCAATCTATATTGACTGAACCGAACCATGGATATACTCCATTTACATGATCATCCATTATATCCGTTCCATTACTGATATCATGGTTTCGGTAAGTCATCCATCTATATTCAATATACAATACAAACAATACATCAATACAATTAAGAAATCGCGGGGTTTATAAGGAGTAGATTGGTACGGAAGGTGTTAGAAGTGGCACGAGACTGCAACCATAAGACACTAACCTAAATCTCCATTACCGTTGTACCGTGGCTGAACGTTTCCTTGTAGTGAGTCTCCTCTCGTATACACTGTCCTCTTCTGTACTAAGCTACAAACAACAGCGTTAACAGTATAATACAACTTTAAAAGTTGCTTTCTTTCTCTGTTTATTCTATTTCTCCCTCATCTTTGGGACTTACCGAGCGATTGTTCGCTGACGACATTCCTTTTCTTTCTTCTTTGGAATATTGTCAGGTGGATCGGACCTTCAGGAGATCGAGCCCACAAGTGAGGACTTAGACCAGCTAGCTTTCGACCCAGAGCTTTAGATTCATTGTACATATTTACATTCTATATTTTTTTCATTTCTGTTATGCTACTGGTTAGGCATTGCTTTCCATTTCATGTATTACTTTTCAGATGTATTATAAAAAGAATGTTAATAAATAAAGTTGTTGTTTATTTACATCTTACCTCTTGTGTACATTTCAATTTATATTGCTTAGATACGCTTAGCGTGTTTACTTCTGAGTAAATACGTAGCGGCCTCGTCGCGTCCCCTTCCCGTATACTGGGAAGCGGGGCGTGACAGGTTTTTTTGGTGGCCCATGCAGGTCAGTTCTGTGTGGACATACAGGTCAGCTCTGTATGGACATGCATGTCCACTCTGCGTGGACAACCTAAGGAATATAACACAAGAACCAGCAACTAAAAACATTCTTTACAAATCATATTCCTTGAATCTTACAATTTCATATACTTTGAATCTGTCCTGACCCAAATTTTTCTTTCAAGGTTACGGATTCCCTAAACAACACCAGCATGAATGTCAACAACACTCCCACACCACTACCACTCACACCTGCCGTCGCTGCTCCGATCAACGAGCATACGGTTCTGCTTGAGGCAATCCGCAGCCTCCTGAAAGGACAGCAGCAGCAGACTGCTATCCTGATGAACCGTCCAGAGGCAGAAGCACCTGGGGTGAAGCAATTCAGGGCCTTGCACCCCAAACAGTTTGCAGGAAAAGAGAGCCCTCTAGAAGCTGAGGAATGGGCTCAAAGCATTAAAGATGACCTGGCAGCGGCACAAGTGCCAGAGATAGCTTGGATTCGTGTTGCGAAGTTGCAGCTCACGGACAATGCACGGGTTTGTTGGAAGGCAGAAGAAAGCTGTCTCACCCAGCCGATCGAATGGAGGACTTTCTGTGATATGTTCGACGCAAAGTACTTCCCTGAGACCGCCCGCTTTAATATGGAACAACAGTTCATCCATCTGCAACAAGGCTCAATGTGGACCAGGTCAATAGATGAATATGACGCTGAGTTCACCATGCTCAGTCGGTAAGATATGTCTCAATAGTTTGATTTTAAAATATCACAAATTACACAGCTAACACAATACCTTAACAGATTTGCGACACAACTGATACTGACGGATGAGATCAGAGCCCGACGATTCCAACAAGGGTTAGATCCGGAGATCCAGGCTGCCTTAGCCACATGAGATTTTCCGACCCATGAATCGGCTCTGAAAGTTGCCCGCCGTTATGAGGCAGTGGTAAAGATGAGGGGCAGATCTCAATCTGCTGGAGTTAAGCGCCCTGCCAACCAGATGGCAGGAGGAGCCCCTGTTCCCTTACGAAAAATAAATAAATAAATAGAGCAACGGAAAAAGTCCCCAAGTGGAGCATCACGTGCCCACACGTGATAGACGCTGCGCTTAACAAAACTAAGCCAAAACCGAACCTCACGTGCAGACACGTGACCTCTATAAGCAAAGTATACAGACGCCTGAATAAAGCAAACAAGTGGGACAAAAAGAAACTCACGTGATAACACGTGACACCCTTGGGTCGGCTTAATTTGGTTAGATCACGTGCTACACGTGATAGACTCCTATGCCTTCTGGACTGATAAAAATAAATTCTAATTAAAAGGGATTAAAAACCTTATTTGGAAAATACTTCCTTGGATCTTTCTAAATAAGAAAGATTACGCTCTGTAAAACAGAGCGCCGTTGGATTAAAGATCCAATGGTGATTAAAAATCACCAATCTACAGAAAAATTCTGTGCAAGGAAATATCTTCCTAAATTTGTTAAGAACGACAAAAGAAATATTTTCTGTAAAACAGATGTCCTTGGATTAAAAATCCAGCGGTGAATAAAATTCACCAAGTGATCAAAAAGATCATGTTGGTTGATTAGAAAATCAATCAAAATCTCTCAACGAGAGATTTGCTAAACAAATTGATTCCCTTCTTTCTCCTATAAATAAGAGCAAAGAAACAAAGAGAAAAAGGAAGATAGACAGAGAGAGAGATATAGACGGAAGAAGATAGACACAGAGAGAGAGATATAGATGGAGGAATATAGACAGAGGGAGAGGGAAAGAAAAATATAGAGAGAATTTAATTCTCTAAAGAAGAGGAACCCCTAAAAATCCCATAAAAAGAGAATTTAATTCTCAAACCAAGAGTTTAAATCTTCTCAATGAACTTAGTTCTTCCCCTGGTTAAGATCTGCAGAAGCAGATCACCCCACAAGTTGAGAATTTAATTCTCATCGGGAAGATTCTGTCATACAGATTCAAAACCTAGGGGAAAAAACTGAATCCAAAAGAGTTTAACTCTTACAAAACATATGAGAACTTAATTCCTCTGAAACTAAGGTTTAACCCTTTAAAAAGAATTTAATCCCTGCAAAAGGAGAACTTGATTCCTCAGAACCATAGAAGAACAGCCTGATAATTCATTAGCGTTCAAACGCTACGTAACAGATCACATGTTCCCACGTGAGCACTTTTGAGGAACAAAAAGGAACAACTGACATCGAGTCACATGATCCCACGTGACCCCCTAATAGTGCTTAGCACTTTCAAAAGGAAAAGGGGGATATATCAAAGACAGTTCCCATTCTGGGGCGCCTCACGTGATCCCACGTGACCCCTTAATAGTACTTAGCACTTTCAAAAGAGAAAAGTGAATAAACCCTATTTTTGGGGCGCCTCACGTGATCCCACGTGACCCTCTAACAGTGCTTAGCACTTGTAAAAGAATAAGAGAATCAAAAAGGCAGCGCCCAACGCTAAGCGCCTCCAGCGCCTCATGTGACCCCACGTGAGCGCCTCAAATTCTTAATGTTTAACACTACTTCAAGCGCCTCACGTGACCCCACGTGAGCGCCTCAAATTCTTAGTGTTCAGTACTACTTTAAGGCCTCACGTAGGAGCACGTGAGCGCTGAGTATACACTAGTGTTTAACACTACGAGAGGCTAACCTTAGCCCAAATCAGCCAAGTCTCGCAAAGTCAACACCCGAGCTCCAATTATACCCAGGTCCTTCAAAATTGATCTCAGATGGAATTCAAATTAATGTTCATCCCATTCCTTCTTAATCTGGCATTTGGTTCAAGAGTACATCTCTCCACACCTCTGATACATGTCATTGTAATTACTCAACGTCTTCAGAGAGGTGGAGGGTCCCAATAACCAATAACACTTGGCACACCCACAAACTGGTTAAACCAGAACCCCATGGACTATGAGGTCCTTAAACTCATGGACTATGATGTCCTTAAACATTATGGACTATGAGGTCCTTAAACTCATGGACTATGATATCCTTAAACTTTACAGACTATGAGGTCTTTAAACTAGACTATGATGTCTTTAAAATGGACTATGAGGTCCTTAAACTCATGGACTATGATGTCCTTAAACTTTACAGACTATGAGGTCTTTAAACTGGACTATGATGTCCTTAAACTCACATGGACTATGATGTCCTTAAACCCAATGGACCGCAACGTCCCTAAACAAAGACGATGGAGCCCAATACTCTTTCGTTGGATGCAAATGATCCTAACCCCCCGTTGAGTAGATTTTAGTCTAAAAATTAGACTAACATATCCTCAACAAACATTTAAGTTGATCTTAATCTCAAAAAAGATTAACGAGCCTTAAATCAAACCAAACCCCAAATCTAAGAAAATACGGATTTGGACTGATCCCCGCCCTACGAGCGACAACATTAATTAGTCTCCATATACAATCCACGGGCAACCAAAAAAAAACAAACACACACGACACGAAGTGACCATGTGAAGAAGGTGCGGTAGCGTAATTAACTGCAGGGGCTTGCGCCTGCAGGGAAGAACGTCCCCACAATCAAAAAACCCCTCAATGAGGGGGAATCTAACGAGTCTGCTACATCGGCCGCATCCGTTTAAACCTTCAATACATGGTGTCATAAATCAACTTGGTATCTTCGGAGAGGTGGACGGATAGTACCAAATAGTATCTGCCCCCAAAATTCAGGCCGGACGTCCCAACGTCCCGGTCGCGTCTTTTCGACGGAGAACAGCCCCTTCAAGGCCACCATTTGTGCCAAGAAGACCAGGAGTACCAATCAACCGGCCCAGCCCAGCATTTTGCACATACTGCAGGAGAGATGGACATCTGATGAAAGATTGCCGGCATGCAAATTGTCTTTGCTTAGTCTGCGGCTCAGCTATTCACGATATTGGGTCTTGTCCTCATAGACAAAACCCATATGCCGCACCCAGGCCAGCAATCACATACCCGCAGCGCCCAGCCCTTCAGGCACCTGCTCCGAGACTCGCTCTCCCTGCTCCACCTACTCGTAGACCGACTGCACCTCCTTCCCGTCAGTTCCATCAAGCTCAAAAGAACCCAACTCAGGGACCAAGGAACGGACAGAGGAATGCTCCTCCAGTAAGGAGGAATGTGCCGAGGCGACAGGCTTTCACGATGACTATGGAAGAGGCTGAAACCACCGGCCAAGTCATCACTGGTAACACTTCCTTTTCAAATTCTCTTTTAATATATAGACATACCTATATATCTTTTCCCTTATACCTAAAACAATCCCCACACACCTTAGGTACAATTTTAATAGCATCACTCCCTGCACTTGCACTATTCGATACTTGAGCATCTCATTGCTTTATGTCGCAACGGTTCGTCCGAACTCATGCGATTCCAGTCACACCGCTTGTATCCAGCTGGAAGTCAGTTCAGAAAATGGCGTTCTAAAGGCAACAATAGGATTCAGCTTGTGTCCAGTGGTCGTCTGCAGCAGAGAATTCTATGCTAACTTCAAGGTGCTGGACATACCGAACTTCGATGTGGTTCTAGGTATGGATTGGCTCGGAACATTCTATATTACCATTGATGTCGTCAAAGGAGGGTAGTATTCGAGATTCCAGAGCATCCGGTTTTCTATTTCAAAAGTGGAGACCGTACCTTAGAACCAAGTACATACAAGGCGAAACCAAAGAAGGCAGTGATTGCAGCAATTCAAGCGGAAGAAAGATCAAACCCAGATGTAGTTCGAGAGTTCGAAGATGTGTTTCCTGACGATATATCAGGTTTGCCTCCCGATCGAGCTCTTGAATTCAGAATTGATTTAGTACCAGGAGCACAACCGGTGATCAAAGCACCTTATCGATTAAGTCCGGAAGGTTTGAAGGAAGTCCGAACTCAGTTGGACGAATTATTGGCGAAAGGATGGATTCGTCCCAGCACTTCAAGTTGGGGATCACTAGTACTGCTTGTAAAGAAGAAGGAAGGTTCATACAGAATGTGCATTGATTATAGAGCCTTGAACGAAGTATCGATAAAGAACAAGTATCCACTCCCGTGCATCGACGATTTATTCGATCAGCTAAGTGGATCTTGTGTTTTCTCCAAGCTAGATCTTCGTTCAGGTTATCATCAGATGAAGGTCAAGGAATCTGATATCCTCAAAAAGACATTCAGAACTCGCTATGGTCATTACGAATTTCTTGTGATGCCATTTGGAATGACTAACGCACCAGCAATATTCATGAATCTGATGAATCAAGTTTTCCGGGAGTACTTAGACAGGTTTGTTGTCATCTTCATCGACGACATCCTAGTGTATTCTAAGAGTCGGAAAGAGCATGCCGAGCACCGAAGAATTGTCTTGGAAACTTTACGACAACATCAATTATATGCCAAGTACAGCAAGTGCGAGTTTTGGCTAGATCAAGTTGGTTGTCTTGGAGATATCGTATCAGGCGATGGAATCTTTGTAGATCCAGCGAAAGTTTCAGTAGTAAGTGAATGGCCGACACCAAAGTCAGTGAAGGACATTCGAAATTTCTTGGGTCTAGCTGGATATTACAGAAGGTTCATTGAAGGATTTTCGAAGATAGCAACACCCCTGACCAAGCTCACACGTAAAGACGAAGACTTTGTGTGGTCAGAAGCATACGAGCAAGCTTTCGTAGAACTCAGGTCAAGGTTGACATCAGCGCCTATTCTCGTTATACCGGACCAATCTGGAGGTTTCGAAATGCATTGCGATGTATCCGGTAAGGGATTAGGATGTGTTCTACATCAGCACGGTAAGGTTGTGGCTTATGCTTCAAGACAGGTGAAAATTTATGAGCGCAATTACCCGACGCATGATTTGGAGTTAGCGGCCGTAATCTTTGCTCTTAAGATTTGGCACCATTATCTTCTTGGTGAATGAGTGAACATATACACAGATCACAAGAGTTTAAAATATGTGTTTACTCAGAAGGAGTTGAATATGCGGCAAAGACGATGGTTAGAATTGATGGCGGATTTCGACATCAACCTGCAATATCATCCAGGGAAAGTGAATGTGGTACCTGATGCCCTTAGTCACCAACCATTATCGATGAATCTCACCACCCAGTGGAAGCTTCAACAGAACTTGCATCAGATGGAGATTGAAGTGGTCATGCCAGGTAACGCTTCAAGTTTGATGAATTTACAAGTTCAATATACCATTGTCAATCAGATCAAAGCAGCTCAAGCAAGTGATGCTAAGTTGCAAAAGATCAGAGAACAAGTAGAGAATGGACTCAGAACAGATTTCATCATCCATGAAGACGGATCTTTGAGATACGGCAGCAGATTGTGTGTACCAAAATGTTCTGTGCGGGACGAGTTAATGAAAGAAGCTCACAACTCTCCCTACTCAGTACACCTTGGAGGTACAAGGATGTACAAAGATCTACGTCAAAATTACTGGTGGCATGGGATGAAACGTGAAGTAGCCAGAAGCGTCGCTAAATGCTTGGTGTGTCAGCAAGTAAAGGCTGAACCTCACAGGACAACTGGATTACTTCAATCGTTACCTATCCCAGAATGGAAATGGCAACACATCACAATGGATTTTGTGACTACACTCCCTTGCAGCACAAAAGGTAACGATGCGGTATGGGTTATTGTGGATCAACTCACAAAGTCGCCTCACTTCATCCCATTTCGAGTTGGCCAATCTATTGAGACATTAGCAAAGAAGTACATGGAGGTAAGAATCTAAGTAAGATTTAAACTCTTCAAAATGTACTATCTCTGATACCCATGAACTCATATAGGAAATCGTGAGACTTCATGGAGTACCGGTCTGCATTGTCTCCGATCGTGACACCATGTTCCGATCACAATTTTGGCAGAGTCTGCAAGCGAGCTTGGGAACAAGTCTGAACTTCAGCACGGATTATCATCCACAAACAAATGGTCAGTCTGAGCGAACACTTCAGATCTTGGAAGATATGCTCAGGGCGTGTATGTTAGACTTCGGAGGATCGTGGGAAGATCACCTATATATGGTGGAGTTTTCATACAACAACAGCTACCAAGCAAGCATCGGAATGGCACCTTTTGCAGCGCTTTATGGAAGGAAGTGTCGATCGGCATTAATTTAGGACGTTATCGGAGATAGAGAACTCTTAGGACCTGAGATGATAGTATCAACTGTTGACATAATTCGTACTATCAGGGAAAGAATGCGCATAGCCCAAGACCGACAGAAGCACTGGGCTGATGCAAAACGCCGTCATTTAGAGTTCCAGCCGAGAGATCACGTATTTTTGAAGATATCTCCGAACCGCGGAGTGATCCGTTTTGGAAGACGGGGTAAGCTAATTCCAAGGTACATTGGACCATTCGACATACTCGAATGAGTCGACGAAGTGGCTTATCGCTTGGCACTTCCATCTTCATTGGAAGGAGTGCACAATATGTTTCACATATCCCAACTCGGAAGGTATGTAAGTGACCCCAGCCATATTCTCGATCATTCCGAGCTCACTGTACAACCCGACTTATCTTGTGAGCAGCAACCTGTTGAGATCCTGAACAGGAAAGTGAAGTCACTTCGGAACAAGAAAGTCAACTTGATTCGAGTGATATAGAGAAAAGACACTCCAGGAGAATCGACATGGGAAAGAGAAGACAAGATGAGTGCAAAATATCCTCACTTATTTGTAAACTAGTCCTTAAAATAAATTGTAAATTTCGAGAACGAAATTTTTATAAGGAGGGTAGACAGTAACAACTCCAATTTCAATGTACATAAATTTCATTTAAAGTTAATGTACAATTGGGGTATTTACAATTCATGTGAGTACTATAAGTATTTGATTCAATTTTGAACAGCAAGAAATAGCTTGTAGCTCACTGGTAAGACCTTGCACTGCTGAACCAAAGCACCACAGTTCAAATCCCATCAGCCACACATTCTTTTTATTTAAAATTCTTTTAATCTTTTAGAAGCCCAAAAGTCTACACGTGCACAACACGTAAAACCAAGAGTCACAGCCTAAACAAACATGTGCAAATTAGTATTCAGACCGACCTAGACACATGGCGAGAATCCGAGCCCCAAACCCCGGGATCGGACCGGCGAGAGTCTCCCTAAGACCGGCGCCACCGGTTTTCTTTGAGCCAAACCCAATTTTTTTTGAACCCTAACACCCCTTAGACTTCCCCTGTTAACCCCTGACTGTTTGTTTTCCTGCATTTTCCAGGGAATTAAAACTTTGCATTACTCCATGTTTTAATGCATTTTACTTCTCAAATTTATCATACCCTAACCCTAATTTTCCCTAAAAATACCCACTCTATTTTTACACCCCTTCACACTGAAATTTCTTACAAAAACTCTACAAAAAATTTCCAAGTTCTATTTGTCTTCAAGTGGAGTTAACAAAAGACGAACCTCCGGCGAACTTCCGAGGAGATTCCGGCAACAAAACGACGCCCCGAAGCTCTCTTTAGGACCCCCTCTCTCCCATCTTGAATCCAAGCCAGTAAGTCCCCCCTCTTTCTCTCTTTTGCTATTCCCAAACCCTTCATTCTTAAAATGTGTCGGAAGCGGAGTTATCCGGCTTCCGATTATCTTTTCTTTTAAAAATACAACTTTTTCTTAATAACAAACCTAAAACTTTTGATATATTGTTTAGTAATCATTAATAAAGACAATAGAACAAGTTTGATATCAAAATAATAACCGTAGCAAGTTTTATTTCACCTTTACATTAAAATACCTTCATGTTTCATTTCGACATACTTAAACTTTTTAAACCGTATTACCTTAGAAAAAACACGAGGTAATGACCTACCTCCTCACAACACACATATCTAATATAGCACGATGGAATTTGGGAACATAGATTTGGGAAAATACGAGTTTACATATAACTACATTCAACTTATAAAACATTTTTTTACAAGAAGTGTATTTAACAAATCTTTGCAATTGTGCCTCTATAACCCATTTTGGAGAACCCGTTCGGTATGGTGTGGATTATCGCACATCCTCGGGCCTAGTAGAGTGAGATGCAGACCTCCGCAAGGAGCATACGATCTCGAAAGATTTTTAAAACATTTTTCTTTAGAAAATGTGATTTCTATTAAAAATAAAACTTATATTTTTAATAAATAAACATATATGTAATTAATATCAAAATGTCTATTTTTAATATTTATAATATTCCACATTTCCAAAATTCAAGAAAAACATTCCATTTACAAAAAATACCATACAATTTCAATATTTCAAATAAATACCTTATACTTTAAAATTAGGTTTTATTCACTAGAAATGTCACAATTATAAAATATACATCAATGAAAACCCTAGAGACGATAATTAAATACTTGAGATATATTTTGAAAATTATACAAAACTATTTTTACATAAAATCCTCTCAAGTTATACTAAATTATAATAAGGACTCTAGTAAACATAGGTTTAAGCGGGACCAGTCTCTTGAGCCTCAGGGAGCCGGAGATATGGATGCTTGCCTATTTAAGGTAGACAACTCAACAAACGGTGTTATCAACACGGTAATTTTCTTTGAAAAAGACACAAATCCTGTCGTCCGTGTGCAGCAATTACCGATAGCACCAAAACATAATTCAGGACTTCAATTTCTTTTCTAATTGTCTGACTCAAACTGAATCTCAATATAATCAATCTGACTTGAATGTGATTCAAGTACAAACTACAATACAGCATGATTCAATATAAATCCATCTATTAAATCTAATCAATCTATATTGACTGAACCGAACCATGGATATACTCCATTTACATGATCATTCATTATATCTGTTTCATTACTGATATCATGGTTTCAGTAAGTCATCCATCTATATTCAATATACAATACAAACAATACATCAATACAATCAAGACATCGCGGGGTTTATAAGGGGTAGATTGGTACGGAAGGTGTTAGAAGTGGCACGAGACTGCAATCATAAGACACCTAACCTGAATCTCCATTGTCGTTGTACCGTGGATGAACGGTTCCTTGTACTCCGTATACCGTAATCTCTGGTATAGTGAGACTCCTCTCGTATACACTGACCGCTTCTGTACCAAGTTACAAACAACAGCGTTAACAATATAATACAACTTTAAAAGTTGCACACTCTCTCTCTGTTTATTATATTTCTCTCTCATCTTTGGGACTTAACGAGCGATTGTTCACTGACGACATTCCTTTTCTTTCTTCTTTCGAATATTGTCAGGTGGATCGGACCTTCAGGAGATCGAGCCCACCAGCGAGGACTTAGACCAACTAGCTTCCAACCCAGAGCTTTAGATTCCTTGTACATATTTACATTCTGTATTTTTTTTCATTTCTGTTATGCCACTGTTTAGGCATTGCTTTCCATTTCATGTATTTACTTTTCAGATGTATTGTAAAAAGAATGTTAATAAATAAAATTGTTGTTTATTTGCATCTTACCTCTTGTGTACATTTCAATTTATATTGCTTAGATATACTTAGCGTGTTTACTTCCGAGTAAATACATAGCGTCATCGTCGCGTCCTCTGCCCGTATACTGGGAAGCAGGTGTGACAAGTATGATCTGCATCATAATCCTGGTAGTCAAGTATACATCCTAAGGGCTTTACCAACATGTAAGAGAAAAGACAGTATCACTATACTAGTCTACATGTTAAGATAAAAAGTAACCAGATAGCATACTATCATGTCGAGCAAGAAAGTCCTCCCTATATATGTCCAAGCATCCATTATAATATACAATCATGTACAATAATGGCCTCTAGGGCATACATACAACTAACAATCTCCCACTTGCACTACGGCCAATTGTTGTAGTATCTCATACCCAACATCCCAAAGAGACTCTCAAATTGTATCTGCGGGATGGCCTTCGTGTGTGGATCCGCCGTGTTATTCTTCCTGTCAACTCTCCTGACCTCGATCTCTGAGAGATCAACCATCTTTCTAATCAGGTGATACTGCCTAAGAATATGTCTGGATCGTTGATAGGACCGGGGTTCCTAGGACAAAGCTACAGTTCCATTATCATCACGATGGTAGGAACCTCACTAAGTTCATCTCATGAACATCTTCATCCAGACAACCTCTTTGGCAGCATCGTTGGTAGCGATATATTCACCCTTCATCGTCGAGTCTGCTACGGTATCTAGCTTGGAACTCTTCCAACATACCGTCCCTCCACTGAGGGTAAAGACAAAACTCAAGAATGTCTTACAGTCGACCTTATCACTCTGGAAGCTCGAATCGGTAAAGGACTCCATCTGGAGTTTACCGTTACCATACACCAAGAACATTTCTTTAGTCCTTCTCAAGTACTTAAGAATGTTCTTCACAGCTATCCTGTGTTTCTCCCCAGGATGTAAGAGGCATCACCCAGATCCTTCATGGAGAAACATTGTGATAAGAAGAGCTTGACCGAGTATAGCATAGGATCATTTCCTATCAAGAGTATGTCATCCACGTACAACACGAGGAAGAAAACCTTACTCTCTACTACTTTCTTGTATATACAAAATTCATCTACGTTTTTGATGAAGTCAAACTCTTTGACTACCACATCAAAATGGATGTTCCAACTCCGTGATACTTGCTTTAATCCGTATTTTGATTTAAGCGGCTTGCACACCTTTCCGCTGCTCCCACTGTCTACGAAGCCCTCTGGCAGTGTCATGTACACGCTCTCTTCTAAATCACCATTTAGAAAAGCGGTCTTGACATCCATCTGCCAGATTTCGTAGTCATGGTATGCATCGATGGCAAGTAGGATCCGGATGAACTTAAGCATAGCCACTGGAGAAAAGGTTTCATCAAAATCCACACCTGGTCATTGATGAAAACCTTTTGCTACAAGTCTAGCTTTGAAAGTCTCAACTTTTCCATCTACATCAAGAATCATCTCAAGATCCACTTGCTCCCGATGGGTTTTACCCCTTCAGGAGCAACTTCCAAAGTCCATATTTTGTTGGTGTGCATGGATCCATCTCAGATCGCATTGCATCCAGCCATTTCACAGAGTCCTCACTCGTGATGGCCTGCTCGAAACTAGTTGGTTCATCATCTTCCATGATGCAATCCTCGCTCCCACTGTCATTGAGAAACCGTAGTATCTCTCAGGCAGATGAGGAACCCTACTAGATCTGTGGAGAGGCTGAGGTTCATCGGGAACTATTGAATCCTCCGGTTCTACCAAATCATCGGCTATAGTTTGTCTAGCTGGAACTTCTTCCAGTTTTACCTCATGACCACTAATTTCTTCCATAAGAAATTCCTTTTTTAAAAAGGTGGCATTCCGAGAAACAAAACACCTTTTGTTCCTCAGTATGGTAGAAGATATACCCTTGCGAATGCTTGGGATATCCTACAAACTTGTATAGAACTAAGCTTGCCTCGAGTTTGTCCGGATTTTGTTTTTTAACATAGGCCGGACAACCCCACATCTTAACTCGTTTGAGATGGTCTCTTCCCATTACATATCTCATACAGAGTGGTAGTCACTGATTTGGTTGGAACTCTATTCAATAGGTATGAGGCTTCTCAAGCGCATAATCCCAAAAGAAAATAGGCAACTCAGCGTTACTCATCATAGAATGCACCATATCTAATATGGTGCGATTCCTTCGCTCCGACACACCGTTGTGCTGTGGTGTATACGGAGGAGTAAGCTGAGAGAGAATCCCATTCTCTTTTAAATAGTTCAGGAATTCCGTGCTTAAGTATTCTTCTCCCCGATCAGATCGAAGGATTTTAATACTTTTACCCGTTTGGTTCTCTACTTCACATTTATATTCTTTGAATTTCTTAAAAGTTTCAGACTTGTGTTTCAACAGGAACACATGTCCGAATCTTGAGAGATCATCAGTGAATGTAATGAAGTACGAGAAACCATTCCTGGCATGTGTAGACATGGGACTGTATACATCACTATGTATCAGTCCCAAGAGTTCAGTAGCTCATTCTCCGTGTCCAGTAAACGGAGTTTTGGTCATTTTACCTTTGAGACATGACTGACAAGTTTCATATGATGTAAATTCAAACTGATTCAAATATCCATCTTTATGCAACTTAGCTAGTCGTGTCGCGTTGATATGACCTAGTCTACAATACCACAAGAAGGATTCGTTCATTTCTGAACTTTTCCTGTTGTGTTCTGTACGTTAAGAACTGTAGTTTGATTTAGAATGTATATGCCATTACATAGCGTGCCTGACTCAATCAACTTTTGATTCAGGAAAATGTTCATAACATTATCCTGCAATACAAGATTATATCCTTCTTTACTTAATAAAGAAACTGATATAATATTGCATATCAGGTTCGGTATATAATAACATTGGATCAGAATCAATGTATTACCAGTTGGTAATACAAGGTGATATTCACCAACTGCTTTGGCTGCAACACTTGTACCATTCCCTACTTTTAGATAATGATCACATTTTCCCAGTTTTCTACCTTTCTTTAGCCCATATAACATATTACATATGTGGGATCCCGATCCGGTATCTAATACCCAGGACGTAGAGTGTACTTAGAAACAGTTCTCGGTGACAAACACACTCGAAGAAGATGCATCAACATGCTCATTCCTCGTTCGGATCGCATGGGAATCTGGATATTCCCATATTTCCTGCTCAGACTTATAACAATTATAAGATAGAGCGGAACCAACATTCCCCAGCTCAGTATAACAAACGGGTTTGGTCAATACATCCATATTATTATCTTGATTAAGGCGTGTCATGGTCGCTACCTGGACAGAAAGAGAGAGAGAGAGAAGAAAATACTTAACGTATGCTCTTGCAAGATTAGATTGGTTATTATCTTATCTAATCAGGATGGCTCCCACTGTTTTTATCAAATCTTCCTTCAAACCCTAAAAGGTAAGACTAGCCGGGATTAATTACACCTTACAAGTTCGCCAATCATTCGACCAGGCCAGTGTCGGTACTTTGAGGGAGATTCCTCGTGCTTTCGCATGGACCTAATTAAAATAAACCTCGGTTTCCCATAGGCATAGCCCAGTCGACACCTTTCTAGACACCTACTTGATCGGCTAATTGTAAAGTGCAAAACTCTCTCAGGAGTAACGTTTACTCGCAGTGGGTATCGGGATCCAACTATCTCATAGAAAGTATGCAATCTCATTGCAAATTTCAACACTTGAAATTCCCAATAATGTTTTGCCCCTAACGTCCTATGACCTTGACGGAAGACAACAAACCATAGACCGATAGTCAAGTTCAACCCGTACATTTCGTGATTGAATTAAACCCACCCGCATGACCCTTGACGAAGGCCAACAAAGTCGTACGACTACCCTAATCCAATCGCATCATATGCAGCAGATAAGCACTAATCAGCTACCGCACATTACGCCTTGACGAAACCAACAAACGTAGCACGAATACTAAATAGTATTTATCTGAAATGACGGAGTGCTACGAAAGGTTTTTAAGAAAACCTTTTACGTAATGAACTTGATATCGTTGTAGAATCGAGTGATTTGAAAATGAGTGGTTTAAGCTCCGCTTTTAAAATCGAGTTTTTTCAAAATAAACCGAGTGGGTGTAGCATCTGCTAGCTTTTGCTAAAGAGGTCACTCTCGATGAAGGGATCTCGGCTCTTTCCTCATCGAATGAGGTGCTGGATATTCATAATAGAATATCGATATGCAAAGAAAGAACTAGAGCTACCAGTTTTGAAAACGGGATTCTACAACATCATTGGGTTTCTTTTCCTTTTCATTAATCTTATTAATGAAGTCACATCATTTATGCTTCCTAAGCATCACGGATAAAGAAACGAAAATACAACGTACGCTTATGCCATTCGCATTCGCCACGGAGTCTTGTCATGCACCGTTAGGTTAGTTAACTAACGGCGGAGCGGGGGCAGAACTAGCGCGGATGCAAAACATAAGCAACGTTTATTATATATCATATATATAATATAAAGCATTCGTCTCACGCGGTTATATGATCTCATCACAGAACATTGCAGCAGAAGTCAACATAGTGATTCTAGCTGATGACTTCCTTGCTCCCAACCTCCTGGATGAAAGAATACTTCCCCCTTCGAATAGTGAATAGTTCAAAAATAACCAGGGACGCTTATTGGTGGGGAAATATTGGATATACTAGGAGGTCCGTGTTTTAAATTAAGCCAGTAAAAAACACGGATTCCACGGTCGTGATAAATAGCCAAACCCACATCCCTAGACCCCTACGAGAGCGGCAAGCAACCCTACCAATTCTAGAGCTAGGAGACCCGGTCTCGAATCCTCGAGATGGTCTCCCACTGGACTCTAGAACCCGGTTACTTGTGCTCCCCGCCTTGGGTCTATCCTAATGAGGAAAAGTAAATAATATACATCAATGGTGACATCATCCTCAACCCGAAAGTGTCCCAATAAAAGAATATTACATACAAGTTTTTACATGAATGAAAATGAAAAACTCTCATCTCACGCAAAAAACCCCGGCTATTCAAACATGACGATCCAATATAACATATCATAGCAACACATAACATCCCATGTCATCAACGTAAGTAAATATGCGTATCCCAATTGTCGTTGACGTATAGCAACGAAACCAGCGATACACCACATATTACACTTACGGTCGCAAAAAAGAAAGTGAAAACTATAATAGTTGGAATCCGCAACCACCTTAGAAATTATAAACCCGAAATATCACATACTTCGGATTTCATGCCTAACCGTATAAATTCCTTAGACATCATAAACCCAAAATATAACATATTCCGAATTTCATGCCTAATATTATAAACCCGGCATTTTAGTCTCAAATTGAAAACACTTTTCAATATCTAGTCGGGCAATTCAACAAGATTACCGACCGTTGATCGAATGCTCGTCGGAAACATTAGTAGACGGTCGTACCCTCGATTCCGTCGACGAAGTGCACTTAGGTGGAACACCAAGGCCGCGAGCACCTGAATGGATGCTTTTGGCTACGGGGTTCTCCTACAGTCACTTAGTCAGGGTTATGGGGCGTGGTTATCTAGTAGTGTTACCCGGTGAGCGTTCGCGTATAATACGAGATTGCGACGGAGTTTTGATCCGAATCAAAACCCCGCGGCAATCAATCAAAAGAGACTAAATTGCTAGATTTACAAAATACTAATTAGTTTTCACAAAACTAATTATTGTGGATTCCAAATAGTGTATCACAGATCACAGATATCTAGACGATGTTAAACATTTCGATCGATTTATTAAACACCCAAAATTCCCAGAGACCTCAATACTTGAGTCACAGTTAAAAATACCCAGACAGTGCCCCAAGCACCTATGGACCTACACAAGAAGGCACGCTCCCTGCCTCACCAACGGCGCCGAGGAACCGCCGCCAAAGGCATGCTTTGGCCGCGCTTCCGCGGTCGTTTGGTCGAGTTGGGCCATCGTTTTTCTTGTGGATCCATAGAAAACCCTATACAATTTTCTGAATATTTTTAATTAGAAAAATTCTAGCTTTTGAATTTTTTTTCAGAGAGTGGGAAAAATGGGTTTTGAAAAGCCGATCGAACACTTTAACTTCGCCTAAACAATTCCTAATGCTATAGCATGGCTCTGATACCACTGCTGGGTTCACTTAGCACCCCCAAAGGTTTTCGGCACGCATCAAGTATGCAACTTTAAAAATTTAGGGTGCCGAGCGAGCCCGAACCAAGGATCTAACAAAAAAATTAGGGTTTAACTCAGCAAGTATACAACTTTACTCTAAGTGAACAAGGAATACAACCTTTGTAGACCGGTCCTTCACTTCTAAAGCTCCGTGTAGTAGTCCCTTAGCTCTAAGTAGTGGTCTTCCAGACTCTCGTTAGGCTCTACTAGGCGAAAGGAACGAGCTTGCTTAAAGATCTTCGAGACCGAAGATGATCTACGCCGAGAAATCTCCAACTCAAGCTATCTCTTCACTAATTGAGAATTAGTGAATGAAACAACTTATACTAAATAGCTAGTTTGGTATAGATTGGTAAAGTAGGAATTTTGCTCACTTTAGAATTATTTTTCTCTCTTTCTTTTCTTCTCTCATGAAAACCTAGAGAACAAGGAAAGAGATGAAGAAAATCAAGTGTGAACCATGGGTGAGAAAATATCTCATATAAACTCATGTAGAGACTTAACCATGACTAAAAATAATGGTTAGGTTAATAAATATCTAGAGTAAAACAAAATTAGTGGACTAAGTCAATGTTTCCACAAGCTTCTAAAAGCATCTTAAACAATGGCTTTTTCCACCTAATTTTGTTTTTCCCTTAATAATTAAATCCCTAAATTATCTTAAGTATGGTATGAGTCTCATACACCGATGTCCAATGTATCATCAATCATGACACAATAAATACATTAACATATATCATATATATATTAAATATATAAGTAGAAAAGAAATTCTTAAGTGAGCTAATATTAGTTAATATATATTAATATATCAAATATATAATTATATATTAAATTATTAAATCAACACTTGATTTAATAATCTGGATATATCACATACAACCGACTAATATCATATAATAAATTATTGAATCGACACTTGATCCAATAATCCGGTTATATCACATATAACCTATATCGCGAGATTAGAATACTGTATCACATACAAGTATCAATCTCGATCCCGCACATATCACATATGTGCCCTACTTCGTTTTGCATGAGCCAGGAAACCTCTATGTAGGACTTTAAAGACTCTTCAATACGCCAGCAGTTAGTGATGATCATATTAGTCACCCACAAGCCGTCAGCGGTACTAGCTGTACATAACGGCTACCCGGGTATTGAGCGATCAGAAGATCAACAAGCAAGTTTGTCCATACTCCCGTGAATCCAATAAGTAACACTACCGTACAGTTCGGTCTCTTCGTCTGATATGTCGCATATCTAGTCTGCGGGTGGTAAACGTCAGACCTTAATAACTTGATAAGTCATACCGATGTGAGGATCATAACGGGTCGAGAAACTACTGATAACACTTACCAATAAATCTCAGTATCAGCCCTGGCCAGGGACTTTCTGTTATGGCCAATCGAGCACAGCGCAACATCAACCCTCAATACCGGGAGAGACGAAACCCCTCCTATCGCTCATTGCCTCCATGTGACTCTTGACTGTACCCCAAAACCGCCGTTTTGCACGCTCTCTTGAACGTGGTAATGTGGAAATCAAAGCACAGTGGGAATCACACAAGACTCTGTGATGATCTCGGGTCTACAGACTAACATGTACTAGTGTCACCAGGGAATTGCTATCTGACGATAGGTATAATACCATCTAGGAGTTCTCGGCGAGTCCTGTTCAGTGTACCCAGTCTCCACTGAGCACCCGTATACAATCTTTGATTTCAAACACCAATGGATATGGGATCATCTATCGCCCATCAAATGGGTCAAGAAACGTATACGTTGGTCTACTCTGGAATATCGATGCCCTGTCTCGATACACCCATGACTAGGAAAAATTAAAGGATGAACTTGTGGACTACCCTGGCCCTACTGGTATGATCTGCATCATAATCCTGGTAGTCAAGTATACATCCTAAGGGATTTACCAACATGTGGGAGAAAAGACAGTATTACTATACTAGTCTACATGTTAAGATAAAGAGTAACCAGATAGCATACTACCATGTCGAGCAAGAAAGTCCTCCCTATATATGTCCAAGCATCCGTTATAATATACAATCATGTACAATAATGGCCTCTATGGCATACATACAACTAACATCCACCATAGAATTTAATCCTATAAGATTGGTTTTAGCGATGGCGCCCTCATGAAGAGCACGTGAGGCGCTGCCTCATTGAATTCGACAGAACTTTGCTCTTTTATTAGGTTAAATATATTGTGGAAACAGTGACAAGAGTAGACTCTTCCCGATACAGTTACGCTAAGTGTATAGTAATGAAGGCGTACACAAAAGCTAGATAAATACAATTAACTGCATTCATTATCCAACATTTATTACAACAAAATCAACAAGGTTTATTACATCATTAAGCAAGGAAAATAAAGCAAGCCCTAAACATGTAGGCGAAAGAAAATAAAGAGGAATAAGCCCTAATAGTGAGGCGAAAGAGGTGCAAAATCTTCTTCCGTAGCTTCAACCTCTGTCGTTCTGTCATGCTTTTATCCTATCTCTAACGGACATTTCGGGGGAAATAAAGAGAAAGAAACGTCCGTCAACGAGTTAAACTCGAGCAGAATTCTCAAGGGGTTTATGTGCAAAAAGTGAAACGAGTTAAACTCGGGTATGATTTAGCTAACTTACCTAAGCTATGTGAAAGAAAGAAAAGGGCCCCATTGTTTCTAATTTATATATTTTTATAGTTGGATGGCCCCTCTTCCTCCTAGGCATTCCTTGGTTCCATTAACACACACCTCTCTCTCTCTCTCTCTCTCTCTCTCTCTATATATATATATATATATATATATATATATATATATATATATAACATGATCAATAATATAAGAAAAGATATTAATGGCAAAAACCTGTATACACTTGTTTCCAGACAACCTAGACCTAAGTTTCTTCACGATAATCTGCATTTCGAACATATCTCTTGTTTTTATAATGATATTAATGAGCTAATCGAAGAAAATTAATTTTTCGTAGCGTTAACTTTTTATTTGGTAGTGATATTTTGAAAACTTGGTTGGGATATTTTTGTTATTATTCTTATTCTTATGAAATCTTATCTTATTCATGTTTCTGAATTATGACCTAAGGATGAATATTTTATACCATTTAGTTATAACTGCATGAGTTTGTGTTATATATATGTGTGTGCACGCGTGAAATTTGCTTTAGCATGTATATGACTCGGTTTTGCTAAATTGATCGTTTTTTATATTACAATTAGTTTTATACATAATTACTGCGTTATTGTAAAAGGAATTTTTTTTCTTACGATACAAAACACTATACGATTCGATAAATAAGAAAACGAAATATGAAATAGATCACGATTTGACAACTTTGGGATTTACCACTAGGTACAGTAGTGGCACACGCAATTATAAAATGTTTATCTGACATATTAACCCCTCAACTTTGAAACAAGACATCGGCTTTCTTTCTGTCTGTTCTGGTCTTCAGAGGTTATGGTTATGACTAATGTATCGCAGATAACAAACTTCGATTATTATATAGAATAATTGCACCGCTGGAAGCTTACAGTGATCTTAGAAATTGAATATTATTTTGGCTTTGTTGTTGACAAAATAATTATTGCACCTTTGTTGTTTTTCATAAAATTTTCAAAAATAAAATATTTTCCGTTTTCTTCTGTTATACAAATTTTTTCATGATATAGCAAGAAAACAGTAAAAGTTTTAAAAATCTCAAAATTTTTATGCTTTATTCGGTTTTTCAATATTTTTCTTACTATAGCACACGAAATTCGCAAAATTCTTAAAATTTTCAATATTTTCGATTATTTCGATATTTTACATACTATAGTACAAAAAAATCACGAAATTGTTACAAATCTTAAAAAATTTTGCGTTCTTCGATTTTTCAATATTTTGCTTATTATAATCATACGGAAATCGCGATATATTTAAACTCTTAAAATTTTGTATTTCCTTTAAATTTTCAATAGTTTGCATGATATAGTTCACAAATATCATGAATTTTAAATAATTAAAAAAATCCATTTTCACTAAAAATTTAATATTTTGCATGCTATATAACCCACAAAAATCGTTAAAATTTCATAAATCTCAATATTTTCTTTTTTACTCATTATTTCAATATATTGCTTGTAGTAGCATACAAAAATCATGAATTTATTTTAAAATATAAAAAATTTCTTTTCTCCTGTTTTTCAATATTTTTTTCTTATAGCATACGAAAATCGCTAAATTTTTAAAAATATCAAAAATAATTTGATTTTTTTTTAGTTTTACATTTTTTTGTATGCAATATGACACGTGAAAATTTCAAAAATCTCTGTTTTCTTCGGTTTTTATTATTTTGCTTGCTGTATAAAGTATGAAAAATGCGATATTTTAAAAATTCCAATATTTTATGTTTTCCTCGGTTTTAAACATTTTCATTGCATAAACGAAAATCGAAAAAATTTCAGAAATCTAAAATAATTATTTTTTTTACTTTTTCAATATTACATAGCACATTAAAATCATAAAATTTTCAAAAATCTCAAAAATAATCTGTTTTCATTTCTTAAAAATTATTTTGCATGATATGTAACACACGAAAATTATGAAATTTCAAAAATATAATATTTTTCTGTTTTTTTTCAGTTTTCTAATATTTTACTTGCTTGTATAGTTGGCGAACTTCTAGATATCAAGAGGCAAAAACCTATGTGAAGTATTAGAAGAAAAGATCATTGATTGCTATAGAAACCACACTGAACAAAGAAATCCGTTCCGAATGACTCAGAATCTGGATGACTAGAAATCTTTAGTAACACAAGTAAATGATAAAATTTAAAAAAATCCAAAAATCCATTCTTTTTCAAATTTTCAATATTTCGCACGCTGTAGCAAACGAAAATCATGAAATTTTTAACATCTTAAAATTTTGTGCTTTCTTTAATTTTTCAATATTTTACTTAACATACGAAAATCTCAAAATCTTCAACCATCCCAAGAATTTTTGTTTTCTGTTATATATATATATATATATATATATATATATATATATATATATATATATATATATATATAAAATTAAAAAATCATAATTTTTTTTTAAACATCAAAAATTACTTTTTCTTAAAAATTTAAATATTTCACATGATATATCACATGAAAATGGAGATTTTTTCAAAATGTCAAAATTTTATGATTTCTTTTTTTTCCTATTTTCTTTTCAATACCAAACAAAAATCTCTAAATTTTTAACTCTAAAAAAATCATTATTTTTTATTGTTTAATATTTTGCATGATATCACACACAAAAATCAAGAAATTAATCAATATTTTGCCAATAAAAAAACCATGTAGTGTGAGAAAAATAAAAAAAAAGATTTATAAAAGATTGGAATTTTTCCAACATATAAACCTACCTGTATGGGATAAAAGAATGATAATTATTGAGTAGAGAGCCGATAATTTTTTTCCAAAACACCAATATAGTAAGAGAATTAAATAGATATCAGATAACAAGTTTTCCACAAGGGAATATTCCAAGAAATAAGCAATATCTAAATTACTTTTTGGATACCTGAAATTAAAAAACCAATTTCTTCACTACTACAAATAAGGGTTGCCCCTACGGATTTAACCGTAGGGGCAAACCACTGCCCCTACGGATATATCCGTAGGGGCTAAAAAATAACCTGTAGGTGCAAACGCCGTAGGTGCAAGTTGAAGTCCTGAACTTGCCCCTACGGACAAAAACCTGCCCCTACGGAGTTCTGTGTAGGTCTCGTATCCCTTACGAAGTAGGCCGTAGGGGCAAAAAAATTATTTTATTTACGGTTTTTTAAAATATATTACTTGTACCTACGGATTTATCCGTATGGCCAAGTGATAGCCCGTACGGATACATGCGTAGGTACATATCCGTAGGGGCAAAATATCAGAAATACTGATATTTTGCCCCTACGGATAACGCCGTAGGGACCTTTGTTTGCCCCTATGAATATATCCGTAGGGGCAAAATATCAGAAATACTGATATTTTGCCCCTACGGATAACGCCGTAGGGACCTTTGTTTGCCCCTATGAATATATCCGTAGGGGCACTCCCAACCCCCTGATACTGAGATGAGGGGGGAAAATATCAGATATTCTGATATTTTGCCCCTACGGTTTAAACCGTAGGGGCAACATGTGTACCTACGGATTAATCCGTAAGTACAGATCATCTGTTTTGTTTTTAAAAAAATGGCTGCCTGATTTTTTCTCGCCCTGTGCACAATAATATATACATCAATCAAATATAAAATTAATCATCACACAACATATATCGCAGTATTCATAATCACATCTCACGCATATAATATACAAAAGAAATCAAAAAACTGAATATGATATAAATATAAACCAATATCAATATCGTCTAAAATGTTTCAAAATGTAGTACAATATGTATCATATAAATAAATACATGTTTCAAAAAATAAGAATCAAAAAGGTACCCTAACTCGGTCCAGCTCCACCTCTGATAAACGCTAGAATCTGGCGCGCCTGCTCCTCGGTCAATAAACCATGCAATTCGGCGCGTGCGGGAGTCTGAGAGGCCTGTGGAGCTGGCGATGTGGTCTGCGCAGCCGCCGTCAAGGTAGTGGCTTGCGAAGCCGCGGCTGCGGGAGTCTGAGCGGGCGGTGGAGGTATAGGAGCTGTCTGCGGAACCGCAGCCAATGTAGTGGCTTGCGGAGCCGCAGCCGAAGGAGATGCATGTGGAGGCTCGGCCGATGTACCCTGTCGCGTCTGGACCTAACGTGTGTAATAAGCGTGTAAGAACTGTGTATTATTCGAATTCGTATCATTATCAAGTTATTTCGAAACCCCATTTGGATATCTAGTTTGGAAAACCGTGGTTTATTTTAATTAGATATGTATGTATGATTAATCAAACCTAAGTCTACAACCAAATAAGCTCAGGCTACGTACTAATTATGGATATGTTGATATCTATAATATGACATGATATTTTACTATAAAGTAGTATACATACCAGCATCTCCTTCAACTCCTGAATGGTGGCCCTCAAGCTCTCCAGTTCCTGCTGGACACGTCGCTCACTGGAGACGGAGGAAGTAATCGCCGGGGTGGAGTCCAACCTCATATGGGCCCTGCTAGGGCCCAGTCCCCGGCCTCTCTCCTAACCTCCGTGGTGTCCTCCGTGTGCGGCGTCCAGGACAGGGGTCAGCAGCCTCGGATCGCTCTGTCCGGTAAAATCGATCCCCGAGGTCTCGTCCTGCTCAACCACCCGCTCCTACACCCACATTAAGCAATAAAGTATAAGTATAAAATTTAAATTTGAACCTTCCAAAACTAAAATTTCAAATATGGGTAGAATAAATATTAACACTTACGCAATACTCCTGGGTAGCGACGTCGGGATATCGAAGCTCGCCCGTGGCGGGATCTGTCGAGGTGCCGTGGACGGCAAGATATGCGGACAGCACGCTCGGTGTACCAACTTGCGCCACGGTCTGAGCTGTCTGCAATATTAGAAAATAAATCTTAATATTAGAAATATTAGAAAATAACTCTTAATATTGCAGAATATCACAAAGGTCGGTCTATTGTAATTTACCGATAACTCCATGGCTCGAGTAATATTCCTCGAGCCACCTGTGTAAGTGGGGCGACCTCTCTTCGCCGACTTCCTGTTCTCTGTATTATGAGCGGCATGTTTCTGCACAACGCATTAACATTTAGTTTTCTAATTAAGGAACATAAAAAAATAAATTATATCCTAATTAATGAATTATATTTAAAATACATACATGTTTGCGTTGGGAGTCGAAATATTCGCACAATAGAGGCCATGTCTCTACGTCGACTCTCGCAAACGCCGGAGTAGATAGGAGGGCCGCTCTCTCTGCCTCGGGGGTCGCCATCCACAGGGAGTAGCAGTCGGCCTTCAGCTCATTCCTGTTGTATCGGACCTTGTTCTGCATGTTCTTCATCAGGCCATTGTACAGAGCATGAAGGTCAAGCACCCTCCCAGGGTGATCAGGGTCGGGTACAGGCTGAAAATCGTAATCCGACTGAAAATACAAAAACAACATTGTTATTAGATTGCAAGTGTTAATAATAAATATATTGGATAAATCAAATGAAAATATATATTAATACGTACCCGAGCCTGATCAAAGAAGAGGGCGAATGAGCGTCGGTGCTGCTCGCCCCACTCAACATGAAGTGGATAGTTCTTCACGAGCCGGCTCTCGTCCCCCATATACCGGCCGAACCTCTCGGCATGAGGGCCGGTATAGCGATAGTCAAGGGTAAAAAAGAGGGGGAATGCTGCCTCCCCCCTAACTCTGTCAGGCCTCAGCCTATGGGACTGATTCGGGCCTCGAGTCCCTCTCTGGGGATAGGGAGGCCCTGCGTCTGCACGAAATATCAAGACAATCAATATTAAGACAAAGTTGTATTAAGAAATCAAGCTAAAACGAAAATTGAAGTGTGATATATACCTCCGGTGACTAACGCACGAGCCTGGGCCCGGGCAGCAGCACGAGCGGGACGATAGTTCCTCCGGTGAGGAACAGCCGGGGTCCCGGATGCGGATGCATCCCCTCCAACTAGAAAATAAACATTGACGCTAAATTTCCATGAAGTTCATATTTATTCTATAGAGCATATGTAAAATGAATAAATATTTTATATTTATTCATACTAACCTGCAGACGATGCGGAGGGTATGGAAGCGGCAGGAGTGGCCCCTGCGGAAGATGTGGACGCACCACTTATAATTAGACAATTAAAAATAGATTATATTAGTAATTGCAAAAAGAATGTGTAGATCAATAATATAACGTTCTAAATCAATATGCATGCACTATAGGATATATAAACATACCCGCAGGTGCGGTGGTGTCACCACCTACAGCTAGACAATAATAAAAATTGCTAAGTAAGAGCAAAAGGAATGTGTGTATATTTATGATATAGCATTCTAAATCAATATACATGCACTATATGATATATAAACATACCTGGAGGAGCGGAAGTGGCCTCTGTCCCAGATGTGGACGCATCACCAACAACTAGACAATCAAATATTGACAATATAAGTAATTTTGATATAAACAGGCATGAATATCTGTAATATTACATTCAAAATGGATATGCGTGCAGTATACCTGGAGGTGTGGCAAAATCCACACGGAAGGAGGCATCCGAAGGGGTCTCCGATCTGGATGCAAGACCGGCCCTCTGAAGCTCCCTACGGAGCTCTCCGGGCGGCAGAACCGCTCTGCCTCTGCCTCTGCCGCGGCTGGAGCTCCTGCCGCCCCTCGCTGCTCCCGACATCGTCATCAAATCTAGATAAACGGTTCGTGGATTCTTGTTGTCTGTGTGTGTTCCGGCTGTCGGGGGTAAGGCTTCTATCCCATTAAGAATGTATAGAGCGAACACCCATCACTTGTGCTTTCAACCGTTTCGAGTAAATTTCGGCAGCACCACCCCGCTGTTCTCCGAGTACACTGTAATAGAATAGATAATCATTTCAAAGCTGTGAAATAACGTTGAAATGAACATCTAATCTATCTTTATACACGGAGAACCAGCGGAAAGGTACCGACGAAATATCTCGAAAAGGATGAAAACACAAGTGAATGAAGGTGTTTTCTTTATACATTCTTAACTTGTCCACACGGGACAAATCTATCGGTTACCATACAATTGAATTTTCTCGTCGCGTAGACTATACGACGGTTGTTAGTATCGAGCTATATCGTCCGATATTTAACAACCTTCGTATAGTTCTATGTCACGACGAACATCGCATGTATGTTAACCAATAGACGGGGACTAAGTGGCGCTTTTAGTTTCATATATGAGTATCGATGAGAATATGAAGGTTTCATATTATCATCGAGTATCATATACTGGTTTTAACTTGAACATCTCGAATCACTCTCTAATGATGCGTTTGTTGTGTATTCTTGTTGTATGTGTGTGTTCCGGCTGTCGGGGGTAAGGCTTCTATCCCATTAAGAATGTATAGAGCGAACACCCATCACTTGTGCTTTCAACCGTTTCGAGTAAATTTCGGCAGCACCTCCCCGCTGTTCTCCGAGTACACTGTAATAGAATAGATAATCATTTCAAAGCTGTGAAACAACGTTGAAATGAATATCTAATCTATCTTTGTACACGGAGAACCAGCGGAAAGGTACCGACGAAATATCTCGAAACGGATGAAAACACAAGTGAATGAAGGTGTTTGCTTTATACATTCTTAACTTATCCACACGGGACAAATCTATCGGTTACCATACAATTGAATTTTCTCGTCGCATAGACTATACGACGGTTGTTAGTATCGAGCTATATCGTCTGATATTTAACAACTTTCGTATAGTTCTATGTCACGACGAACATCGCACGTATGTTAACCGATAGACGGGGACTAAGTGGCGCTTTTAGTTTCATATATGAGTATCGATGAGAATATGAAGGTTTCATATTATCATCGAGTATCATATATTGGTTTTAACTTAAACATCTCGAATCACTCACTAATGATGCGTTTGTTATGCATTCGTGTTGTATGTGTAACATGATTTTAAACCATTGAGATCAAGATTGATAGAACTGATCATCCTACATTGCAATGGCATTCATCTACCAAAAACTATTATTGCAATGGCATTCATCTATAACAATCAACAATTAAAACTACAAATGTAGGATACTGATATCATAAAGCGTTATACGCAACATATGAATTCACATGACTGAAACATGCATCAAAAAATATGTTCATCCAAAAGAAAGGTCACTGTCAACAAATATAGACAAAGAATTATTATATTAACTATGAAACATATTAGAAAAAGGATAGACGTTCAAGATGTTGATAACACGATGATAATCAAAGCAGTTGCGTACAGATGCTAAAACCGAATATGTGACACGATATTCTTATAAAGATAGACATGTATTAAAAGAGGAGACGCCCAAGTAAAATCCATAACTAAATCTCTATCTTGCCCTTCCTTTTCTTCAAATCAGAAATGTGTCTTTTTTTTTGCAATTATATATAGCTAAAACAAAGAAGGTCCTACAATTCTAAGCATTTCCAATTACAACGGCCCATCCTCAAAATCCAGAATCTTATGAGTATCTTATGCAATTAGCAAACATATTCAACCGAAAACACCCTCAAAATTTCCACCATACTACAAATCCTTTGCATACTCAAACCCCAACCAGATCAAATTAAGGGACTACTCAAATCCACGGTTTAAATCAATCAAAATTATCCAAAATAAGACACGGGGTCTTTGGATACCTACCAAATGCCAGGTCTCATGACTCCAAAAACAAAACCCCAACATGCCCAACGGCTAAAAGTTCCACAAAACAGTCTCCGTTTCCAAGAAAATTTGAGAATGACAAATAAAATTATTAATTAAACAGGGCTTTACCCACATTATTAGTCCAGTTTCCAACACCTTCTTAAACTAGACACATTTTCCTCTTATGATCATCATCAGCATTTCAATTAACGAGCTTAATGCTAATTAGAATGGAAATTAACTTAGACCCTGAAATCCAAAATCCCAACCCTAACCCCAACCCCAACCCCAACAGCAACCCCCTGCCGAACCCCAACCCCAACCGCAGCCCCAGCCCCAGCCCTAACGCTAACCGCAGCCCGAGCCCGAGCCCGAGCCCTAACGCTAACCGCGGCCCGAGCCCGAGCCCCAACCCCAACCACAGCCCTAGCAGCAGCCCGAGCCCCAGCCCCAACCCTAGCCCGAGCCCGAGCCGCAGCCCCAGCCCGAGCCCGCAGCCCTAGCCCTAGCCCCAGCCCCAGCCCAATCAAAAATATGAGTAATTGAAGATTTCCTTACCTGTGCAGAGGCGACGACGAGAACGGAGATGAGCCGGCGCTGGCGACGACGAAAGCAGGCGGTGGCTACGACGAATCGACGGCGCTGGCGACGACGAGAACGACGATCAATCGGCGGGAACGAGGGTTTGGGAATTTTTTCTTCGCGCGAGAATTAGGGATAATGAGCGTAGGGATCGATCTGAGATTTTAACTTAAATCCCTATTTATATGCCCCTACGGATAAGTCCGTAGGTTCTTGGTTTGTGGCTCTGTAGGGGTAAACAACAATTTAAGATTTAATAATTTTTATATAAATATGTAAAGACCGTAGGGGCAACCTTTTGGCCCTACGGATGTCGTTATCCGTAGGGGCAACCCCTTATTTTAGTAGTGCTTGCAGTTTCCATCCCTTTTTTTCTTAAATTCCTTGCATTTCAGGACAGGAAATCATTTCTTTACAGTACATGGTGGTGTGTATATTTACGACTAAAGATACGGTTTTTAATGGTTTTTAATACATGTTCAAGATCTGGCCTACATCTGATATGATCTACCAATTCAGTGTAGCTACCTGTGATATGCTGCAAGCAATACTTAAATCATACACGAACCAAACAAATGTATCAAAAGGAAAGCGGTAGCGGTGCTGTCGTCGGGGTAGGTTTCGTAAGGTTAAATGTAGGTATTCAATTTCAATGATCGATACTTCATCCGACACCTATGACCCTTCAATTCAATTAGCACCCGACGACCCGTAGTCAGTCTCGATTTGGGCTGAAATAGTATTTATACGCGTTTAAAGGTTCTGGACATGTGAATAACTTTTCCGTATGTTTTTCCTAGTATTGTCAATTGTTTAAAGCCTCCTTTTAGTTTACCCCGTGTAGCACTTAAACCCCCTCAACTGACTTTTTAGCGCAACTCCCCCGTCCTCCAGCTGGTCATCAATCGGAACCCTAAAAAACAATCGAATTCAAACCAGAACAGCACAAAGAAAGTTTTAAGAGCTAAATCAGGCAATGATTTGAGTAGCTTAGTTGAATTCAAGTTGAAGAGCAAAGTGTGGGTGTGTGCTTGCACTATCAACCTTTGTTTTAAATAGTAGTTCATTAATATCTGACAAACCTCTTGCTCAACCGCAAAGAGCTTTACTAGGCAATACACATTGGCACTCGATCGCGTGCTAATTAGCTTCGAAGTCGATCCATGAGCGGAAAATTGAGATAGGATTTGGAGATGAGATCACTCTCCACACACTCCGGAAAAAAAAAATAATGAACTCATGATCCCAGTGTGATCAGGTGTGAAGTAGGATAAGTTAGTTGTTAATAGTGTTGAGAGTCTCCATTCTTTGATTTATGGGTAGAGAGTTGGTATCAAGTCATTATCCTCATGGAGACTCATGGGTACCACTTGTGTTCTCTCCGTCGGCTCTTTTACATCACTAGTGAAAAGTCACTCCATTGTTTTCAATTTGGCTCTTCTAATCATCACAAGATCCTCTTCTACATCTCTTGTGCTTCAGTTTTGCCTTATAAGAAAGCCCTTTTGCTCGTCCCAAACCTAACGTAACCAGTTCCGGGAAATTATACGTCGCCATCACATATGAGACTTACTTTCATATATATATATATAGAGTTACACGTCGGTAAAGATAACTTTGTTACTACCTGTAATGCACTTCTAAAGGTTGACCTTTTCCTAGATTCGCTTTGCTTGATGATATCGATGTATAGGTACGATACATCTCATAGGTATTAATTTTCTGTAATTTACCCAAAATGAACGGGAAATTAAAGAAATGTATGGAGTGCCCCCGCTCCACGTTATATCGAAAAGAAACCAAAAAGAAGGATTAAGAAAGAAGCAAAGCAGAAATGCTTTGTGAGGAGTTTAGATGGAAATGGTTAGGGTTTGTTGATATCTAGCTCTTAAGTAAAAAGGGAATTAAATTAAAGTATCAGTATCTCCCTTGCAGTTGTTGTCGATTGAGCTGGTGATTTGAGTGCATGTGTTGTCTTTGCTTTGCTTGTGTTGCGGGCCAATCCATGAGTTGTGTATTGCAACGGTTCAAGTATCTTTTTTGTTTGGTTTTGGATACTTTTATTATTATAATTATTTACATTTTACTTTATTGTTATCATTATTGTTTGTTTATTTTTAGCTAGGTGGTGTTGGCATGAGAGTACTGTGAGGGAGTGATCAGTGGCTGGCAAGTCTCATGCTGGCTTACAAACATTATAATAGGGATATTGGCCGCTCTCTTCACGCTTCTACTTCACCATTGCTTAACAACTCGTATGTCTTTCAAGTGGAGCATTCTAAGCTTAAGATATAGCCCCCACATCTCTTTCCTTGCTCAATATAGCCTTTAAAGATTCTAACCTTTTCTTATTTTGGATTACTTGCGTATATATTGCTCCTTTCGGTTTATACCTCACGTGGCACTTACAACACCTCTGCTGGTTTATATTCGGATAATGGCTAAAATCTGTGTAGAGACCGGTTCAGCGGTGTTGTGTGATAATAAACTGGTTGAATTAAGAGTTCGAAAAGCTGCATGATGTGTATGGAATATGAGAATATATATTTACCGATCGATCGACTCACTCGTTTATTATAAGGATATAAATCCGCCATAGTGTAGGATAATCCGTAACGGCGACATCAGTGAAGCAGGAATTTATTAAAAGAAAGAATGAAGAGAAGCCATCTTGAAGTACTCATGACCAACCAACAAGAAGGGGATGCTTTGCTTGCACCACCACTAATTGAATAAGGGATATATATTCTAGTTGGCTAAAGTTGGCCCTTCGTGCCTATCACAACCAACAAAATTTATGCAATGGGAGTTGCTCCAAGAATCTCTCTCTCTCTCTCTCTCTCTCTCTCTCTCTTTCATTTAACCTCTGACTTTAAATTTTATTTTAAATTCTAAACGAGCGGCAGTAGAAACAAAAATTATCAATTAATCGCTATTTTTACCCCCCAAAAAATTAGGCATTAATTGCCAACAATCTCTTTTCCTCCAGATATAATTTATGAGGAGGATAAAGGGGGAAATGCTTTTATATTGTAGAAATCATGCTTCACAACGGTAAGAAGAGCCGACTTCAAAAAAATCAAAAAGCAATATCACTGTGAACACTTGGCTACGATAAGTCAGTTATCCACGTTTATGAAAGTCTAACGAATTGATAGGTCTTGCTTTCACGATTCGTATACGTACTGGAAATCAGAACCAAATGAGCTTTTACCTTTTTTGTTTCATACAAGATTTCTGTTCTCGTTGAGTTCGTCTTCAAACACATGCGCTAGCATCTAACAAATATGTAGCCACAACAAAACTCTCCACCTAAGAACATCCGGATGCGGGCTTTGAGCCAAAAAAGTAAAAAGTGTTCCACACATAACAAGACTTGCAGTGAATCATGGCTAGCTAGCTAATATGTACCAGTCCAAATAGTGCTCTCTAACTCATATCAACTATGGCCTTAATTTATAAATACACATTTTAAATCATAAACCTCATGCAATTGTACAGGTCATTATCTTCTTATTTATATTCAATAAACATGATACTTATTATAAGAGACTATAATTTCATCCCCGCCCCCCTCCAAAAAAAATTTTCTAGGAGAAGCCATCACTTGACACATATCATATCTACTTAATTAATAAGTAAACATAACAAGCAACTAATCCCACGCTAATTGACTTGCATCAACAACCCTATAACTTATATCTAATGCTACCTCTATACACTTTGTTACAAATTTAATACATATATATATATATATATATATATATATATATATATATATATATATATATATATATTAGTTGTGCAAGGTTGGTACTTGCAACAAATTATATATAATTAAAGTCAAATATCTCAATAATCCCAATGGTTGGTCCTCATGATTCGGTAAACAATCCCTTGCATTTTCATCACTAATTCACTCCCACTACTAATATTAGTCCCCCCACTGCTATCTTTAGCCTATTAGTATATATGCACATTTTTAATAGTGACTTCAATAAAACAACAAAAAATGGTTTCAAAGGAATAAGAGGTCGCATAATAAAGCAATGAAAAGGGAAGATGGGGGAGCAGCCCAATTTCCGTGGTTTCCAGCCTTGCTTTTCAATTCCATCATTCACCACCTTTTAATTCTCCTTCCATTAAATTAAAAGAAGAAAAAGAATAAAGAGCGCATCATCTTCCCTGTTTACTTTCGCATCTGATATTTTCACCTAAAAAAACATGTTAATTATCCAACGTCTTTATGGTCTATAAATAACCCGCTTCTTTCTCTCTTACCAACAAATTTTAAACGTGTGTGTATCACACTAAATAAGCTGTGGCTTCTATCTGAAAATGGTGCTTTTTCTCTCACTCACTCTCTCTCTCTCTCTCTCTCTCTCTTGGCCTGACGTCTCCAAACCAAAAACCAACCTTAGGTATCAAGCGTGTGTCAAGTACACATAAGTGGCAAATTAGACCCATTTGAAGTTATTATCAGAGGTATCTCTCCTTTCTTTCTCTCTCTACAAATTTTGTCATTTCATCTCTCTATTCCCACTTCCCTCTCTTCACTCCACACCTCCCCAATTTCCACCTAATTTTTCCTTTGCTTTTATAAATTATTATTATTAAAGGGGGGCGGATTTATTCATGGTTACTCTCTCTCTCTCTCCCCCCTTCACTACTTATATACAACACACTTTAATTTACATATAGATACAACACAGGGTCTCCACCGCTCTTCCTTCCTTCTCTTGACTCCTTAAAAAAAACCTTCGGTTTATCCATCCGTCTATATTAATTAATTATCTGGATCGGTATGGAAGCCATCACGGGGTCCCATACCGACGACGATTGTCCTAACCCTACTGATATCACGAAACGGAAGCGGACGAAACGTGCCCGGGCGCCTATCCCTACGTCGCCGTCTTCGACCTCCTCGACAGAAGAGGAGGACATGGCGAACTGCTTGATTCTCCTCGCCCAAGGCCGGGCCCGCTCCCAGGATAAGTTCCCCAGCCGGAGGTTCGCTGAGGCGGCCACCGCCGGAGGACGTGGGAAAGCCGGGTTTTACGTGTATGAATGCAAGACGTGCAATAAATGTTTCCCGTCTTTTCAGGCGCTGGGGGGGCACCGCGCCAGCCATAAGAGACATAAGCTCTCTGATGATCAGATGATGATGAACGGCATTCCTATTGCCAACGCGGCAGCCAAATTACCGACGGGTTCATCATCGCCGCCGACGGGTGGTGGTACGTTGAGGGTGCACGGGTGCTCCATATGCGGAGCGGAATTTCCTTCGGGACAGGCCTTAGGCGGGCATATGAGACGGCACCGGCCGATCCTGGTGGGGCCAGAAGAATCCCAACAAGTAATGAAAAAAGAAAGCGGGAAAAGCGTCTTCTCTTTGGATCTTAATCTTCCTGCTCCTTGTGATGAGCCGACGGCTTCGTTTTTGTTTCCCACCATCGCGTCGGCAAACCTTGTAGATTGCCATTACTGACGGAGGCCTGGGCCGGGATTCAAGAACAGCAACCAAAGCTCGCCTTCTTCTTTTTTATTTTCATTTATTTATTTTTTACTTTTAACAAATTGTGGGATATATATATATATATATATATATATATATATATATATATATATATATATAGGGTTCATGTGCATGAATTATTATTTTACCAAATAATTAAATTCTTTTGATTAGTTGAAGTTTTTTTTTTTGAGCACCGGCCCGTAAACCCTAACCTATGCACACAATACAAACACGTACCCAGGAGACCCACAAATTTGCCATGAAAACATTAATTTATGGCCACTTCCTCTCTTCGGATTCTTAGGGTTAATTCAAACTTCGCACTCTCCCCAAAAAGGGAAATGCACATACCGCATGCGCTGCTGCTCATTGGTTGTCAAGTTGAAGTTAGTTTCCTCAATTGTGAGGGGTGGTTGTTTCGGCTTTACAAAGGGAGAGAAGTGCCCTTGCCTTCACCAAAAGGGACCAGTGGCCCTTATATATCTATTTCTCTTTTTCTTTCCCCAAAAAACAGTATTTTATACGGTTTATGATGTATCCGATGTGCATGTCACAATTCAACTAGAGGTAGGAGATGGAACTGTCACAACTTAAAAGTCTCTCTCAATAATCATCTTTTCAGTCTCATGATCCCATACGCAATCACAACGATGTTATTTTCATGTATGGTATTCATATATCTGGTAACAAAGAGTAAGCGAGAGCAGGACACTATCCAGATGATAAAACGGATTGTCTACGTATTTTCGAAAGAAGATTTAATCTAAGAGAAATAGGCGGGCATATTAGAACTGTCCAAGCTGTGAAGAGAGCTGAGAAAATGCCTGTTGTGCACTTGAATTGCCAAGCAACTCCCCATGATCCCCTCCGAGTGAAGTGAGGTTGAATAAACTTGGAAGGTGTTCAAATTGGGGAACGCATACAAGGTGGCAAATGGGCCGGATGGCCCGTTGCCCGACCCGGCCCGGCCCGGCTGCCATGTGGCGGGTCTGGCCCGACTAATTGCCAGGGTCGGGCCGGGCTCGGCTAAAACAGCCCGCCGGCCCGACCGCTGTCAACATAATTCAAAAAAAAATTTAAAAAAAAATTTTGGAAGATGGGAGGAGTTCCTATAAAGAGATGGGAATTTCTAAGGCGTAGAGTTTTTTGCAAAAATTAGAGGGGAGTCCCAATATAGGAAATATCTTAACATTTATAGTACAAGTATAACATGATACCGATAGAAATATAGATATATAAAAATACAAACATAACAACAAATAAACAAAAAACATACAAACATAAAATACTAAAGACGCCCCACGACAAACTGATAGAAAGAACAGATTCCTAGAGCCTTGGAAGATACTTCCAGTATTCCGTTGTCTTCATTTTCCGTTCTTTGACGAAAATCCCCATGACCTGGTCGAATATCTGGATATGAGCGTCGTTCAGTTCATACTGTGCGATAAACATGAAATGTTGATCAGGAGGATGAACATAGAAAGGATCATCCATGCCAGTTTCATATCCGGTGGGATCAAAGTGATACCAAGTGTCACTTTTCCCGTTTGGTGGTGATCCTTGATCGAGGGGATCGGTAGGAGGAGGGTTTTCTGCAGGGATTTCTTCTGTCGAAGGTTCATGAAAGGTGTACTTCTCAAAAGGTTCTTCTGGCGGATCCTCCAAAGGGTTCTTAGTAGATGGACTCGAAGGAGAATGCGGCAGAGTGTACGACAGAGTCCTTGAGGGATTCGATGTCAGTCGTACAGGAGAAAGAGACCCTTCTTTGACATCATGTTTCTTTGATGAAAATGACCCTCCCTCGACAATGGGGTGCTCATTGTTGACACGGTTAATGTAAGTATATGCTTTGGGAGAAAATTAGGAAATTTAATTTGAATGAAGAAATTCACTTGAATTTATATAGATAACTGTGTGATATGATGGGGACCAGACGGATTTTCGAAATTTCAAATGCCTGGTAATGATTTAGAGGAATTTGATTGGTTTATTTATGGATATGTTATGGAATTTTTAGAAATATTGTATACTGTAACTAAAACTTTATCTAGTGTTTACCACCCAACTATATATTTATCAGTAGAACAATTGTTTTATATTGGTAAAATTATTAATGACCATTTATTTTATACTGCAATTACATGTTTATCAGTAGATAAAACTCCCCAAAAAACCAAGTTTTTTTTAAAAAATAATATTTAAATTGCGTTTGGGCCAGCCCGACCGGCCCGGGCCTGACCCGACCCGGGCCGGCCCAAGCTGGGCCTAATGCCAGGCCGAGCTCAGGTTTGGGGCACCCGGGCAGGGCCGAGACCCGGCTCTAAGCCCGGTGAACCGGGCTTGGCCAGGCCCGTTGACTGGCCAAGCCGGACAGGCTTGGGGCATCATAGCCATTAGCCAATCATGCATGCACAAGGGGGGTATGGCCGATTACCATCTCTTAACCCTAAATCAATTCCACCAATCTCACATCTATCATTGCCAATAATTATATCTTAATACTATAATATGGGCTTTTCTTTTTAATTAATTTTATTATAAAATTATAAGTGCACTAGATCTATGCATCTTAATATCCTCTAATCTATCTGTACTAGCTTAGTTGGCAACAATGTCTACAAACATTGGAACACAAAAAAATGAGACTTCATGAGTTGTTAATTGCTTAAGTTTAGATTAGGGGGTAACACATTCTCCTTTGTTCCTAATTATTGAAAAGGCTCTTCCCTTTATTATCTAAATTATTATTTTTATATTCATTGTCTCTAAACATTGTTGGGAGAGATTCTTGTCATTAATTCAATCCTGACTCTTTTTCCTTCCGGCTGTGCCACGTAAAGTTGAGAGAGATAATTTCAAATTTCTTCGTAGATCGAGTTATATTTTTGGTACACGGATAAACCGTCTATCTGTAAATTTCTCGCTAATACTTTCGAGTAGTTCTGTATAATTCAAAGAAACAATCGATCCAGAATTCTAAGATGATAAATTAGAAGCTAAGAATAAGTATTATTATCTTTTCAATAATGAATAACCACAATGTAGCAACATTCTATATCTCAACCATATTAGTTAACAAATAAACTAAATAAATTTTTTAGAATTATCATATGGGTGTTTAGGTCCCACAGAAGGTCTTCAGGGTGAAACATAACTTGTTTAAGATAAATGCACAACATAAATTGAGTTCGACACTTGCCAGAAAAGTTTAGCTTGTCATGTTCAACTAAAACTTTGTCACTCATGGACTTCACACTTTGCACTTGGAAGACGATTGGGATCTATAAATGGTCAACCCACTTAATTTGCCGGAGAATTAGGGCATTTGAATCACAAAACAAAAGGAGTTTTGGGGTGTTCATATTGGCCACGTAAAGGGGTGTTCATATTGGCTACATAAAGGGTTGACCGATGCAGCTAGCTATGATAACTTGCAAGCAAATTTTTGTAACCTGGTGCAAGCAAGGTACGAACCTCAAAACCCCTTCAACTATAAAAGCATTACCTCTAGACTGTAGTGGAACTCGCTTGAATAATCGGTCATAGCTTGATATACTTGGCCAGGTCTATGTGCTTGATGATGCATGTGCTTTAAGACCAAGCCAAGTCGGACTAGTGCGCTTGAAACTCAAGTCTTGCTCAAAAAAGTCCGTAAATTAGGCAGTGGTAGGTGCAAGATTTCGACACAAGAGTTGTAACAATCTACAATACCATTCTAGAGTGAATCGCTGTTCAAGTTAAGTGACATGCAGCCAAAGGTACAAGAAATATCCCAAATAACTCTCACCAAATTGGCCAACACAGCGAAAAGGGCCAATTATTTCCGATGCAAAGTACATCAAAATTAAAAAACAAGCAACACCTACACATAAAAGTTACCGCCGAAGCAATGAAACGCAGCATGATTGTGAGATCACCCTACTGGAGTCAACCCAACAACACCTATACACATCAAGTAAGCATTTTTGTGAGATTATTTATTTACCTACCGCCCTTTGATTCATATCTGATTTTTCTAATTCGAAGATGTAGCAGCATAACACATGTAAATTTAGATACGTGTTCAGAAATAAAATTAAACATAAAAGCACATCGTTAGAGAGAACAATAATGAACTATAGCCAAAGCTTGATGAAGAAAGAGAATGTCAACAATGTATTTGCTTACCACAAGCTAATCTTCCCCCTGCATTCCCAGTGCTAAGGCTGAGCTCATGCCCCCCTGTAAATGAGAGGAATAACAAATTTATTTGAGACGAGAGTAAAGAAAAGACAATGCAAGGGAAGGAAATAATGCAGTTTCTTCGAAAATATTTAGTTTTTAAATTGATTCAACTGAAAACAAAGGTTTACCTTTTCCTAGATCATCCTCTAGCTCATGAACCACAAATGCTCTCCCGACGACCGCATTAGGTCCACTAAGTGGAATCTAAGGATAATTAAGAAAAAGGTAAATATGCACACACAAAAATAAATGATAGGCGTCAGTTTACGAAAATGAACTATAAGAAAATCTTTGATAAAAGATGTAGTTGCGGATTCAAGCACCTGCTTATCTACAATAGTTGCCTCAGCGATTCCTATGAGCACACAAAAGCAACAAAGAAAACATTACGCTCTTTTACTGTTCCTTTGAAAGATTAGCTTTCCAAAGATAAGGTCATCAAAAAAAATACCTTCAGAGTTTGCGACAATGTTTCCCAGGTCACCCGCATGACGGACTTCATCTTCAGGCGCACCGTGTGTCAAACCATTTGGGTTGAAATGTGGCCCTATTGAATTTGTTGTAGATTCAGTATGAGATGCAACAATTAAAGCCAAGTAACTAACATAACACAACATATTTTGAAGCCGGTATGCAAAGCTTGAACACGCAAATGAAGTGACAATCAACATTGAACTCGGTGGCCAGGTTTGAACAGCATATTTCTAAATTAAGGATAATAAGGAAAGATAGTTTAGCCTAAATAACCTGTCGATATGCAACCATTGGTAGTATCGCCAAATTCATGCTGCAAGGAAAAAAATTAATAGCTTGGTTGGAGTTGCTATGTTAGAATAACAATGGAAACCGTAGAATGGATGCATATATATACTGACAAGATGGAATCCATGAAGTCCTGGTGTAAGTCCACTAACACGAACTTTCACTGTGGTGGGGCCTATCCAGAAACAAAATAAAACAAACGACAAATATTTCAGATACATTATCCGATAGAGAATACTGATGCATGAAATATTGGAAAGAAGAAAGCATCATGACTTCATCAGCTATTCAGCTATTCGTGTGAAGACATCAGATATCGTAACACAATCAGGTCAGCGGTACTAAAACATGGATCATACCAGAGAATACAGGAAGAATGAAGAAATATGTTTAGGCGGTATAAAAATACATAATAAATATAATGATAGTATTGCCCAACGATTAAAGTTCTCTTAAGAGATCATAATCATTATCTATGTAATCAGAATATTTTTGCTCAACTAATTTGCTTTGTTTTAAATCCCATATGCACTGCAGGTTCAGAGTGCGTTTTGGTTATCGATGATATTTTCTTGAAGGAAGGACCACTGCGTACACAGGCCAAAATCGTATAATTGAACTTAAATGTGGTGATCTTGGTTGCAGTCATTACACCGATCCTGCGCTTATTTACAACGCATAAAAAAATAACCATCAAGCACCGTAACATCTATATGAGGTCAGCATTAATAATAATAATATTTTTTCAATCATGCAAATTAAGGGTTGCATTTGGTATCAAGCCTTCTCTAGATCCTTCTGATTTCCACCCATGTGTCAGGCCTAATTACTCAACACAAGCCTCACCAACCCTCACACAGTTATGCTTATTCTTCAATTAGTCCTTCCTAGTTGAAGCACACTCCAATATTCTATTAAGAAAAAACAATCATATTCCTAGATCAACCCTTAGAAACATACAGCAACTTACTAACATAGTGAGCCATTTGTTGTACACTACCTAGTTATCTTTTGGAAATCCAGTTTAAATTTCTAACTTCTATAAACGCCCAACACTATTTAGTCATTTTCTCTCTTAAACTATTAATTGATTAGTAACCAGACTTGTTCCCTATATTAAGCAACATCCATGCTAGTCATATATCAAACATGCAACTTTCTAGAAACTCCTCAGACGTACATATGTAGAGCAATCTTCGAATGTGCCCTGATTTTAAATGATGTATTTAGTTCAGTACTGATTTGTTTAGTTATGTACTCTTCTTCAGGCACTTCAAGGTTGCATTTTTAACTGTCTCCAGTATTTCTTTGGAATGTTTAAGGTTCCTACATGGAAAGATGAAGATGAATAGCCATGACCTACATAAAGTTCTCCAAATGCATGAAATTTTGTTAAAAATTATTATAGCTAAATACTTCAGTCAAATGATCAAACACCAATTTTGTCAATAATGGAGTACTCGGGCTCCCTTTTTGTTTCCTCATCATGTTTTTACACAATGCATATGTTGTTTCTGTGCATTATTATTGACATGTTGGCTTTGCATCTGTAACCTAACACTACAAGATTTGTGTATTTGTGTATACTTATTGTGGCATAGATATCTATGTCAATGCTTCATAGCTTCCTAACCAAGAATATTTTTTTGGCTCTTTAAATCCAAGAGGCCAAAAATGCAGGTTGTAGATTTCAACATCTTTGTTAAACAAGCAACAGAAAGGTAACATTGTAACCGATTCAGTAACCAAAAAGAAATGCAAGTGCTGCATAACTACTTTAATCAGAGGGAAAAAACAATTCTCACAAACTATATACACCCTAGTACTCTACCCATCTCATATCATAAAAATGATCAAAATATAAAATCATTAATTGAAAAGAATGTGAGTCCACGCTCCAAGGTTAATCCAACAATCTCATTTGTCATTTCTCTGCTCCACCCAAATTTGCTGGTGAAAATATACAAAACTCATTGTGGTATTTCCATTGGTGCCTATCAAAAGGGTTTTATCCTGAGATGAATTTCGGTTTCTCAGTGGTTTGAGTTCCATTTTTTAGATCAAACTTGAGGTTGGGATTAGGATTTAGGTCTGCATAGCTTTCAATCGAGCTTTGGTTCAAAACGGAAGTATAAGAGGATGAAGACACAACTTCAAAGATTCGTCACCAAGAGGGAAGGTTTCATTTCTCTAACCATAGAAAATTCACCCTTTCCTCAATCTTTATTCCACAAGACGCAGCTCTTTTAGGCGTTATTTCCTATGCTACGTTTGCGACGCAACTCAATGTTCATTATCAAGTAGGACTTTCCACATTCTACTGAGGGAAGGAGGGGGGGGGGGGATTTTCCACAACAAAAATGATCCTGCATTATCAAGTAGAAATGCTTCTCACCTCAAAATCACAATGCAAAACAACAGATTTTTCCGCCTTTTAGCAAGAAAATAGGTACTTTCTTTCGCAAATTAAATAAAAATGTACCTGGAAAGAAAGGGATTTTCTACATTTTACTCGGTAAAAAAGTAGGGATTTTCACAAGAATGCTGTAGTATCTTCCCCAGAAGCTAATTAAACTAAGAACTAGCTAATGCTAGAATAGGAGCAGCACATATTTGAATTAAACCAAAAAAAATTAAGAAGGAGGGTAGAGGATGAATCAAAACCGTCGTCTTCTTGAAGGAGAGTGACGACGCCCTCGACCGGAGAGTTGCCCTTCAGAACGGCGACGGCCTTCTTTGTGGCGGCGGAGACGGTCAACCGCTTCATCGAAACATTGGCGATGGCGAGGTTTGGGGAGGAGAAAGCGATGGGCTTTCCAAACAAGAGAGAGGAGGAATGGAAAGGGCGAGCAGAGGAAGGAGGAGGAGGAGAGACGGTGATGGTGACGAACTGAGAAGCAGCCATTGCAGCGGCCGCCATTGATGACGATGATGACGACGACGACGAGGCTAACAAGGGTTTTTTGAGAGATAAGATTAGGTTTTCGTAAAGATGCCAAGGGAAATTCTTGAAGGTTTTTCACATGTTGGAGTTTTAAAAAATTGGTTTTTTTTAGATTGTTGTTTTAGCTGGGCCTTGGCCCTTCTTAGGTTTCAAAAATAATGAAAAAGGGTGATAAGAAAATTTGGTTTTTTCATGTTTTTAGGTAGGTTTTTTTTTTGAAATAGTACGATTTTAATTTTAAATTATTAAAATAGGACGTTTTGAATTAAAATTGTAAAAGTAGGACGGTTTGGTGCCCCCACCCCCCACCCCAGTGCAGGGGGCGGGTTCCTAGAACCCACCCCCTATACAAACAATATAGACCCGCCCTCTATATTGTTTGTATAGGGAGCGGGTTCTAGGAATCCGCCCCCTATATAAATATATAAAATTTAAATAAAAAACGGGAAAATTGAAGAAAAAAATTGAATAAAATAATAAAATTTTATTATATCAATGTTTTGTACAAAATGAAACCGTCAAATTTACAATACAAAAAAATCCTATCTGATTTCTATCTTGACGGTCAAATTTATAATATCAAAATGAATCCGTCAAATTTACAATACAAAAAAGTCTTATCTGTTTGTAAAATATAAATAACTATCGTTTTCCTTTTCTCTTTCCCTTATGAAATCCGAGAAGGCTTGACATAAGCCTATGCCTCCTGGGATGACTGGAGGACCCATCCGTTTCTTGGGTAGATGGCGGCGGCGGCTGCTCTTCTGCTTCGGTGTCAGCTTCAGTTTCGTCTTTAGTAGCGTCTTGAACAGGCTGTTGTTCCGCAAATCCTGAATGTGGGACAGGTGTCGGATATGTGCTGCCTCCCAACAACTGTACGTAGGACGATAAATTCGTGTCCCAACTGGGCAGTTGTAGCGAAGAACCTGTCCCGGTTTCTTGCGGCTGCTGTTGCACAAAACCTGGGCCCCGTGGCTGCGCAAATCCTGACCCCCAAGGTTGCTGTTGTTGTGTAAAACCTGACCCCCAAGACGGCTGTTCTGCAAAACCTGACCCCCAAGACTGGTGTTGTTGCGCAAAACTGGTCCCCCAAAACTGTTATTCCTCCTGTTGTTGCACTTGTCCGGTATGCCAAGGTTGTTGCTGACGGTATGGTGATCCAAACCACTGATCCTGCTACGCTGGATCTCCGTGATGCTGCGGCTCTGGTGCCGGCTCACGCTGTGGCTCTGGTGCCGGTTCATACTGCGGCTCCGGTGTCGGCTCATACTGCTGCTCTGGTGCCGGCGATAAATGTGGAAAAATATTATATGAACCGAATACACCACCAATTAATTGGTCTACACTTGAAAATAGAGCCTGAGTCTCCGGACCAGCATCAGTCGGGTATGGATCCTGCACCATTGTTTGTATAAGATGCAGCCCACAGGCCTGTCGTTACATTAGAAATAAGAAATAAGTATTGACTCATACCGCCGGATTTTAAAAAGTAATGTAATATAAAGAATTCAACTTACCAAATCTCGTTCCACGTGGCCTCTAGACTCGTACCGCGCGATGTTTGGGAAGTTGTTATGGAGAGAAGAAAGATATCTTATGGTGACACGCTTACACCACTGTAGATATGCTTCGGTAGCGTCGGTGGCTGTTTGGTCGCCTATTTGCTGTAAGGCAATATTACGCTGCCTATCCTCCCATCTCAGCAAATATTGATGATGATGCTCCCTCCAATCACGCTCCGCCTTTTCCTCTCGCATGTCTCCCTCTATTGTCATAGGCGAAGGCGGCGGGACAGGAATATGTTGCTGTTGGGGTAAAAATTTACACCCCCGTTGACCGAGTCAAAGTCAAGGTCAACCCCAAGTCAGGTGGGCCCAAGCCCAGGTCAAGCGGGCCCATGCCCAAGTCGAGCCCGCGGCCAGCCTCCTCCATGCCTAAATATAGATCATGTAATAAATAATTTTTATGTAATTTTTTATACATGAATGTATACAAAACGGGTATAAAGCCAATATTTTGTAGAGCCCAAGGGGCTATATGTAAATATGTAAGCCTATATAAGGCAAAATGATGATGAATAAAATATAACAACTTTTCTCTCTCCAAAAAAATTTAGATCTGAGATCTTTCCTCTTTCTTCAAGGTTCCAAAAATCTTCTTCTTTCCTTTGAATTAAATCAAGAGTTTTACTCTTCATTTTATAAAACAAAATAGTTTTTCACCACCAAACCCACAAAGGGGAATTTGGATCTGTCACTAGATCTCAAAAAAGAGAGATTTTTAAAAATCTCATATCTCTTGATCTTCAAGATCCAGCCAACAGAAGAGGAAGAAGAAGAACCCCCTTCATTAACCCAAAGCATCTTAGGAGTTTAAACTCCACCCTATTTTCTCTTTAGAGAATTTCCGGGGCTAAAAGCCCCCTTTTCCTCGCCAGCGCGCTAGCGCTCGAGCGCAAAGCGCCCACGTGCCGACACGTGGCACGCTTGCGCTCAAGCGCCCAACGCCCGAGCGCAAAGCGCCCACGTGCCGACACGTGGCGCGCTTGCGCTCCAGCACTCTGCGTTCGAGCGTAAAGCCCCCACGTGGCGGGCTTGCGCTCAAGCGCCTAGGCGCTGGCCCCACGCATCCTTTGGATGTCTTTTTCCCCCTTTATTTATATATACATGTATATATATACATATGTATACATATGTACACATACACATACTCCACGACACTGTCCCTGTTAGAAAAAAAATTTCTAACGGGGCGCTGCCCCACACCCCGCAAGGGGGCTGCTAGCCCCCTTGACCCCCAGCCCGCTATCTGGGTAGCGGACCCCCCGTAAAAACTCTGCGTGGCTCCCGATATATCCAAAAAACCCCTTCAAAACACAACACACGTACACTGCACATCGAGTTCGCATGACCAGTTTAACCTGTCAATCGAAGGTTCCCTCGCTCCAAAAGCGAGGGGTAATTAACGGCAGTTTAGTCCGCGGCTGCCGGAGATTCGGATCCCCACAATCATTAAACCCCGGCCTACCCTAGGCAGGAGGAATCTGTAGTGCGCCTGACAAGCGTGTGCGTATTCCCATCTCAATGGGGTGACGAAAAACACCCTACAGATTCTGGCACGCCCGGTGGGACCATCTCTCCTCCCATATTTCGGGTTAAACGTTTCATGCAGGTTTTCAAGCAATCACTTCTTAACAATGTCTCCAAAGATGAACTCAGCTCTCAGCACGGCTCCCGTCTCCTACACGATGAAGATAGACTCCAGGACGGTCCTTCCGGCCAGTCTCGGGTGACAATGGGAAGAGCCGCCGCTACCATTCGGCTCTATCCTGTTTGTCTCGGCTAACGCCATTCCAGCCCCTCAAGCTCCAGCAACAGACAGACCGGTCTCGAAAGGCAAGAGACCAAATGTGATGATCTCGAGGGCGCCCCAACCCAAACGCAAGTTGGTGTCTGAACGAATTTCCTTGGCCCCAACTGGGGGCAAGGCCATCAACACCAACAAAGCTACAACGCGTCTTGAGCAATCTCCAGCGGTGTCTCTGACAACTGCTCGATTGGGTGTCTTCTCAAGCCTCCCCATCACTCAGCCTATGGCGGCTTCCCGAAGAGCAGAAGCCTGCCAAGCGCTCAAGGCAGAAAAGCTGAGGCAAAAGCGGCTCAGATACAGAGCCAACAAAAGGGCTAGGGCTCTGTCCATGTTAAAATTTATGAATTTCCAAAGCCCGGACCGCTCCGCGAAATCAGCTGCCAAAGATAAAAAGATGGCTTGGTATATGGTCCACACTATCTACATGGTGGGCACGCGCAGCAAGAGGAAGGACGGGGCCACCACATCTCAAATCCAATCTAGCTTGAATGTGTTCGCCGCTTCCCAAGAACAGCCGCCTCCGCTGGATGATGAAAACCTTCTCGATGAGGATGATAGGCAGAAAGACCCTTCGGTCCATGAGGAGTCGGGCTCGGAAAGTGAAGAGGAGCCAATCTTCCGTCCCAAGAATGCAGAGCAGCAACTTCTCCAAGAGCTCCGAAAATAGCTCAGAAGCAAAGACAAGGAGATGGCCAAACTTTACTCCAAAATTGACGACTTGACGAACGTCGTCTTGCAGCTCACGGCCCGACTTGCCTTCCAGCCGCCCAATCAAGCGCAGGGCTCTGCTCGTGAACCGGGAAACGGTGTCCCAGCGCAGCCAGCGCCTATTCCCTCAAATCCAAAAGTGGGCGAACCGGATGAAAATCAGTCGCATCCTATCTCGAGAAATGTCTTGGCTACCGATGACAGTAGCCCGCTAACTCAAGATCAAATCATGGATTTGGTTGCCAGCAAAGTCAAAACACTGGTAGCCGAAGCTGAAGCACAAAAAGATGTTAGCGGTAGCGGGAGACCATATCCCGTTCAATATGATCGGGTAGAATTTCCTAGCGGCTATGTCATCCCCAAATTCGGAAGATTCGATAGGACAGGAAATGCAAATCAGCACATCGCCCACTTCAAAGCCTCATGCGGGAATACTGGGGGCAACGATGCGCTTCTCCTCCGCCAGTTCGTTAATAGCTTGACCGATGTTGCTTTCGACTGGTACGCGAGCATACCGGATGGCTCCGTTACTACTTTCGTCCAAATGGAATCTTTGTTTCGACAAAGGTTCATGAGCGTCAGCGATAAGATCACCATTGCCGAGCTCGTAAGGACCAAGCCCAAGAACAACGAAAGCAACACGGATTTTATAACCCGATGGCGCAATCTCTCCGTCAAATGTGAACCGCCGATAGAGCAGGACCAATCTGCCAGTCTCCTTGTCGGAAATCTCAACAACTGGATGGCCCCGTTTCTATGTACCTGGGTCTCAAAACATTCCAAGAGCTGACCAGGAAAGTTCATGTAACACCCGAGCCCAATGCTACTATTTTCAGTTACTATTTGAGCATAATGTGGTACTCATTTCATTTAACTTGCTTGTTTGTTGCTTACTGTAAAATTTACCCGGCAAAGTCATTTCTACATATAACAAATTTTGGCATCTAAAATAAAATTGAAAATATTCATCTTGGCCTACTTGACACCCCTAGCCTCGTGGTAGCGTCCGTGCATTGTGTTCTCGTCCCGTTCAGTGAAACGGGCGAGTTAGGACGGCTACGCGCGCGTACATGTGTCCGTTTTGGGGGTATGCTTTTTAATCATAAAACACTTAATTTTAAAATTTGGATCCCGCTTAAAATCCTATTATTTCAATTTCAAATTTTTGGACTCGACCCGGGCGCGATTTGGAAATGTTTTATTTGGCGCCAAAATCCCAAATTTTAATATTATTAATACCATCGCATATATTTTTCTAACTAACCTGATATCTTACTGTTCATTACCTATCTTCTAAATCTTTAAATTAACCAATATATATATCATACTGTTCCTTAAAATGTTTTGAATTTTTAATTAATATTTATCCCTAACTAACGATTCCCCTTTAGCCAATCGCGTTCCTTTTAATTCCGTGGGCCCCCACCTGCAGCTCTCTCTCTCTCTTCACTTTCTCTCTCTCTCTCTCATATATTCTCTCGTACTTCTCTTTATCATTCTTTCTCTTCTTGCTTCATGTCTCGTTTCTCTTTTTTTTTAACTGTTCTTTTGTTGCCGGAATTCCGTCGTGCCGGTGACGCTTCTCGACGTTCCAGCGAGGTACCCCGACCCGTGTGGTTCCTTTGTTCGTCGTTTGGGTTCATTCCGTGAACCGTGCGCCCGTCGCGAGTTTTCCCCGCCGACGGTTAACGTTCCGTTTTCCCGATTCGCGACCCATCGAGGCAAGTTAATCTTGCTACATGCTATATAATTCATTTTATATCTATTTAAATAAATACCATACATATAGTTTAAATCTAGTGCCCCATGTTTAATTTTATAACGTTTCGATGTTCCGTTTGCATCCGTTTATATCATATTAAATCTAGATCATGAAAACTTATCTGGTGACATACTAGATTACATTATACTGCAACCATATCATTTAAAATATATATCGTCGTAATATTTATTATTATTATCTTTAATTAGTTTATAATCTTCATTTTATAATGTTATACATTTGAAAATCTTATAGTTTACACATGAAAAGTCGTTGAAAAATCGGATATGACAAATCTGAAATTTACTGTACACCTTATCTTATAAAATTCATTATAAATCATAGAAAAATCATTAGTATACGTTCTTTAGTTCGTTACGAAGCTAACTCAGAATACTATAACTCTATGAAATATTTACTTGCAAAATAAATTGTTTAAATAATGTAAAATGCAAATAAAAATATCTCCAAACCGCTGTCTAGGGAAATTCCAGCAGCAAACTTTCAACTTCGAATGTTCATAACTTTTTGTAGGGACAACCTGAGATGCTTATACTTATAAAACTGAAAACTTTATTGAATTATCTTTGTTTTGGTATAAGATACGTCCCTTTTGGAGAACGTTTGTTATTTTTAAGCTATTTTACAAATTAGGGTGACGCTGAATTTCTGAACGGAACCTTCTTGTGCATGGTTAATCAATACCACTTTTATAGTTATTAATCGCTTTGAATATGCTATCCATATTAATATTATTATATCAATATTTATATCACATATTGCTTAGTTGTACATCCCACATTACCATTTTATAGTTTTATAACTTTTCGGATACCCGTTTGCATCCATCGCATTTAAGATACATATAATTGCATCCATAGATCACATTACTACATAATAATGTGATATCAACACTCCATGTTTAATAAATTGCATCCTAATTAATATTGGAACTATAAATGTAACCCTAATCGATAACTGTGCATCCATATCCTTGAAATTATATCTATTTGCATATCATATTACATGTTCCAGTTTATTGTTCTGATAGTACTCATGCTTGTTTATTTATACACATGCTTATGTTAGTTTGATTATGAGCACCCACATGACATCTTGTGCTTCCTGACATGACCTGTTACACTTCCTAATTGACATGATATGGTACCGTACACTGCTTGACTTGACCTGATGTACCATGTGTCTAATGCCAACAAACCTGACATGTAGTCCTCATGGACCGTTCCTGTTGTCTATCCAGACAAACCTGTTTACCTGATCCTGTGTTGGCATTAGTTTCTTGATTTCGGAATACCTGACTTGACATACACATATAACTTGGGGGTATGGGGAAATCAAAGGTAAAACCTGACTTGTAACTCGGCAGTTCACTACCTGTTCTGAGTGTACACATTCCTGTTTTGTGCCCAACGGCATGTCTTGGCTTCGGCCGAGAATATTGTGGTCGTGGTCCCGGGTATGTACGGGATACTATCGAGTGTACACATTCCTGTTTTGTGCCTAGCGACATGTCTCGGCTGCAGCCGAGAATATTGTGGCCGTGGTCCCGGGTATGTACGGGATACTATTGAGTTACATCGATGATTCATCAATTGATTTCAAAGACTTTAGAATAGAAAACCTGATAGAACAATTTAGTTTACCCACTGCACGCTACCCTGTACTGGTATGATTCATATTATTGTTATTCTTGCTGTATTCATGTTTATATTACATTGCCTGCTACACTGTTCATATTATATTACTTGATGACATGACGCGCTGACGTCTGGGTTTTGCATGGCCCAGATTCCGTACCGCTGTTGCAGTCCGAGCAGGAGTACTTCAGCCAGCAGGCTGAGTGTGAGTTCAGAAGTAGTTAGTTTTATTTCCTGCATTTATTTCCTGATGTGAGCCCGCATTATGGGACACACTTTTCAGTTATTTGTATTGGATCATTTGCTTCCGCATTTATTTATTATTGACTACTGTTATTCTGGATTATGGACATGTTTTAGATAGTTTTATCTTTTTCTTGATATCTCTACAGCCGTAATGTGACTGTGGATGGATACTTCCTACCCACAGGTAGCATGGTTGGCTATGTCACGTGCCCAATCTAGCGTACTCTGGGAAGCGGGGCGTGACAGTTCTGATGCTGGAGCGCTCAAAATAGGAGTCCTCCTCGGATTCCCAAAATAACAATAGGTCCTGGAGAAACCGAAAGGACGATAATCGCAAAGGCGGAAACTCCGATGATTCTGAATCTTTCAACACTTCGGCTAACCGAAATAAGCAAGGGATGGGCGGGCCTAGCGCCAACCAGCCTCGGAAGCCAATGTTCGGAAAGGGAGGAGAATCTCCACTGAAAGAGAAGCTGGATAAGGTCTATTCCTTCAGAAAGGACAAAATCCATAAAATATTCAAAGACGCCCTGAAGAACGGTCTACAACTGCTGTAATACCCAGCCCCTTTTTATACCAATATCTGTATTTCTCTTTCACCTATAAAATTTATTTATTTTACTTATAATTATTTAATTATTTAAATCTCATTAAACACCAAACCCCAAATCTTTCCTTTTCTTTTTCCCTTATTCCCAAGACGGCCCAGACACTTCATTTCATTTTAATTATTTCTTAAATTCCCAGCCCAGCCCGTTTTCCTTCTATTAAACCCAAAACCCTATTTTTCCCTTCAGCCCATTTCTTTTTATTCATTAAAACTAAACCCAAACCACCACATAAATTCCCTCGGCCCAATCTCTTGGCCCCAGCCCATCAAGTAAATGAAAAGGAATTCATTTTAATTAAAACTTTCTCCTCAGCCCACAACCCCGGCCCACTCCCTCTCAGCCCAACACTTTTCTCTCTTCACCGCGCCCGTTTCACCCAACCCGACCCGCTTCTTCCCTCTTCTTCCCCAACGGCTCCTTCCCTTTTTCCCGCTCCCTGTTCCCTCGATCCGCCTCCTCCGCCCATGCTCGCGCCCACGTCGCAGCGCCGTTACCCCGACTCGCGCACCCCATGACTTGATCCACTCAATCTCCTCCCCCTCATCACTCTTACCCTCAAACTCCTCACCTATTTCCCTATCCACAGAAAACCCACTCGAGTCCCTGCACACCCGCTTCCCTCGATGACGACGACGACGAATCACCCTAACCTCCTCCCTCATCACCTCCGTCCCTCTACCTCTTTCTTCACTCTCTCTCTCTCGATCTCTCGTCCTCACCCACCTCATTCACCCAACCCACTGCTTCCATCACCACACTCACGCCACCGACGACGACGTCGCCGCCGACAACCCTACCACCCTTCAAACTCCCTCCCTCGCTCTCCCCTCCACCACCAGAGCCCGACTGACTCCCCTGCACCCATCTCGACTCCCCTGCAACCACCACCCAATACACCAAAACCCACCGAGCACCCCTCGCTCGAACTCCAACTTCCCCGACACCCCTGCTCCGGCCACCTGCTGCACGCCGTCGCCGACAAGCCGCAGCCTCTAGCACCGAGATATCAACCCAGAACCACCATCGCACCCTCCACAAGCCGAGTCGAGATCACCACACAACGTCGAACAAATTGAAGCCGCTGTTGCTTCCGCCGCTTACGACGCCGACCACTGTCTCATCACCAAAGAGCATTCCTTCCACGGCCAGAACACCACCACTGTCGTCGCCAGCAGCTCCGCCGTCGATTGAATCCAAATCAACACGACCATCAAGCCCTGGTATTTCATCGAGCACTTTCATACGTCGTCAATCGCTGTTGTCTCGGTCGTCGCCGCCGCCGTTGCATCGCCTGACTCCTAGCCGCTACCTGAGCTCTCTCTGCCGTACGAGCACCTTCGCCTCGTCTCACCCAATGCCCTAGCCGCAACAGCCCCGTCACCAAGCTCAAGCCCAAGCCTAGCCGAGACTCGTCGTGTTGTTGCTACTCCGTGCCCGTGCCATATCACCACTGCCTTCGCTGCCGTGCCATAAATTCATCGTCAGGCAAGTTCAATTACTTGCTTACATCTAATCTACTCGTGTTACAAATTCAAAAGTATAAGTTATGAATTTACAATTCCCGATAAAACTAAACGACATACCTGTTCGATGCATGATCCCAATGAAAATACTCACCCAAATTGACGAAATTGGATTGTTCATGTTGGCCCATGTAGTGATGAATACTGTGTACAAATTTCAGGGGAAAATACGACTGTTAATGACTAAAAATATTACCCAAGTATACCTGTAAAACTGGAACTTTCCCGTATCTGAAAACCGTTAAAATTACCATAAATTATGTACATACTGGAATGATGCGTTCAAGGGATTAAATCGAAGCCGACTCGACGAAATATAACCCTATGCAAGTTTCTAATGGTTTCTGTACTTATATTGTGATGATATTTGGTTCGGAGTGCGACTCTGGACTGCAGTCCAGAGCGACTCTGATTATTGTTTGCTGTCCCGTAATGTGTACCACCGTGTTTTCCTGAACTCGTATGTTGCGGAACCCTGCAGTTTATAAAAGGTGAATCTGTTATCTAGATAACACAAGTAGTTTCTTTCCGTTTCATCGTCGTTTTCTATTTAAATTGTAAATTAAAAGAGCTAGACGTATAACAGTCCAGAACAGATTCTGAAGTGACAAACTAGTGATAAACAGTGTGTAACTTTCGACGTACTAATGCGATTGAGAATCCGTTTATTGCGTTGAATACCCTACTGAAAACCCTAGATATCATTCAACTGTAGCATCGCTAAATTTTGAACCCTACTGGGGTTAAAATGCGTTGCGAAACGGACTTCCGATTCTGAAACCGGATTTCCAGCCGTGAACGCTTAAAATGAAATGGCCATAACTAGTGATCCTGAAAACCGATTGACGTGAAACTAAATTCGATGGATAGATAATCAAACATACTATTTATTTCCCGTTCATCGTTTCGCTAAACTGTACACGTATGATTTATGATAAATTATGCAAGTGGTAGAATACTGATTTACGACATCTTAATCATGCTTTACATACTGTTTCCTCATCATATCATACATATGTCACTGCATTGATAACCTAGTGATCATGTGCATTATCCAGTGTTAGGTATTAGTGGTGATTGTGGCAAGTACGTTAGTGGTCGTGCATGAGTGGATAAGTGAAAGTGACGCGTACTTGTACACAATCAGTGAACCCTATTATTCTATTGCATTGTCGACGTCTGTGGGACGCGTGTAAGTGTGACTATAAGTGGTATGAGACACTTATGGAAGCTCTTGCATGGGTGTCACAGATAAGGCACCAGACACTGCCATTTATCTTAGATATTAGTCGGGACGTGCTCGATGGAGATCCTGTCTCCAGTTCTCGCGCAGACTTGTCACAGACCGACTGGTATTTGAGATTATGGTTAGCGTTTGATGTAGACCACGGGGTGTGGGGTAGTCTGAGTGTGAGTTCAACAGAATCTCGGGAGTCCCATGCCGGCTTATATATATGGAGATAAATGGAGATTTACAGGGTACATGATTATTACCGTGAGTTATATTTTGGGCCCGTGGTCCCTTGCCTTTGGGTCCTACCCTTGGGTGGAGGACACTCACGAGTGGTTGACTCTCACACTTAGACTGACGATAGGCTTAGTGATCTGTGCAGTGAGACTTAGAGACTGATAGGGATAATGGCATCGATATACATCACTTACTGTGTTGACATACCTGGCATATAACTTTTACTGCTTTACAGTTTACCTGATCTATTAAACACTTCTTTGGTTACTCTATGTTCATATCTGTACCGTCTTGATTTACTGTTATATACCTATTATCACTGTTCGAGTTGCCACTTGCATCTTTATATATATATTGCTATTGTGTCGCTCTGACGACCTGAGTATGCATGCTCAGAGTGAGGAGTGGATCTAGCCTAGACCAGGACCAGACGTACATCGCGGACATCATGATCAGCTATCCAGAGTTATACTCTTTTTAAATCCATCAGGTTAGTTCTTTGTATTTGTTTCATTTCAGTTACTGCATTTCTCATTACCTGCGCATTGTTTACTGATTACCACGTAAAGCTAGAAGCCGAAGTGTGACTACGGCAGGACATTTCCTTGACCGTAGGAGCATGGCTGGCCTTGTCAACCCCTCGTATTCCGTATTTTGGGAAGCGGGGCGTGACATGGTTTTGTTGGTATCAGAGCTAGGTTTTGCTTCGATTGGGATTGCAGTTTTCCGTGTAGTGTATGACAATCTAAGACATCCTTCGGTCTGGATTGTGAAGTTGTTATTCTTGATCTTGATTCACATAGTGTATTCGGCTATGCATTTTGATCTATCCGCTAGGGTTTGAGTGACTCGGAGTTCTACAGTTGATTTCCACTTGTAATAAATTTTATCACATCTGATATTCTTGAATCCTTGCCAAATCCATATTATATTTTGATTCTTATAGCTTGTGTCCTATATCACCCTCAAAATAAATTGTTGTTTCAGGACCATGTCTTCCAACGACTCTTCCTCTCTCTCCACTCCCCAGAATCAGACCGTTGAGATTCTGAGTGTACTGCAAGGTCTGAAGGAAGCCCAGGAGCGAACAAACGACTTGTTAGCTGAAGGACTGAGAAGGCAGGTGAATCAGACACCAGCGGGAGTCTCCAATCGTAAAGGGATCCCTGTTAGACGAGGAAAAGAGAGGAAGATGAAGCGCCCATTTGTTCCCCCGAGACAGAAGCAGCAGAAGACCCAATGCTGTGGGTACTGCAAGAGGCCAGGACATCTTCAGAGGGATTGTCGCCGCGCCCAGGGGAAATGCCTGATTTGCGGATCCAACGAACATCTTATCAACGGTTGCCCTAATAGGAAGGAGCTACGAGGAGGCAATTCGCCCACACTCCCCACTCCTGCTAATTGATGGATCTTTCGTAGGTCGAGCTTCGAGGATAGTGCGGACCCAGCTTAGGATTCAACCCGTGTGACGAGATTGCAGCGGTCCAGAAATCAAAGAAGAGTTATTATGTTTCTGCTTTCAATAATAATGCTGTTACCCCTTTTGTAAAAATTTCCTTTCGTTTGAAATCTTGTATCCGTCGAACTTTTAGTTGAATTCAATAAAACTTTGAATCGTAATGTATGTATCATTCTCTTGTTTCTTCCCCTTATTTATACTATTCATTACCACAGCATTTTTAATTCCGATTTTTCAGTTCCTGCCCACCGCATATTTTCCTATACTCCGTACCCTTAGCTATCTTCTTGATGTGTTCCACTGTCTAATCATGACTCTTTCTTTTCAGGCCATAGCCCACCCTGGAGCAGCGCCGCATTTAGATTAGGATGCACAGTCATGCGTTTCCTTAGACCGCATACTGGTGAGTTCTGACGATGGAGTCAACGGTCCCCAGGTCATTTTCAGAAACAGCGATTCCGAGGACGAAGGAGACGCCGCCCCAGAGGTTGACATGATAGGCGATTCCGACGAAGAGGAAGGAGACCCTGAAGAGAACCCGATAGAGGAAGATCCCGAGGAAGAACCGATAGAAGAAAATACAGTGGAGGAAAATCCCATGGAAGAGAATCCAGAAGAAGAGAATCACATGGAAGCAGACCTCGATGAAGAAGCTCCAGCCGAGGAAGGAGGACCAGAAGAACAAGACCCTGCGGTGGAAGAACTCCCAATGGCGGTCCCTGCGAGGCGCTATAGAAATGGGCGCCCCTACCTGAGCGCGCGAGCCTACCGCAACCTGCTGAATCTCCACAACCGCGACTGACGGGATTTTTGGATGTTGTCTTCTCTGGCCAAATAAACCTATGTATAGTTTCGGGCCATCTGTTACTTTTCGAGAGTGCTTTGTTTCGAATCTTCTAGAATGAAATAAACTTTATGAGTTCGCAAATCTTTTGTTTACTGGTTCACTTGATGCTTTGACTTTTCCCTCATACATTTATTTTTCCTCCTGAGACCCCTGACTGTCCACCCATGTACCTTGTGCTGTTTCGACTCTCACTTAGATTAACAAGTACCGCACCCCGATCTTTGGAATGGGCCACCCTTCATCCTTCGTTTATGCCTCGTTTGAGATCCTTCTGGGAGGGGAAATTGATAGTAAAATTTCCGAGTTAGCTGACCTTTCGGATTTAGATTCACATGATGTATCGACCGTTATCCTCCCCATACATTTTTCCCTTGTAGTCCCTTGCTGCTCACCCTTACTTCCTGTGCTAACCCGACCCCAATCTCTTTGACCTTCAGTCTAGAGCCGTCACATTCCGACCTTTTGAATGAGCCACACTCCCTTGTAATCCCTACCCTAGCTAGCCCTATACATTTTTGTGCTTTTCCTAATACCCTAACTATATTTAGGGACATCGTTATTCAAATTTAGTTTCCATTATTTTGTATTTGTTGAAAAGTGCGTGTTATTGACTACTCTGTTTTATGTATTTTAAGTACACTACTTTCTTCTCATTTTTTCGGTAGCGCGACCATATATATTACACATATTATTTTTGTGCTATGCTTCTTATTTTTCACCATGTGGTTTTCTAAGTTATGTTAAAATGGTTTGATTGATGCGTTATTCTAAAAAATGTTTTAAACCACCGACAAGTCCTTCACCGCTTCATTATGATTATGCCTCATACTTATTATTTCTGCTGTGCTACTTTTGTTATACATATATGTGCACATATTTGGGTTTCGATTTTATTGAGCACGCCTCGAATATTATTGTTCGTTATTGTTATTTATATTCCCGTATACATGTAGTTTGCCTTATAGTTGTTCCTGCTTTATACTTATTTAGACCTATCCTTTCTGTATGTTGTTCTTACTTGTATAGATCTTCAAAAATTTTATCCACCCGTTTTAAGTAAATCACTAGGTGTTAGCGTTCCATGGGGTAGCCTTTCGCGTGTTATTTTGTAGCTTATCGTTATTTTAAATTTCGAGGACGAAATTTTTGTAAGGGTGGTATGATGTAATACCCAGCCCCTTTTTATACCAATATCTGTATTTCTCTTTCACCTATAAAATTTATTTATTTTACTTATAATTATTTATTTATTTAAATCTCATTAAACACCAAACCCCAAATCTTTCCTTTTCTTTTTCCCTTATTCCCAAGCCGGCCCAGACACTTCATTTCATTTTAATTATTTCTTAAATTCCCAGCCCAGCCCGTTTTCCTTTTATTAAACCAAAAACCCTATTTTTTCCCTTCAGCCCATTTCTTTTTATTCATTAAAACTAAACCCAAACCACCACATAAATTCTCTCGGCCCAATCTCTTAGCCCCAGCCCATCAAGTAAATGAAAAGGAATTCATTTTAATTAAAACTTTCTCCTCAGCCCACAACCCCGGCCCACTCCCTCTCAGCCCAACACTTTTCTCTCTTCACCGTGCCCGTTTCACCCAACCCGACCGGCTTCTTCCCTCTTCTTCCCCAACGGCTCCTTCCCTTTTTCCCGCTCCCTGTTCCCTCGATCCGCCTCCTCCGCCCACGCTCGCGCCCACGTCGCAGCGCCGTTACCCCGACTCGCGCACCCCATGACTCGATCCACTCAATCTCCTCCCCCTCATCACTCTTACCCTCAAACTCCTCACCTATTTCCCAATCCACAGAAAACCCACTCGAGTTCCTGCACACTCGCTTCCCTCGACGACGACGACGACGAATCGCCCTAACCTTCTCCCTCATCACCTCCGTCCCTCTACCTCTTTCTTCACTCACTCTCTCTCTCGCGATCTCTCGTCCTCACCCACCTCATTCACCCAACCCACTGCTTCCATCACCACACTCACACCACCGACGACGACGTCGCCGCCGCCGACCCTACCACCCTTCAAACTCCCTCCCTCGCTTTCCCCTCCACCACCAGAGCCCGACTGACTCCCCTGCACCCATCTCGACTCTCCTGCAACCACCACCCAATACCCCAAAACCCACCGAGCACCCCTCGCTCGAACTCCAACTTCCCCGACACCCCTGCTCCGGCCACCTGCTGCACTCCGTCACCGACAAGCCGCCGCCTCAAGCACCGAGATATCAACCCAGAACCACCATCGCACCCTCCACAAGCCGAGTCGAGATCACCACACAACGTCGAACAAATTGAAGCCGCTGTTGCTTCCGCCGCTTACGATGCCGACCATTGTCTCATCACCAAAGAGCATTCCTTCCACGGCCAGAACACTACCACTGTCGTCGCCAGCAGCTCCGCCGTCGATTGAATCCAAATCAACACGACCATCAAGCCCTGGTATTTCATCGAGCACTTTCATACGTCGTCAATCGCTGTTGTCTCGGTCGCCGCCGCCACCGTTGCATCGCCTGACTCCTAGCCGCTACCTGAGCTCTCTCTACCGTATGAGCACCTTCGTCTCGTCTCATCCAATGCCCTAGCTGCAACAGCCCCGTCACCAAGCTCGAGCCCAAGCCCAAGCCTAGCCGAGACTCGTCGTGTTGTTGCTATTTCGTGCCCGTGCCGTATCACCACTGCCTTCGCTGCCGTGCCATAAATTCATTGTCAGGCAAGTTCAATTACTTGCTTACATTTAATCTACTCGTGTTACAAATTCAAAAGTATAAGTTATGAATTTACAATTCCCGATAAAACTAAACGACATACCTGTTCGATACATGATCCCAATGAAAATACTCACCCAAATTGACGGAATTGGATTGTTCATGTTGGCCCATGTAGTGATGAATACTGTGTACAAATTTCACGGGAAAATACGACTGTTAATGTCTAAAACGATTACCCCAAGTATACCTGTAAAACTGGAACTTTCCCGTATCTGAAAACCGTTAAAATTACCATAAATTATGTACGTACTGGAATGATGCGTTCAAGGGCTTAAATCGAATACGACTCGACGAACTATAACCCTATGCAAGTTTCTAATGGTTTCTGTACTTAAATTATGACGATATTTGGTTCGGAGTGCGACTCTGGACTGCAGTCCAGAGCGACTCTGATTATTGTTTGCTGTCCCGTAATGTGTACCACCTTGTTTTCCTGAACTCGTATGTTGCGGAACCCTGCAGTTTATAAAAGGTGAATCTGTTATCTAGATAACACAAGTGGTTTCTTTCCGTTTCATCGTCGTTTTCTATTTAAATTGTAAATTAAAAGAGCTGGACGTATAACAGTCCAGAACAGATTCTGAAGTGACAAACTAGTGATAAACAGTGTGTAACTTTCGACGTACTGACGCGATTGAGAATCCGTATATTGCGTTGAATACCCTACTAAAGACCCTAGATATCATTCGACTGTAGCGTTGCTAAATTCTGATCCCTGCTGGGGTTAAAATGCGTTGCGAAACGGACTTCCGATTCTGAAACCGGATTTCCAGCCGTGAACGCTTAAAATGAAATTGCCATAACTAGTGATCCTGAAAACCGATTGACGTGAAACTAAATTCACTGGATAGATAATCAAACATACTATTTATTTCGCGTTCATCGTTTCGCTAAACTGTACACGTATGATTTATGATAAATTATGCAAGTGGTAGAATACTGATTTACGACATCTTAATCATGCTTTACATACCGTTTCCTCATCATATCATACATATGTCACTGCATTGATAACCTAGTGATCATGTGCATTACCCAGTGTTAGGTATTAGTGGTGATTGTGGCAAGTACGTTAGTGGTCGTGCATGAGTGGATAAGTGAAAGTGACGCATACTTGTACACAATCAGTGAACCCTATTATTCTATTGCGTTGTCGACGTCTGTGGGACGCGTGTAAGTGTGACTATAAGTGGTATGCGACACTTATGGAAGCTCTTGCATGGGTGTCACAGATAAGGTACCAGACACTGCCATTTATCTTGGGTATTAGTCGGGACGTGCTCGATGGAGATCCTGTCTCCAGTTCTCACGCAGACTTGTCACGGACCGACTGGTATTTGAGGTTATGGTTAGCGTTTGATGTAGACCACGGGGTGTGGGGTAGTCTGAGTGTGAGTTCAACAGAATCTCGGGAGTCCCATGCCGGCTTATATATATGGAGATATATGGAGATTTACAGGGTACATGATTATTACCGTGAGTTATATTTTGGGCCCGTGGTCCCTTGCCTTTGGGTCCTACCCTTGGGTGGAGGACACTCACGAGTGGTTGAGTCTCACACTTGGACTGACGATAGGCTTAGTGACCTGTGCAGTGAGACTTAGAGACTGATAGGGATAATGGCATCGATATACATCACTTACTGTGTTGACATACCTGGTATATTACTTTTACTGCTTTACAGTTTACCTGATCTATTAAACACTTCTTTGGTTACTCTATGTTCATATCTGTACCGTCTTGATTTACTGTTATATACCTATTATCACTGTTCGAGTTGCCACTTGCATCTTTATATATATATTGCTATTGTGTCGCTCTGACGACCTAAGTATGCATGCTCAGAGTGAGGAGTGGATCTAGCCTAGACCAGGACCAGACGTACATCGCGGACATCTTGATCAGCTATCCAGAGTTATACTCTTTTTACCTCCATCAGGTCAGTTCTTTGTATTTTTTTCGTTTCAGTTACTGCATTTCTCATTACCTGCGCATTGTTTACTGATTATCACGTAAAGCTAGAAGCCGAAGTGTGACTACGGCAGGACATTTCCTTGACCGTAGGAGCATGGCTGGCCTTGTCAACCCCTCGTATTCCGTATTTTGGGAAGCGGGGCGTGACAACTGCCAGAGTCAAAAAGACTGCAGGAAGCAAATAGGACCGACGACCCCAAATACTGCCCCTATCACAGAGTGATAGGTCATGCCATTGAGGACTGCTTCGTCTTCAAAGATTGGGTCGAAAAGCAATACAAGGCAGGAGAGATAGAACTGTCTGAAGTCGTGTTAACAAACAGCCCAGCTGCGACCGCCAATTTCATACAAACGGAGACCGAAGTTCTTCGTAAAACTCATTCTCTCAGACATCTGCCTTTCTCTTAAAACAGTCGACCACCACGTCATTAAACTGGGAACAATCGACCACCACGTCATTAAACTGGGAATAATCGACCTCTAAGTCGTTAAACCGGGAATGTAAAAAAAATGTGTAAATAAAAAAAAGGGGGGCAGGTGTAAATAAAAGAAAAATAAAGAAAAGCCGAAATGATAGGACAACTCGCAATAAAAATCAGCGAGTAAAAATAAAAATGAAAATGAAGCCGAAATGATGGGGCAACCGTGAATAAATAGCCGAAATGATAGGGCAATCGCGACCTTCGCGATAAGAAAAGCTGAAATGGTAGAGCAATCGCGGTAAAACAAAAAAAAACGCAAAAAACAAAAAAAAACGGCGAATGATGAGTCGCTCCTGGTACCATATTCCAGTGCAGCGATGCAGACGCCAACCAAAATCCAATTTCTCAAAGTTCTCCCGGCCCTAGGGCCAGTCCCCAAATTGACTACCGTATACAATCCACGAGCTCAAATAATTCTCATCATACCCATATCCCACCGTAATCACCAGTTATGCGGCTGGTCTCCGCCTTTGGAATTATGCTCCATTAAGAAGACCCACTCATGTGTCCTTACGATGCATGAGGAGAACAAACCTTCGTGGGATCCTTACGACTCACAAAGGAAAAACACACTTGGGAGTCTTCATGACTCCTAAGGAGAAAATACACCTGCGAGATCCTTACGACTCGTAGGGAGAAAATGCTTTTATGGGACCCTCACGGCCCATAAAATTGAAAAGTCTTAGGTGATAGGGATCCAAACCTGTTTCCTAAGCCATCGCTCCCCAATCCCCAAGTGGCGAATGATGAGTCGCTCCTGGTACCATATTCCAGTGTAGTGATGCAGACGCCAACCAAATTCAAAACTCAAATCCCAAATGGCGAATGATGAGTCACTCCTGGTACCATATTCCAATGCAGCGATGTAGACGCCAACCAAATCCCATACCCTAACGGCGAATGATGAGTCGCTCCTGGTACCATATTCCAGTACAGCGATGCAGACGCCAACAAAGTCCCAAAATTTTTCCGGACCTACGGTCTGGATATACATCCTACAAAACCGTATATAATCCACGGGCGTAAAGCAACCCCAATCTCTCCCAAGTCCTACCGGTGAGACCACATTCAAAGTCCCACCAAAAATAATAAAATAAAAATAAAAAAATAGAAAAAAGAAGAAGGTATATCCACAAGCAAAATGGGCACGGATGAAAACCCGAAAGGGCTCCGTGAGTAAAAACAGCAGGACTGCCGGCGAGTTTGTGAAAACTCGAAGAGGCGCAAACTCGTGAAAAAGAGATGAAATTCACTCGCAAAGTCCTTTCGACTTTGTGAGGAGAAAATTCCCGCGTGAAATCCTTACGACCCACAAAAGAGCAACACACTTGGGGGTCCTCACGAGTCCTAAGGAGAAAATACACCTACAGGATCCTTACGACCCGCAGGGAGAAAATGCTTTGTGAGACCCTTACGGCTCCCAAAATTGAAAAGTCTTAGGTGATAGGGACCTAAAACCTGTCTCCTAAGCCATTGCTTCCTGATAAGCAGACGCAAATGATGATTCGCTCCTGGTACCATATTCCAGTGTAGCGATGCTGATGCCAAACAAAATAAAAACCAATTCCCTAATCCTCTCATGATAAATGATGATTCGCTCCTGGTACCATATTCCAGTGTAGCGATGCTGATGTCAACCCAAATCAAATCAAACCAACCAGCTCTGCGTCGGAATTATGCTTCGTCTCAGAATGCACTTCGTATCGAAATGATACTTCGCCTTGGTGTATCTGCCTTCCCTGTCGGAATTATGCTTCGGCTCGGAATCAACCAACGACCTCCTCGTCGGAATTATGCTCCGTCTAGAAATCAAGTCAACCATCAAGCTCTGCGTCGGAATTTTGCTTCGTCTCAGAATGCACCCCGTGTCGAAATCATGCATCGCCTCGGGAAATCTACCTTCCCTGCCGGAATTAAGCTCCGCCTCGGAATCAAATCAGCCAACAAGCTCTGCGCCGGAATCATGCTCCGTCTCAAAATGTACCTCGTGTCGAAATCGTGCTTCGCCTCGGAGTATTTGCCTTCCCTGTCGGAATTATGCTTCGCCTAGGAATCAACCTCTGCATCAAAATTATGTTTCGATCAGAATGTCTGCTGCTCATCGGAATGATGCTCCGATCCTTGGAATTATGCTCCGCCCTTCGGAATGATGCTTCGATCTCTGGAATCATGCTCCGATCCTTGGAATTATGCTCCGCCCTTCGGAATGATGTTCCGATCTCTGGAATCATGCTCTACCCTTCGGAATGATGCTCCGATCTTGGAATTATGCTCCGCGCTTCGGAATGATGCTCCTATCCTTGGAATCATGCTCCGCAAATTGGAATGATGCTCCGATCCCTGGAATCATGCTCCGCTCATCGGAATGATGCTCCGATCCTTGGAATTATGCTCCGCCCTTCGGAACGATGCTCCGAACCCTGAAATCATGCTCTGCCCTTCGGAACGATGCTCCGAACCCTGGAATCATGCTCCGCCCTTCGGAACGATGCTCCGAACCCTGGAATCATGCTCCGCCCTTCGGAATGATGCTCCGATCTTGGAATCATGCTCTGCCCTTCGGAATGATGCTCCGATCTTGGAATTATGCTCCGCGCTTCAAAATGATGCTACGATCTCCTCCGATCTCTGGAATCATGCTCCGCGCTTCGGAGGGACACTCCGACCTTGGAATTATGCTCCGTGAATCGGAATGATTCTCCGATCCCTGGGAATCATGCTCCCCGAGGGATACTCCGACCCCGGAATTATGCTCCGCCCTTCGGAATGATGCTCCGATCTTAGAATCATGCTCCGCCCTTCGGAATGATGCTCCGATCTTGGAATTATGCTCCGCGCTTCGGAATGATGCTACGATCTCCTCCGATCTCTGGAATCATGCTCCGCGCTTCGGAGGGACACTCCGACCTTGGAATTATGCTCCGCGAATCGGAATGATTCTCCGATCCCCGGGAATCATGCTCCCCGAGGGGTACTCCGACCCCGGAATTATGCTCCGCGAATCAGAATGATGCTCCGATCCCCGAGAATCATGCTCCCCGGGATGATGCTTCGCCTCTGGAATGATGTTCCACCTCGAAGTTCAGCTTCAAGATCCATCAATTTCATGCACACAGCTCAAATGTGCGGTGTGCATTAATTGATGGGGGCACTTTGTTGGGGTAAAAATTTACACCCCTGTTGACCGAGTCAAAATCAAGGTCAACCCCAAGCCAGGTAGGCCCAAGCCCAGGTCAAGCGGGCCTATGCCCAAGTCGAGCCCGCGGCCAGCCTCCTCCATGCCTAAATATAAATCATGTAATAAATAATTTTTATGTAATTTTTTATACATGAATGTATGCAAAACGGGCATAAAGCCAATATTTTGTAGAGCCCAAGGGGCTATATGTAAATATGTAAGCCTATATAAGGCAAAATGATGATGGATAAAATATAACAACTTTTCTCTCTCCAAAAAAATTTAGATCTGAGATCTTTCCTCTTTCTTCAAGGTTCCAAAAATCTTCTTCTTTCCTTTGAATTAAATCAAGAGTTTTACTCTTCATTTTATAAAACAAAATAGTTTTTCACCACCAAACCCACAAAGGGGAACTTGGATCTGTCACTAGATCTCAAAAAGGAGAGATTTTTAAAAATCCCATATCTCTTTATCTTCAAGATCCAGCCAACAGAAGAGGAAGAAGAATAACCCCCTTCATTAACCCAAAGCATCTTAGGAATTTAAACTCCACCCTATTTTCTCTTTAGAGAATTTCCTCCGATCTCTGGAATCATGCTCCGATCCTTGGAATTATGCTCCGCCCTTCGGAATGATGCTCCGATCTCTGGAATCATGCTCTACCCTTCGGAATGATGCTCCGATCTTGGAATTATGCTCCGCGCTTCGGAATGATGCTCCTATCCTTGGAATCATGCTCCGCAAATTGGAATGATGCTCCGATCCCTGGAATCATGCTCCGCTCATCGGAATGATGCTCCGATCCTTGGAATTATGCTCCGCCCTTCGGAATGATGCTCCGATCTCTGGAATTATGCTCCGATCTTCGGAACGATGCTCCGAACCCTGAAATCATGCTCCGCCCTTCGGAACGATGCTCCGAACCCTGGAATCATGCTCCGCCCTTCGGAACGATGCTCCGAACCCTGGAATCATGCTCCGCCCTTCGGAATGATGCTCCGATCTTGGAATCATGCTCTGCCCTTCGGAATGATGCTCCGATCTTGGAATTATGCTCCACGCTTCAAAATGATGCTACGATCTCCTCCGATCTCTGGAATCATGCTCCGCGCTTCGGAGGGACACTCCGACCTTGGAATTATGCTCCGTGAATCGGAATGATTCTCCGATCCCTGGGAATCATGCTCCCCGAGGGATACTCCGACCCCGGAATTATGCTCCGCCCTTCGGAATGATGCTCCGATCTTAGAATCATGCTCCGCCCTTCGGAATGATGCTCCGATCTTGGAATTATGCTCCGCGCTTCGGAATGATGCTACGATCTCCTCCGATCTCTAGAATCATGCTCCGCGCTTCGGAGGGACACTCCGACCTTGGAATTATGCTCCGCGAATCGGAATGATTCTCCGATCCCCGGGAATCATGCTCCCCGAGGGGTACTCCGACCCCGGAATTATGCTCCGCGAATCAGAATGATGCTCCGATCCCCGAGAATCATGCTCCCCGGGATGATGCTTCGCCTCTGGAATGATGTTCCACCTCGAAGTTCAGCTTCAAGATCCATCAATTTCATGCACACAGCTCAAATGTGCGGTGTGCATTAATTGATGGGGGCACTTTGTTGGGGTAAAAATTTACACCCCTGTTGACCGAGTCAAAATCAAGGTCAACCCCAAGCCAGGTAGGCCCAAGCCCAGGTCAAGCGGGCCTATGCCCAAGTCGAGCCCGCGGCCAGCCTCCTCCATGCCTAAATATAAATCATGTAATAAATAATTTTTATGTAATTTTTTATACATGAATGTATGCAAAACGGGCATAAAGCCAATATTTTGTAGAGCCCAAGGGGCTATATGTAAATATGTAAGCCTATATAAGGCAAAATGATGATGGATAAAATATAACAACTTTTCTCTCTCCAAAAAAATTTAGATCTGAGATCTTTCCTCTTTCTTCAAGGTTCCAAAAATCTTCTTCTTTCCTTTGAATTAAATCAAGAGTTTTACTCTTCATTTTATAAAACAAAATAGTTTTTCACCACCAAACCCACAAAGGGGGACTTGGATCTGTCACTAGATCTCAAAAAGGAGAGATTTTTAAAAATCCCATATCTCTTGATCTTCAAGATCCAGCCAACAGAAGAGGAATAAGAATAACCCCCTTCATTAACCCAAAGCATCTTAGGAGTTTAAACTCCACCCTATTTTCTCTTTAGAGAATTTCCGGGGCTAAAAGCCCCCTTTTCCTCGCCGGCGCGCTAGCGCTCGAGCGCAAAGCGCCCACGTGTCGCGCTTGCGCGCCAGCGCCCTGCGCTCGAGCGCAAAGCGCCCACGTGCCGACACGTGGCGCGCTTGCGCTCCAGCCCTCTGCGCTTGAGCGCAAAGCGCCCACGTGCCGACACGTGGCGCGCTTGCGCTCCAGCACTCTGCGTTCGAGCGCAAAGCGCCCACGTGCCGACTCAAGCGCCCTGCGTTCGAGCGCAAAGCGCCCACATGCCGACACGTGGCGCGCTTGCGCTCAAGCGCCCTGCGCCCGAGCGCAAAGCGCCCACGTGGCGCGCTTGCGCTCCAACACTCTGCGCTCGAGCGCAAAGCGCCCACGTGCCGACACGTGGCGCGCTTGCGCTCAAGCGCCTAGGCGCTGGCCCCACGCATCCTTTAGATGTCTTTTTCCCCCTTTATTTATATATACATGTATATATATACATATGTACACATACACATACTCCACGACACTGTCCCTGTTAGAAAAAAATTTCTAACGGGGCGCTGCCCCGCACCCCGCAAGGGGGCTGTTAGCCCCCTTGACCCCCAGCCCGCTATCCGGGTAGCGGGACCCCCGTAAAAACTCTGCGTGGCTCCCGATATATCCAAAACCCCCCTTCAAAACACAACACACGTACACTGCACATCGAGTTCGCATGACCAGTTTAACCCGTCAATCGGAGGTTCTCTCGCTCCAAAGGCGAGGGGTAATTAACGGCAGTTTAGTCCGCGGCTGCCGGAGATTCGGATCCCCACAATCATTAAACCCCGGCCTACCCTAGGCAGGGGGAATCTGTAGTACGCCTGACAAGCGTGCGCGTATTCCCATCTCAATGGGGTGACGAAAAACACCCTGCAGTTGCGATCTATTAAACTGCCGCAACACCCGGTCCGGGAGGTGCATGGCAACGATATTAATGCAGAAGAGTGGGCATAGAGCTCGCCAAACCGGCTCTCCTTTGATACATATGCCGGGTAATCTTTGCAGACGATCTGCTGTTTAAGGCGTCCACGTGAACTGCGCAAATAATATAGTACAAAAATTGTGATGAAGGTATTTCAAAATTTTAAAAAAAACTTAATTACCTAAGTTATGGTTACCTGAGTCGCCTCCAAGCGATCCAACTCATCTCTATAGTACCTAAGTACTCGACGAGGAGCCTTATACGCTTTCTTTTCATTCCACCAACAGCCGAGCGGCTTTCCAGGGGTATCCAAGGCAGTTATTTTAACTCGATCCGGTCTTCCCATACACATACACTCCGATGACCAAATTTATAAATAAAGTGTCAGATGATAAGAGAGAGAACCAATATTGCAATTTTGCAAATTTCTAGCTGTGAAAAACAAGGAATTTATCTGAAGTAATGTAATGCACCCACAAATTTTATTCTTCATTGGAGCACATGCCTTATCGAGTTTCTTGTAAAGAAATGCCAGGACCCCTGCTCCCCAAGCATATTGGCCACACACATCAAAGTCCATAAGGAAGCCAAGATATAACGGATGGACATGCGTTGCCGATTGGTCCGGTATCAACTAAGAACCGATCATGTACAGAATGTAGGCACGTGCATGTCTGTCCAAGACTTCATCGGTGGCTTCATCAGGGATATTAGTAAATGTATCTTTTAACCAGTTTAAACTGATCTTATATCCCTTACTGTAGCCTCCTGGTGCCTGATATTAGCATTTTTTATGAAATATTAAACCTAGAAATAATGTACAACATGCAATAGGTACACTATAGAGGGGAAACAAAATGAATTTTTTTACCTGTCCGAGAGCATACTCGGCATATGTATCCTAGTATGGGTGGTCAGTATCTGGACCAACAATTTTTCCTCTGACCAATCCAAGCCCATTGACCCGTAAACCGAGTAAGAGGCCAATATCCCGGAGTGTGATAGTGGCCTCACCCCATCTTTGATGAAAAGTGTGGGTATCTTTTCTCCAGCGCTCAACTAGAGAGGTAACGAGAGCGTGGTCGATTTGGATATGACGAAGCAATGAAGTTTCATAAAATCCGGCCCTTCGAATCCGCTCGGTTATTCTCTGGTCGGTAACTATCCACTTTTCAGAACTATGGGTGACGACGGTAAGATTATCTCCATCCTGGAAAATTAAATAATGTTATTTTCAACTATTAGAATTAAAAGAAAGGGTTAATTAAAAAAAAGTAATAAGTTTAGAATATTTCCTCTCCGTGTAATATATTAAAAGATCTGTGTTCGTTTTGATCAACAAGCAGAGATTTGTCGAATGGTTGATTCTCCATTGAGACGATTTTAGATATGAGAAGGGACAGAGTTAATTTGATGAAAGGCACGCTGGAGGCACTGGAGGGTGGGTTTCATAGGGAAAGGAGGGCGGGTTCCAGGAAGCCGCCCTCCTCAACGATTAGTGTTGTCACATCAGTTTTTTTTATATTGTGTTGTCACATCAGTTTTTGTGTTTGTCGTGTGTTTGCAGAACGAAGAGGGCGGGTTATTAGAACCCGCCCTCTTCAATAATTATATGAGGGCGTGTTCCAGGAACCCGCCCACATATATTCCGTTTGTTTGTGGTGTCACATCATATATTGTGTTGTCACATCAGTTTTTTTTATATTGTGTTATCTCATCATTTTTTGTGTTTGTCGTGTATTTGCAGAAGGAAGAGGGCGGGTTATTAGAACCCGCCCTAACCCGCCCTCTTCAATAATTATATGAGGCCATCATATATTCCGTTTGTTTGTGGTGTCACATCGGTTTCTTTTGTTATATTGTGTTGTCAATTGCAGAACGAAGAAGGCGGGTTATTAGAACCCGCTAACCCGCCCTCTTCAATAATTATATGAGGGCCCAGCGAGGATACCTGACCCCTGTGATTCCATCGTGTGTTGTTTGGACTCTTTCCGTGTACTGTACGCGCGTCGCGACTTTTCCGCCGACGCGTAACGTTCCATTTACCGTATCGTGATCCGATCAAGACAAGTTAATCGTGCTACATGCTATACTATTACTTTCTATGTATACTTAAATTATAATACCCCAAAATGATTATTTATGCAACCCGCATTATCACTTTTCATGTTTTATCATTCTTCGGATGTCTGATTACATCCGTATCTTGTATTTCACATCTAGTGCATGCAAGTGAAACTTGCTACATGCTATTTACAATATTCCATATTTATTTGCATATATATATTTTAAACATGAAGTTTGAATTGGTGCATATATCACATGTTACCATCCGATGTCCATTTATATCATTTTGAGTTAATTGTGAAACACACCCGGTTGCATGTTAGATTACAATATTGTATGCCCATACCTATATTTTATAACATAGTTCTTGGTCGCATAGCCATAGTACCCTTTAAACAGTTCATAACTGTGCAACATCCGTTTGCATCCATCTAACCTGTTTTATACATATTATTGCATCCATTTAACCCTTTTACATAAACTTGCTTCAAGCGGTCTTTTAATACATGATAGTGTGATTTTAATATTCTGTGTTCATTTAAGGTATGATACTTCATGTTGGAACTATAACCCTGACTCTAATTAATGACCGTACATCCACATAGTTTAGTCTGTACCTATCTGCATATCATATTACATGTTCCAGTTTGTTGTTCTATTAATACACATGCTTATTTTGTTTACCCATACTTATGCTAGTTGATTATGAGCACCCATATGATATCTTGTACGCCTGACGTGGCTTGTTACACCCATTGCGTGACACGACATGGTACCATGCAACTCTTGACATGATATGACACATTTATACATTACCTGGCTTGACCCGATGTACCATGGTCTTACCTGTTACCTGATCTTGTGTCTAATGCCAACAAACTTGACATGTTGTCCTTACGGACTGTTCCTGTTGTCTATCCAGACAAACCTGTACCTGCCTGATTCTGTGTTGGCATTAGCTCTAGATTATATAATACCTGAATTGAATACACATAACCTGGGGGTATGGGAAAATCAATGATGAAACCTGACTTGTAACTCGACAGTTCGATACCTGTTCTGATCAGTCTTACGGGCTAGGCCAGCCCCGGGGTGATGATGCTGACATCACTCATCTTTACATACTACCCTTTTACTACCTAGCGGCACGTCTCGGATTCAGCCCGAGAATCTTGACCGTGGTCCCGGGCACGCACGGGATACTATTGAGTTACATCGATGATTCATCAAATTGATTTCAAAGACTTGAGAGTAGTTAACCCAATAGACCAGTTTAGATAACTCACTACACATTACCCCACTGTACTTACTTATATCACTGTTATGCTTGTTTTACCATTTATACTTATACTTGCATGTATTGCCACCCCTGTTTTATTATTGTTTGATGTTATGACGCGCTGACGTCTGGGTTTTGTATGGCCCAGATCCTTCTACCTTTGTTGCAGAGTGATCAGGAGTATTGCCGCTGTTAGACCGAGCGGTGAAGATCCTGTTGGTATGCAGTCTTACTTTCCATGTGTTTCATTTATTGTATCCTTTGCTTCCGCATATTATCATTATTTCCTGACTCATTCATTCTGGCTCATGGACATGTACTAGATAGTTTAGTTTACTTTCCTGTTCTTGATATCTCTACAACCGTAATGTGACTGTGGAGGGATTTTTCCTATCCACAGGTAGCATGGTTGGCTATGTCACGTACCCATCTTAGCGTACTCTGGGAAGCGGGGCGTGACAGTTTCTTTTGTTATATTGTGTTGTCAATTGCAGAACGAAGAGGGCGGGTTATTAGAACTTAGAACCTGCCCTCTTCAATAATTATATGAGGGCGTGTTTCAGGAACCCGCCCTCATATATTCCGTTTGTTTGTGGTGTCGCTTCATATATTGTGTTGTCACATCAGTTTTTCTTATATTGTGTTGTCAAATCATATTTTGTGTTTGTCGTGTGTTTGCAGAACGAAGAGGGCGGGTTATAATAACCCGCCCTCTTTAATAATTATATGAGGCCATCATATATTCCGTTTGTTTGTGGTGTCACATCAGTTTTTTTTGTTATATTGTGTTGTCAATTGCAGAATGATGAGGGCGAGTTATTAGAACCCGCCCTCTTCAATAATTATATAAGGGCGTGTTCCAGGAACCCGCCCTCATATATTCCGTTTGTTTGTGGTGTCGCATCATATATTGTGTTGTCACATCAGTTTTTTTTATATTGTGTTGTCACATCATTTTTTGTGTTTGTCGTGTGTTTGCAGAACGAAGAGGGCGGGTTATTAGAACCGTCCTCTTCAATAATTATATGAGGCCATCATATATTCCGTTTGTTTGTGGTGTCACAACAGTTTTTTTTTGTTATTTTGTCGTGTGTTTGCAGAATGAAGAGGGCGGGCTATTAGAACCCGTCCTTTTCAATAATTATATAAGCGCGTGTTCCAGAAACTTAAATGTAAACGAAGAGGGTGGGTTATTGGAACCCGCCCTCATGTCATATCATTTTGTCAGTATTATCAGAACGAAGAGGGCGGGTTCTTCAATAATTAAATGAGGGCGGGTTCCAGGAACCCGCCCTCATATTATTAAAGGAATGCACCGTGTTCCTATAAATAGCTCTCTGCTATACAGCAACTATCCATTTACTCTCTCTGCTATACACAACTATTCATTTACCCTTATTTTGTGCAAGTGTGGAGTTTAGGAAGAAGGTCAAATTCAGTATCATAGTCGTGAGGAGCTGCTGGATAGGATCAAGACGGAACCACGGCTTGCTGTAAATTTCTGGAGCAAATTCAGTGACCAAACCAAGGTTCAGGGGCTTTAAACAGGAAGAAGAGACCAAAACAAGCACAGGAAAGAAATTTGAAGGTTCATTTTTAAAATTTATTTTCTAAATATTATTATTATCTTAATTTCAGTTAAAATTTAATTATTATTCATTGTTTTTTTACTTTATAATTACAATTTGGAAATGGAAGTATTAGTAATTTTAATTCCTGTTCATAGAAATGACTTGTAGCTCAAATATCACTATTAAAGATTTATCATATATGCTTAAAAGTCGTATGTTGTAATCAACAAATATACACATGCACAAACGTGTAAGTGCGTGTAACTTAAATGTAATCGAAAAATGTTTACCTAACGACTTTCCTAATTATATTTTTAGCAAGTATTAAATTGATATTAAAAACATGTATAGACTTGAAATATCAATTTTTGCCTCGAAATGATTCTTTTTCTCGTATATATGATTTACAATAACAAAATTTTACCTGAACAATTTTTGTTCTCTATAATGGACTCCAATTACATTTAACAGGGCGCAAGGTTGTTAGTCTTATGAATTATATTTTCTATATGTACTAATATCTTGTTCAGTTTGATATTTATTATTTTGTATTATAAAATGGTTGTTTCAACACAACCTAAAAAATATAGTTCGTAAAACTGAATATATATAAGTCAATGCAAGCTTATTGCAAGTTTCTTCTTTGCACAAACTCTCTTCCTCTCTCCAATATAACTGTTTTTGTGCAGGATTTTTTGCGCCGCCGCCAAATAAGTTGTTTGCAAGTGTTTTTGATTTATATTTGTTACCGTTTTGCATAAATAAGATGGACTTTAAGGGGCAATAATACCAATTCAGATTGGGTGGGGATTTCATCACACTTCCTAAGACCCCAAAAATCACTAAAAGCATACGCATTTCCCTCGAGTTTAATTAAAAAATATCTAGACTCAGCCAACTAAGGACTGTCGTGCTCAATAGGACAGTGGAAGGTTGTGGGCATTCGATCGTTTATCTAAACTTGACTTTGTGGTGCCTAGGCTAGACAAGTGAGAAAGGTAATTTTAAAAGGCCCGTCTCACGGTGATTCGTGAGCAGATCCCTCATTTCCTCATTTGTGCTTACCTGGCCACAATTGGCAGTGAAGAGGCGATTTGAGGGTTATCTCACAACTTGTCACTTTGGAACAGTTATGAGCAGTCTAGTGGACTTTGAAGACCATAGCTCTAGGTATGATTGTGCATGTTTTGACTGTGATTGTATGAAGTTGTTAACGCTTTTTTTATTGTTGGCTTGATATTGTTTGATACAGATTATGGCAAGTTCAAGTTTATTTGTTGTATGTAAATACGATGGCCGGATTATCACAAGTGCACAAGGTCCCGAGTATATGGGCGGATCCGCAAGAATCATGCGATTAGAACCATCAACGACTTATAATGAACTCGAGAATAAAGTGTTCAAAATCACGAAATACGATCCCCGTGAAATTAGGCTTAAGTTAAGTTGTATATGGCCTATGTTTAGTGGAAATGCATTGGTTGAAATTATAGACGATGCATCAATATCTTCGATGATAGACTTCGGTCTGTCAAACACCCAGCATTCTTTTGAACTTTTGGTTCAGAAGGAACAATTGGAAGTATCAGATGTCCCTCCAACGGGTAATTTTGATGGTAATGCTGGAGGTAGTTTCTGGGGGTACGGTCACATGGTTAACGATGATACCGTCAGTCTCGGTGGATATGACTATACACAACATTATTCAAACCTTCAAACTCATGGGTAAACATTTTATAAATCCATATTCAAACATTTTAGTAATACCAAGATACTAATATGTTTTATATATTGAATACAGGTTCTCCCAGTCGACTGCTGCAGTTACATGCACCCCAGAAGAACAACAAGAATTACCATATACAACCTTCCACAGGTAAATAAATCTGAAACAAGTGGTGATTTATTTACAAAAATATTAAGAAATAATAGTATAACAACAATTTATATACTAAACGCAGATTTTCCCATACCTCCTGATCATTCCAACACGATCCAGGTAGCGCATTCCAAGCATGTCCGTCCACATCTTTCCGGTCTTCTCACCCCGAACCATCCACATTACACCGACCACAGCCATCATATATTGCACCCGAGCCTTATGTTGCTACGGGTGACATTGATATGTGTGGGCAGTGATGATGATGAAATCGGTGAAGGTCATCAAGGGGAGGATAGCGTGGAATATGCCGCTGGATTGAATGAGGTAGCATTGTTTGATGGTATGGTTGCGAATAATGATTTTGTTGAACTAGAAGATCCCGGCCTCGATCCGCTGGAAGATGATAGTTGGGTAGATTTAGCCGTGGCAGAAGTAAATACGACACCCTATTTGGAAGCGACAGCAGCAAGCGAAGATTGCGTCAGTGTCGGGGATTTGTTTCAGGAAAAAGGAGATCTTATTTGTAAGCTGAAGTCGTGGGCTATTCAGCAAAACGTTACATTTAAAACCGAAGAGTCAAATAAGACATACTATACCGTGGTATGTACGAAAGCTCCTGAATGTAAGTGGAGATTGCAGGCATGTTGTTCCAAAAGAGCCAAAGCTTGGAAGGTCACAAAATACAACCAAGAACATACTTGCATCAATTCTATTGTGTTACAAAATCACCGGAATTGCACTTCATCTTACATTTGCTCACTAATCATGCCACTAATCCGTACAGATGTGGCGATGACTCCCCGAGAGATACGGCTCTACGTTAGCGGAGAGCATAAAATTCAGATTTCGTATGTGAAGGCATGCGATGCTCGTAGAAAGGCTTTATGCAAGATATTTGGGGACTGGGAAAGCTCGTACAACTCACTAGTCCCTTTTATGGAAGCCATGAAAGTATCAAATCCGGGGACCGTATACCGGTTAAAAACCACAGAAACAGATGTCGATGGCTCTGTCAGGTTTCAAAGAATTTTCTGGTGCCTTGGTCCATGTGCGGCTGGTTTCACACACTGTCGGCCGGTATTGTGCGTTGATGGGACGTATCTATACGGTAAGTATAGAGGCTGCATGCTAATTGCTACAGGTGTTGATGCTAATAACGGTATATTTCCGTTGGGATTTTCTATTGTCGAGAGTGAAAATACATCATCCTGGTCATGGTTTTTCCGTCAACTCAAAAATATCCCATCTGTTATTGATAAAACAGATTTATGCATTATATCTGATAAACATCTAGGAATACTAGCTGCAATGAGATCTGTATTTCCGACGACCCCACATAGGTTTTGCCTACGGCACTTCAGGCAAAATTTTGATAGAAAATTTAAAAATTCGGATCTACATAACCTTATGTACAAAGCCGGTGAAACGCCTGACCCTAATGTTCATGACATATACATGACGAAAATTGGGGAGATGAGTCAAGCCGCGAAAGCGTGGTTAGATGAGTATTCAGTACGCATGTAGTCACAAGCACATGATAATAGGTGCAGATATCTACTAATGACCACTAATATGTCTGAAAACTTCAACAGGGTCCTTAAAGGTGTTAGAGGCTTACCGATACAAGGGTTGATTGTTCGAACCTTTTTCCGGATGAATACTTACTTTGTGCAAAGAAGAGAAAAGTCCTTGGCGATGGAGACTCCGCTCACCGCGTATTACGAAGATATATTCCGGAAAAGAGAGCGCAAAGCACAATACCACAGATCCGAAAGGTTTGACACGGTGGAGTTTCAAGTAACGGGGAGTAATAGGAATCAATATACCGTGAACTTTAGAGATGAAGAGCTCTTTTCGTGTACATGCGGTGTTTTCCAGCAACAACATTTACCTTGTGCCCACGCAATTGCTGCTGCGAGCAGCATGCATAACTCACATTACAATTTTGCATCCCATTACTATACAGTTTCCAATTACCAAGGCGCATACGATCCAAAATTTCATCCTATACCGGACAGTCGCTATTGGCACTATTATACTGAGAACAGACAAACACCGACTGTATTACAGCCGGAAAAAAATACAGGGCCCGGAAGACCTAAGGTACGTCGAGATCGAATGACAATGGATGCCGATCCTCAGCAAAGGCACGCCAGATGTAGCCTATATAAACAACCAGGCCATTATAGGACCAGATGTCCAGGATAGTCATCAGGGGCGGGACCTTCGAGATCGTGACAAGTGCACTGCAAGATTTTTTTGTATTATAAATTTGACGGATTCATTTTATTATTATAAATTTGACCGTCGAGATAGAATTTATATTTTACAAACAGATAGGATTTTTTTGTATTGTAAATTTGACGGATTCATTTTGATATTATAAATTTGACCGTCGAGATAGAAATCAGATAGGATTTTTTTGTATTGTAAATTCGACGGATTAATTTTGTACAAAACATTGATATAATAAAATTTTATAATTTTATTCAAATTTTTTTTTCAATTTTCCCGTTTTTTATTCGATTTTTATTTAAATTTTATATATTTATATAGGGGGCGGAACCCGCCCCCTATACAAACAATATAGAGGGCGGGTTCCCAGAACCCTATATTGTTTGTATAGGGAGCGGGTTCTAGGAACTCGCCCCCTGCACTGGGTGTGGGGCGGGGGCACCAAACCGTCTTACTTTTACAATTTTAATTCAAAACGTCCTATTTTAATATTTTAAAATTAAAATCGTACTATTTCAGAAAAAAAAATCCTTTTAGGCATACGGAACATAACCGATTTATTAAATATCCATGACGCCCTTCTTTGTTCGCTACTGTACAAGCATGTTAACTGCAGCACATATTATATGCATACTTAACAGCTATGTGTGATGGTTTGAAAACAGCGGTTTGATCATTTGACAACACACAAGAGACGGAGAAAGCATTATGGGTATTTAATAAATCAGTTAAAAGCTTAGAAAAAGTTAGGGATCCAAGAAATTGTATAATGAACTTTTGCCAAATATTTTAAACCTTGGGGTTTTGGCCTGTTGTCTTTCGGTCTCCACGGTATAATACCATTTTTCCAAAAAAAAATTTAAAAAGATAGATATGTATGACTCTACTCAGAAAAATATAATACCATTTTTCCAAAAAAAAAATAAAAAGATAGATATGTATGACTCTACTCGGCAAAAAAGGCCAACCCAGTATGATATAAAAATGCGATCATACTTGTTTCATTATCTACCAACCCCCTCCTTCTCCTTTTGGACATAAATGTGTAAGTCCATGATATGTATTTGCAAAAGACAAAGCCCATGTATTAATTCAAAAGAAGCTGAAAGTTCATGGCATTTAAATGTAATAATCAAGGTTCATGCTATTTATCTGAAAATTAGTGAAGTTCATGGTATTCTAGTGAAAAGCTAGGTGAAGTTTTGAACTTATGGAAAAGTTATGAGTTTATGGTAGATGTGATTTTACTTATGAAGGCGTCCACAAAAATCCACTACCCTTTCACCACACTTTCATAATAAAGCAGTGTAATCCCAAGTACTTTTTCGATTGATGCAGTAGATGGAGGAATTTTCAAGATTTGAACCCTTTATTTTTCCTCAAGCAATGGAGATGCAAGACATGGGGATGGATGGTGTAAAACCAATCGAGTTAAAATTGAGTGATATTTGAAGTCTAAGGTAAACAATTGAGAAAGAATTATGAATGCAACTATATACTTTACACGACTAGAAAGATGACTTGCGTTTTTGTTAAGACGGGTTAGCCCCAAAACAAATCGAAAATTGTGCCCCACGATCTTATACCAAATTCAAGATATTGGCATGAAAGTAATTTATAATCAAGCAGATCTCAAAGTATCAAATACGGCTGCCTTATTTAAATCTACAGATTGATGTAACATGATCCCTGCCCTTATTTGTGGTGTCATCTTGTCATATAACATGGCTCCATTAAAATCCCACATGTTAAATGATGGATGCATCAAGCTTTCATGGCAAGCTACAACTTGCAAATCTTCGTTGCATTTTAACAACGATCAAACAGTTCATCATAAATTAATTGCATTCCATAAATCTCAAATGCTTTGTGAGATGATGTTGTTTTTTTTTTCCTTCTCACAATTCATGCATGAAGGTCCCAACCATATTCAAACTTGCTCTCTACAGTTGTTTGGTCCATTCAGCTAACATGTAAATGGCAAGGATCATAAATTTGGAGCTCAGTGGCTCTGCTCCTTCTGAGATTCTCTGCACAACAACCAGCTTTTAAAATTTGAAATCTCAGAATTCTCCCTTTTAAAGCAATTAATAGCAAGCAATGAAGAACAGCAAATCCTTGTTGGGCCCTTCTGCCATGAAATGCCAAATCCAAACTGTCATTTTCTTCAGAGATACGGAAAAGGATGGCCTAAAATGGCCCACACAGCCTTTTGAGCTTTGCTTAATTAATAGAAGCAAGGTGTGCATCTTGTCAAAGAGAAGGAGAGCATTGAGATTTGTGTCATGAGATGAGGAGTGAAGGAGAAGAAAGGGGAGAGAGAGAGAGAGAGTGAGTCCTTTGCCTTTTATTTCTTGGGGACGGTGATGGTCTGCTTTTTAAATAGACAACTTTTTGTAGTTGATAGAGGATGGACATTTCGTACATTCCTCCTTGCATTTCATAATTTGAATATTTCATGGTCAAATGGATCATGGATGCATGCAATATATCAGTATGTTAACTAGTTCATAAAACCTTTGAATGCCTCAGAACAAGATGAACCATAAAATACCCATGAGCATCTAAATTCTACAGCTACAAATGAATTTCCTAGATTCAAGAAACACTGTAAATAAATGCCGCATTGTTTCTAATTCAATAGCAGGTTTTTTTTTTGAAGCAACAAGCAAGGGTATAAAGTTAAGAAAAGATTAATATATAAGAAAATTCAAGCTTTTTGTTTGCAGTTTTTAACTTTAGAATATTTAGACAACAAAAAGAAAAACTGGGTTATTTTCTAATCCGATGGAAATTTAAAGGTGTTCGTGTGAAATTCAACATAAGAGGACATAATGCCTAGTATTAAACAAAAATTTGTTTGAATAAAGAGATTTGATGTCTTATCAATCTTTCCAGAAACATACATGCCCGGTATTTTGAACTATGGACAAAATGCATGCTAGCATGCCATCATCAAGTTCATGAAATGTATTTCAAAGTATATATAAAAAATTCTTAGATTAATCAAACTTCTCTAATTCTCCCTCTATCTTTTAGGGGAATAACCACTAAAAATGTCAAATATTATATTTCATCTCCAACCAAAACTCTTAACAAGCTATTCAACATCTTTGGGTAAATTGCTTAATATTACCTCAATGTTCCACTAATTATGCACTTTAATAGCTTATAAATTTTTTCTTAGCATCCTAATACCCTAATGTACTTTACCGTTCATAATTTACTACCTTATGGTTTTGCCGCCGTGTTTATTTTTGCATCGCTTTATTCCTAAAACTATATAGACAAAAAAATTATGAAACTATCTGTATTGAATAAACCAATTCGAAATAGAAACAACTCAGACATAGAAAGTAGGAATATACCGCGAAATAAATAAAGGTGTTAAAGTGCTGACAAGAAAACCCTAATCATTAACACCCACAACACAAAATCATTATTATTCCAGCACCTGAAGAGAGAGAAAGCAAAAATCTCTCTCTCTCTCTCTCTCTCTCTCTCCCCCTCCCCACAACCTACTGTCCCTATCACTTACTTTCTAGTCCAACTCAACTGTTTGTCTTCAGGCCTCTCTCTCCCTCTTCAAAACTCTCTCCATCACTACTTCCCATTTCCATCGATCAAAACTTTTATTAGCTGAAGATGGAAGCAAGAATGAGAAAATTTGGAGTTCAATCGAGCCCAGAGAGATCGAGGCCTGCTCCAAAGATGAAAGCCAACACAAAGGTCCCTGTTGTTTATTATCTCTGCAGGAATCGCCACCTTGAGCATCCTCACTTCATTGAAGTGCCCATCTCATCTCATGATGGGTTTCACCTGAGAGGTCAGTATCTGATGAAATTGAACAGAACCCTTAACTTATTTTTTCTTTGTTATGATTTGGTTTGAAAAAGGAACGATCTTTGAGCTGCATTGCTTGTTTGGTATAGATTTCATCAAACGCCTGGTTGAATTGAGAGGAAAGGGGATGCCTTGCATGTATTCTTGGTCTTGTAAGAGGTAATGCACACCACCCGTTTGATAAAAATCCCATCTTTTATGATTTGGGTTTCGGTTGATGTTTTGTTTTGTTTCGTTAGGAGCTACAAGAATGGGTTTGTGTGGCATGATCTGTGTGAAGATGATTTGATCCTTCCAGTGCATGGCAATGAGTATGTCCTCAAGGGCTCTGAGCTCTTGGATCAGTCTCCTCCTGCAGGTGGCGTTCGTTCAAAATTTTGGTAAAAGCTCTCTTTTTTTATGTGTTACTTTTAGTAGAATGGTAAAGATCAATGTTGGTTTTTGCTCAGATCGAAGTCATAGTGCAAATGCCACCCAAAAATCACATAACCCAAAGCCCCGACAACTAGAAACACCCACCTCTTCCAAAACGCTAGAGGCTTCTTCTTCTTCTTCTTCTTCTTCCTCTCATGTAACTGTGATCAAAGACCCCAAAGCTCCACCTTTGCCTTCGACTAATGAAGAAGATGAGCAATCAGAGTTTATCAGGGTATGTAAACCCAATGTCAATGCTGACGCATCAACTCAAACCGACGGTGCTCAAAAAAAGAAAACTCGTGAAAACGCTCACATTATATGTACCCGTGGAGTCTCGACTGATGATTGCGCTCTTGATGTTGAACTTGATGTGATATCCCCACCCCCAACATCCTCATGCAGCTCCTCCTCTGGTGAAAAGATTGAAACTTTAGAAAATTTAATTCTTGAAGATACGAAGAATGTGAATAGCTTTAGGGCTGTTGATGGTGATGGTGAGGTCTTTGTGCCGGTTGGGCCTAAATTGAGGGCTACAACAGTATTGATGCAGCTTATAACTTGTGGGTCGCTTTCAGTGAAGGATAACCATAGCTTTGGGCTTGTTCAAAATTACAAGCCGGCAATTTCTCAAATGAAGTTTCCGACTCCGATGCTGGCTGGATCGATGATGTTGGGAGAGCTCGATTGCCTTTCAGAGAATCCGAGGCTGATGGGATTGAGGGTCGAAGATAAGGAATATTTCAGTGGGAGCTTGATTGAGACCAAGAAACATAAGGAAGAAATAGGAAATGGGGTGGCTGCGCTCAAGAGGTCGTCTTCTTATGATGCAGACAGGTAATGCTACCATTAATAGCAACTTATAAGCTCTTTGTGTCATCTTGCAAAATTGAGTAAAATCTTGTTTATAATCTGATTACCTGTCTCAAAATACTGCTTAATGTGGTACCTGTTTGTGTTTTGTTCTATGAATGACTTGAAGTTCCTTTCATATATTTTTTTCCTTCCAATACAACTTGGCTAGATGATAGCATGGTTTCATATACAGGTTAAGGGCAGTTTGTCCATATCCCAGAACAAAACACTTAAAGGCCCTGTTTGGCGTTGGAATTTAGTCAGGACAAGAGATTATGAGTTATCTAAATTTATATCCAAAAAATCTTAACATTGGCTTGTTTGATTTCATTTTGGAGTTAGGATAGCTGAAGTAATAAAAGTTCAGATAACCACTGTTATCTGAACTCCATTACAACCTCATTTATCTCAACTCTAAAGAAAACGGCATACAAATATATGCTTAACTAACTCTAAGACTCGACCTAGAACATCTGTGACTCCTTAGGCTGTGTTTGGCTTTGTAGTGAGATTGATCAGAGTTAATTCTTGAATTCTTTTGTTTCTTCTGGTAAATTGCCGGTTCTAATTGCGCTGGGAGGGTTTTCTTTATATCTGGGTGAAACTCACTTCACATTAGTGACATGCTATGGATGCTGCATACCAGGAAAGAATAGATAATAAGGTCAAGGTGCTGATTCTGAGTATTTCCTGATTGTGACTAGTGTCTCGTATCTTGATAAGCACTTACCGTGGCACGTGGGACTGCAAAAAACACTGTATATAGTCAATCTGACAGGTATCATCTATTAGTGAGAACCGCTAATGGATGATGGCAGTGCTAGGTATTTCTTGTATGCTATATATAGTCTTTATTGGTAAGTAATAAATGATGAGGAACAGAAAAGAGTTCTACTTGGATTAGGAAAATGAATTCTTACTTGATTAGGAGAGTATGTCTTCTTGTATATATATATAAAAAAAAGGCGGCATAGAGATGTTCCTGGTACAAACTACAAATGACGAAAACAGTCACTTTGGCATTTGCTTTTGGGTAAAATGGCAAAAATTCCTCCAATTTTAGGTCTATGTTTGATAGCACCATCCAACCTTTTCAATTTGTACGCTAGTGTTTAACGAGGGAAACTTCTTAGAATATTCCTATTTGAGAATATATGATTATAACTACGTAATACCTTTAACCATTTTTATGCTAATTGAATCCATGTAGTCTAATAATTGCGCCATTTCTCTTCTTCATAAGTTAAACCTTTTAATGTAATTAATAAGTAATAATAAGTTTGCTAGAGACCAAAGGTGGCAGGCATAAAGAGCCTATTCACGCTTCTAATTTCTAAATGTAGTGTAGTAATTGTCTTGGTTTTTTGCCCTCCCTAAAACCGTCTCCTTTCATCCTTTCCATTGTTTTATTTCAAAATTGCGCTTTCCCAGCTGTCTTTTTCCTAGCGGTTGTATGGCTGGAAAGTATATGAGCTTTTCAAGAACTGATCAATCTATCATCATCAACAAAGCTATTTTCCCATGAAAATATATGATTCGCTGACCTTGCACTTGATAAGGTTTCTGAACTTGACCAGATTTTTATCATAGTCTCGGAATCCCTGGCTCTCTGAGGCAGAACGCCATCTTTGGCCTAGGCAACCATAGGAACAAGAGTGATGTGCATAAAATCCTTAGGGTCATTAGAAGCGCACCTTATTGATGAATAAGCTCAAGCCAGTACATTTGGAAATAGCATAATTAGAATAGCAACATACAGACTTGGCATGCCAAAGCAGAGGTCGAAACCGATCATTCTCATCGTTGATGGTGCCTATTCAAAAGTTCTCTGCTAGGCTAGCACATTCATTTGGCATTATTTGCTAACCTCTTTGGAAAAAAATGGAGAGATCATTCTTGAACCTATTGATACCATATATTGGCAATGGGGTCTCCATTAGCTTGTTGATCTAACCGACCCATGGATCGTCTCTTTCCAATACTAATAACTCTGGACCAAGTCTCCCACATTACTGAAAATGTTTATGAAAAAAGAACTCTAGAAACTTCACTCTAGCTCGGGATTTAGTTTAGAGTTTAGAAATAAGGGCAAGGCGACAAATTGTGCCCGGGGAGATATAGTTTGACATTTGAAATAGAAATTTTGCACTTGAAACAATCATAGGATTCTCTTACACTATGCCAATATCTTGTTACAGAACAAATCAAATCAGGAAATATGGCGATTCATCTTTATGACCCGAGTATGCCTTAATCACTAGCATTTTTCTTCCATGAAAAGTTACTAGTCTACGAACTGTCGTCATCAATTTTGCTTTTGCTTAATCACTGCTATTTTTCTTCCTTCAAAAAATTAATAGTCTACAAATTTCTCATTCCCTTACGAAATCTAATGATGCAGATGCAAGTCACCAGATTCCAAGCATGACAAGGACGAGGTATTGGATAGCTCAGGTTCAAAATGCCTTCCTCGATCAATTAAAATCCCAACACCCAATAAGCAATATAAAAATGGAATGATGAGGTCACCTATATCAGAATGCCCAAGGATTTCTTCAGGCTCTGCCCAATCATCGCTAGGTGGAAGCAAAAGGATCACTAATTATTCTTCTGTATCATCCATGAGGTTGGACTCTTTCAAAGAAGAAAAGGAGAAGGTGATCAAGATTGAGGAAAGTTAAGTTCGATTGCTCATCGTTTCATCATTGTCATGTTTCTTGCTCTAAGCTTGCTTCTTTTTCTTGATAAAGATAATTCTGTTTATTCTTGCAGGCTTACTTCAGGAGCACTTGTTATAATTCAATCGAGAGCCCCATGTGGTGAAAGTGAGGGCAGCTCTAGTTCTTGAGAAAAGGAGTAGGTGGTTAGTAATGTTCCGTAAACTAGCTGAAAGTTTTTTTCCATCCTTTTTTAATTAATATTTAGTTGTTTATTTTGTATTTTCTTTCCCCTTATTTTCAAGATCATGTAAGAACCTTGTGGCTTTTCTTTCCACTAATGATGATAACCTAACCATTCTTTTATAGCTTGTTGGTATGTAAAAGTGACTATAAATTTGAGCTTAAGGAGGTGGCTCTCTCCTTGCATCTCAACTCGAAGTGTGTCTCATGCTAGTAAATGGATAACGGTACAACTTAGGTTAATTATTTGCAAAATGTGTAATTAATTCTGAAATCTTATCAGTGAATTGCTCCATTACTAACACACATGTAGTCACATCTCTCTAATTGAAAGCTAGGCAACTTGTAAAATCTAGCTTCATGATATAAGATTTGACTTGTAAATTAATTTTAAAATCTGAAAGTTATGGGTGTAAGTGATGTTTAATGTTTGCAAGCTTGGACTAGAAGCCCTTCAAGACTAAAAGCCCTTCAAATCTATCTTTTGAGTTCCCTGGCGTTTTATTAGCAATAAGAGAACTTTGATTTGAAGAGACGAAGGAAATTTTAATTTGCAAGGGAAGTTCCTAATACGGAGTTTCTAACAATCATTTCAAAATTATAAATTAAGAAGGGGCGTATATTTCTTTGTAACCTTAGGCATGGTGTGGAGAAAGAAAAGGTAGTAGTTCGAATTGAAAATTTGAAGCTCTGGAAAAAAGAACTCATAGTGAAACAAGGAAGTTAATCAAAGAGTTCTGATGCTATGCTTTTGGTTTATGAATTAATTGTATCCCTCTGGATTACGTTATTTAAATAGTATATATCTTTAGCATTTGTAATTTCCTCTTGTTAGAATAGTGCCCGCTGGTCGATTGCGCTTGTTCATAAATCATTAGATAAGGATTCATATGTGTTTGTCGAATTTTTGGTGGTTGATTTATGATAGACATGTTCAGGATTTGATGCCAGGGTCTAAAGTGTGCTATAAGTTATTCTGTCATTAGACCATACAAGGCAAACTGTATTAAGTACTTGCATAAATACAACTTTTTTCCGAGATACATTTCCAATGTTTGTGCTTCTTCAGTTTTGCGCCAATGAGCCATCTTCTCTGTCTTGGATGTTTCCCTAAGTGTGAAATTTGGAAATTGGAATTCTGTTCTTTCACCAGATTCTAATATTGTATCCACATGTTCTTGTGAACAAAATAACGGTGAAGTTAGGCTGAGTTTGGCAACAAGAGTTTTTAAAACCAAATGAAATTGGGTTTCCAGTGTCTTTAGCGATGCTTCGGCAGCCACAATTCTGTTTGGAGTCAAAAATTTATTATGACTACATAAAATTATTACATGACCAGTGTTTAGGGTGAAATTTTTTATATTGTTTATAGTCATTGATTGGCAAACCAGATTTTTAAATTTTTTTTTTCTGATAATATGTACCCAAATGGATGATGAAATTCTCTAGTGAGACTATCTGTTAAAGGATCCGAGGCTTCTGAATTTTATATGAAGTCTGAAAATTAGGTGATAGGTTTACATCGTTCATCAACCATGTTTCATATAATTAGAACTGCTGTTAGATTTGACACCAATATATTAGACAAGGCCAAATTATTGTTGGGCTTTGGTGGAGACTCAAATGAGATTATGCTTCTAAACCTGTCAATGTATAGTCCTAATTAAATGCACATAACTGCTACCAATATAGTATCAGAGAGTGTTGATAGCACTAAGAACAAATTCCTGTTCAATAAGGTTTTTTGATCAAATTTTCAGTGAGATGATACCAAATACCAAGACAAACGTCAACTTTCGCATATCGGAGTTGTTCTACTATGATTATCACAATGTTTTGGGATCAAGTTCCTGTTCAATGCAATTTGATTATATTCAATATTGAATGATATATCATTGCGGAACTGGTGAGCTGAAGCCTAAGCCACCTGACTGTTTCACATACTGAGCTGCATGATGCTGTCCAAATACCTTGTTTCAGTATTATTGTCCTCGAGTAAATTTCCTTCTCTATTTATCTTCTCAATTTTTTGTGGTAGTTTACATGCATTAATACAGCTGAAACCATGATTTTGGGTCAATTGAGTGATTGAACCGAGTTATATTTGTTGATATCGTGGAGTTTCTTCTGAGCCGGCTCAACCCTATCTTGAGACGGCTCAGTAAACTCAACTCTGAGCCGGCACACAACATATTTGGAATTACCTATTCTCCTCTTTTCATATGAGACGGCTCATAGTTATGTTGAGTCGATGCAAAGGCTTTTTTTTTTGTACGAATCGGGTATTTTTTGTAATACCCCTTAATTCCAATTCAAGTGGGATTAGGGTTTGGTTATAAATAAGGTTTCTCATTAGAGAAAATTTAAGAGGCTATTGAAAATAGAAAGAGGGTGATGGTTAAGAGAGATTACAGAGATTTGAACGAAATCTCCTAGAGTTTGTTCTTGGTGTAATCTTGACAAAAAAATTAGTTGAGGTTTTGCTGATTCTGCTCTCTCGGGGACTAGCCATACTGTGGGTGAATCTCGTAAACAGATATTATCTTTCTGGTTTGATTCTCTTATGCCTGCATTGTTTTATCTTTCGTTATGTATATTGCGTTTTACGTGGTTGACCGTTTAGCATAGTTCTTGATTCTTTCGTTTTCTTAATTTTCTTAACAAAGTGGTATCAAAACGTAGGGAACCGAAGGGTCTTCGTTTCTACGGTCTAAGTTTACGGTGGGTGATGACGTTTGTGTCCGCTCTCCATCTTCATAGATTGTAATTTCGAAGGTGTTGGTTTGAAGATCCGAGTAAGAAGGTTTCGTTTACTGCGACAGTAAACGAAAGATATCTGAGAATAAGATTAGAATCGAGAAGTTTAATGGTCATAACCATGGTTGGTGGCGTATATAGATAGAGGACTATCTATATCAGAAAGATTTGTATATTTCGTTATTGGGCCAGAAGCCCGAGAAGATGTCCGATGTGGCATGGAATCTACTGGATAGGAAAGCACTGGCGACGATTAGGCTACCGTTGACTCTGCAAGCAGCCTTTAATATTACGAAGGAGAAAACAACCATGGGGTTGATGACGACATTAGAAAAGCTGTATGAGAAGCCTTCAACGTCAAATAAGAAATTTCTGATGAAGAAACTTTTCAGCATGAAGATGGCAGAAAATGGTTCAGTGACAGCATATGAACGAGTTCAATAGTGATGAACCAACTCGAATTAGTCTCAATCACGTTTGAAGATGAGATTTGAGCCCAATTGTTTCTATGTTCGTTGCCAGAGAGTTAGAAAAACCTGATTATGACGGTCGATGGCTCGATTTTAGGGACTCGCATTTAATGATGCGGTGAGTTGTTAAGCTGTGAGTGGAAGCTCAGAAACTTCTGCACTTTTAGTAGAGAATCGTGGCAGGACAGTGGAAAGGGGAAAAGGGAAGAAGGGCAAGTCAAAGAGCCGAGAAAAGTCAAAAAGAAAGATCCAAGATGACTGTTGGAATTGCAGAAAGAAATGTCACTTGAAGAAGGGACTGCAAACTCTTGAAGAAAGAAAAAAGGCTCAGATGAAAAGTCAGATGATAAGGAAGTCAATGTGGTGTCTACATATGAACAAGGGGAACATGGACTGTCTTTTGGCGAGCGAGAGCACTAAGGGAGATACCTGATTTCTAGATTCGGGAGCATCCTTTCACTGCACTTCAGGTCGGCATCATTTTAACGATTATGTTCAAGGGGATCTTGGGCATGTGATAGTGGGAATCTGTCAGTCGTGCAAAATCATTGAAAACGGGACGATTATGTTGCATTCGTTAGAGAAGGTCAGATAAAGCTGAAGAACGCTAGACACATATCAGATCTGAAGAAGAGTCTAATATCTATGTCAGTTGGACAACGAAGGGTACGTTATGGTATTTAGGAATTCTCTGTGTAAGATTTCTAAAGGATCGTTGGTGGTTGCAGGGGTAAATTGATCGGTACATTGTATTCCTTCAATGGGGACAGTGGCGTTTCGATTGCATTAACGACATGTTCAGACGCAGATTTTGAGACTTCGTTGTGGCACAAGAGATTGAGACGCCTCAGCGAAGAAGAATATGAAGATTTTTCAGGGTAAGGATTTTTTATCTTGACTGAAGTAGGTAGAGTTGGGACTATGTGAGAGTTGTGTTTGTAGAAAGCAAAGCACACTCAGGTTTCATATTGACAGTGTAACAAAGAAGACTAAGAAGCTATAATTGGTGTATACGGATGTATGGGGACATGCATTTGTAGAGTCTTATGTTGTAAAATCGGTATTTCGTTACGTTCATTGATGATGCAAGCAGGAAGACATGGGTTTATGCAATGAAGAAGTCTGATGTGTTTGGACGCTTCAAACACTGGACTACACATGTGAAGAACCAAACAGGGACGAAGGTTAAGTGTCTAAAATTCAACAATGGCGGGGAATACTGCATACAAGAGTTCGGGGGGTTTTGCTCACAGAAGGGTATACGTTGGTTAAAAACGGTACTGAGGACACCGCAACAGAACGATATTGCTGAAAGGATGAACACGACGATTCTAGAGCGGGTAAGGAGCGTGACCTTGGATGCAGATGTGCCTAAATTCTTATGGGCGGCAGCTGTCGATGCTGTTGTGTATCTGATCAATCGAAGCCCGACAAGTGCACTCGATGAAGGAATTCCAAAAGAAATTTAGTCAGGTAAACCAGTAAATTACTTGCACCTTAAAGTTTTTGGTTGCATTACTTATTAGCTGATAGATAAGGCGGAAATGAGTAATCTTAATTCCAAGTCAAGAAAGTATGCATTCATTGGTTATTGAGGAGATGGGTTCGGATATCGGCTGTGGGATTACTCAAGCAAGAAAATATTACAGAGCCGAAACGTCGTCTTTGATGAGCAACACATGTACAAGAAAGTAAAGCAAGCTAATATTAAGAATGGTGCAGTATCCGAGTTCGTTGAGTTAGATGAAACTCAGGAGAATGGTCAGGTGCCTACATGTGCAGATTAAAATATGGAGGAGACGAGCACTGCAATGCAGGATCAGATTCAGGAACCGGTTGAAGACCAGGTTTAGCAACCAAATGTCCTAATTCCGAGGAGATCTACACGAGTGAAAGATTAGTTATCGACTTCATATTGTACACTGATTTGGGAGAGCCCGAATCCTTCACAGAAGTAACGCGGGACAGTGCTAGCAAGCAGTGGGAGCAAGCCATGGATGAAGAGATGGATCATTGAAAAAGAATTGTACATGGGATCTAGTGAAACTACCAAAGGGTGGAAAAGCGTTGCTGAATAGGTGGGTGTACATAATCAAGGATGAGGTCGATGGTATGAAGTGGTACAATACTCGCTTGGTAGTGAAGGGTTATGCGCAACAGCATGGAATAAACTATAAGGAAATATTTTCCTCAGTGGTGAAGATTTCAATTCAGGTTATACTTAGTATGGTGGAAATGGAAGATTTGCATTTAGAACAGCTATATGTGAAAACATCGTTCCTTCCTGGAGATTTAAGGAGGAAATTTATATCATGCATTCACCAGGATACGAGATTAAGGGGAAGAAAAGTTTGGTTTGTAGACCGCGAAAGAGTTTGTATGGCCTTAAGTGTCACGTCCCGCTTCCCAAAATACGGAATGCGAGGAGTGACTAGGCCAATAATGCTCCTACGGTCAAGGAATGATCCCGCCGAAGTCACACTTCGACTTCTAGTATTATATGGTAATCAGTAAACACAGCACCAGATTAAAGGAAATCACACTTCACAACTTTATTAAATTAAAATCACAGAGTTCAGGATACATTTATTTGCATGAAAAAAATAACTAACCAAAGAAATAACAGTGTTCTTATAGCAAGAAAAAGCCGATGGCGCTGATGACGAGGTCTAAACCTTCGCAATCTCGAATGCCAGGTCCTGCTCCTGGGCTGGGTCCATTTCATTCTCTGAGCATGCACACTCAGGTCGTCAGGACGACACATATAGTAATAAATATATAATGTGTACTATGTTATTAAACATGAAACGCACGGCAGAATACCGAAACATGAGAATAAAGAATATCAAGTGAATATGAACAGTACGGTATATGTATCGTGTCAGCAATCCACACAATATGTATGTCATTACCTATCAGCCGCTAAGTCAAATGAAATCAATCGGTGGAAAGGATACTCGTGTTTAATAAGGGTCTCGTCCATGCCCGAGACTACGGTCCACTGTTGCCCGGGACATAACCCTGCAGCGTGCCGCTAGGCCCACGACCTAATGTGTGTAATATCGAATGATCATCCTCTAAGTCACTGTACCTCGCAAAATACGAGTTCAATTCCATTTTGATTTCTCCTTTTTCCCATGTCACAATAACTATACGTATATGATTATTTGTGTACAAGCACGCGCCAAATCACGATCTTATTCACTTTCATTTTGTCATGCCTCGCTTCCTAAAATACGGAGTAGAGGGTGATTAGGCCAGCCATGCTCCTACGGTCAAGGAATTATTCTGTCGTAGTCATATCTCGGCTTCTAGTAGTACATGGTAAGCAGTGATCATAGCACAAGTAATGAGAAATGTAATCACTAATTCCATCAAAACAAATATACAACTAATCAGATAGAGTCAAAAGGAAAAGATAGCGCTGACGTCGCTGATCTAGATGTTCGCAATATCCTCCAGGTAAGACATGTCTTGATCCGAGCTGAGTCCATTTCTCACTCTGAGCATGCATACTCAGGTTGTCAGAATGACACAATAACAATATATATATGTGTGTGTGTAATATATGCAATGATAAACATGAAATGGTAAGCATAGAGTAATGACGTGAGCATGAAATAACCGGTACAGGTAAACAGTAAGGCATGTGTATCGAATCAGTAATCAATGCAATGTCCATATCATTAAACTTATCGTCAGTTCAAGTGTGAACGTCAACCACCGCAAGAGTATTCCCAACTTAAGGGCAAGCCCCATAGGCAAGGAAACATGGGCCCGAATCACGATCAGTAAGAATCGGCAACACGATCAGTAACAAAATCACGAAATCACGAAATATGCCGGCAGTGGGACTCCTGAGATTCCGTTGATCGAACTCGCACTCAAACTATCCCACACCCCGCAGTCTACATCAAACACCGATCATGAATCTAAATACTAGTCGCTCCATGACAAGTTTACGCAAGAATTGAAGACTGGGTCTCCGTCAAGCATGTCTCGACTGGTATAAAAGATAAGTTGACAGTTCTCGATGTCTCATCTATGACACTAATATAAGTGCTTTCATACCCGTCCTATATCAGTTATAGTTACACTTATATATGCTCTATAGGCGTCGATAATGCAATAACTAAATGGTTGCGCTGATTGTGTACAAGTACGTGTCAGTTTCACTATTCAATCACGCTTTTACACCAACGTATTTGCCACAATCCAATCACTAACACTTGTCACTTGGTAATGTTACACGGTCATTAGGATATCAATATATATGACCACTATTCAATAAGGGTATAACCGTTACCTGATATGATAAGAATGCAATCAATTATGACGAATAAAATATAGCAGCTAGTGTTATATAACTTGCAAAACTCACTATAAGTCATACGTGCAAAATTGGGCAAAACAATATAAAAGGAGTAATCAATATATTTAATTATCTGTACAGCAAAATTGGTTTCGAGTCGATCGGGTTTCAGGTTTGTGAGTTATGGTCATTCCATTTTGAGTGTTTACTGCTGGAAATCCAATTTCTGAACTGAAAGTCCGTTTCGTAACACGTTTTACTCTTTGTTAGGAGCATAATTAGACGACGCTACAGTTAAATAATATTTAGATTTATCTGTTATGTTTCCTACGCACCAGACGGATCAATAATATCCGCTGTATGCAGGGAGATATGCGATGTCTAAGGTTAAAGTATATATTCTTTCTCTGTATGAAACTGCAGTACACATTGACGGTAAAATGGGTGTTATAAATACCGAACGACACCGGAATGCAATGAGACCAGTACCGTTAGAAAGATAATTCAATTTCCACGCTTCCATATATGGTTCCGCCCACTTACGCACTTAAACAATGAAAAGCATGCGTTCAAAAATATGTAATGACAAAGATTTTTGCTCTGGACTGCAGTTAAGAGCAATGAACCACCTCACTTTTCGTTGCCATAACTTATTAAAATTCAGAGATTGATTATGTGGTGTTGTAGGTTTATCTATTGGTTTCGATACGAGCCATGAAACGTTTCATTACGAAACATATTCGATTCAGTATGAATTTTACAATGTAGCATGCACAACAGGAATCATATTTTACGACGCATCCTGAGGACGTCGTTTCATATGCGAAATTTAATCGTTTCGATCCTAACTTTTGTACGCTACACATTACCAGTATAATGAACTATTGATTAAGAAAAGTTTGCTATCATTGAGGTTTTAAGTCCGGTAATCGTATCAAACACTTGTTACGCCTATATAATTATCATTTATCAAGTTGAATTAACATATATGTATATAGCATGATTTCACAAGTGAAGGGGGTTCACTTGTCTGAAGTCAGATTGACGATTTCGACAGCGACAACGGCATGGGTACGACCACAACGAGATTTGGTTACGATACGACGCAACACGGGGGTGGCACGATACGACACAGTGCATGGAGTGGCGTGACGTGGTGATAGGCACACAGGTGGGCGTGGGCGTGGTGCGCTGTGAGCATGAGGCGGGCACGGTCGTGGTGCCGAGTGTGACATGGCGCGATGCGGGAGTGGTACGGTACTGGGTGCTACTGAGCACGGTGCTGGGCACGAGTCGTGGCACGTCTGGGCACGCAGGTGACACTGGGCAGGGCATGGTGTGGCACGGAGGTGGGCACGAGAGTGGCTCGAAGTGGGCATGGGGCCTGGCACAGGCACGATCACGATCACGACAAGGAGACAACAAGCTTAGGCTCGGCCGTCTCTTCCTTGCAGCGGGGAGCTCGAGTTGAGGATGGCGCTGGGAACTCCGGTGAGGTGGCCGGCAGTGAAAGGGCTCGGTGTTGCTTGGGTCGCCGGCGATGGTGTCGGGGTTGGTGCTGGGAGGAGCTAGGGATAAGGGGAGGTGGAGATGGTGGTGCAACAACAAAGGAGGCTCAGGGAGGGAACTTGGTGGTGGTGTCAACGATGAGGGAGGAGGTGGTCGGCGGTAAAGCTTTGGGGTGTCGATGGCGGTCAAGGCAGCAAAAGGGAACCTCGGGTGTGGGGAAGTCTTGGTTATCGATGGAGGAAGGAGGAAGGAGGAGCTGAGGTGGTCATGAGGTCGAGGAGCTCGTCGGCGGGAGGAGGGGTCGAGGCGAGCGAAGGTGATGGTGGTTGTTGTAGGGTGTTTTCCGTCACACCATTGAGGTGGGAATACGCGCGCGCTTGTCAGGTGCATTTCAGATCCCCTGCCTAGGGTAGGCCGGGGTTTAATGATTGTGGAGATCCGAATCTCCGGCAGCCGCGGACTAAGCTGTCGTTAATTACCCCTCGCCTTTGGAGCGGGGGAACCTCCGATTGACGGGTTAAACTGGTCATGCGAACTCAATGTGCAGTGTACGTGTGTTTTGTTTTGGAGGGGGGCTTGGATATATCGGGAGCCACGCAGAGTTTTCACGAGGGTCCCGCTATCCGGATAGCGCGCTGGGGGTCAAGGGGGCTAGCAGCCCCCTTGCAGGTTGCGGGGCAGTGCCCTGCCCAAATTTTTTTGAGAGGGATAGTGTTGTAGAGTATGTGTGTGTGTATATATATATAAATATATATAAAGGGGGAAAGCGCCTAAAGGACGCGTAGGGCCAGCACCTCATGTGCCTAGCACGCGAGCGCTGAGCGCCTGAGCGTTGTGCATTTTGCGCTTGAGCGCGAGCGCACCACGTGCCCGGCACGTGGGCGCTGGGCGCTGGAGCGCTAGCGCACCATGTGCCCGGCACATTGGCGCTGGGCGCTCGGCGCTCGAGCGCTAGCGCACCACGTGTCCGGCACCTAGGCACTGGGCGCTCGGGCGCCGGCGAGGAAAATGGGATTTTAGCCCCAGAAATAGGATTTAAAATCCCAAAAGAGGATTTAGAGTGGAGTTAAACTCCTAAGGTGTTTTAGAGTTGATGAAAGGGGTTCTTCTTTGGAGTCCTGGGTTTTCCCAAAAATGGGGTTTTCGGAGATGGGCCTCCTTCTTCCTTCTCTGTTGGCAGGATCTTGAAGATCAAGAGTTGTGGGATTTTAAAAATCTCTTCTTTTTAAGATCTGATGGGAGATCTAAGCTTCCCTTTGTGGGTTTTGTGGTGAAAAACTATTTAGTTTTGGAAAAGGAAGAGTAAAGCTCTTGATTTAATTCAAAAGAAAGAAGAAGGTTTAGAACCTTCAGAAAGAGGAAAGAGGCACAAACCCTAGATTTTTGAGGGGAATGAAAAAAGTTTTTTAGATATTTTCATCATTTTGCCTTATATAGGCTTACATATTTACATATTGTTGGAGATAGTGCCCTCAAAGTCAATTATTAGATCGCAGGTACGTGATTGCATTGATTGAGGCATGACCTATACCGATATGACAGTCTTACTCGAGATGATAGTATGCTATCTGGTTTGTCTTTATCATCGTATACATGCTTTAGTTCACTATTGCATGATGATAGAGCCCATAGGATTCTTGCTTGACTACCAGCAGTATGATGGCGATCATATACGTGGGAGCTGGGGTCTGTAAGCACATCCTTAAAATGTCCCTAGTCGAGGGAGTTTTGAAATAGGGCATCGATACTCCAGAGTAGATTAGTGTATACAGTCGAGACCCCGACGAGGGGCGGTGGCCGGTCTCACAAGCCACTGATGTCAGTTGGATCACCTTAGATGTATACAGGTGCTCATTGGGTTATGAGTACACCGGACAGGACTCGCCGGGAACATGCTAGTTGGTATTATACATATCGTCAGATAGCAGTTCCCTGGTGACATGTGTACAGGTTAGTTTGTCGACCTGATATCGTCATTTGTCTCGTGTGAGTTCCCACTGTGCTTAGATTACTACCCTACCATGCTCAAAGGAGTTGTGCAAACATGTTTTAGTTGGGTACAGTCCCGAGCGACATGGAGCCAGTGAGCGGATCGTCGGGGATTCGTCTCTCCCGGTATTGGGGATGAGATCTCGCTTTGTCTAGGAGAGCCATTACACAAAGCCCTCGGCCGAGGTAGGAGATTTACTGGTAGGTACTCCAGTAGTATCTCAGGGTGTTCTGGGCCACTCTCTGACACGACTTATACCGCTAATGGGGGTCTGACGTTACCAGCCCCCTAGGCAGATATGCGATACTCATAGACGACCGGACCGGACTGTATATACATTGTCACTATCAGGCTCAGTAGGGTTTAGAGATGAGTTCGCTCGTTAGCTACCCTTCCAATCAATACATAGGCAACCGTTACGTACAGCTTGTACCTCTGACGTGCTAGTGGTTATACCCAGTGCCAGTGTGTTGATGAGTCATTAGAGTCCCCCATAGACACTTTCCCAAGTTCAGGCGAAACGTTGTAGAGGCCGTATGGTTTTATGGTAAGGTTCGGAAAATGCACGTGCGTTTTCGCACGTGTCATTTTTCGGGTAGATAATACTGGTCGGTTTTGGTTTAAGCCGGATCCGAGTATTATACTGTGTAGATATAATATCTTTGTCTCAGATGCATTTGTATTCGGTCGTAATACAAATGCGGGTATGTTTATACCATTACGGGGTTGTCCTGAAATTCGTTTCGGGATCGTTTTTGGAAGTTGCCAGTTTTCAGTTTTCTATCGCCCGTATTTAACATTTAGTTAAATACGGATTTATCTTTTCTTCCATGGGTGAGTCATGAGTGAGGAAGCTTCTTGATTGATGACTAGGTTTGTGACTCACTTGATTGCATTAATTGATTGGATGACTAAGCTTAATGGGTCATTCTTTACATTAATGAGTTTTGTTATGCCTTAGATATTTTGATCAAGATCTTTTGCTTTGTGGTCACCCCCTCTCCTACACTCACCCTCCTCCCTCTACATATATGGCCGGCCCCTCTTGGTTGAGGAGTGAGAAGATTTGGGAAAAAGAAAGGGTTGTTAAAATTGAGAAGAAAGATTTAGTCCATATATATTTTCATAGCTCATTTCATATCGATCCAAAAAGGCAACTTCATTAACCGTTCGTCCATAGCCTTGGACGTAACGAGACAAAGTGTTCTACTCATTCTCTAATTCGTCTTGGTCGTCTCTTTTAGCAAACTTGACGATCAAGTTGCCTCAGTTCAAAGGCGGGAGCCCGTTTAAAGATCCGTCGACGTCGACGTGGTACCACCTGGACGAGAAGACTGGAGATTCAGGAGATCGGAGCAGCCGCAACAAAGCGTGGGATGATGGTTGAAAACCGAAGGACTCGGATCGTTTGGTATAACATTTCTACCCACTTTGTAGTTTGTTAGTTTAGCTTTAATGGCAGATCCGGGTTACGGTACACGATAGCGTCAGTTTGTAAAAAGTTTTTGTTCCGCATTTGGCGTCTGTTAGACGGCCTGGGCGCTACCGTGGACTTACACATATAGCCCATTGGGCTTTACAAAATAGCATTTTGCCCATCCCATGGCTCATATGCCATTTCTTTTTGCACATAAGCCATAGGCTTTACAAAAATTTGGCTTGATGCCCATTTTGCTTACATTCATGCAAAAAAAATTACATCAAAATTATTTGTTACATGATTTCTATGTTGGCATGGGTAGGCTGGAAGCGGGCTCGACTTGGGCATGAGCCCGCTTGACCTGGGCTTAGGTCCACCTGGCTTAGGGTTGACTTTGACTTTAACTTGGTCAACCGGGGTGCAAATTTTGACTCCAACAAAGTGCCCCCATCAATAAATGCACACCGCACATTTGAGTTGTGTGCATGAAATTGATGGATCTTGAAGCTGGACTTCGAGGTGGAACATCATTCCGGGGGCGGAGCATCCCTTGGGGAGCATGATTCTCGGGGATCGGAGTATCATTCTGATTAGCGGAGCATAATTCCAGAGTCGGAGTATCATTCCGAAGAGTCGGAGCATCATTTCGAAGAGCGGAGCATCATTCCGAAGAGAGGAGCATGATTCCAGGGATCGGAGCTTTATTCCGAAGAGCGGAGCATCATTCCAGAGGGATCGGAGCATCATTCCGAAGAGTGGCAGACATTCTGATCGAAGCATAATTTCGATGCAGTGGTTGATTCTCAGGCGAAACATAATTCCAACGGGGAAGACAAATACTCCGAGGCGAAGCATGATTTCGACACGGGGTAAATTCTGAGACGGAGCATGATTCCGGCGCAGAGCTTGTTGGCCGACTTGATTTCGAGATGAAGCATAATTTTGACAAGGAAGGCAGATACACCGAGGCGAAGCATGATTTCGACACGGGGTGCACATTCTGAGACGAAGCATGATTCCGACACAGAGCTTGCTGGTTGACTTGATTCAGAGGCGGAGCATAATTTCGACGAGGAGGTCGTTGGTTGATTCCGAGCCGAAGCATAATTCCGACAGTGAAGGCAGATACACCGAGGCGAAGCTTGATTTCGAGGCAGAGCATAATTCCGGCAGGGAAGGTAGATATCTCGAGACGAAGCATGATTTCGACACGGAATAAATTCTGGGACAGAGCATGATTCCGCCGCAGAGGTTGTTGGTTTGATTTAATTTGGGTTGACATCAACATCGCTACACTGGAATATGGTACCAGGAGCGAATCATCATTTGCCATGAGAGGATTTGGGGATTTTTTTTTGTCGGCATCTGCATTGCTGCACTGGAATAATGCCAGGAGCAACTCATCGTTTTCCCCGGGAGGATTTGAGAATTGGTTTTTGCTTGGCATCAGTACCGCTACACTGGAATATGGTACCAGGAGCGAATCATCATTTGCGCTTGCTTATCAGGAAGCGATGGCTTTGGAGACAGGTTTTAGGTCCCTATCATCTAAAGACTTTTCAATTTTGTGAGCCGTAAGGGTCTCACAAAGCATTTTCCCCTACGGGTCGTAAGGATCCCGTAGGTGTATTTTCTCTTTAGGAATCTTGGGGACCCCTAAGTGTGTTGCTCCTTTGTGAGTCGTAAGGATCTCACGCGGGAATCTTCTCACAAAGTCGAGAGGACTTTGTGGGTGCATTTCATCTCTTTTTCACGAGTTTGCGCCCTTTCGGATTTTCACAAACACGCCGGCAGTCCTGCTTTTTTTTACTCACGGAGCCCTTTTGGATTTTCATCCGTGCTTATTTTGCTTGTGGACATACCTTTTTTTTTGAATCTTCACCGCCGGTGGGAGTTTGAATGTGGTCTCACCGGCAGGACTTGGGAGGGATTGGGATCGTTTTACGCCCATGGATTGTATACGGATTTGCAGGATGTATGATCCAGACCGTAGGGTCGGGAAAATTTCGGGACTTTGTCGGCGTCTGCATCGCTGCACTGGAATATGGTACCAGGAGCGACTCATCATTCGCCGTTGGGGTATGGGATTTGTAATTTGGTTGGCGTCTGCATTACTGCTTTAGAATATGGTACCAGGAGCGATTCATCATTCGCCATTTAGGGATTGGGATTTGGAATTTGGTTGGCGTCTGCATCGCTACACTGAAATATGGTATCAGGAGCGACTCATCATTCGCCACTTGGGGATTGGGGAGCGATTGCTTAGGAGACAGATTTAGATCCCCATCGCCTAAGGCTTTTCAATTTTATGGGCCGTAAGGGTCCCATAAAAGCATTTTCTCCCTACGAGTCGTAAGGATCCCGCAGGTGTATTTTCTCCTTAGGAGTCGTGAGGACTCCTAAGTGTGTTTTTCCTTTATGAGTCGTAAGGATCCCACAAAGGTTTGTTCTCCTCGTGTACCGTGAAGACACATGAGTGGGTCTTCTCAATGGAGCATAATTCCAAGGGCGGAGACCAGCCGCGTAACTGGTGATTACGGTGGGGAATGGGTATGATGAGAGTTATTTGAGCCCGTGGATTGTGTACGGTAGTCAATTTGGGGACCAACCGTAGGGCCGGAAGAATTTTGGGAAACTGGATTTTGGTTGAATTCTGCATCGCTGCACTGGAATATGGTACCAGGAGCGACTCATCATTCGCCGTTTTTTTTGTTTTCGTTTTACCGCGATTGCTCTATCATTTCAGCTTTTCTTATCGCGAAGGTCGCTATTGCCCTATCATTTCGGCTTTTATTCGCGGTTGCCCCATCATTTCGGCTTTATTTTCATTTTCATTTTTACTCGTTGATTTTTATTGCGAGTTCCCCATCATTTCGGCTTTTCTTTATTTTTTTTATTTACACATTTTTTGTTTATTTACATATATATATATATATATATATATATATATATATTCCCAGTTTAACGACTTAGAGGTCGATTATTCCCAGTTTAATGACATGGTGCTCAGCTGTTTTCAGAGAAAGACAGATGTCTGAGAGAATCAGTTTCATGAAGAACTTCGGTCTCCGTTTTTATGAAATTAGCGGTCGCAGCTGGACTGTTTGTTAACACGACTTTAGACAGTTCTATCTTTCCTGCCTTATATTGCTTTTCGACCCAATCTTTGAAGACGAAGCAGTCCTCAATAGCATGACCTATCACTCTGTGATAGGGGCAGTATTTGGGGTCGTCGGTCATATTCACTTACTGCGGTCTTTTTGACTCTAGCAGTTGTAGACCGTTCCTCAGGGCGTCTTTGAATATTTTACGGATTTTGTCCCTTCTGAAGGAATAGACCTCTTGTCCAACTTCTCTTTCAGTGGAGATTCTTCTCCCTCTCCGAACATTGGCTTCCGAAGCTGGTTGGTATTAGGCCCGCTCAACCCTTGCTTATTTCGGTTAGCCGAGGCATTGAAAGATTCAGTATCGTCGGAATTTCCGCCTTTGCGATTTTCGTCATTTCGGTTTCTCCAGGACCTATTGTTATTTTGGGAGTCAGAGGATGACTCCTGCTTTGAGCGTTCGAACATCTGGACTTTCCTGGTCAGCTCTTGGAATGTTTTGAGACCCGCGGTACATAGAAACGGGGCCATCCAATTGTTGAGATTTCCGACGAGGAGACTGACAGATTGGTCCTGCTCTATCGGCGGTTCGCATTTGACAGAGAGATTGCGCCATCGGGTTATAAAATCCATGTTGCTTTCGTTGTTCTTTGGCTTGGTCCTTACGAAGTCGGCGATGGTGATCTTATCGCTGACGCTCATGAACCTCTGCCGAAACAGAGACTCCATTTGGACGAAAGTTGTGATGGAGCCATCCGGTATGCTCGCGTACCAGTCGAAAGCAACATCGGTCAAGCTATTAATGAACTGGCGGAGGAGAAGCGCATCATTGCCCCCAGTATTCCCACATGAAGCTTTAAAATGGGCGACGTGCTGATTTGCATTTCCCGTCCCATCGAATCTTCCGAATTTAGGGATGACATAGCCGCTAGAAAATTCTACCAGATCATACTGAGCAGGATATGGTCTCCCACTACTGCTGATATCTTTTTGCGCTTCGGCTTCAGCTACCAATGTTTTAACTTTGTTGGCAATCAAATCCATGATTTGATCTTGAGTTAGCGGGCTACTGTCATCGGTAGCCAAGACATTTCCCGAGATAGGATGCGACTGACTTTCATGCGGTCCGTCCACCTTTGGATTTGAGGGAATAGGCGTCGGCTGCCTTGGGACACCGTTTCCCGGTTCATGAGCAGAGCCCTGCGCTTGATTGGGCGGCCGAGAGGCAAGTCGGGCCGTGAGCCGCAAGACGACATTCGTCAAGTCGTCAATTTTGGAGTAAAGTTTGGCCATCTCCTTATCTTTACTTCTGAGCTGTTTTCGGAGCTCTTGGAGAAGTTTCTGCTCTACGTTCTTGGGACGAAAGATTGGCTCATCTTCGCTTTCCGAGCCCGACTCCTCATGGACCGAAGGGTCTTTCTTCCTATCATCCTCATCGAGAAGGTTTTCATTACCCAGCGGAGGCGGCTGTTCTTGGGAAACGGCAACTACATTCAAGCCAGATTGGATTTGAGATGTGGTGGCCCCGTCCTTGCTCTTGCTGCGCATGCCCACCATATAGACAGTGTGGACCACATATCCAGCCATTTCCTCATCTTTGGTAGGGTGACCCTGTTCTTCGAACCTCATGAGGTTCAGCCTAGCAGGAGCCCTAGCCCTTCTATTGGCTCTATATCTGAGCCTTTTCTGCCTTAGCTTCTCAATTTTAAGGGCTTGGCGGGCATCCATTTCCTGGGAAGCCACCGTGAGTCGATTAGCGGGGAGCTTAGAGAAGACACCCGATCGAGCAGTTGTCAGGGGCACCACCGGAGCTTGCTCGAGAGGCCTTATTGCTTTGTTGGTGTTGATGGTCCTGCCCCCAGCTGGGGCCAAGGAGAGTCGTTCAAAAACCGACTTGCGTTTGAGTTGGGGCGCCTTCGAGACCACTACATTTGGCCTCTTGCCTTTCGAGACCGGTTTGTCTGTCACCGGGGCTTGAGGAGCTGGGATGGCGTTAGCTGATACGAACAGAATAGAGCCGAATGGTAGCGGCGGCTCTTCCCATTGTCGCCCAAGACTGGCCGGGAGGACCGTCCTGGCGTCTATCTTCATCGTGTAGGAGATGGGAGCTGTGTCAAAAGCTGAGCTGATCCTTGGAGACATCTTTGCTGCGTCCGAAGATTGCAATTGGAGAATGTTAACCTGCACAAAAAACATGATTTTAGTACAGGCAATTGATATGCATATTAATTGAGATCGCATGAAAGCTTAACCCGAAATATGGGAGGAGAGATTGGTCCCACCGGGCGTGCCAGACTCTGTAGGGTGTTTTCCGTCACCCCATTGAGATGGGAATACGCGCGTGCTTGTCTGGCGCATTTCAGGTCCTCCCTGCCTAGGGTAGGCCGGGGTTTAATGATTGTGGGGATCCGAATCTCCGGCAGTCGCGGACTAAGCTGCTGTTAATTATCCCACGCCTTTGGAGCGGGGGAACCTCCGATTGACGGGTTAAACTGGTCATGCGAACTCAATGTGCAGTGTACGTGTGTTTTGTTTTGGAGGGGGGCTTGGATATATCGGGAGCCACGCAGAGTTTTTACGGGGGTCCCGCTATCCGGATAGCGGGCTGGGGGTCAAGGGGGCTAGCAGTCCCCTTGCGGGGTGCGAGGCAGCGCCTCGGCTCAATTTTTTTTTGAGAGGGACAGTGTTATAGAGTGTGTGTGTGTGTGTACATATATATATATAAAAAGGGGGAAAGCGCCCAAATGACGAGTGGGGCCAGCGCCTCATGTGCCTAGCACGCGAGTGCTGGGCGTTTAGGCGCTGTGCGCTTAGGCGCGAGCGCACCACGTGGGTGCTGGGCGCTTGAGCATGCTGGGCGCTTGAGCGCTAGCGCACCACGTGCCCGGCACGTGGGCGCTGTGCGCTTAGGCGCTAGCGCACCATGTGTCCGAAACGTGGGCGCTCGAGCGCTAGCGCTCCACGTGTCCGGCACGTGGGCGCTCGAGCGCTAGTGCACCACGTGTCCGGCACGTGGGCGCTGGGCGCCGGCGAGGAAAAGGGGATTTTAGCCCCAGAAATAGGATTTAAAATCCCAAAAGAGGATTTAGACTGGAGTTAAACTCCTAAGATGTTTTAGAGTTGATGAAAAGGGTTCTTCTTTGGAGCCCTGGGTCTTTCCCAAAAATGGGGTTTTCGGAGTTGGGCCTCCTTCTTCCTCCTCTGTTGGCAGGATCTTGAAGATCAAGAAATGTGAGATTAAAAATCTCTTCTTTTTGAGATTTGATGGGAGATCTAAGCCCTCCTTTGTGGGTTTTATGGTGAAAAACTATTTAGTTTTGGAAAAAGAAGAGTAAAGTTCTTGATTTAATTCAAAAGAAAGAAGAAGGTTTAGAACCTTCAGAAAGGGGAAAGAGGCACAAACCCTAGATTTTTGAGAGGAATGAAAAAAGTTTTTAAGATATTTTCATCATTTTGCCTTATATAGGCTTACATATTTACATATAGCCCCTTGGGCTTTACAAAATGGCATTTTGCCTCTATTATGGCTCATGTGCTATTTCTTTTTGCACATAAGCCATGGGCTTTACAAAAATTTGGCTTGATACCCATTTTGCTTACATTCATGCACAAAAAATTACATCAAAATTATTTGTTACATGATTTCTATGTTGGCATGGGTAGGCTGGCCGCGGGCTCGACTTGGGCATGGGCCCGCTTGACCTGGGCTTGGGCCCACCTGGCTTGGGGTTGACCTTGACTTTTACTTGGTCAACCGGGGTGCAAATTTTGACCCCAACAGTTGTGCTCGTCAAGGGTCGAGGGCTCGGGTTTGGTGAAGGGTTTGGTGAAGGAGAAAATGGAAGGTGATGGGGGCAAGTGGCCGATGGTGAGCTCGGGGTGAGCTGGTGGTGGGTTTTAGGTTCAACGAGACGATGGCCGGCGGTGTTGTGGGGCCGGAGGTGGTTAGGGCAGCGAGAGAATAGAGAGAATGGAAGGAGAGATTTAGAGAGTATGAGATAGCGGTGGAGGGATTCGACCCAGTGCGGATTTTGAGGTCGAGGATCTCGGGGTAGTTGCGGCAAAGGCGAGGGCGTGGAGGAGCCCGTTGCGAAGGAGGGGGCAGAAGAGATCGAGAGGAGAGAGAAAGAGAAAAAAGAATCGAGAGGAGTGAAAGAGAGGGAAAAGAGGGGAGATGGGTCGGGGCTACGGGTTGGATAAAGTTAGGAAAATAAAATTAGAAATCAGGGTTTAGAAAATTAGGAAAATAGAAAAAATGGAAAATAGGAAAAATATCTGGAATATAATGAATAGAAGATATGCGAAATACGGATAATAGAGTACCGAGTAAACTTGGTATTACATCTTGCACCGTTCACTTTCACGAATCAATCACTTATCACTGGCGTACTTGACACAACTAATCCGATACCACTCACATTCGATAATGCAAGTTCGCTATAAATCACTATGAACGTTCGCTTTCACTAAAGGTATCACGGTCGGGTAAAAATACGGGAAAGATGCAAATGGCAACTCATGTATAATGTGAAACACAATGTGTATTACGAGTTTAGAAAAACATATTAATTCACACGATCGTAATTAGACAAAATGCTACAAAAGAGATAGTAAGTAAATTCAAACAGCAATCCAGAAAAATTGGTTCCAGATCAATCGGGTTTAAGGTTTGCGAGATGCGGTCATTTCATTTAAAGTTTTCATCGCCGGAATTTCAGTTTCTGAACTGAAAGTCCAATTCGTAACACACTTTTCATCCTGTTGGAGCGTGCTCGAGCCAAGGATGTTCTAGGATGGGTGACCTCCTGGGAAGTGGCCTCTGTGCAGGTACGGTTCGCTCCGAAAGACAACCGTGTTGTTTCGGCCAGAGCAGACAATACCGTCTATGTTGAGGGTGGGTCATGACATAAAGCAAGCTCTAAGATAGTGGTATCTTTAGTTTGATTTATTCATGTTGGAGTCGGGATTTATGAGATGTGATTCAGATCACTGTGTTTAATTCAGATATTTAAGGATGACGACTACATTATTTTATCACTTTATGTGGATGATATGTTGGTGGCACGTCCGAATTTTAAGAAAATTCAAAATCTGAAGAAGCTGATGGCTGACCAATTTTCCATAATGGATTTGGGAGCAACCAAGCAAATTCTGGGCATGACAATCATTAGAGATAGGCAACAACAAAAGTTGTGACTGTCGCAACAGGACTACGTGGAGAATGTTTTGAAAGCGTTTCGATATGGACAAAGCAAAACCGGTAAGTACGCTTTTAGCGAAGCATTTCAAATTCAGTAAAGAGTTGTATCTGACAACTCGAGCAGAAGGATGACATGGCACGAGTGTCATATGCATCGGCGGTTGGGAATTTGTTGTATGCGATGGTGAGTACACGACTGATATGCACAAGCAGTGGAAGTTGTAGGCAGGTGAATGCAAAAGCCGGAGAAGGAGTATTGGAATGCAGTGAAGTGGATATTGAGATATCTCAGGGGAACATTCACTCATTGCTTATGTTTTTCGGGGGTGATACACTCAATGCGCAAGGTTATGTTGATGCAGACCACTCCGCTGATCGAGATGGCGGAAGAAGTACAACAGGGTATGTATTCATGGTTGGGGAACATCGGTCAGTTGGATTTCCCAGTTGCAAAAGATTGTTGCGTTGTCAACGACCGAGATCGAATATGTGGCCATTATGGAAGCCAGCAAAAAGATATGGCTACAAGGGTTACTCGAAGAGTTAGCTAAGAAATACGAGTTCAATATCTTGTGGAGCGATAGTAAAAGTGCAATACATTTGATTAAGATTGCTGCATCATTCTAGGACAAAGCACATCAAGACGCGGTATCATTTCATACGTATAGCGTTGAAAGATGGTGAGTTGACATTGCAGAAGATCGCGAGAGAAAAGAATCCTGCATATATGTTCACTAAGATTATAGTCAGAGATAAGCTGGATCTCTGTTGCAGCTTGTTTAACCTCTCTGAGAAGATTTGATGAGCAGAGAGTATATAGCGGAATCGTGTGATGTTTACTAATTTTTTGGGAGTGGAGATGGAAAAATCTCTAAGTGGGAGAATGTTGATATCATGGAGTTTCTTCTGAGCCGGCTCGACCCTATCTTGAGCCGGCTCAGTAAATTCTGAGCCGGCTCAAAAAATGTATGGGATTACTTATTCTTTCTGAGCCGGCTCAAAAAATGTATGGGATTACTTATTCTCCTTTGTTCATTTAAGACGGCTTATGGTTATGTTGAGCCGGCTCAAAGGGTTTTTTTGTGCGAACCGGGTATTTTTTATGACACTGTTTAATCGTAATTCAAGTAAAGATTAGGGTTTGGCTATAAATAGGGTTTCTCATTAGAGAAAATTTAAGAGGCTATTGAAAATAGAAAGAGGGTAACGACTACAAGAAATTAGAGAGATTCGAAAGAAATCTTCTAGGATTTGCTCTTGTTGTAAGCTTGACAAAAGAATTAGTAGAAGTTTTGCACAATCCGCTCTGCCGAAGACTAGCCATATGGTGGGTGAATCTCGTAAACAAATATTGTGTCACTCTGATTAGATTCTCTTATTCTTGCATTATTTTATCTTTCGTTATATATATTGCGTTTTGCGCGGTTGGCCGGTTAACATAGTTCTTGATTCTCCCGTTTTCGCAACAATATTCATTGTGATTCTCAATTTATTTTGAACTTTTGGAATTGTGGTCCTGAAAATGATGTTCATGTGCACAAACACTAGAGCTTGTATGCTTTCCAACACATAACATGCCTTTTCCTTGGTGAGTAATTATTCTCTATTGCTCGACTTGTGTATATCACCATCAGATTTTCATTTTTAGGAGGAAAAAATGCAGTATGATTGTGATATGCATTGATGTTATCTTAAAAGGCCATCAGCTTCGGATGGATGGTTTCTATGGAAAATGCTATAATTCTTGAGAATATGAACATAAGAGCATTTGAATGGTACTGTTTTCTAAAATCAGGACTTCTTCTAAGGGCAGGAACGCGGGGCATTGATTGTGCTTTTCGTTCTTTCTTCAAGTCGATTTTCCCAGATATTATGACTGGTCAGCCATGAACTTAAGGCTCTAATTAAGAGAGGGTTGATGTCTGAGATTTGGTTACAACACTTTGTTACTATGCTCATAGTCGATCGACCCGGAGTACCTGCACCAATTGACCCCTACACTTCATCATCAGACCTTCATCACCAAGTTCATACCCATGATAATGATGTGGGAGGTGAGGGTGGTAAGAGAGGCACAAGTGTGTACAAGTGTGAAGGATGATGCCTTTGAATCTCATATTGGGTCCATTAGGCCGAAAATAGATGTTGATATTTTTCTTGGTATGTAGGGACTGCCAAGTCAATGGATAAATGACTTGTGATTGCATATTCAAAATATGTAGGAGTTGCCCCTTTTGTGCTGCCCAACCTAATAATGAAATGATGGAGTCATCTCATTCAGCCTTAGACTTCAAACGGTAGCAACCATAGTGTCCTATATATGTCAAGATATTTATTAGTCAGACTTAGGACATGAAATTAATTTGCATCACTCCATGACTAAAATCATTCAAAGTTTCATGGATTTGAACATGCATGGGAAATCAATCTCCAGCACTCTTCTGTGACTGAATATCAATGCCCATTACCACCTAATTCTACCAGCATACTGTTTGTCTTCCCGATGTGTTCCTTTCGAAAAGACAGGCAGACTATATCTTTTATTCTATACTTCCGGTTCTATCGGTAATTGCGATTGATTACGCTTGAGATTGTAGGCATTGCTCAATACTTCCATTGTCGTGGTTGGTTGGAGCCATGGGTGACATCTCTGCACATGAAAATGATAGCCCTATTCTGCTGAAAGTAAATAGACTCTCACTCTGTTTGTTTTCTTCCTCTTTTTTTTTTATTTAATGAAATAAAGTCTCTCTTCTCCCCTAGTCTCTATCATCATCACCTTTCTCCATTTTCATACTAGAAAGAAAAGAAAGATGACCTTAGTGGCCAACATAAAGAATAAAAATCATCAACATGTACTCCTCTTAATGATTGCATGGTTTCATACTCGCTACTCTATATATTTGTGATGATGGCCTAGTCATATCCTATTTGTGTGATTTCAGTATAAAGTTGCGTCATTAGTTTGAGTGGGTGGGTAGATTAGTGAGATGTGAGAGATTAGTTATGTCCAAGGTTTTGGAGCATGGTCTCTGATTTCTTTGTAATTAACAAAGCAATATGAAGAGGGGAAACAATCAAGTCAAGCCTTGGTTTTGATTTTAGATTAATGAAAGCGCCGGTCTATGCTCTTTGTCAACATCTTGTACTAATGATACAGAAATGTCTCAGTTGAAATTTTAAACACAAAGATGTATTTTATACAAGTGGCTGGTTAGAGAGAATCTTTGCCTGTGTGTTTATCATTGCTAATTACATATTAGTGCATTTGCAAATGGTTAAATTTGCGAATCTTGGATAAAATACTGATATCTTCTAATTTGTGGGTGGGTGGGTGGGTGCCTTAAAATATGCTAGTAAGATAACACCACCGTTCCTTAATAAAGCTGATAGATTCTTATCTGTACACCCGAGTTTTTTCTCTTCTGTATTTGATCTCCGGATATCTCCTCTGAGAAGTGAAAGTATTATGGTTTTTGTGATATCTAGAGGCCGACATTTCAATAAAACCTTAGTTTGAAAATTTCAATAATATTCTCAGGGTCTGTAAAGAAAAATATGAAGAAGGGAAGGAAAAAAAGAAGAAGCTGTGTTGCTAAACAATTTCTGCGACTCATTTGAGGTCAGAAAAATATGAAGATCAAAACATTATATTACACTTGATATTAATACATATATAATTAATGAAATATTTTAGGCGCCAAAAGAAGCAGAGTGGTGGTGATGGTAGTTATGAAACTTGCTGCTCCCCGTTGCTCGTCTATGGTGACTGCTCCCCTTGCCCCTCCCCCTTCCTCTTCCTCTACTTCTTCTCGAAATCATCGATAGAGACCGGTGGAATCTCGACGTTGTGCATGGCCGGCGGAGGGTGGCGCCATTGCGGCAGCGGCCCCGCCAGCAGCAGCGTCTGCAGCAGTGGCCCCGCCGCCATCACCGCCTCGACCAGCCTCCCCTTCTCCGGCAGGTCCCTCTCCACTGCCGCCAACGGCGACGACACCTTGCTGCTCTGATCCTCCTCCAACGAAGACGACATGCTGATATCGTCCACCGATTGAGGGTTATGGACGGTAGGGTTCGGTTGCGGAGCGGAGGCGTTGAGGAGGAGGACGAGGAGGGAGCGGCATTGTTGCCGGGCCTCGTCTCGCTCTTTGGTGGCGACTTGGAGGAGGTGGGCGAGGTGGAGGGATTGAGATTCCAGCTTCTTGAGCTCCTCTTGTGCAATCATGCGTGTGGATTCCAGCTCGAGAGTGGTGCGTACTAAGGCTTGCTTTAGACCATCCTCGCTCTCTGTGTCTTCGCCATTCTGCATATATATATCGAATCGGATCAATCGACAAAATAAGAATTTCGAAGATTTTATGAGAAAGTAAGAGATGGAATTCTTATAGTCTGGGTACCTGAAGTTCGCCGCCCCAAAAGCTTGACGGCCACGACGAAGTATGATCCATGATAGATGTAGTGTCTGTACTTGGATTTGTTTGGTGTTTGCAGAGAATTTTCAGAGTCTGCTGCTGCTGCTGCTTCAATTTTAATGTCACTATATAAGTGATGATGAAAGAGGGCAAACTACTACTTAATATACCGACTTCTTTATTACACTTCAAATGGACTTTAGGTTTTGAATGGGTCCCAACCCAGTTAAAGGCGGACTGTATATGGATGCCTAATTGTCTATTCAAATTTTTATCACGCAAATATACATTCAGTGGAAAATCTTCTGGAGGCTTAGTACACGGGTAGAATGGAGGATTACCAGGAATTCATACATTCATGGAAATCATATTTTCAGACATGCGGATTTAAGGATGTTGCATTAACATGCTTAGTACGTACATCTTGGTCATACCAGCAATTTATATGAACAACACAAAGGGGCATAGACGGTTGTGATTGTAGAAGGGGGAGGGGGCATAAGGGGGTGACAAACAAGGTGTCAGCAAGTGACTGAGAGTGATGGTATCCAGCAGGTGACGGTGAGTGAGGCTCGGCGCAATAGTTGATGATGGAAGGCGACGACGGGCGGGTGCCTTGCACGGCAGTCGATGAGGATGACTGGCGAAGAAGAGCAATGGCAGGCGATGAGCGGTGGTGGAGGGAATCGAGCGGCCACGGCGAAAGGCAATGACCGATGTCGGTTGAGGATGGCGGTAGGCGTCGATGAGCAGTGGCGGCGGCGGCCGATGACAGGACGGTGCAAGCGACGGGGGGTGAGATGAAAGTTCCTAGTGCTCTCGCCGCCAACACGCGGCCAATGCAAAATACGAAAACGAAAATTTTGGTGGCATCAGAAACTTATACCCAAGAATTTAAACCAAACACCTAAACTAGCAAGCACAAAAAGATAGAAATCACAACCTTTGTAGCGTTTTCATTTGCTCCAATTGGGTTGGACTCTGGCATACTCTCAAGAGCTCCGGATCGTGTTTGCAGGCCAGTCTTCCTTCGCCGAATATGATTCATCCGAGAGAACCAAAGTTCAAGCTTCAACTTCATCAACAAAGTAACTAAAGATCCTAAATTGCTAATCTAGGATGCTTAGAGATGTGTATGAGTATTTTAGCATTTTTCTCTCTTTTTATCTTCATGATTATCAACTCATGAGAGGGTTGAAGAAGAAGAAGAAGGAGCCATGAAAGAAAGAGAAGCTAAATGGTAGAATGAAAAAACTCCTTCATAAATTCAAGTATGCTTCATTTCTTTTGTTAAATTTTTTTTCTCTATTTTAAAATTAAAACCATGCTTGAATAATGTATGCAAATGAATTAATAATTCATTTGCTCATACCCTTTACCATTTCTTTCTTCCACCTCATTTCTTAATTTCTTTAAAAAGAAATAAAAACCTAGAAATGAGGTGTTCTTCTTCTAGAAATATTTTTGTATGAATATAAGAATACGTCCTCGCAAATACATGGCCGTATTCATATCAAAATACGAATACTCAAGAAATAGAAAAATATAATGAACATAATACTAGAATATACATATCGAAATATATATGTAAATTATTAAATCAAAACTTGATTTAATAATCCGGCTTAATCCTGAGCCGGCTAGTATCATCATCCGCCCGATTGAAGTCCGTGTGACTAGCACTCATACCTAATCGGAACCTTGCACATATCAATACAAGGCCACTACATCATTTTTCCTGAACTGGGAAATGCTCTGCGTGGGACTCTAAACACTCATCAATACGCTAGTGGTGGATTTAACCACAGGCACGTCAGCGGCACTAGCTGTACATAACGGCTACTCAGGTATTGAGCGAAAGAAAGGCCGACGAGCAAACTCATCCGTACCCCTACTAAGCATGTCTATAACAATCTCCGTACAGTTTGGTCTTTTCGTCTGAGATAATCTCATATCGGGTTTAACGGGTGGATAATGTCAGACCCCTACTAACCCGATAAGTCATGCCGGTCTGAAGCTCATCACCCACTGAGAAACTACTGATATCACATTAATAAATCTCATCCATCTTGGCCAAGAATTTTATGGTGATAGCTGACCCAACACAGCGCGACATCGACTCCCAATACCGGGAGAGACGAATCCCTGACGATTGTTCACTGCTTCCATGTGGCTTGGGACTATACCCAATTAAAACCTGTTTGCACGACTCCTTTGAACCGTGGTAGGGTAGTAATCTAAGTACAGTGGGAATTCACACGAGACAAATGAAAATCTCAGGTCAAAAGACTAAGCTGCACTCATACCACAAGAGAACTTCCATCTGACGATATGTATAATATCATCTAGAAGTTTTCGGCGAGTCCGTCCGTATACTCACCTCCAGTGAGCACTTGTATATTATCTTATGTGACTCAACACCAATGGCTTGTGAGACCAGGCACCATCTCTTGTCGGGATCTCGAAAAGTATACACTAGTCTACTCCGGAGTATCGATACTCAGTCTCGATACTCTCTCGACTGGAACATTTAAGGATGTGCTTATGGACCACCCATCTCCCACGTATATGATCGCCATCATAATGCTGGTAGTCAAACAATAATCTTATGAGCTTTATCAAAACATATACACATAATTATACAGACAAATCAGATAGCATACTATCATCTCGAGTAAAACTGTTTTACCTATATAGGTTCTCTTTGAATTATCATAATCGCCTACTTGCAATTACAATAATTGCCTTGAGGGCACTATATCCAACATTTTTCCACTTGCACATAAGGCCAATTATTGCTGTATCGCATACTCACAACTCGTGTGGTACCGAATACCCAACTTCTCTACTAGCCATTTTCTCAAAACTCGTTTTGAGAAACTTACGTGTTCGAGAAATAGACTCAGTGAGTGGATCCGCTGCAATGCTTCTAACTTTATCTCTCTAAATCTTAATTTTACGAAGATTAACAATCTTCCGAATTGAGCAATACCCCATTTCAAGAATTTGTCTGGATACTTGATGGGACCAAGTTCATAAATGAACCACTTTATCTAACAAACTTCTTGGGCTGTATCCTTTGTTGAGTCATCTCGCACCATGTCTATCTTAGTATCCTGCTTAGAATCCATTCCAATCATACTGCCCTTCAGAAGAGGGTAAACTTATAATTCTAACAGCTACTCTGTCATCCAGATCACCTTGGAAGTCTAAACCGGTAACTGTCTCCTGTAGGAGGCTGCCACTACCATACACCATAAACATCCTCTTATATTCTTTACTGCTTCCTTTTGTTTCTTCAGAATTGGATTAATATCCGCTTACTACAGCAAATGCAAAAAGTAACATCTGGTCCGGTATATGACATCGCATGATTGACTCAATTATCCAAGCATGTGATATGTTATTCATGAAAGTCGCTCTCCTCATCAGTCTAGAAGACATCACTTTTAGAGAAGGAGACTCCATCACCTGCAGGTAGACTACCACGCCAAGAGTCGTCCATTCTAAACTACTTTAGAATGGTGTCCAAGTATCCCGATTGGGATACTTCCCAAATCTAGATCTAAAACCATAGATCTAGTTACCAGAATTCTTGATATATTGTCCATATCCCATATGGAGAAACACCTTATGACAACCAAAATTTGACCGATCGTAGTATAGGAACATCACTTCCTATTAGGAGCATGTCATCCAAATACCAGGACATCACTTCCTACTGTCTTCTTACCAGGTCTATCTGTTGTTCTGATGAAATCAAAATCTTTATGACTTTTACATCAAACTAGATGACCCATTCCGCTCTCCTTACTTTAGTCTATAAATAAACATAAGCAACTTGCCTACCACGCTTCCGCTGTTCCCACTGACTACAACAACCTTCTGACAGAATCATATACATGTGCACTTCTAAATTCAATTTAGAATGACATTATAGTAATTCACCTGCCAGATCTTATAGTCAAGGACAGTATTAGTGATAAACTTGGGTTATCAAAACCTTCTTGTCACCATCTTTGAGAAAATCGAAGTATCTCTCGGGTGGCTGAGGTAACCCACCAGATCTGCAAAGTGGATAATGGATTATCGAATCCAATTAAATTTTCAGGTTCTACTAAATTTTTAGTAATCATTTGTGGTTTTGGAATTACTTTCAGTTCTACCATATTCTCACTTGTTTCTTTTGAAAAAGATTCCTTTTATAAAAAGGAGGCGAGTCAAGAACAAAACAACTTTTGATCTTGAAATGGTAGAAGTTAAATCCTTGTTAAAAGCCCGGAATAACCCACAAACTACTATTACTGAAGCGTGCCATGAGTTTGTCCGGATTCTGCTTTTAAACAGAAACTGGATAACTCCATATCTTAACATTCTCAAGATATGCAACCATTCTATGTCCACATAGAATTAAAAGCACTAATTTAGATGGAATCATATTCAATTGTTATGCAACTGTGTCCTGTGCATATCGCATATGGAAAAAGGCCATGCAATGTTACTCATCAAGAAACGTATCCACGGATGAGTAACTTGTGAGAAAATCATGTTCTCAATATTACTATGATAGAATACCTAGCATAAGTATCTATATCTTCGATCACCTCGAAAAATCCCGATAATTCCAATGTATGGTTCTCTAATTTATTCTTGTACCTATGAAGTTCTCAAAATCTTTGGAACTTGCATTTCAACGAATGCGTGTCTAAAATCAGAAAACTCACAGATAAATCTGAATGAAGTAAGAGTATCAACCTCTTATTCTAAAGGACACTGGACAACATACATTTTATAAGTCACCAGAGTATACTAACTCATATTCCGTATGTTGTAAGCTGAAAATTTGGTTAAGAATGTCTATACTGTCATTCAATGCACCTTTGCTTATTCTCAACCGATAAAAGTAAATATTTAGAACATAATTTTAAAAATTTATATCTCACTTTATAAAATAAAAATACAGATATTCAATTTTAAAAATTGGTGCATATCGGTTATTCAAAACCAGATATTTGTCGTAAGGCAAAACCAAGGTGATTTCCTCAAATATCACCAATTATAAAGAATTCTGATATTGAGGATCTAATCATCCAATTCTCAATATTTTACTCCCACTCAACATCTGTAACGCCATATAGATCTGAGAATCAAGTCTGGTAATACATACTCTGGAGTCAGAATCTAATTGGGAAAGCAATTTTCAATTAATACTGCACAGTAAAACTGAAATATGAAAATGTTTTGAGCGGGTGGTCACGTATTCCTAGTAACGCCTCTTCCATTATCCAGATTCATGATAGTATTCGCAAATTTCCTTGCCCTCACTCCAATATCTTTATATGTCTTTACTTCTAATCTTCTGTACACCACATTTAGGCTAATTGGTTTTCTCCTTTCCCTACTATTCGGCACCGGCCTAAGGTTTGGAAGAAAACTATCCAATAAGCGTAATATGTATACTCTGCTAATACCAGGAGCCCACACAACCTGAGAGAATGTAAAGATAAAAGACAACTGGATAATCCTATTCAATTTCTCTAGAACCCGGGGCCATCCTCGAACTCAAATAAATTTCTTCGAGTTCATCTGTAACTATACGAGATGGTCATTCCAAACAATATAGATCTCCATAGTGATACGGAGTGTACTGGAGAAAAGCAAAGGGTAAGCAAGAGTGACATGGATATATGCGATTTTGTCATGAATCATGACAATCCAAAACCGGAAGGTAAAAAGGTCGGTCAACTAGGTGTTGAGTTATAGTCACAAACCAGAGAGAGAAAAGAAACATTTAGCGTGCACTTTATCAAGATTAGATTGGTTTATTATTTTATCTAATCAGGATGACTCCCACTATTTCTTCGAATTCTCCTTCGAACCCTAAAAGGAGAATTAGTCTGGATCATCTGAAAATCATCCGAGAAGTAACACTTACTCATCAGTTGGAATTGGGACCCAACTATCATTGCGTAATAACTTTGACGGAAGCCAACCAAAATTACCAAACTCTAAAAGGTATCCGCAAAGTTGGCAAGTTTTCCTTATATTTAAAACTCCCGATATGGTTTTTATCCCAAGCATCTTATGATCTTGACGGATGCCAACAAATCATAAGTCGCAAATCAAGTTCTATCCGTCATTGTCCTGATTAATTTAGACCCACCCATACTCGCTCTTGAAGGATGCCAACTGTAGGGTGTTTTTCGTCACCCCATTGAAATGGGAATACGTGCGCGCTTGTCAGGCGCATTACAGATTCCTCCTGCTTAGGGTAGGTTGAGGTTTATTGATTGCGGGGATCCGAATCTCCGGCAGCCGCGGACTAAGCTGCCGTTAATTATCCCTCGCCTTTAGAGCGAGAGAACCTCCGATCGACGGGTCAAACAGGTCATGCGAACTCAATGTGCAATGTTGTGTTTTGAAGGGGTTTTGGATATATCGGGGGCCCCGCAGAGTTTTTACGGAGGTCATGCTACCCGGATAGCGGGCTAGGGGTTAAGGGGGCTAGCATCCCCCTTACGGGATACGGGGCAGCGTCCTGTTAGAAATTTTTTCTAACGGGGACAGTGTTGTGGAGTGTATGTGTATAAAAAAGGGAAGAATAGCGTCCAAAGGACACGTGGGTGCTCGCGCCTCACGTGCCTAGCACGCGGGCGCTGGGCGCTGGCGCCTCACACGCTTAGCACGCGGGCGCGGGGTGCCGGGGCCCACGTGCTTGGCACGCGGGCGCTGGGCTTCGGGAGGAAAAGGGACTTTGTCCCTGCACTGGGAGCTGTGCTCCCGATTTGATTTCTGGAGTTAAACTCCTAAAAAGAGATTAATTTATGGAGTTGAATTCCAACAGATCTTGAATGGAGTTAAACTCTTAGAAATCTCTTTAGAAATGATCAAAGAGGGCCCTTTTGTTTCTCCCCCCTTTGGCTCTGGATCTTCCCAAGATGGGATTTTTGAAGATGGATCTACTTCTTCTTCCTCTCGGTTGACCGGATCTTAGAGAAAGGGGGTGCGATTTAAAAAATCTCTCCATTTTGAGATCTTATGGAAGATCTGAGCCCCTCTTTGTGGGTTTTGTGGTGAAAAACTATTTAATTTTGGAAAAGGAAGAGTAAAACTCTTGATTTAATTGAAAAGGGGAAGAAGGTTTAAAACCTTGAGGGAGGAGAAGGAGGCACAAAAACCCTAGATTTTTAAGGGGATGAAAAGTTATTCTTTATTTCATTATCATGTTGCCTTATATAGGCTTACAAATTTACATATAGCCCCTTGGGTTTTACAAAATGGCATTTTGCCTATCCCATGCCTCATGTGCTCATTTCTTTTACACATGAGCCATGGGTTTTACAAAATTTTGGCTTTATGCCCATTTTTCTTATATTCATGCATAAAAAAATACATCAAAATTATTTATTACATGATTTCATTTTGGCATGGGGGAGATTGGCCATAGGGCTTGGCTCGGGCATGTGCCCACTTGATCTGGGCTTTGATCCGCTTGTTTGGGCTTGACTTTGATTTTGATTTGGTCAACCGGGGTGCAATTTTTGACCCCAACAAAGTGCCCCCATCAATAAATGCACACCACACATACGAGTCGCGTGCATGAAATTGATGGATTTTCTTTCGCATGGATTTTCTTTCACATAGAAGTGACTTGATTTAATTCCCGCTTTGTAGGAACTTGGCACTGCCCTTTTTACGACATGGACGGTCGACGCTTGACGCGTCTTCAAGACGGAGTGTCCGTGGTAGGTGTTTCCTCGGCATGGAGTGATTTGGTTCCTGCTTTGTGGGAAGCTGGTACTGCCCTTTTTACGACATGGACAGTCGACGCTTGATGCGTCTCCGAGACGGAGTGTCCGTGATAGACGTTTCCCCGGCGTAGAGTGATTTGGTTCCCGCTTTGTGGGAGGTTGGCACTGCCCTTTTTACGACATGGACAGTCGATGCTTGACGCGTCTCCGAGACGGAGTGTTCGTGGTAGACGTTTCCCCCGAGACGGAGTGTTTGTGTTGGACATTTCCCCGAGATGGAGTTTCTGTATGTGACGTTTCCCCCGGCACGGAGTGTCACCGGTTGATTTATCCCCAAAGTAGAGTGTCTGGTTGACGTATCCCCGAGACGGAGTGTTTGTATGTGACGTTTCCCCGTCATGGAGTGTCGCCGGTCGACTTATCCCGGAGGCTGAGTGTCTGGTTGACGTATCCCCAAGCGAAGTGTCTGTGTTGGACGTTTCCCCAAAACAGAGTGTTTGTGTTGGACGTTTCCTCGAGGCAGAGTGTCTGTATGTGACGTTTTCCCGGCACGGAGTGTCGCTGGTTTTGATGTAGAGGCTGATTCCCAGCGAAGCATAATTCTGACAGGAAAGGTAGATACTCCGAGGCGAAGCATAATTTCGACACGGGGTACATTCTGAGACGAAGCACGATTCCACCATTGAGGTTGTTGGTTTGATTTGATTTTGGCTGACTTCAGCATCGCTACACTGGAATATGGTACCAGGAGCGAATCATCATTTATCATGAGTGGATTTCCCTCGTTCCCAGTTTAATGACTTAGGGGTCATCTATTTCCAGTTTAACGACTTAGAGGTTATCTGTTTCCAGTTTAAAGACTTATGGGTCTATTGTGCCTGGTTTAAAGACTTAGAGGTCATATGTTCCCAGTTTAACGACTTAGAAATCATCTGTTCTCAGTTTAATAACTTAGGGGTCTATTGTGCCCAGTTTAACGACTTAGAGGTCATCTGTTCCCAGTTTAAAGATTTAGGGATCTATTGGATCGGAAGTTTGGAATTTTAGGGTAAGGGTCGGCATCAGCGTTGCTAACACCGAAGCACAAGTGCCAGGAGCAATTCATCATTTGTCTTTACCCGTTGGGGAGCGATGTCTTAGGAGACAGGTTTAGGTCCCTATCACCTAAGGCTTTTCAATTTTATGGGCCGTAAGGATCTCATAAAAGCATTTTCTTCCTACGAGTCGAAAGGATCCCGTAGGTGTATTTTCTCTTTAGGAGTCGTGAGGACTCCCAAGTGTGTTTTTTCTTTTTGATTCGTAAGGATCCCACGAAGGTTTGTTCTCGTCATGTATCATGAGGACACATGAGTGGGTCTTCTCAATGGAGCATAATTCCAAGGGCGGAGACCGGCCGCATGACTGGTGATTGCGGTGGGGTATGTGTGTGATGAGAATTATTTGAGCCCGTGGATTGTATACGGTAGTCAGTTCGGGGGCCACCTGATTTAAGATGGATTTTATAGATCAAAAATATATGTTACCGCAATCAAGAACTGCGTCGCTTGGTAGCTAGCCGGTGAATACGGGTCGGTACACAGGGATGGTGTTAATTTCCTAAATGTTCTTACGAGCTAATTCCAAAAGGTGTTGGAACTTTTATCACAAAAACTAATTTGAGTTATACTAGGATTAGGAAACTTGCTAGGATTAGGTTTAGGTAAAGTTTGGTAAAATAAAGATTTCCACCTCTTTCAATGCCCTAAATTAGATATCTTTTTAGGAGTTATGGTAATTATTAATAAAGGGGATTATGATGATCGGGAAGAAACTATGTTTCTTCCTCTAGATCCTTGTCCGTCCTTTCTTAATCCTTACCCTAAGCTCTATGGAAAACATTAACATCCGGTCTTTTATACTACGGTATCACCGTTAGCTCGTGAGTAGAGTGCCGTAGGGAGCGGAATATGAAAGTATGCATGGAGTCCTAATTGTTCATAAGTGATTGGCAAAGAAAGGGGTGAGAGATCTTCATCTCTCAAACCCTTCCCTATTCCTAACCCTAACAAGCGAGGAAACTACTCCCTCATTGAGGGATCTACGAAAAGCATGATTTTTATTTTGTTTTTAGGGTTAAGAGATTAATTAACTACCGCAGATAAAATTTTTATTCTAAATTAAACTAAGGCAAATAAGAATTTATCTATCTAGGGCAGAAAATAAATCTAAGAACTAGGGCAGAAAATAAACCTACTTACAAATTGATGCTCTCCAAACTTCAAAAGAAATCTGAATTTTTATTAATGAAAAGAGGCATGACCTAATACAAGAATTTGGGTCTCTATTTATAGGACATAGAAAATCCTAGGTTTACAATTGCCACATGTGTGCTTTTACAAAAATACCCCTAGGAAGACTAGTCAGCGCCGTCTCAGAATATGGTAAAAAAATTCTCCTCTACGTGCTCAACACGGCCGCGGAACCGTGGCCGCAGCCATGGTTTGGCTGCGGTTTCGCGGCCAAAAGAGAAGTTTGTGCTTTTTAATTTCTTCTGTTGGCTTTGGTTGATTTATACTTCCTGTTTCTGCAGTTGGTTCTTCAGAATATTCTCTTATTCTCTTCCAGATCTTCACAGTGAGTAATGCAGTGGACTTTAACCGTTCACTTTGTGTCGAACTCTTGAACCTTGCGATGCCTTCTATTTTGTGAACTGATCTTCGTATAGGCTTGATCAAGATCCTTCTATTTGTTGGTCGTAGTCCCACTTTTGCATCGTCTTTTTATCTTTTTCACTGTTTTTGCTCCAAGAACCTGTAAGCTGTACTATGTAGCAGACATGGGTCAAAAGCACCTGTTTATTTGTAAAATGCATAAGAATGAGGAATATAATAATGCAATATTATGATATGAACAAGTACCCCCAAACTTATCTTTTGCTCGTCCTCGAGCAAACTTAGTTTTATTCTCGACAAAAACCTAACCTTACTTTCGCAGGGAAACGCGATTGCACTGAGCTCGTGCAACAAGCCGTTAAACCTCTAGGTGTCCCTAGTAGGAGGAGTGTTGTCTCATGAGGGTTTTCAGCGGATACTACCCACAAAATCCTATCAATTTGGCTCATTGACTTTTATTCTCCAATTAGGTTTTCTAACAAGTAATTCTATTATCTTCGAGTCATAAATTATCCACCCATATTCTTCACACTTCTTTATCATTTAACTTAAGATTATATATGTGCTGTAGACTTACTTAGCTTTCGGCATTTTTTAAGTTTTCCTTCTAGGGTTCCATCTCAACTTAGTAATTTTTATCATCTCTATTAAAAATACAAGTTCTATTCTTCATTCCTATCTCTTATCTAAATCCCAATCGCATACCCCTATGTGTGTGTATATATATCACCCCTACACTTAGAAATTCAAATCAAGCAATCATACTCTTGTCCGCTGTCCAAAGCACTTCTTAATTGGTGAATTTTAAATGAATTTTGCTTACACATCCTTCATGTGACCGTTAATACTTCTTGAGCTACCAACGACCGATTGCAAAATGCATTTGCACTTTAAAGCATAATTCCTAGTCTTGTAACACCTAAGGCTTTAACAGTGACTCCCAAACCAGTTGGTCTAAGGCACTAGGTGATGAAGCACCCTCGCTAAATATTTTTCTATTTTTGCAGCCTTAAGTAATTACAAAAACCAGTGTTCATTTTCTTTATTCACACTTGTATATTTTTTTATTTTCTTCGTGCTAAGGACTTTAGACAAGAGCATTTCAAGGTCTCTCCTACTATTCCAAGTTTCAGGGTGCGTGTTTGTGCAATTTGTAGGGTATATATTTTCAGAATTTAGACTGAAGCTAGAAATTATTTTTCAAACTTATACTTTAATAAAAACATCAATACTCTTCCTTTGTTTTAACTTAGCCCAAGAAGTGAACCCAAAATTTGCCTATTTCTAAATAAACTACAAAGACATATACTTTCTACCGTTAAACTTTATGAAAAGTTATTTTTAGGGTTTTTAATTTACTAAGTTTAAGATCTAGTTGTTCCTAGCTAGTTAACCTATTTGTCAAACTCAAGTCAAATACGGCCAAAATTGAATACATTAATTTTTTATAATTCTTGAAATTTTCAATTTTTTATGGGTTTTTCTTTTTCTATTTTTTTTTCCAGATTTTTCAATTTTTTATGATTTTTATATAAGGATGCAAATGCAAAAATATACACATGAATGCGAAGGAAGAACACTTACTGAGCATACCCCCAAACTTAAACTGAAAGTGTCCTCACTGTCAGGCTGCACCAAGTGGGTCGAAAATGTCGGCAATTTCCTGCTTATAATTTTTTTATTTTACAAATGATACACACCCCCAAGGTTATTTGAAATAACGTTTTGGAAAAATGGATTGGAAATTCGGAGGTGAAAGTGGAGGAGATTTAATCGGTATAGATTGGCTCCTGCAAAAACAGGAGCTCCTCCGATGGGTCCGCTGTGAGAAACGGTTTCAATCGATGTCTATTGACTTTGAATAAAGTACCATCCTCAGGATTTTCAAGATCGACCGCACCGTGCGGATAAACGGTGCGAACTACAAATGGCCCTTTCCACCTAGAACGGAGCTTACCGGGGTGATAATGTAACCGAGTGTCATAGAGTAAAACCTTTTGACCAGGTTTAAATGTTTTTCGCAGAAGGTGTTTATCATGGATGTAACGTTTTGAAAATCGTTTCGGTGAAATTTCGGAAAATCGATAAAATAAGGGGGTTTTCTGTAAAAAGTCAAAATACAAATATCTTTATTTTAAAATTAAATATACATATTCTAGCTATGTAATTGCTAGTATTTGGTGTTTATTGAGCCACTAGCGAAATTTTAAATTTTCTGAAAAAAAAATTATTTTAATATTATTTTAGGCCGTCACCAATACATTTAATTAGGAAAAATTACAAATTGGAATGGGTTGATACAAATTTTATAATTCTTGACACACTAAACTGACATGTAAAATATTGTTTCTGAAATGAAATCGTTTGCCAAAACGGTTTAGAAATTATTGAAGAAAAAGGTTGTTTGGAGTATAACATTTATCTTTTTCCCCCACACCCACACCCACACTCACTCACCCCCATCCCCATGTGGCTGAAATTCAGCAGCACTTCCCCCCATTTCCCCACTCCATTCCACACAAATAAGAAAAGAAAACAAAAAGAAAAGTATAAGAAAAGAGATATGGTTGTGTTGACCTTGGACTTCTTTGACTTGTCAACACTTTCCCCACCTCATTCTCTCTCTAATCTCCCCAAAATTAGCCGAACCCTCCTCTTTCTCACTGCTGCAACAGCCCCCTTTCTTCTCTTTCTCATTTCACCTCAAAATTTCTTCACAAAATGCCCAAAAATCAACACAAAAACCTCACAAAATCAAAATCCAATCTCTACCCATTTTTCCTTGGCCCATCTAGCATGGATCTTGGTGAAAAGAGAGCAATTTAGGAGGCTTAGATTCTTGCTAGATCTCTTATTGGGAGGTATAAATCTTAACCCATGTCTTAATTGTTGGTTAATTACTCCAATTTAGTTAAATTTGGTGTTTAATTGTGGTTAAATTGCAAACTTGAATTGTGGGATTAATGGAAATATGTGAGATTAAAATCAAGATAGAGTTTTATCACATCATTAAGGTTGCCATGAGTAGATTAACATATTAATACTTGCTAAAACCTAATCTAGTTACTAGTTTCAAATTGTTAGTTGGAAATTGTGATAAATGTGCTATTTTGCTAATTAGGTTTTTTAGAAATTGATTTATAATTGGGATTAAAATATAAATTAAGGTTTCATGTCATCATTAATATTATAATGAGTGTTTTAATGACTTTGGACCATGCAAAATCAAGCGTAGTTATTGTTTTGTGCATTTTTAGTTGAAATTGTTAAAATTAGGTAAATTGCAAAACTAGAATTTTTATTTTTATAAGAATTGATGATATTAAATTCTTGAAATGGGTTGTATGACTTATTTGAGATGTTTAATAAGTATTATAGCCGCTAGATTTGTTTAAACGTCGAGTTTTGTATTAAAACGGATAATTTTGGCTTGCTAGATTTTCGGAAAAATGCATTTTAAGGTGAATTTGGGGGTTTTTGTGAATTTTAACCTATTTTATATTATAGTTAGTGTTCGTGGATGCGCAAATGAGTGTGTTTGGGTTTTCTCGATGGTTTGACGTTTGTACATCAACATCGAGGGTTGGTTTGACTATTTTTGCATGCGTAGGCGATAGGTTTGGACCTATGCGTGATACGCGTGCCGATTTGATTTTCGTATGCCGTTTCGATTTCGAATTTGGTTTTAATGCTATACGGTGCGTTATGATATGTAGGTACCCCATGTGGACTTCAAGACGAAAAGCAAGCGCGTGGCGACGTCGGCACCGGCGAGCGAGGACCAGATGAGTAGATTTATATCTACGGGGAGAAGTCGGGTGGATGACGTATAGCACCCCCGCAGTCCGTAGTATAGTTCATATATATATGTTTATATAGGTGTTTTATGATACGATAATGTTTATTCATGATATGATTATGTGTTCATGGATTACCTTTGGGTTAATTGCGAAACCATAGAGTAGTTGTTATACCCACATACGCACACACAGAATTGCATACATTACTTTCTTGTGCGTAGATGGGGATGTGTATATATGTATATACGCGTGGGTATGGGACTATGCATATATACATTCATATACACATGCATGGATGATGAGGATAGTACTTGGGATTTAAGATGAGTCGATGAGATTTGATTTGAGGCCGTGAGATCGGTGATATGGCAGGGTTCGTATTTGAGATACGACATGACGTTGTAGCGGGTCTTTGATGTAGTGTTTCACACACGTGCATGCATACTTAGGCAGTATCAGTATTGTACTAGACGTAGATCAGTACCCCGATCATGATATTTGATAAAGAGAATACCGGATGAATAGTATGATGAATGTGATATTGACCCGTACCCAAATTTGGGGATGCCGTACGACGGATTTACGTACGAGCTATATATTGATGATTGATCCGCACTCTTTACTTGGGATGTCTGATTATATATATGGTATCGGATATGATATTATTGAGGCGGGATCACCGACTAATATATATACAGGTATGTGTATGTATCGACTCAGATATTAGGCGGTTTCCTTACCTGTAGTTTAGCTTGTTAGTTCAGCCGTATAGTTTAGTGTAGTTGTTAGACTAGATTAGACCCCTACCTATTTCAAAACTAACGAATCGTGGGTATTTTAAAAGAAAGGTCAAGGGATTCTACGGATATTTCAAAAGACGTATCTTTTCTTTAAAACACCGTAGCCCTTATTTTCAAAACACCGCGATTCGTGTTATTTCAAAAGGCACTATTGTAGGACTTATATTAGGGTAATGCAGATTAGTTATCGTTGTGTCTAGTATTCAGCTCCCGCACATTATTGCTGTTGCTCTGCATCGCATACTTACATTGTTATTTCATATTGCATTGTTGATATTATGCTGTTAGGACACCAGCACCATTACCGATGATGCGTATGTACCACGTACACTTACTTGCCGGCTCACACACATCTTCATCGGTAATTGCCATGTCACTTCATGCATACTGTTATTCATTGTTATGCCGTATTCATGGATTCTCATGCCTATATTCATGGTTTCACATGCTATTGATGATTTGGGTTCGGATTTCCATGAGATTTTTTGGATTTGGGGGATAACCGCAAAACTTGTATAAGCTTCTTTCCTCTCTTTTAAATAAAAAGTGCGGTTTTCCCATGATGTATGAGTCGTCCACCATGAGTTTGCTGATGGATTTCGAGACCCGATTCGAGAAGATGGATGAACCGTTTCGGGTACATGGTGGGCCCGGTGCAGTACCCCGGGGCAAGAAGATCGTGTTGCTGACGTTGGGCCTGTGCAGGGGAGCACGACCGACCGGTGATATTACCCGACACGTCGGATATCCGGAGGATACCGTCGTGGTCTTGAGATGGATATTAGGGGCCGGTCTGAACTGACGGCGCCCTAGATAGTGAGATTGAGACATACAGTGATATTTGAGATATTGAGGTACAGAGATTGCGACATAGAGATATCGAGATATTTGGATATTTGTTTTGTGTCGATGCTAGGCACTGTTTATGCTGATTTCATTATGATACCTCGTTTTAAAAAGATACAGAAATCTCACTAATTTTTTTGAAAGCAGTTTTCTTCAGTACATGCATTCTGTTCATGCATTCATACATCATCCTTATGATATATTGCTATCTGAGGCACTGACACGGGCACATGGGATTACACTTGGGTTAGACATGTACCCTAGCTATTGTTATAGGCTGCTAGCTATCTATTTGAGGATATATTATGATCATATGGCCTAGGATTGCGTTGTTCATGCGGTTTCTGTTCGTAGATGTTTTTTCTACTCACGAGTTGGCAACTCACCCCCGTTGTGCCACAGTTTCTTGCAGGTTTTGCCGTACAGGTTTCTTTACGGTTTTGCTGGCACTGCTTCTTTCGGATGACTTGCTAGTAGGTGGGTTTATTTGTATCGTACCCATCATTATACATTGTATATTATTATTCAGTTGTATCTAGAAGTTCCATCAACCAAACATGTATTTTATTTCAGAGATAGAGACCAGTGATGTTTATTCTTTCGACCTTAGAGTCGTGCGTTGTATTTCTATGGATTTCTTATTGTTTTGAGTTTCCTTTTGAGTTTTGATCCCCGCCCTTGGCGTTGTATATTATATTGCTTGTGTGGTTGTGACCGTCAATTGACGAAGCGCTAGCTCCCGCTTGGGGATGCCTTTTTTTGATTTCGTATACTATTCATGTTGTATTCCGTTTGGGGGCCAGTATTTACAAAGGAGACTCTGCCGAAATTTTCAGGAAATATTTGATGTTTTTTTTAAAACGCATAATTCGGCTTATGCTATTAAAACTACTTGATTTAAATTGGTTTTCCTTCACTCTACTACTTTTCTTGGTTTGGATTTCTGGGTTTCGGCTTACTTAGATTACGTACGCCTCAAGACGTTCGTAGTTTAAGTGCCGGTCATGTTCCATACGTTTGGGACGTGACAAAGTTGGTATCAGAGCGTTAGGTTTTACCTTCGGAGCGTAGAATGACCCTTGGTTTATGGAATATGTGACTAAAGTAGAGTGACGTACCGTGGGTATGTTTCGCGGCATATTTATGATACGCTACTCCACTTAAGAAGCCTTAGGATGTACATTTCTTTGTTCGGTATTATATTCTTTCCTATGATCTAGCCTCATCGGTACCAGTTATGGTTTTGCTGCCACGATTACGGCCAGGGAGAGCTACGGCTACAGTTGCGGTCAGCACGAGCTCGTTAAGAACGAGGACTGACCAGGGCGTAATCTCGGCGACACACGATTGCAGAGATGTGTCTTTTTATTGTGTTTTCGCGCCACGAGTGTTTGATGGATCGCTGTATGAGGTTACTCAGACGTGCAGATCAGCACCAGAGGATTGGGCCACCGACAGAGGCCAACCAGATTTTGATGACCGTTGGCGTATTGCTTACTCCTGATGATTGAGGCACTGTTCAGCGTGCAGACGAGTGAGCCAGTCATTGCCGCGAACGACGAGATATCGCCCCAGATGTTGGAGCTATTGCAGTACGAGTTGTACTAAGAGATGATATAAGGTTGCTAGTCACCGAGGATGAATGACTAGGACATGTGGTTCGTTCGCTACCCCGATGCGAGGTCATCAGATAGATTGATTCCAGCTAGAGACGACTTCACGCGGAGACGTTGAGAGTCGACAGAGACGATCGAATGTCAGAAACCTATTATTCCAAGTTTAAAGTATTTGGAAAGACATGCAGGCAATTCTATGGACCCTCAAGAAGAATGAAATCCTAACTCGACTTAATGAACGTGTGAAAGCCTTTGAACCTTAGGGTTTGCGGCAGTTCCGCGGCGCCATTAGTGAGGCTTGGGTTTGCCCTTCTACGGCTGGACCACCGATGCTATGGTATGTACTCGATACTGTTAAACTGTACCAAGATGTTGAGCTCTTGGGAGGATTATGAGGTTTTGACGAATCGATCAAATGGTTCGACTTCATTCGGATGCTATGCGATGAGATGCATTTCTTTGGAGATTCCAGATACGAGGATAGCTGTTGGAGCTCAATCCATGCAGCCACGACGAGACGAGTCCGAAGCAGTCGACATTGGAGAAAAGTGGAGTAAGAGGTTCGTACGAGATCTTGATGAGACAACGTTCCACTCCGCCGACATCAGAGATGCGATACGCATGCCGATGCATTGTACTGGGATGTACCTTCCAGAAGGAGTCGCGATGAGTATGCAGCCGTTCTGGAACAAGAAATAGATATAGTAAAAGGATGATAACTTCCGGACAGTTCGGCAGAGACGAGATTTGGGAGAGATCTCGATAGGACCTTTCTGGAATAAATTACGAGAAGACTTGGACCCAGGAGTGGTCATGTTATGCACACCGGTAAGCCAGAGTTCAGGATCGTCGACGAGACATGCTATGAGCGACCACGACAGTTGGTCAGAGATTCTTGGAGGATGTGCTTGAACAGGACTATTCTGCCATACTTGATTTCGGTATTTTAGGCGATCTATTCGCATGATTGATTTTGATGATTGAGTTTCATGATATTTGTTTTCATGCACCATGGTCGCACCTACTGAGTATTTACGATTTTTGCACAGTTGTTGCACTTGATATCATTTTTGTGCCTTGGTTTCTCACATTTATGATTTTATGGGTTTCATACAGTTGAGTTGATTTTGTGCGTATATACGCACACGATTTGGTTTTTGCACTCGGTATGGTTCACATATACTTGCAGTGCAATGATACGCATTTCTGCACTACAGTTGCACTGGACTTCGATTTCGATGGTGATGCTCAATATTTGTTTGTGCACCTTATGCACCTGATTGGATTTTGCGCATGTTCGGCGCTTGATATTGAATTTCATGATTTCATGCACGATGGATGCACCTGATTTGGATTTTCGCGCATGTTGGGCGCATGTTATGAGATACGATTTTGGTGCACACTAGATGCACTAAATCGAGATTCTTCGTGCATGTCAGATGCACCTGTTTTGCTGTCAGGCACACCTGTTTCCCTTGACAGATGTTTCGTGCACACCCGATGCACTTAGATGTTGTTTCTGTGCATATGTATAGCACATTCATGGATTTCGATTTCCGTGCGCACCCGACGCACATGGCATTCATATATATTTAGGACTGATTTATGTTGGAGCAGTATATTTTATAATGTTTGCTATTTGGTTTAGTACTGAGCAGGACTAGTCAGAGGACAATACCTGAATGTATTTTGCATACATTGATAGCTATCGAAGGGAATTCCAAGAAGCGAGCTATAGTCTCAGTATTTACCTACGTGTCTGATATGACACGAAACGTTTAAAATGAGGAAACCCTTCTAAATTGTTTCCAAAACGGCGGAACGTACATTTTAAACAAAATGTATATATGTATATGGTTATTTTCTTATGATAGACGTCCGCCACTGTGCAGTGTTATGCGCATTGCACAGCGACTTTAAAAGATTTGGCATGCATTTCCTTCAGATATTTACATATATAGATGTGATATTTATGTGTATAGTTTCGAGTTATATCATATTGGTTTTGGTATTGGATTTGACGTTTGAGTCATTACCATGACTCCGATGATTGCGGGATGCTTGAAAGAGTTTTGATTTTGAGTTATATGCTCATTTTTCATATGCATGCGCTGCGCTACGATTTGTTTTATGTATTTACGATTTCGGAGCCTCGACGACTTGATGGTTTTGCTTAGATGTTTCAGTATTTGGGGGGGTTTTAATTTAAATCCGGGGACCGAATTTCTTTAAGGGGGGAAGATTGTAACGTTTTGAAAATCGTTTCGGTGAAATTTCGGAAAATCAGTAAAATAAGGGGTTTTCTGTAAAAAGTCAAAATACAAATATCTTTATTTTAAAATTAAATATACATATTCTAGCTATGTAATTGCTAGTATTTGGTGTTTATTGAGCCACTGGAGAAATTTCAAATTTTCTGAAAAAAAATTATTTTAATATTATTTTAAGCCGTCACTAATACATTTAATTAGGGAAAATTACAAATTGGAATGGATTGATACAAATTTTATAATTCTTGACACACTAAATTGACATGTAAAATATTATTTCTGAAACGAAATCGTTTTCCAAAACGGTTTAGAAATTATTGAAGAAAAAGGCTTTTTTTTTATAGTGAATTTAGTGTAAATGGTTGTTTGGATTATAACATTTATCTTTTTCCCCCACACCGACACCCACACTCACTCACCCCCATCCCCATGTGGCTGAAATTTAGCAGCAGTTCCCCCCCATTTCCCCACTCCATTCCACACAAATAAGAAAAGAAAACAAAAAGAAAAGTATAAGAAAAGAGGTATGGTTGTGTTGACCTTGGACCTCTTTGACTTGTCAATACTTTCCCCATCTCATTCTCTCTCTAATCTCCCTAAAATTGGCCGAACCCTCCTCTTTCTCACTGCTGCAACAGCCCCCTCTCTTCTCTTTCTCATTTCACCTCAAAATTTCATCACAAAATGCCCAAAAATCAACACAAAAATCTCACAAAATCAAAATCCAATCTCTGCCCATTTTTCCTTGGCCCGTTTAGCATGGATCTTGGTGAAAAGAGAGAAATTTGGGAGGCTTAGATTCTTGCTAGATCTCTTATTGGGAGGTATAAATCTTAACCCATGTCTTAATTGTTGGTTAATTACTCCAATTTAGTTAAATTTGATGTTTAATTGTGGTTAAATTGCAAACTTGAATTGTGGGATTAATGGAAATATGTGAGATTAAAATCAAGATAGAGTTTTATCACATCATTAAGGTTGCCATGAGTAGATTAACTTGTTAATACTTGCTAAAACCTAATCTAGTTACTAGTTTCAAATTGTTAGTTGGAAATTGTGATAAACGTGCTATTTTGCTAACTAGGTTTTTTAGAAATTGATTTATAATTGGGATTAAAATCTAAATTAAGGTTTCATGTCATCATTAATATTATAATGAGTGTTTTAATGACTTTGGACCATGCAAAATCAAGCGTAGTTATTTTTTTGTGCATTTTTAGTTGAAATTGTTAAAATTAGATAAATTGCAAAACTAGAATTTTTATTTTTATAAGAATTGATGATATTAAATTCTTGAAATGGGTTGTATGACTTATTTGAGATGTTTAATAAGTATTATAGCCGCTAGATTTGTTTAAACGTCGAGTTTTGTACTAAAACGGGTAATTTTTGCTTGCTAGATTTTCGGAAAAATGCCTTTTAAGGTGAATTTGGGGTTTTTGTGAATTTTAACCTATTTTATATTATAGTTAGTGTTCGTGGATGCGCAAATGAGTGTGTTTGGGTTTTCTCGATGGTTTGACGTTTGTACATCGACATCGAGGGTTGGTTTGACTATTCTTGCATGCGTAGGCGATAGGTTTTGACCTATGCGTGATACGCGTGCCGATTTTATTTTCGTATGCCGTATCGATTTCGAATTTGGTTTTAATGCTATACGGTGCATTATGATATGTAGGTACCCCATGTGGAATTCAAGACGACAAGCAAGCGCGTGGCGACGTCGGCACCGGCGAGCAAGGACCAGGTGAGTAGATTTATATCTACGGGGAGAAGTCGGGTGGATGGCGTATAGCACCCCCGCAGTCCGTAGTATAGTTCATATATATATGTTTATATAGGTGTTTTATGATACGAGAATGTTTATTCATGATATGATTATGTGTTCATGGATTACCTTTGGGTTAATTACGAAACCTTAGAGTAGTTGTTATACCCACATACACACACACAGACTTGCATACATTACTTTCTTGTGCATAGATGGGGATGTGTATATATGTATATACGTGTGGGTATGGGACTATGCATATATACATTCATATACACATGCATGGATGATGAGGATAGTACTTGGGATTTAAGATGAGTCGATGAGATTTGATTTGAGGCCGTGAGATCGGTGATATGGCAGGGTTCGTATTTGAGATACGACATGACGTTGTAGCGGGTCCTTGATGTAGTATTTCCCACACGTGCATGCATACTTAGGCGGTATCAGTATTGTACTAGACGTAGATCAGTATCCCGATCATGATATTTGATAAAGAGGATACCAGATGAATAGTATGATGAATATGATATTGACCCGTACCCAAATTTGGGGATGTCGTACGATGGATTTACGTACGAGCTATATATTGATGATTGATCCGCACTCTTTACTTGGGATGTCTGATTATATATATGGTATCGGATATGATATTATTGAGGCGGGATCACCGACTAATATATATACAGGTATGTATATGTATCGATTCAGATATTAGACGGTTTCCTTACCTGTAGTTCAGCTCGTTAGTTCAGCCGTATAGTTTAGTGTAGTTGTTAGACTAGATTAGACCCCTACCTATTTCAAAACTAACGAATCGTGGGTATTTTAAAAGAAAGGTCAATGGATTCTACGGATATTTCAAAAGACGTATCTTTTCTTAAAAACACCGTAGCCCTTATTTTCAAAACACCGTGATTCGTGTTATTTCAAAAGGCACTATTGTAGGACTTATATTAGGGTAATGCAGATTAGTTATCGTTGTGTCTAGTATTCAGCTCCCGCACATTATTGCTGTTGCTCCGCATCGCATACTTTTATTGTTATTTCATATTGCATTGTTGATATTATGCTGTTAGGACACCAGCACCATTACCGATGATTCGTATGTACCACGTACACTTACTTGCCGGCTCACACACATCTTCATCGGTAATTGCCATGTCACTTCATGCATACTGTTATTCATTGTTATGCCGTATTCATGGATTCTCATGCCTATATTCATGGTTTCACATGCTATTGATGATTTGGATTCGGATTTCCATGAGATTTTCTGGATTTGGGGGAAAACTGCAAAACTTGTATAAGCTTCTTTCCTCTCTTTTAAATAAAAAGTGCGGTTTTCCCATGACGTATGAGTCGTCCACCATGAGTTTGTTGATGGATTTCGAGACCCGATTCGAGGAGATAGATGAACCGTTTCGGGTACATGGTGGGCCCGGCGCGGTACCCCGGGGCAAGAAGATTGTGTTGTTGACGTTGAGCCTGTGCAGGGGAGCACGACCGACCGGTGATATTACCCGACACGTCGGATATCCGGAGGATACCGTCGTGGTCTTGAGATGGATATTAGGGGCCGGTCTAGACTGACGGCGCCCTAGATAGTGAGATTGAGACATACAGTGATATTTAAGATATTGAGGTACAGAGATTGCGACATAGAGATATCGAGATATTTGGATATTTGTTTTGTGTCGATACTAGGCACAGTTTATGCTGATTTCATTATGATACCTCATTATAAAAAGATACAGAAATCTCACTAATTTTTTTGAAAGCAGTTTTCTTCAGTACATATATTCTGTTCATGCATTCATACATCATCCTTATGATATATTGCTACCTGAGGCACTGACACGGGCACATGGGATTACACTTGGTTTAGACATGTACCCTAGCCATTGTTATAGGCTGCTAGTTATATATTTGAGAATATATTATGATCATATGGCCTAGGATTGCGTTGTTCATGCTGTTTCTGTTCGTTGATGTTTTTTCTACTCACGAGTTGGCAGCTCACCCCCGTTGTGCCACAGTTTCTTGCAGGTTTTGCCGTACAGGTTTCTTTACGACTTTGCTGGCACTGCTTCTTTTGGGTGACTTGCTAGTATGTGGGTTTATTTGTATCGTACCCATCATTATACATTGTATATTATTATTCAGTTGTATCTAGAAGTTCCATCAACCAAACATGTATTTTATTTCAGAGATAGAGACCAGTGATATTTATTTTTTCGATCTTAGAGTCGCGCGTTGTATTTTTATGGATTTCTTGTTGTTTTGAGTTTCCTTTTGAGTTTTGATCCTCGCCCTTGGCGTTGTATATTATATTGCTTGTGTGGTTGTGACCGTCGATTGACGAAGCGCTAGCTCCCGCTTGGGGATGCCTTTTTTTGATTTCGTATACTATTCATGTTGTATTCCGTTTGGGGGCCAGTATTTACAAAGGAGACTCTGCCGAAATTTTCAGGAAATTATTTGATGTTTTTTTTAAAACGCATAATTCGGCTTATGCTATTAAAACTACTTGATTTAAATTGGTTTTCCTTCACTCTAATACTTTTCTTGGTTTGGATTTCTGGGTTTCGGCTTACTTAGATTACGTACGCCTCAAGACGTTCGTAGTTTAAGTGCCGGTCATGTTCCATACGTTCGGGACGTGACAATGGAACACCTTAGTTCGGTTTTTAACAATTACGGCATTATCATAAGCCTCATCCCGCAGTTCTTCTAGTTCATTTAATTGCAGCTTTCGATTGCTGCCCGCATCTCCTAATGATAAATTCAACTCTTTGATTGCCCAAAATGCCTTATGCTCAATCTCTACTGGGAGGTGGCAAGCCTTCCCGTAAACAAGCCGGTATGGAGACGTACCGGCTTGTATGCGGTACGGAAAGCCCACAGTGCATCGATCAGTTTGAGTGACCAATCTTTACGGTTTTTAGAAACCGTTTTCTCCAAGATTTGCTTAATTTGCCGATTCGAAATCTTGGCTTGCCCACATGTTTGGGGATGTTATGGCGTTGACAGCTTGTGAGTAATAGAATATTTGCGCATTAAGGACTCAAAAGTCCTATTGAAAAAGTGAGAACCATTATCACTTATAATCGCTCGAGGGTGCCCAAACCGAGAAAAGATATGTTCTTTAAGAAATCGAACGACAACCTTGTTATCATTCGTTCGGCTAAGCACAGTCTCGACCCACTTTGACACGTAGTCAACAACCAAAAGAATATACACATTCCCAAAGGAATTGGGAAATGGTCCCATGAAGTCTATTCCCCAAATATCAAAAACATCCACAACCAAGATTGGTTAGAGCGGCATTTCGTTTCTCCGCGATATCCGGCCCAAGTGTTGGCACCTGGAGCATGTCTTGCAGTATTCATATGCATCCTTGAAGAGTCGTGGCCAATAGAAACTACACTGCAAGATTTTCTCAGCCGTATTCTTTGGGCCAAAGTGCCCACCACACGCTTGATCGTGGCAAAAAGACAGCACACTCTTAAACTCATTTTCCGGTACACACCGACGAATGATTTGGTCGGAACAGTATTTAAAAAGATAAGGTTCATCCCAGTAAAAATGCTTTACTTGGGACAAGAATCATAGTTTATCCTGTTTCGACCAATCTTTAGGTATCAAACCGGTGGCTAAGTAGTTTACTATATCAGCGAACCATGGTTCGCAAGAAACGGTTAAGAGTTGCTCATCGGGAAAAACATCTTTGATTGGAATTTCAAGTGTAGGCGAAGAAGGATGTCGTGAAAGGTGATCGGCCACTACGTTTTCACTTCCTCTTTTGTCCCTTATGACAAGGTCGAAATCTTGTAGTAAGAGGATCCAACGTATTAACTTTGATTTAGCATCCTTTTTCGCAAAAAGGTGGCGAAGAGCTGAATGGTCCGTATACACAATAACTGGAGAGCCGATTAAGTAAGGCCGGAATTTTTCAAGTGCAAACACAACTGCTAAAAACTCTTTTTCTGTTGTTGTGTAGTTTAGTTGGGCCTCATTTAATGTACGGCTAGCGTAATAAATCACGTGCGGCATTTTATTAATGCGCTGTCCAAGAACAGCACCAATGGCAAAATCTGATGCGTCGCACATAATTTCGAAGGGATGCGTCCAGTTTGGAGATGAAAGAATGGGCGTAGAAATGAGAGAGTGTTTCAATGACTCGAACGCTTCCATGCAAGTTGAGTAAAAATCAAATGTTGTGTCCTTGGCCAGTAAGAGAGTCAAGGGCCTAGCAATCTTGCTAAAATCCTTGATGAACCGTCTATAAAAATAGGCGTGGCCAAGGAAAGCTTGGATATCTTTGACGCATTTAGGAGGAAGAAGATTGGAAATGACTTCAATTTTGGCTCTATCAACCTCTATGCCGTTTTGCGAGATGACATGTCCTAATACAATGCCTTCTCGTACCATAAAGTGGCACTTCTCCCAATTTAAAGTTAGGTTCTTATCCCTACAGCGGGTAAGAACTGCGTCAAGGTGTAGTAAACACTCGTCGAAGGAGTCACCAAAAATGGAGAAATCATCCATAAAGATCTCCAAAAACTTTTCAACCATGTCTGAAAAGATCCCCATCATACACCACTGAAATGTAGCGGGTGCATTGCATAACCCAAAGGGCATGCGACGATAAGCAAAAGTGCCAAAAGGACAAGTAAATGTGGTCTTGTCTTGATCCTCTTTGGCGACGGGGACTTGGTTATAGCCGGAATAGCCATCCAAAAAGCAATAAAACTCGTGCCCAGCCAATCGTTCTAGCATTTGGTCAATGCAAGGTAAAGGAAAGTGGTCTTTCCTTGTCGCGGCATTGAGTTTTCTATAGTCGATGCAAACTTGCCATCCAGTTTGGGTGCGAGTAGGTATTAACTCATTTGCCTCATTGGTAATGACCGTGATGCCCGATTTCTTTGGCACAACATGAATAGGGCTAACCCATTGGGTATCCGAGATCGGGTAAATTATACCACTATCAAGACATTTAACAATCTCCTTCTTGACAGCCTCTTTCATTATGGGGTTGAGGCATCTTTGTGGATCCCTTACCGGCTTGGCATCATCCATCAAGTGTATATGATGTTCAACTATGAGGGGACTAATCCCCTTGATATCTGCCATAGACCAACCAAAAGCTTGCCGATTATTTTGTAAGACCAGTAAAAGGGCCTTCTCTTGCTCGAGAGCTAGAGAGGCCGATATGATAACTGGAAGGGTCTCATTCTCACTTAGATAAGCATATTTAAGGTGCGACGGCAAAAGCTTTAGTTCGAGTTTAGGAGGTGAAACAATTGATGGTAACAATGGTGTAACTGTTTCAAACTCGAAGGATTCCATCAAAGGTTCAAATCGAGTGTACGCAACCGAGTCGGATGGTTCAACTAACTCATCCGAAAAAGCAAAAGACTCAAACTTGGGTGGTGAGTCTTCAAAATCGTCTACAAAGGTGAAACACTCATAATCGTTGTCCGCCGTGAAAGCTGTGTCGGATTCTAGGAGGAACGCACTAGTGGCGTCAACACTGCTGTGATCAAACATAAAATTTCCGAACTCACAGTCCTCCTCCGCGATCTCATTGATCGAGCAAACATCAAGTACGCTAGAATTAGGCTCGGAAGGCTGAATTCCAAATTTAAAAATGTTGAGTTCAATTGTCATATTGCCAAAAGATAGATTCATTGAACCATTACGACAATTGATCACCGCATTAGAAGTCGCAAGGAATGGTCGACCATGTATCATCGGAATTTGACTCCGTGGGTTAGCTACAGGTTGTGTTTCCATAACAATAAAGTCAACAGGGAAAATGAAATCCCCTACTCTAATTAACACATCCTCCAACTCTCCCCTAGGATGGGTGATGGATCGGTCGGCCATTTGGAGAATACAATGAGTAGGCTTAAGCTCTCCAACGCCTAATTGTTCGTACACAGAATAGGCTAGCAAATTGACACTAGCACCAAGATCTAATAGTGCTCTATTGATGTTCTTGTCTCCAATTGTTATCGAAATAGTAGGACAACCGGGATCCTTGTGCTTTTGGGGTAAAGATTGGAGAAGAGCATCGCTAACAGCACTAGCCACAAAAACTTTCTTTGATACTTGTGACTTCCTCTTCTTGGTGCATAAATCCTTTAAGATTTTTGCATATGAAGGAACTTGTTGGATTGCATCCAAGAGAGGGATATTTATGCTAACCTGTTTGAACAACTCTACAATCTTCTCCATTTGTGGAGTTGGTTTATTGGATCTCAACCTGTTTGGAAAAGGAACATTTTGAAAAGTTGTTGAGTCCAATTTTTGTGGATCAGATTGTGGAGTTGGAACGGATCCTCGTGTAAATGTGTTCGTGTTGTGAGAAGTGGGTCCGTTCAAGCTAGAAGAAGTAGAGCCTTGTGAAGGATGAAGAATAGGCCTTAAGGAAGAAGAAGAAGAAGGTGAAGAAGAACCACCGGCAGGGGTGTCATTGTTAATACCCACATTATTTTGCAACACTCTTCCGGATCTCAACGTGGTCACAGCATTTACGTTATGATTCTGCTGTTCATATGCAACATGTACGTGACCGGGATTTTGCAGTGGTTGAGATGGAAGCTTTCCTTTTTCTCACTCGCTCAACGCAGCATTGAGTTGTGCAATTTGTGCCTTGATAGATTTGATGCTTTGATCGTGTGAGGCACTGTTTTGCACCAAAGATTGAATAGAAGTCTCTAACCTTGCTGCGGATTGTGTAGATTGCTTTAGGAACGCATCTAGACTTCTTTCGAGCGAGTTAACCTTGTCATTATGAGGTGGAACAAAATTGTTTTGCGGGTAAGAATTGTTAGGCACAAAATTGTTCACTTGATTAGGGTAAGGTTGCTGTTGGAAAGGTTGCTGAAATTGAGTTTGTGGAGGTGCTTGTTGTTGTGGAGGAGGAGGCCTTTGAAAATTGTTGTTTCCTTGGAATTGTTGATTTTGGTTCCAAGCGAAATTTGGGTGGCTCCTCTAACCCGGATTATATGTCGAAGAGTATGGATCATTTATTTGTCGTTGCTGAAAGGAAACATTGACTTGATCATGTCTTTGAGTAGATGGATTGTAAGGACACTCTTCGGTGAGATGTGATGGATCCGAACAACAAGCACAAACAGTTCGTGGGGGCACAACAAGGGCAGGAGAAGGCGATGAGATTTTGGTCTCAATCGCTTCTAGCTTTTTCGTAAGTGCGGCCATCTCGGCCTTCATAGCAATCGACATATCTAAGTGATGTATGCCTGCCCTAGACTGACCAATAGAAGAAGATGATGTGGTCTTGGTGCTCTCCCACTGAATTGTTTGTTCACTAAGATCCTCAAGAAACTGTCACGCTTCCTCACTAGATTTGATTAGAAAGTGACCTTGACAAATGGTTTCTAGCAACTGCTTCGTTGCCGGGTTCAATCCCTCGTATAATGTTTGGCAAAGTTGCCAATTTTCGATCCCATAGTGAGGGCATTGAACGAGTAGGTCTTTGAATCTTTCAAAACACTTCCAAAATGGTTCGGAAGGAAGCTGGGAAAATTGTATAATCTTATTACGGATTCTAGCAGTCTTGTGATGAGGATAGAACTTTTTAAGAAAAGCTTTCACAAACTCTTCCCAATTCTTAATTGAATGCGATGCTGTGCTATATAACCACTTTTCGGCTAAGTCACATAAGGTGAAAGGAATGACCCTTAGCCTTATAGCATCGTCGGATAATTGGGTTGTTTTCATCATAGCGCAAACGTTTTGGAATTTGTTGATAAAGATATATGCATCTTCGGATTCCAATCCGTGAAACTTAGGCAGCATATTGATGAAGTGGGGTTTGATCTCAAAATTGTCCCCATTTGCCGGTGGGAGTGAAAGACAAGTAGGTAGGGCGGTGCGGATTGGGCAGAAAAGATCCTGGAGCATGATTCGTTGGGGCGCTTCAATAGGTGGGTGATTCGGGTTATTCGCACCTAGCGGAGGTGGAATCAGTCCCGTCGGTAAGGTGTTGTTAGGATTGTATCCCGACATACCTTCGGAAGAAGAATTTGAAGGTGAAAGTGAAGAAGTGGAAAGGATTTCGACTTCGGAGTCGAAAGGTTCGTCGGTCGGTACCAACGAAACACGGACTAATCGGGCGCTAGTGTCCTTAGTCCAACCGGACATACACTAAAGGGGTAGTGTAGTAAAAAAGGTGAAAGACAGAATGTGGAGTTAAGAAAACATCAATGAGAAGAAAGTGGTGTAAGTGAGGTGCAAGGATTTCTTTAGCGACAAATTGCAAGTTTTGGAAAAGATTTTGTCCTTTTTTTATGTCGAGCTTTTTGCAAAAAGAATTTTGATAAGAGACTTTGACACAAATGCAATCAACCACAAATGCACAATCAGGCCTAGATTTAGGGTCACCCAGGTCAGCTAGACAGTTCCTAACTGTTCCAAAGGGCTAGAAATAGGACCTCAAACCGCCTCTTCACCGCCAATTGCGGCCAGGTAAGTGCCAGGTGAGTGGGAGGCTCTCCACTACAAGTAGTGGCCCTAATTAAGTAACCACTCACCTTAGACACACTTGCCTAGACACCGCAAAGTCAGGTTAGGATTAACGACCGATGCCTATAACTAGTCTTCTGTCCTATTGAGCGCGACGTCCTTAGGGCTGAGTCTAGTATTTTTTTAATTAAAGATTGGTCAATGCAAATGCCTTATGCGATTTCTGGGGTTCTGGGAAGGTTGATGAAATCCCCACCCAATCTGAATTGGTCTCAAGTCCCTTAAAGTCCGATTAAAAATATGCAAAACAGTAAATCACTTGCAATCAATTTTCTTTTAAGCGTGGCGCAAAAAATCCTGCAGAAAATCAATTATTGGAAGGGGGAAGATTTTTAAGCGCAAAGAATCCTGCAGAAGATTTGACAGAAGAGATATTTTAGGTTGCAGAGGAGAGAGAAAGAAACAAACATAGATTTTTTTTCAGGTGATGATGTCAGAGGAAGGCCGCGGTTGCTTGGTCCGAGGGGTAGTTCGGCGGCGGTTTAGCGGTTGCGTGGAGGGTTCAGGTTCCAAAAAAATTCTGTTGTTCTGTTGTTCCAATCCCCTTCTGTTCTGATCTCCCGTTTTCTATTTCGCACTCTGGATTTTTCCAGATCCGTCGATCCTGCAAAAATTCACACAAGAAACCCTTCAAACAATAAAAGATGATAGAATTTTTATATATTTTTTATTTTTTCAGATTTTTATGATTTTTTATGATTTTATATTAACCCGAAATTACAAAAAGGAAATTTTTACGCCATCCCCAGCAACGGCGCCATTTGATTTAAGATGGATTTTATAGATCAAAAATATATGTTACCGCAATCAAGAACAACGTCGCTTGGTAGCTAGCCGATGAATACGGGTCGGTCCACAGGGATGGTGTTAATTTCCTAAATATTCTTACGAGCTAATTCCAAATGGTGTTGGATCTTTTATCATAAAAACTAATTTGAGTTATACCAGGATTAGGAAACTTGCTAGGATTAGGTTTAGGTAAAGTTTGGTAAAATAAAGATTTCCACCTCTTTCAATGCCCTAAATTAGATATCTTTTTAGGAGTTATGGTAAATATTAATAAAGGGGATTATGATGATCGGGAAAAAACTATGTTTCTTCCTCTAGATCCTTGTCCGTCCTTTCTTAATCCTTACCCTAACCTCCATGGAAAACATTAACATCCGGTCTTTTATACTACGGTATCACCGTTAGCTCGTGAGTAGAGTGCCGTAGGGAGCGGAATATGAAAGTATGCATGGAGTCCTAATTGTTCATAAGTGATTGGCAAAGAAAGGGGTGAGAGATCTTCATCTCTCAAACCCTTCCCTATTCCTAACCCTAACAAGCGAGGAAACTACTCGCTCATTGAGGGATCTACGAAAAGCATGATTTTTATTTTGTTTTTAGGGTTAAGAGATCAATTAACTACCGCAGATAAAAATTCTATTCTAAATTAAACTAAGGCAAATAAGAATTTATCTATCTAGGGCAGAAAATAAATCTAAGAACTAGGGCAGAAAATAAACCTACATACAAATTGATGCTCTCCAAACTTCAAAAGAAATCTGAATTTTTATTGATGAAAAGAGGCATGACCTAATACAAGAATTTGGGTCTCTATTTATAGGACATAGAAAACCCTAGGTTTACAATTGCCGCATGTGTGCTTTTACAAAAATACCCCTAGGAAGACTAGTCAGCGCCGCCTCAGAATATGGTAAAAAAATTCTCCTTTACGTGCTCAACACGGCCGCGGAACCGCGGCCGCAGCCATGGTTTGGCCACGGTTCCGCGGCCAAAAGAGAAGTTTGTGCTTTTTAATTTCTTCTGCTGTCTTTGGTTGATTTGTACTTCCTGTTTCTACAGTTGGTTCTTCAGAATATTCTCTTATTCTTTTCCAGATCTTCACAGTGACTAATGTAGTGGACTTTAACCGTTCGCTTTGTGTCGAACTCTTGAACCTTACGATGCCTTCTATTTTGTGAACCGATCTTCGTGTAGGTTTGATCAAGATCCTTCTATTTGTTGGTCGTAGTCCCACTTTTGCATCGTCTTTTTATCTTTTTCACTGTTTTTGCTCCAAGAACCTGTAACCTGTACTATGTAGCAGACATGGGTCAAAAGCACCTGTTTATTTGTAAAATGCATAAAAATGGGGAATATAATAATGCAATATTATGATATGAACTCCACCCGTAGGGCTGCGAGAATTTTGGGAAATTGGATTTTGGTTGGCGTCTGCATCGCTGTACTGGAATATGGTACTAGGAGCGACTCATCATTCGCCGTTTTGGGATTTGGAATTTGGTTGGTGTCTGCATCGCTGCACTGGAATATGGTACCAGGAGAGACTCATCATTCGCCGTTTTGGGATTTTAGGGATTTGGGATTTGGTTGGCGTCTGCATCGCTGCACTGGAATATGGTATCAGGAGCGACTCATCATTCGCCATTTGGGGATTTGGATTTTGGTTGGCGTCTACATCGCTGCACTGGAATATGGTACCAAGAGCGACTCATCATTCGCCATTTGGATTTTTTTACCGCAATTGCTTTATCATTTCAGCTTTTCTTATCGTGAAGGTCGAAATTGCCCTATCATTTCGGCTATTTATTCGCGGTTGCCCCATCATTTCGGCTTTATTTTCTTATTTATTTTACTCGCTGATTTTTATTGCGAGTTGCCCCATTATTTCGGCTTTTCTTTTTTCTTTTATTTACACATTTTTTTTACACATACACATTTTTTTACATTCCCAGTTTAACGACTTAGAGGTCGATTATTCCCAGTTTAACGACTTGGTGGTTGAGTGTATTTGCTTATCCTAGCTGCTCGAACTTTGATCTTGGCGGAGTTGTGTTGATGACCAAAACTCTGTGACTTGTCGGTACATCTGATGACTGTGAGGTTTTCCTAAGCTTGTATTGGTTCTCCACTCAATTTTTGAAAATATTGTTGTCTTCAATGGTATGAATTACCATTCTATGATATGGGAAGTATATGGGATTGCCGGTCATGTTCATTTCATCTGGCCTCTTTGAAATAGGCAGTTGCAGACCGTTGTTCAAGGCGTCCTCGAACATTTTGCGGACTTCATCCCTCCTGAAGGAGTATACTTTCTTCTTTCTCTCCATTAGAGTATGTGCCCTTACTGGTGTTGGTCCTTGAGGCCGATCAGTTTTTGGTTCGCCTGCTGTCCTCTTATCCCGTTCAGGGTACGTATCGGAGAGACTGGAAGCTGATCGCGACCGTTTTTCGCAAAAGTGTTCCGCTCTTGGGCCGGAGGGAGCATCGGTTGGCTGCTTCCGAATATCAATCTCTAGCCCACGAACCAAAATTTGATTTTGTTGTAATTGCAATCGGACGACTTGGGTCGCGAGATCTGCCACGACGTTTTCTAGCTTGTCGACTTTTGAATGGATCTTGGCCATCTTCTTGTCCCTGTCCTGAAGCTGCTGTTGAAGCCATTGGAATAATGCTTGTTCTATAGTCCCAGGTACAGCAACGGGGTCATCCTTACCGCATGAACTTGATTCAGCAAGAACCGCGGGTTCATTTAGCTCAATGGCCTGAGCGGGCTCTTCATCATTTAGATCGAGCTTATGTTGTATGGCAACAACCGCGTCATTGTCATGGCTATCTGGTATAGGAGGACTTGTTCCTCTGAGCTCCATCATGTGGATCGTATGGGTTGTGCACCCATCTATTGCTTCTTCATTGGCAATATTGCTCATTTGGCTCTTAGCTTGTTGCCTTGGTCCGCACTTTTTAAGGAAAGGCAGGTGTCTGAGAGAATCAGGTTCTCGAAGGACTTCGGTCTCCGTTTGTATGAAATTAGCGGTCGCAGCTTGATTGTTTGTTAACATGCCAGGGGACAATGATATTTCTTCTGTCTTGTATTGTTTCTCGACCCAATCCTTGAAGATGCATCAGTCTTCAATAGTGTGCCTAACACTCGGTGGTATGGGCAAAAGTTGGGAGGATCAGTCATGTTCGCTTCAGTTAGCCTTTTTGGTTCTGGTAGCCGCAGGCCATTCTTCAGAGCATTTTTTAATATTTTGTGGACCTTGTCTCTTCTGAAAGAGTAGACTTTATTTCTCCTTTCCTCCAAAGTTGGCTCTCGGGGTTTGTTAGCCTTCGCTCCGCCCGCTCTTTGCCTAATAAGTGAATCGGTGCTATTGGAACTTTCGCCTTTTCGGTTGTCGTCCCTTCAAGGTTTTGGTCTGTTTGTGAACTGAAGATCCTGAGTGGACTCGGGCTTTGAGCGTTCCAACATTTGGACCTTCTTGGTCACCTCTTGGAATGTTTTAAGGCCTGCGGTGCACAGGAAAGGTTTCATCCAGTCCTTCAGATTTTCTATAAGACTGACAGATTGGTCTTGCTCCAACGGCGGTTCACATTTGACAGATAGATTGCGCCATCGGACTATAAAATCCATGTTGCTTTCGTTGTTCTTTGGCTTGGTCCTTACGAGATCAGCAATGGTGATATTATCGCTGACACTCATGAACCTTTGTCAGAACAAAGATTCCATTTGGACGAAAGTAGTAACAGAGCCATCCGGTATGCTCGCGTACCAGTCGAAAGCGACATCGGTCAGGCTATTAACGAACTGGCGGAGGAGAAGCGTATCATTTCCCCTGGTATTCCCACATGAGGCTTTAAAATGGGCGATGTGCCGATTAGCATTTCCCGTCCCATCAAATCTTCTGAATTCGGGGATGATATAGCCGCTAGGAAATTCTATCATATCATACTGAGCAGGATATGGTCTCCCACTGCTGCTGGTATCTTTTTGCACTTCGTCTTCGGCTACCAATGTTTTGACTTTGTTGGCAACCAAATCCATGATTTGATTTTGAGTTAGCAGGTTGCTGTCATCGGTAGCCAAGACATTTCCCGAGATAGAATGCGACTGACTTTCATGCGGTCCCCCCACCTTTGGATTTGAGGGAATAAGCGCCGGCTGTCTCGGGACATCGTTTCCAAGTTCATGAGCAGAACCCTGCGCTTGATTGGGCGGCTGAGAGGCCACTTGGGCCGTGAGCTGCATCATGACATTCGTCAAGTCATCAATTTTTTAGTAGAGCTTAGCCATCTCTTTATCTTTGCTTTTGAGCTGTTTTCGGAGCTCTTAGAGAAGTTGCTGCTCTGCGTTCCTGGGAAGGAAGACTGGCTCCTCTTCGCTTTCCGAGCCTGACTCCTCATGAACCACCAGCTGGGGCTAAAGAAAGTCGTTCAAGCACCGACTTGGGTTTAGTTAGTGGTGCCCTCGAGATCACCATATTTGGCCTCTTGACTTTCGAGGCCAGTTTTTCTGTCACCGGAGCTTGAGAAGCTGGGATGGCGCTAGCTGGCATGAACAGAATAGAGCTAAATGGTAGCAGGGGCTCTTCCCACTGTCTTCCGAGACTGGCTGGGAGGACCGTCCTGGCGTCCATCTTCATCGTGTAGGAGATGGGAGTTGTATCGAGAGCTGAGAATGTCCTTGGAGACGTTTTGTTGCGTCCAAAGATTGCAGTCGAGAGTCGTTAACCTACAAATAGAAGCATGATTTCAGTATAGGAAATCAATGTATATGTTGATTGAGTTCGCATGGATATTTAACCCGAAATATGGGAGGAGAGTGTTGGTTATAGTGCCCTCAAGTCAATAATTGGATCGCAGGCACGTGATTGCAATGATTGAGGGATGACCTATACCGATAGAACATTCTTACTTGAGATGATAGTATGCTATCTGGTTTGTCTTTATCATCGTGTACATACTTTAGGTGACATTACAGATCACTATTACATGTTGATAGAGCACATAAGATTCTTGCTTGACTACCAGTAGTATGATGGCGATCATATACGTGAGAGTTGGGTGGTCTATAAGCACATCCTTAAAGTGTCCCTAGTCGTGGGAGTTTCGAGACTGGGCATCGATACTCCAAGAGTAGACTAGTGTATACGGATCGAGACCTCAATAAGGGGCGATGGCCGGTTTCACAACCCATTGGTGTCAGTTGGTTCACCTAAGATGTATACAGGTGCTCATTAGGTTATGAGTACACCGGACGGACTCGCCGGGAACATGCTAGTTGGTATTATACCTATTGTCAGATAGCAGTTCCCTGGTGACATGTGTACAGGTTAGTCTATCGACATGAGATCGTCATTTGTCTCGTGTGAGTTTCCACTGTGATTTGATTACTACCCTACCACGGCTCAAAGGAGTCGTGCAAACATATTTTAGTTGGGTACAGTCCCGAGCCACATGGAGGCAGTGAGCAGATCGTCAGGGGATTTGTCTCTCCCGGTGTTGGGGGTTGATGTCGCGGAGTGCACGGATGGCCATCACCAGAAATCCTCGGCCGGGGCAGACGCGAATTACCGATCTAGGATCGATAGTTTCTTAGTTGGTGATATGTTTCATGCCGACACTAAATGTCGCGTTTTTAGGGGTCTGACTTTATCCACCCCTAGACTCGATATGCGATACTCATACACGAACGGACCGGACTATACGGATATTGTCACTGTCAGGCTCAGTAGGGTTTTAGGATGAGTTCGCTTGTCTGCCTCCCTTTCGCTCAATACCTGGGTAGCTGTTACGTACATCTAGTGCCATTGACGTGTTTGTGGTTAAACCACTGCCAGCGTATTGACGAGTCTTTAGAGTCCCACACAGAGGGTTTCCCTAGTTCGGGAGAAACGTTATAGAGACCGTGTGGTTTTATGGCAGGGTTCGATTATATTTGTGCACTTGTACACAGATCATGATTGGACGGATAATACTAGTGGGCTTTGGTTTAAGCCGGATCCTAGTATTATATTGTTGGAATATTTTCGTCTCGTTGTATTCGTATTCAGTCGGAATACGGATGCAGGTATGTATATACGGATGAGGAGTATTCTTGTAATTCGTTACGAGTTTACTTTAGAAGTTGCTATTCTCCTTTTTGTTTAAACATTTAGTTTAATGTTTAATTTTTGTGAGAAGTGTAAGTCATGTTTTATTGGCTAATTCTTGTGCCGCCAAATTCGTGGCCAGCTGGGCAATTCGTAGGCTTTGAACGAGTCATCTCATGCATTAATGTTTTTTTTTGGAGTAGGATATTTTATGGATGTGGTAGATATTTTTGTGAGGGAAAATATGTGGCTGATTTGTGTGTGTGCTGTGAAGTCTTTTTTGGGTTGCTTAATTTATCACACACCTCACCACTCACACAAATCAACAGAAAACAATTTCGTTTTGCTCATCCCATATTTTTTCCTTCATATGCAATTTCATATGCCTCACACTTTTTCACTTCTCTTGGCAACTTCATTTACCTCCATCCAAATTCTTAGGCATATTGAGACAAAGTATTCACACACTATCTCTACTTCATCTTGTGTATCTAAGCTTGTAAACTGGATGCCCGAGTTGCTTCGGTTTTGAAGCGGGAGCCCGTATTACTAATTCTCGACGTGGATCGTCTTCGACAAGGCAGTCCAGAGAGCGAACTTGTTCGAGGCATAACCTCTCTAAACTCCTTTTACAGTTTGGGCAGAGGTTGAAGACCGAAGGACACGGATCGATCGGTATAAACTCTTTAAACTCCTTTTACAGTTTACTAGTATATGGTTAATGGTTCGATCCGGGAATCGGGTTCCGTTAGCGCCGAGTTTTAAAATTTTTTGTTCCACGTTTGGCCACAGATTGATGGCCGAGGCACCGGCGTATCCCTACATGGTATCAGAGCCAACCCATTAACCATATACTAGTTGTTTAAATAACGTTAAAATATCGGAACCGAAACAACCCCGAAACAATACCAATAATATTTTTGGTGATGAGGCAAATTAGTGGCTGTTGATTTTTGGTGAGGGAAGTTATTGTGGCAAGTTGTGATAGATTTGGTGAGGGGATGTGCTGCTGTTTTTTTGGGGCAGGGAGTAATTTCGTGGCCTTTTAGTGTGCAGGTTTTTTTTTCTTCAGTTGCTTGAAAACCAAAAATCTCACATCTCCACTAAAAGAAAAACAATAGCTACTTCATCACTTCTTTCAACAGCCACTTCATATTTTTTCTTTTTCTAGACTTGGCCAAAAACCAATTGCTTCACATTTTCTTCACCCCAATGGCATCTAGTCTCTGGAATATTGGTTCAGTGGTATTGCTAGTTTAGCCCAGTTTTGATATGGTTTTATCTAGTTGTTTGGGGCTTTTCGGGGTTATTTCGAAGTCGATATTTCTAACATCGTTTAAAATTTTCAGTACGTACATTTCTATCTGCGACCGTGAATGTCATTAGAGCGGTACAACTCGTTTAATTGCTATATGTCCTTTTAGAGGAGTTTGCGAACGTGACATTCACGTTGATGTTCTGTGTTGTGCTGTGTTGTTGCGGATTCGTTGTGGTGGATAGCCTGGGTGCAATGTTAGTACAGTTTAGTTTCATTTGTACATTTGATATCGCGGGGCGAGCGTCCGACATGTGGACTGCTGTCACTGCCTGTTTGTATATTATTCTTTTGGGGCACGACCGGGTTTAGGTTGATGTCACCGTTGTACATATTTTCTTTTTTGTACTAGGATTACCCCGCGATGGAGTGCACGGATAGCCGGGTTCTGGAGGGCAACGGGTCCATATCTCATGGCGTTGAGAAGGAAGGGCCTCACTCTACAATTGGCGGGTTATTCGCCGCACTCGTGGGGGGTACAGGTTGACCCAAGGTGGGGTTCTCAAGTTACCGGATTCCGTGAAGTGCTGGGTGGTCCATTCATTTTGCTGAAGCAGGCTGCCTCGCTTCTGGTTTTGGTGGGTAACTTGCCGCGCTCGCAGGGGTCTAGGTTTTTATTGCACAGGCTATCCACACGACCCGGGGAACGTTGGGTTTCACTTGCGGCTCAAAGGAAAGCTGGGGCTCCCAGATTATCTGTATTGTTCTGTGATGCTTATTGCTTATCTGTGCTGTTGCATTTATCATGCCTGGAGCGATTATTATATATTGTTATATATATACTAGTAGATGTTGTATATGTTTTACACCCGCGCTAGTCTAGTCCCCGCTCTGTCGTTAGTTAAGTAACCTAACGAGTGATGACTTGACCTAGTGACAAATGCAGATGGCATATACGTACATCATATTTTTATTCTTTTCTGGTGTGATTAATTGATGGGACTGTGTTGATTCAAATCAATGCAAGGAAAATAGACCTATTCGATGTTGTTGGAAAAAGTTTTCAAAATCTGTTATTACAAGGACATTTTCTTTTGTTTTGCACAGTGGTATTCGGTTATGAATATCCATCACCTCATTTGACGAGGCAAGGGCCGAGATCCCTTCATCGGGAGTGACCCTTTGGGCAGAAGTTTGCGTCAGGGTAATAACTTCATTATAGTCGATTACTTTTTGCTTTGCATCGCGGTATTCAGTTGGAATATCCTGCACCTCATTCCACGAGGAAAGAGCCGAGATCTCTTCACCGGGAGTGACCTCTTTAGCAAAAGTTTTCGCCACTATATATTTGTAAAAAACTATCCGGTTCCTTCAACGATATCAAGTTCATTACGTTAAAGGTTTTTCGCCAAAAACCATTCGTAGCCCTTCGTCATTTCAGACGGGTAGCACTTAGTATTCATGCTATGTTTGTTGGCCTTCGTCATGGCATAGTGTATGGTAGCTATTTGTTGCTTTTCTGTTGCATAGATATATGCATTGGTTTGGGACAGTCGCACTACTATTTTGGCCTTCGTCATGGCATAGTGTATGGTAGCTATTTGTTACTTTTCTGTTGCATAGATAGATACGTTGGTTTGGGACAGTCATACTACTATTTTGTCCTTCGTCAAGGGTATGTATGGGTGGGTTCAAATTAACCTGGACAATGACGGGTAGAACTTGACATGTGACTTATGATATGTTGGCCTTCGTCAAGGTCATAAGAGCATGGGGTAAAAATCACATCGGGAGTTTCAAACATACAGGAAACTTGCCAGGCATGCGCATACCTTCTGGAGTGTGATAACGTGAGTGGATTCCATCAAATTATCATAAGATGATAGTTGGATCCCGATACCCATTGATGAGTTGGTTTACTTCTCGGGTGATTTTAGATGATCCTGACTAATTCTTTTTTCAGGTATGGAGAAGAATTTGAGGATACAGTGGGAGACATCCTGATTAGATAAAATGATTATCATTCTGATTTAGGTTGGAGTGCACGCTAAGTGTTTCTTTTCTCTCTCTCTTTGGCAGCGACCATGTCCCGACCCTAGACTATAACTCAGTAACCATGTTAACCGGACCTTCTTAAAACATTGACTTCTGGATTGTCAAAGTTGCATATATCATTGCCACTCCCACTTTTACCCTTTGATTTTCTCCGGAACATTCCGTATCACTACGAAGATCCGCATTTATTGGATATGACCATCGTATAGTCATATACGAACTCGAAAAAACTTGTTTCAGATTCGAGGATGGTTTCCGGTTCTGGAGAAATTGATTAGGACTATTCAGTTGTCTTTTCCTTTTACCTTCTCTTAGGTTGTGAGGGCTTCTAGGATTAGGAGAGGGTACACCAATTGCGCTTATTGGACAGTCTTCTTCCAAACTATAGGCAGGTGCCGAAAGGTGGGGAAGGGAGAAAACCAATTAGCCTAAGTGTGGTGTACAGAAGATAATAAGTAAAGACAAATAAAGGGATTAGAAAGATAGCAAAGTAAAATGCGACTGCTATCATTCATGACCAAACCGCGTAGTTCATCGCCACTCTTACTTCATCTTTGCATTTGTCCGGTTCAGGAGAAATAGAATAAGATTTATTCAGTTGTCTTTTATCTTTACCTTCTCTCAGGTTGCGAGTACTCCTAGGATTAGGAGAGTACACCTATTACGCTTATTGGACAGTCTTCTTCCAAAGCATAGGCTGGTGCCGAACGGTAGGGAAGGAAGAAAACCATTTAGCCTAAGGGTTGTGTACAGAAGGTAATGAGCAAAGACAAATAAAGGGATTTGGAGAGATGGCAAAAGAAATTTACGGTTACAGTCAGGAATATGGATAATGGAAGAGGCATTACTAGGAATACCCAGATACCCTTTCGAAACATTTTAATGTTTCAGTTTCACCATACGTTGTTAATTGAAAACTAATTTCCTAATTAGATCTTTACTTTAGGGTATGTATTTACCAGACTTGATTCTCACATTTGTATGGTTTTACAGATGATGAGTGGAAGTAAGTTATTGGGAATCGGGTGATTATATTCTCATTATATCGGAATTCGTTGTAATTGGTGATATTTGAGGAGATCGCTTAAGTTTTGCCTGATGGCAGATATTTGGTTTTGAATATCCATTGTTATGCACCAATTTCAAACTGATATATCTGTACGTTTATTTTATAAAGTGAGATATAACTTTTTGAAATTATGTCCATGACATTTACCTATATCAGTTGATGGTTAGGTAAGCAGCATTAAACAGCGGTGTAATTTTTCTTAGCCATAGTACAGTTTTCAACCTACGACACACAGGGTTTGAGTTATTGAACTCAGGGGACTTATACGAAATATTGTATGTTTTCCAGTGTCCATTAGGACAAAGGGGTTGGTTCTCGTACTATATTCTGTTTACTTGTGACTTCTCCAGTTTTAGACAAGTATTTCGTAGAAATAAAAGTTCCAAGTTTTGAGAAGTTATAGGTACAAGAATAAAGTAGAGGACCACGTGTTGCAAGTATCGGGATTCTTCGAGATGATCAAAGATGTAGATACTTGTGTTTGGTATTCAGTTGATAGTAATGGTTTTGAGAACTTGCTTCTCTTTCAGGTTACTCATATTTGGATTCACTCCTAAGTTGAGTAATACTGATCGGCCTCTCTCCATTTAATTAACATGCACTGAAGATAGCTGCATGATTTGAATCTGGTTCCAATTAAATCAGTGCCTCTGTTTCTATATTGTATATAGAATGGTTCATATCTTAAGGTATATGGAGTTGTCCGGCTTATGTTTAAAACCAGACTCTGGATGACTCAAGGCACATTTTTGTAATGGCAGTTTGTGGGTTATCCCGGGCTATGACGTGGGTTAACTTTCTACCATCTGGATGATCAATAGTGATATTGTTCTTGACTCGCCACAGTTTTAGTAAAATGGATTTTTTTTTCAGAAAACAGTAGTGGGAGTATGGTAGAACTGGAAGTGATTCCAAAACTACAGAAGATTACTGAAAATTTAAATAGAACCTAAAGATTCAATCGGGTATGACATTCCATTAGACACTCCGCAGATATGGTGGGTAATCTCAGGCTCCCGTGAGGTACTTCGGTATCCTCAAAGACAGTGACAGGGAGGTTCTTGTTTACCCAGACCTACCATTAATGTTGTTCTAGACCATGGGACCCGGCATGAGGATGGGTATAGCGTCGTTCTAAACCAGCTTTAGAAGTGCACGTGTATATGACTCAAATAGAGGGTTGTTGTAGTCAATGGGAGCAGCGGAAGCATAGTGGACAAGTAGCTTGTGTCTATTTATAGACTAAAACAGATATAACGGAGATAGATCATCTATTTTTGATGTAACAGTCATAGGCTTTGACTTCATCAGAATAGGAGATGGATTTGTTAAGAAGGTAGTAGGGTGTAATTTCCTGGTATTTGGATGACATGCACATTGTAGGAAGTGAAATTCCTATACTACGATAGGTTATACTGTGGTTGTCACACAGTAGTTTCTCCACATAGTGTTTGAATATTATATCAGGCATTCTGGTTACTAGATTTATGGTTTTTGATCTAGATTTGGGTAGTTTCCCAATTTGGGTACTTTGACAGTATTCCAAAGGTGTTTTAGAATGGACGACTCCTGGCATGGTGGTGAACTTGCAGGTGATGGATTCACCCTCTCTAAAGGTGTCTTACAGACTAAAGAGGAGAGGGATGTTTATGATTGGCATATCACTTGCTTAGGCAATTGAGTCAATCATGAGATGTCAAGTACCACACCAGATGTTGTTTTTGCACTAGATGCAATAAGTTGATATATTAATCCAATCCTGGAGAAACGTTCGGAAGCAGTTTTTGAACATAAATGGATGTTCTAGGGATTTGGTAAAGACAGCCTTTTTCGGGAGACGGTTATCATTCCAGGCTTCCAAGGTGACCTGAATGACATATTGACTGTCAGAGTTATAGTTTTCCCTCTGACGAGGGGCAGTTGTTTGGATAGGTGGTCCAAGCGGATACTGAGAGAGGTATGGCGCAGGATACTGATTAAATTCAGTTGACGATACAGTCTAAGAAGTTTGCTGGATGTGAGTATACGACACCGCAATAATTAGCCTTAAGTGCAAGTGGGAGATTATTGGCTATAGTGCCCTCAAGTCAATTATTGGATCGCAGGCACATGATTGCAATGATTGAGAGATGACCTATACCGGTAGAACAGTCTTACTCGAGATGATAGTATGCTATCTGGTTTGTTTTTATCATCGCGTACATACTTTAGATGACATTACAGATCACTATTACATGTTGATAGGGCCCATTGGATTCTTGCTTGACTACCAGCAGTATGATGGAGATCATATACGTGAGAGTTGGATGGTCTATAAGCACATCCTTAAAGTGTCCATAGTCGTGGGAGTTTCGAGACTGGACATCGATACTCCGAGAGTAGACTAGTGTATACGGATCGAGACCCCGACGAGGGGCGGTGACCGGTCTCACAAGCCATTGGTGTCAGTTGGTTCACCTAAGATGTATACAGTTGATCATTGGGTTATGAGTACACCGGACGAACTCGCCGGGAACATGCTAGTTGGTATTATACCTATTGTCAGATAACAGTTCCCTGGTGACATGTGTACAGGTTAGTCTATCGACCTGAGATCGTCATTTGTCTCGTGTGAGTTCCTACTGTGCTTTGATTACTACCCTACCACGGCTCAAAGGAGTCGTGCAAACATGTTTTAGTTGGTTACAGTCCCGAGCTACATGGAGGCAGTGAGCGGATCGTCAGAGGATTCGTCTCTCCCGGTATTAGGGGTTGATGTCGCGGAGTGCACGGGTTGCCATCACCAGAAATCTTCGGCCGGGATAGACGAGAATTACCGATCTAGGATCGATAGTTTCTTAGTTAGTGATATGTTTCATGCCGACACTAAATATCGCGTTATTAGGGGTCTGACTTTATCCACCCCCTAGACTCGATATGCGATACTCATAGACGAACGGACCGGACTGTACGGATATTGTCACTATCAGGCTCAGTAGGGTTTCAGGATGAGTTCGCTTGTCGGACTCCTTTCGCTCAATGCCTGGGTAGCCGTTACGTACAACTAGTGCCACTGACGTACTTGTGGTTAAACCCACTGCCAGTGTATTGACGATTCTTTAGTGTCCCACACAAAGGGTTTTCCTAGTTCGGGCGAAACGTTATAGAGGCCATATGGTTTTATGGCAGGGTTTGATTATATTCGTGCACTTGTGCACGGATCATGATCGGACGGATAATACTAGTGGGCTTTGGTTTAAGCCAGATCCTAGTATTATATTGTTGAAATATTTTTGTCTCGTTGTATCCGTATTCAGTCGGAATACGGATGCAGGTATGTATATACGGTTGAGGAGTATTCTTGTAATTCGTTACGAGTTTACTTTAGAAGTTGCCATTCTCTTTTTTGTTTAAACATTTAGTTTAATATTTAATTTTTGTAAGAAGTATGAGTCATGTTTTATTGGCTAATTCTTGTACTGCCAAATTCGTGGCCAGCTGGGCAATTCGTGGGCTTTGGATGAGTCATCTCATGCATTAATGGTTTTTTGTTTGGTGTAGGATATTTTGTGGATGTGGTAGATATTTTTGTGAGGGAAAATATGTAGCTGATTTGTGTGTGTGCTATGAAGTTTTTTTTGGGTTGCTTAATTTATCACACACCTCATAACTCACACAAATCAACAGAGAACAATTTCGTTTTGCTCAGCCCATATTTTTTCCTTCACATGCAATTTCTTATGCCTCACACTTCTTCACATCTCTTGGCAGCTTCATTTAACTCTATCCAAATACTTAGGTGCATTGAGACAAAGTATTCACACACTATCTCTATTTCACCTTGGGTATCTAGGATAGCAAACTGGATACTCGAGTTGCTTCGGTTTTGAAGCGGGAGCCTGTATTACTAATTCTCGACGTGGATCATCTTCGACGAGGCAGACCAGAGAGCGAACTTGTTCGAGGCAGCCGCAAGAAGCTTGGGTAGAGGTTGAAGACCGAAGGACATGGATCGATTGGTATAACCTCTATAAATTCCTTTTACAGTTTACTAGTATAGGGTTAATGGTTCGATCCGGGAATCGGGTTCCGTTAGCGCCGGATTTTAAAAGTATTTGTTCCGCGTTTGGCTACGGATTGATGGCCGGGATGCTGGCGTATCCCTACTTGAAAGATCTATCCCACCGGGCGTGCCAGAATATGTAGGATGTTTTTCTTCACCTCATTGAGATGGGGATACGTGCGCGCTTATCAGGTGTAACAACCCTAAATTTTCTGTACAACTTTCTGTAGAATTTTTTTTCAAAATTTAAAGAAAGGGGTACTTTTGCCTGAGCATAAGTTAAATTTTTGTTTTGTTAATTAATTACAAGAAGGATCTTGTAGCTCATTGGTAATACCTAGCATTGCTGAACCAAGCCACCAGAGTTCAAATCTTACACCCCACATTATTTTCAATATTGTTTTATTTTGAATTTTTAGAATACTGAGAGTTTACACGTGCATATCTCATAAAAAACCCACTACATCCTGAAAAGTAACTGTGCCAGAGGGTTAATGGACCGTCGGGGGGGGGGGATTCCGGCCGCCTGACTCGGCCGGAATCGGCCGACTCGGGCAGCCGCCGCCGGTCGGACTTGGCCGGACCGCCGAGTCACCAACAGGAAAAGTTTGGCTTTTGGTATTCCCTGCACACCTGTATGGTTTAAATCCCTAGACCGGTAACAGAGACACTTTAAAATCCCAATTACTCCACTTTTAATACATTTTATTACATTTATCATATTTTTACATTTTAACCTTTCACCTACCCTAACCCTATCCTTACCTTATAAATACAACCCCTACACACCCCCTCACTCCAAAATTCTGATCAAAACTCTCAAGTAAATTCCTAAAAGCTTAGCGTACTTTTGGAGTAGCGAAGGGTGAAAGCTTCGGAAATTTTCCGACGACAACCCTAGGAGTTCCCGGCGACGAAACGACGCACCGGCACCTTCTCCCGTTTCCTCTTCCTCATCCCTAACTTCTAAACCTGTAAGTCCCTCTCTGTCTTTTCTATTCTTTTCTAAAAATACGAAATTCCAAAACCCGACGAAATCGGAGTTAATCCGATTTCCGATTCGGTTCTTTCTAAAATTCCAAAATTTTCTTAAATACAATCACACAAAACCCTTACACGTTGACCATTAATCATTAATAAACATGTTGAACAAGTTTCATGGCAATCTATTTCATTTTGTAACTTTCATCGTATTTTTTCACTAAAATACCCTGTAGTTTCATTTCGACATTAAACCATCACAATCTTGCTATACCTTTAAGTAGATCACGAGATAATGACCTACCTCCTCACAACACTCATATGCAACATAGCACAATACTTTTTGAAAATATAGAATACGGGAAAACGAAACCTTTCAAATAAATACCATTTACTAATAAAACCGTTTTCTAAAAGATTAAGTATTTTACAAATCTTTGCAAAGTGCCGCTACAACCCACTTTGGGGAACCCAACTGGGATGGTGCGGATTATCACACATCCCTGGGCTTAGTAGTGCGATATTCAGACCTCCGCAAGGAGCATTCGGTCTCGAAGATTTACAATACGAATATCTTAAGAAAATGAGATTTCTAAAAATATAATATATATTAAAATTATTTTTATATAAATATGTATATATGTATCATTAAAATATCTATTTTGTGATAATATAAATATTCCAACTTTTTCCTAAAAACACAAGAATTACTTTACATTAAAATACCATGAATTTCATACAAGTTCAATGTTACAATTAAATACCATGTATTATGAAAAATAGGTTATTTTCACTAGAAATATCACAAATATAAAATCTACATTTATTACAATTCTAAAGACGATAAATAAACACTTGGGGTGTATTTTGAAAATTATACAAAAGTTTTTTTTACATAAAACCCCCTCAAGCTCTATAAATTACCCTAAGGACCCTAGTAAATATAGGTTTAAGCGGGACCAATCTCTTGAGCTTCGGAGCGCCGGAGAAGTGGGTGCTTGCCTATTTAAGATAGACAACTTAACAACGGTGTTATCAACACGGTAATCGTCTTTGAAAAAGACACAAATCCTGCCGCCCATGTGTAGCGGTTACCGATAACATCAAAACAATCAAGACTTCAATTTATTTTCTAATTAGCTGACTCAGACTGAGTCTTATTAATAATCTGACTTGAATATGATATATAATATTACAATTCAATATGAATCTATGAATCCATATATTCAATCTATTCAATCTGTATTGACCGAACCGAACCATGGATATACTTCCATTTACATGATTCTCCAGTTACATCCATTTACTGATATCATGGTTTCGGCAGGTCATCCAATATACAATCTATATTACAATTCAATTACAAGTTGAAATAAAATACAAACAATACAATCAAGACATTACGGGGTTAAGGGGTAGATTGGTACGGAAGGTGTTAGAAGTGGCACGAGACTGCAACCATAAGACACCTAACCTGTATTCTGTTGCTGTTGTACCGTGGCATAACGGTTCCTTGAGTTCCTGATACCTTAGTCTTCAGGATAAGTGAGACTCCTCTCGTATACACTGGCATCCTTCTGCACCAAGCTACAAACAACAGCGTTAACACTAAATACAACATTATAACAAAATAACACAACTTTAAAAGCTACACCCTCTCTCTTACTCTCTGTCTATTCTATTTCTTCCTTATCCTTGGGACTTATCGAGCGATTTGTTCGCTGACGACATTCTCTTTCTTTCTTCTTTGAATGTCGTCAGGTGATTCGGATCTTTCAGAGATCGAGCTTACTAGCGAGGACTTGGACCAGCTTGTATACGATCCAGAGCTTTAGTTCATTGTACACTTTTATTTCAGTACTTTTCCTTTTTCTGTTATGCCATTGTTTAGGCATTGCTTTTATTCAGTTGTATTTACCTTTCCATGCATTGTACAAAAAGAATGTGAATAAATAAAGTTGTTGTTTGTTATATCTTGTCTCTTATGCATTTACATTTATATTGCTTAGTTACGCTTAGCGTATTTACTTCACAGTAAATACGTAGCGGCCTCGTCGCGTCCTCTGCCCGTACACCGGGAAGCGGGGCGTGACATCAGGTGCATTACAGATTCCCCCTGCCTAGGATAGGCTGTGGTTTATTGATTGTGGGGATCCGAGTCTCCGGCAGCCGCGGACTAAGCTGCCGTTAATTACCCCTCGCATTTTTAGCGATAGAACCTCCGATCGACGGGTCAAACAGGTTATGCGAACTCAATGTGCAGTGTTGTGTTTTCAAGGGGTTTTGGATATATCGGGTGCCCCGCGGAGTTTTTACGGGGGTCCCGCTACCCGAATAGCGGGCTAGGGGTCAAGTGGGGTACAGCCCCCTTGCAGGATGCGGGGCAGTGCCCCGTTAGAAATTTTTTCTAACGGGGACAGTGTTGTGGAGTGTGTGTGTATAAAAAAAAGGGAAGAATAGTGTCCAAAGGAAGCGTGGGTGCCAGCGTCTCATGTACCAACATGCGGGCGCTGGGCACTGGCGCCTCACGCGCTTGGCACGTGGGCGCTAGGCGCTTGGTGCCAGGCATCAGCGACCCACGTTCTTGGCACACGGGTGTTGGGCGTCAACAGGAAAAGGGACTTTGTCCCTGCACTGGGAGCTATGCTCCCGATTTGACTTCTGGAGTTAAACTCCTAAAAAGAGATTAATTTATGGAGTTGACTCCAACAGATCTTGAATGGAGTTAAAATCCTAGAAATCTCTTTAGAAATGATCAAAGGGGTCCTCTTTATTTTTCTCCCCTTTGGCCCTGGATCTTCCCAAGATGGGATTTTTGAAGATGAGTCTCCTTCTTCTTCTCCTCGGTTGACCGGATCTTGGAGAAAGGGGGTGAGATTTAAAAAATCTTCCCTTTTTGAGATCTGATGGAAGATCTGAGCTTCTCTTTGTGTGTTTTGTGGTGAAACTATTTAATTTTGGAAAAAGAAGAGTAAAACTCCTGATTTAATTGAAAAGGGGAAGAATGTTTAGAATCTTGAGGCAGGAGAAGGAGGCACAAAAACCCTAGATTTTTTAGGGGAATGAAAAGTTATTCTTTATTTCATTATCATGTTACTTTATATAGGCTTACAAATTTACATATAACCCCTTAGGCTTTACAAAATAGCATTTTGCCCATCCCATCCCTTATGTAGTCATTTCTTTTGCACATGAGTCATGGGCTTTACAAAAATTTGGGTTTATGCCTATTTTTCTTACATTCATGCCTAAAAAATTACATCAAAATTATTTATTACATGATTTCATTTTGGCATGGGGGAGATTGGCCGCGGAGCTCGACTCGGGCATGGGCCCACTTGATTTGGGCTTGGGCCCACTTGCTTAGGGTTGACTTTGATTTTGACTTGGTCAACCGGTGTGCAATTTTTGACCCCAACACCAACAAAACTGTAAGACTATCCTAAATTAATGCATCTCTATACTACAAAAAATTAACACGTAGTTACCGCATACTATGCCTTGACGGATGCCAACAAATATAGCACGAATATTAGGCACTACCTATCTGAAATGACGGAGGGCTACGGCTAGTTTCTGGAGAAAAAAACCTTTAACGTAATGAATTTGATATCGTTGAAAGAACTCGAGTGGTTTTACAAATGTATAGTGGCGCAAATTTTTGCCAAAGAGGTCACACCCTGTACAGAGATCTAGGATCTTTTCTCATGGAATGAGGTGCAGGATATTCCTAACCGAATACCACGATGCAAAACAAAAGAATCGACTATAGTGAACTTATTACAGTGACGCAAACTTTTACTTAAGAGGTCACTCCCCATGAAGAGATCTCAACTTTTGCCTCGTCGAATGAGGTGCAAGATATTCATGACCGAATACCGCTGTGCAAACCCAAAAGAAACGACTGTAATGTCAATTTTAAAACAAGATCTGTTCCCGCAACATCATTTTGGTTTTTTTTCCTCGCATTAATAAGAATTAATGCAGTCCCATCAATTAATTATATCATGCCAGAAATAAAAGAAAATAGACATGCACATATATACCATCCGCATTCACCACAGGGTCCCGGGACTTCATTTTAAAGTTACTTAACTTACGGCAGGGCGGGGATAGGACTAGCGGATGCAAAACATATATAGCGTCAACAAAATATATATATGATATATACAAACATTCGTATCACTCATGATATCAAGTAATATCACAGAAGCATCACAACAGAATCAAATACAGTATAGAAATTCGGATAATCTAGGAAAAGTATATTTTAATGGAGCCAAATATGAAATGCAATTTTCTGGTCGTGTGGATAGCCCGTAGTATCAGACCCTAAACCCCTACAAGTACGGCAAGCTACCTACCAATCCTAGATGTGAGGCAACCCCAGTCAACGAAGTGAGTGGGTCACCCAGCACTTCCAAGATCCGATGACTTGGGCACCCCTCCGCGGGTCAATCCTATGCTCCCTACAAGTGTGGCGAATAACCTGCCAATTGTAGAGTAAGGCACCAAGGACTCAACGCCATGATATGGAGGCTCATTGCCCTTTAGAACCCGTCTACTTGAGCACTCCGCCGTGGGATAATCCTAGTGCATGTAATGAAAACCTGAATATACAACGGTGAATACATCCGCAATCTAGACGCGCCCTAAAGAATAATACAAGCCGTGATGAGGCAGTCCACATGTCGGACGCTCGTCATGAAATATGAATGTACATTACATCATAGAGAATTACATCTAATACTACATATATCGGGCTATCCATCGCGACAAATCCAACATAACTATAACCAACAAGCAATATCCATCATAGAACCTGCAAACTTGCAAGTATCAATTTCGTAACCTCGTCTAATTGATACATATAGTAATTAGACAAAGTTTTTATAAGTCCATGTCGCGCACCCTACGTGTCCGCGGGAAGGCGGAATTTTCAATTTTTTTTTTACAAAGCTCGCAACACGGACTTGAACTCCAGGATCGATGCTAAACCCTAGCTGACAAAATACTGTGTGAGGTTTAACTACTCAGATAAAAGTTTATACCTCACGATAGAAGTACTTCGGGTCTTCTTTGCAGTCCTCCTCTTCATTGTAGGCTCCAAGGATCGTAACGGATCGCGGCTTCCTCGAGTCAAATACGATCCACCCGAGAGTTTATAGTCCGAGCTCCAACCTCAACTCCGAGATAACTAGGGCAAGTAGCTTGTTAAACTAGTTTTCATCACCAGAGAGTGAAGATGGAATACTTTGTTTCTTGGAACCTTAGATTTCTCAACTCATGAGAAAATTAGGATTTATGAGAAAAGAAGAAGACTTGAGAAATGAGAGTGAACTTGTGAACCTTGAGAGAGAGCTTGGCTTCCCCAAAGATAAAGAATCAAGTAAATATGATATTTTGGAGATAAATATCTCACAAGCTTAACAAAATATCTATTTTGTCAAGAGTGAGTCATGAGCATGAGTCATCTAATAGCCATGCTAGATTCAATGTCCAAAATCCACCTCATTTCTCCACCCATTTTGTTTTAATCCATAATAGAATTAAAACCCTAATAGGTGTCCCGTTCTAGAAGCTTTCCTGAACTAATTACGAGAATGCCCCTCATCCGTATATACATACCCGCATCCGCATCCGCATTCCGAAGAATACGAATACAAAGAGACGAAACAAATCCATCATTACAATACTAGGATCCGGCTTAAACCAAAGCCCACTAGTATCATCCGCCCGAACATCATACACGCACAAGTGCATGTAAGTGTTCGAAGTCCTGTTGTAAAACCATACGACCTCTACACCTTTTTCCCGATGCAGGGAAACCCTCTGTGTGGGACTCTAAAGAAACGACAGTACGCTGGCAGTGGGTTTAACCACAAGCCGCAAGCGGTACTAGCTGAACGTAATGGCTACCCAGGTATCTGTCGATAAGAAGGCCGATGAGCAAACCCATCCGAACTCCTACCGAGCCTGCATGTGACAATCTCCGTACAGTCCGGTCTACTCGTCTAAGAGTATCGCATATCGGGCCTAAGGGGAGGTAAACGTCAGACCCCTAATAGCGCAATAAGTCGTGTCGGAGTGTAGCCCAGAACACTTTGAGAAACTACTGAAATACTTACCAGTAAACCTCGCTTGCCCTGGCCAGGGACTTTGTGTAATGGCTCTCTAAATACAGCGTGATATCAACCCCCAATACCGGGAGAGACGAATCCTTTCTAATCGCCAATGCCTCCAAGTGCTTCGGAACTGCACCCAACTACTACCTGTTTGCATGACTCCTTTGAGCCGTGGTAGGGTAGTAATTAAAGTACAGTGGGAACACACTCGAGGTGAAGTAGCAATGTCAAGTCGATGGACTAAGCTGTACTCATGTCACCTGGGAACTGCTACCTGACGATAGGTATAATACCCACCAACAATTCCCAATGAGTCCTGTCTAGTGTACTCATAACCTAATGAGCACCTGCATACTATCTCCAGTACGACGTACTAATGGCTGTGGGACAGACCATCTCCCTTGCTGGGATGAGAAGAGTATACATTAGTCTATCCGGAGTATCGATGCCCGTGTCGATATTCCTACGACTAGAGACCGGTATAAGGATGTGCTTGTAGATTACCCATCCCCCACTAGTGTGACTGCCATCACAGCGCTGGTAATCAAGCAAAGATCCTAAGGGCTCTACTAATATGTATAAGCGATATGCTAAAAGAAACACATGCACATATTGAAGTAGAAACAAACGAAGTAGCATACTACCATTTTGAGCAAGACTGTCAATACAACTGTGAATATCCCAAGTTTCCATTAAGTAATATACAAACCATTATGATACAATAATGGCCTTTAGGGCATACATCACTAACAATCTCCCATTTGCACTAGGGCTATGTACAGGCATATCGCAGACCTACCATCTTGATCAGCCTCTCGAACTGTGTCTGAGGGATGGCCTTCGTGAGTGGATATGTAGTGTTATTCTTCATATCTACTCTCCTCAGCTCGATCTCTTAGCGATCAAAGATCTACCTGATCAGGTGGTACCGCCTTAAAATGTGTCTGGACTTCTGATGGGACCTGGGTTCCTTCGCTAAAGCTATAGCACTGTTGTTGTCACAATACAAAGGTATTGGATCAACAATGGTCGGAACCACCTGAAGTTCTTTAAGGAACTTCTTCATCCAGACAGCTTCTTTTGCGGCATCGCAAGCAGCTATGTACTCCGCTTCCATCGTCGAGTCAGCAACGGTGTCCTGTTTGGAGCTCTTCCAACAGACCGCCCCTCCATTGAGGGTAAAGACATAACTTGACATGGACTTGGAGTCATCCTTGTCACTCTGGAAGCTGGAGTCAACAAAGGCCTCGATCTGGAGGTCTTTTCCGCCATACACCAAGAACATCTCCTTAGTCCTTCTCAGGTACTTGAGAATGTTCTTTACTGCTATCCAGTGCTTCTCCTCTGGGTTTGACTGATACCGGCTTACAACGCTCAATACGTATGCTACATCTAGTCTAGTACACAATATTATATACATTATAGAACCTACCGCAGATGCGTAGGGTATAGTTGAATGTGAGTCCTTTCCAAATCAGTCTTTGGAGATATTTCTTTAGAGATGGTGATTCCGTGAAAAGCCGGTAGATTACTGCACTTTGAATCTTCCATACCGAATCTTTTCAGTATGGTGTCTATGTATCTTAACTGTGAAAGTCCAACTATCCATTTAGATCTATCACGATAGATCTGGATCCCCAGAATGTAGGAGGCATCACCCAGGTCCTTCATGGAGAACCTCTGTGACAAGAATCCTTTGACTGATTGTAGTATAGGAATATCATTTCCTATCAAGAGAATGTCATCCACGTAGAATACCACAGTTCTCCCTACAATCTTACTGTAAATGCATGGTTCATCTAGATTTTTGATAAAGTCGAATTCTTTGACCGTCTCATCAAAACAGATGTTCCAACTCCGCGATGCCTGCTTTAGTCCATAAATAAACTTAAGCAACTTGCACACTTTACCGCTGCTCCCACTTTGAATGAAACCCTCTGGCTTATCCATATAGACGCACTCTTCCAAATTTCCATTTAGAAAAGCAGTCTTTACGCCCATCTGCCAAATCTCATAATCATGGAAGACATCAATGGCAAGAAGAATCCGAATGGATTTGAGCATAGCTACTAGAGAAAAGGTTTCATCATAGTTCAAACCAGGTCTTTGACAAAAACCCTTTGCAACAAGTTTATTCTTATACGTTTTAACCTGTCCATCTACACCAATCTTCTTTCTGAAGATCCATTTGTAGCCTACGAGTTTTACCCCTTCTGGAGCAATGTCCAAAGTCCATACTTTATTGGTGTACATGGACTCCATCTCAGCCTGCATTGCATCCAGCCATTTTACCGAGTCGCCGCTCTGAATGGCTTGCTGGAAGCTAGTAGGCTCATCATTGTCAATGATGCAATCCTCTCAATCCCCGTCTATGAGAAAACCATAGTATCTGTTGGGCGGATGAGACTGCCTACTACTTCTGCGGAGTGGCACGGGGATGTCCGATTCTTCTGAAATCTTTGGTTCTACCAAGCTTTCAGTAATAGCTTGTGGTTCTAGAATTTCTTCCAGTTCTATTGCGCTCCCACTTTTCTGATTTTCTAAAATTCGGCTTCCAAGAAGTGGGGATGTTGAGAAACAAAAACCTTTTGTTTCTCTACGTAATATAAAAGATACCCCTGGAGTTCTTAGGGTATCCTACAAACTTACACAGTACCGAGCGTGCCTCGAGCTTTTCCGCATGCTGTTTTTTTACAAAAGCTGGACATCCCCATGTCTTAAAGTATTTAAGACAGGGTTTCTTCCCACTCCACATCTGATATGGTGTGGTAGGCACTGACTTAGTAGGAACTTTTTTCAAAAGATATGCAGCTGATTCTAGTGCATAACCTAGAAGGATCGCGGTAACTCAGCTTTACTCATCATGGAACGAACCATATCTAATAGGGTTCGATTCCGCCTTTCTGATATACCGTTGTGTTAAGGTGTGTATGGAGGAGTAAGCTGAGAGAGAATTCCATTCTCTTTTAGGTAGTCCAGAAACTCGGCAATTAAGTATTCATCACCTCGATCAGATCTCAGTGTCTTCATACTTTTGCCTGTTTGTTTTTCCACTTCATTCTTGTATTCCCGGAATTTCTCAAAGGTCTCGGATTTATGCTTCATCAAGAAGATATGTCCATACCTAGAGAAATCATCCATAAAAGTAATGAAATATGAATAACCACTTCGTGCATGTGTAGACATTGGACCACACATATCGCTGTGTATTAGTCCTAAGAGCTCGCTCGCTCTTACTCCGTGTCCAGTAAATGGAGTCTTTGTCATTTTTCCCATGAGACAAGATTGGCAAGTTGAATAAGACTGATATTCGAACGGATCTAAATATCCCTCTCTATGTAGCTTCTTCAACGTGTTTCATTGATGTGACCCAGTCTACAGTACCATAAGAAAGCCTGATTTAATTCCGGAGACTTTCTTTTAAGTGTGTTCTGGACACTTAAAACCTGAGCTTGATTTAATACGTATATACCGTTATCTAATGTACCTGACCCAATCAGATCTTGATTTAGGTGGATGTGGACCATATCGCTTACAAATGTAAAATCATATCCTTCCTTAGAAAGTAAGGATACAGATATAATATTATAAGCTAGACTAGGTATATACAAACAGTTACGTAAAATCAATATCTGTCTATTAGTCAATCTTAGGTGATATTCCCCTGTGGATTCAGCGTCTACGCTCATTCCGTTAGCAACCATGAGAGTCATATTATCTACCTTGATAACTTTACGGTTTCTCAAAGCCTGTAATGAATTACAGATATAAGATCCTGATCTGGTATCTATTATCCAGGAAGTAGAGTTAATTGACATACAGTTTTCAATTATAAACACACTCGAAACCGAAGCCACAACGTGCTTCGAATCCTGGCTTCTGGTTTTCCAAGCCCTACAATCTCTCTTCCAATGTCCTTTCCCGTGACAATAGGAACATACCTCTTTCCCTACTGTTAGCCCTAAAATTTTTGCCTTTTCCTTTCCCTCTAGCTTGCTGACACCGCCTATCTGCTTTGTGGAGGTCTTCTTCTTCTCACCCTCGGTTTTCGCCTTGGATCCAGAAGAGGAAGATTCCACAATAAGCTGTGCGGGTGTCTCCCTGGTTTCTTTCAGGGTGCCCTCAACTGGAAGTATAACTTTCTTCCCCTGAACATAAGTAAATGGTAGGGACCGTAGAATCAAGTCAGTATGTGACTCGTTCTTCAACATGGTCTCTAGGTCCGTGAGCTCATCAATATAGCTAGTCATCATAAGGACGTTGTCCCTTACAGATGACCCGACAGCCAACCTCGCTTGAAGCAATTCCTTCAAGATCTCATATCTTGCGATACGAGATTGCTCTCCATATAAATCTTTGTTATGGAGTAGATGGAAGTTAAGTCCATCTTCTCGTGCTGCCTTTGGTTTACACCATCTACTGAGGCCAACACAAGGCACTTGGCATTCACACTGTCTTTTTGGATGTCTTACGGATATCAATATCCGCGACTGTGAAAACTGGACCCGAGACGGCGGGGGCTTGAGTAGTAAAGAGGTGTCCTAGCTTGTTATAGGTAATGGACATCTGAACAGACCTTTGTCAGTCATTATAGTCAGATTCAGTCATTTTATTATCTAGATGTAACCTAGTCTTGGTCACTGCGTCGCTACAATTAAGAGAGAGAGAAGAAAACACTTAGCATGATACTCTTGCAAGTTTAGATTGGTTTTTAATTTATCTACACAGGATGGCTCCCACTGTCTCTCGGATCCTTCCTCAAATCATAAAAGAAGAATTAGTCAGAATTGATCTCACCGTACAATTCTTGCTTAACCGTTTGGCCAGGCTAGTGTCGGTACTTCGAGGGAGGTTTTACGACGCTTTCACGAAGTTCCTTAATTAAATAACATCTTTTCCCTGGAGGCATAGCCTCGCTAACACTGTTCTAGACACCTACTTTATTTATAACATTGATCGTTAAGTGAAAATTCTCCCGAGGAGTAGCGGATACTCACAGTAGGATCGGGACCCAAATATCATTGTGTGATAATGCTGAAGGAATCCTACCAACATTATCAAACTCCAAATGGTATGCAGCACTAGCAAATTTCAGATTTTTAGAAACTCCTGATGTGGATTTTTGTCTCATGCTCTTATGACCTTGACGAAGGTAAACAAATCATAAGTCACATGTCAAGTTCTACCCATCATTATCCAGGTTAATTTGAACCCACCCGTACATACCCTTGACGAAAGTCAACAGGATAATACGACTGTCCCAAACCAACACATCTATCTATGCTACATATGAACACCCAGCAGTTACCAATCACTATGCCTTGACGAAGGTCAACAAACATAGCATGAATACTATTGAATATTCATATGAAATGGCGGAGGGCTACGGCTGGTTTTGGTAAAACCTTGAACGTAGTGAACTTGATATAATCGAAAGAACTTGATAGCTTTTAAAAGGAGTGGTTTAGGCTCCGCATTTAAAAGTCTGCTATTTTGAAAAAACCGAGTGGTTTTAAAATTGTTCCGACGATTCAACTTTGGTTTATTTGCTTTGCATTAATGTAATGAAGTCCCATCATTTACACCTATCATCACAGAAAAAGACGAAAATACCACGTCCACTTATGCCATCCGCATTCGCCACTGGGCCCCGTCTAACACCGTTACTTAACTAATGCCAGAGCTGGGGCTAGACTAGCGCGTGCGAAAAACATAAGCAACGTCTACTATATAGCATATATATAATAAACATTCGTTTGACGCAATAATAGGCATTTCAGATCACAGATGAACATATTGGATATACTAGGAATTCCGTATTTCGTTCAAGCCTGTAATGAAAGACGTATTCTACGGTCGTGATGAATAGTCAAACCCCACCCCAAACCCCTACGGGTGCGGCAAACTACCCGCCAAATACCCGAAGTGATGCAACCTCCCTCATCAAAGTGAGTAGGCCACTCGATACTTCAAAATACCCGGTAGTTTGTGCACCCCACCTTGGGTCTATCCTAGGAGCAGAAAACAGTAAAAGAAATAATATACAACGGTGGCTACAATCTCAACCCGGATGTGCCCCGCAAAGTAGTATTATATCACTTTACAATATTACATCGAATGAAAGAATGAAAAACCCTCATCTCACATTCCCGGCTATCCATTCACGACGATCCAATAAGTTCATATACACAAACCTCTAGAACAACAATACATATATGTGCAAACCCGACTAATCGATGACAACAACAACAACACCTAAGCCTTTTATCCTAAGCATATAGGGTAGGCTAACCCCGACTAATCGACGTATAGCAATTAGTCGACGTTTCCAAACACATATTTCACAACTTGAAACTTGTTAAACGACATTAAAACCGCGACTTCGAAACACTCCATATTGCCACAGAAAAAAGATAACAGTATGTCCAAAATTGGCAAAAAAAAAAACAACACCAGAGACCTTAGATCAAAGCAAATAGAACACAGATGAAAATTCAAGTCATATCACCAAAATTAACCAGGCGAGGCCGGGAATTTTCCCAATGTGGCCGGTCAAAACATGATGAAAATGGCTCGAATTTGGTGTGTGTTCATGTCATAGTAAGTAGAGCACTCTACAATTGTTTAAAAAATTTTAGAGCCTCGGAAAAATTTGACAGAAACTTGAATCTTTGTCTCGATGTTTCGGAGTTATTTCTGCTTTGTAGTTTTAAACTTCGTATAAACTATTAGCTATGGTTTAGTAGGCTCTGATACCACTGTAAGTCTATGTCGCGCACCCCGCGTGTCCGCGGGAAGGTGGAATTTTCAAAAAATGATTTTACAAAGCTCACAATACGGACTTGAACTCCAGGATCGATGCTAAACCCTAGCTAACAAAATACCGTGTGAGGTTTAACTACTCAGATAAGAGTTTATACCTCACGATACAAGTCCTTCGGGTCTTCTTTGCTGTCCTCCTCGTCATCATAGACTCCAAGGATCGTAACGGATCGTGGCTTCCTCGTCGGCTTCCTCGAGTCAAAGACGATCCACCTGAGAGTCTATAGTCCGAGCTCCAACCTCAACTCCGAGGTAAATAGGGCAAGTAGCTTGCTAAACTAGATGACCTAGATGATGTAGAGAGTGAAGATGGAATACTTTGTCTCTTGGAACCCTAGGTTTCTCAACTCATGAGACAATTATGGTTTATGAAAAAAGAAGAAGACTTGAGAAATGAGAGTGAACTTGTGAACCTTAAGAGAGAGCTTGGTTGCCCCAAAGATAAAGAATCAAGCAAATATGATATTTTGGAGATAAATATCTCCCAAAAAAATATCTCACAAGCTTCACAAAATATCTATTTTGTCAAGAGTGAGTCATGAGCATGAGTCATCTAGTAGCCACGCTAGATTCAATGTCCAAAATCCACCTCATTTCTCCACCCATTTTGTTTTAATCCATAATAGAATTAAAACCGTAATAGGTGTCCCCTTCTAGAAGCTTTCCCGAACTAATTATGAGAATTCCCCTCATCCGTATATACATACCCGCATCCGCATTCTGAAGAATACGAATATAAAGAGACGAAACAAATCCATCATTACAATACTAGGATCCGGCTTAAACCAAAGCCCACTAGTATCATCCACCCGAACATCATACGCACACAAGTGCACGTAAGTGTTCAAAGCCCTGTCGTAAAACCATACAACCTCTACACCTTTTGCTTAATGCAGGGAAACCCTCTGTGTGGGACTCTAAAGACTCGACAGTACGCTGGCAGTAGGTTTAACCACAAGCCACAAGCGGTACTAGCTGCACGTAATGGCTACCCAGGTATCTGTCGATAAGAAGGCCGATGAGCAAACCCATCCGACTCCTACTGAGCCTGCATGTGACAATCTCCGTACAGTCCGGTCTGCTCGTCTAAGAGTATCGCATATCGGGCCTAGGGGCGGTAAACGTCAGACCCCTAATAGCGCAATAAGCCGTGTTGGAGTGTAGCCCAGAACACCTTGAGAATACTGAAATACCTAACAGTAAATCTCGCTTGCCCTGGACAGGGACTTTGTGTAATAGCTCTCCAAACAGCGCGATATCAATCCCCAATACCGGGAGAGACGAATCCTTTCTAACCGCTACTGCCTCCAAGTGTTTCGGGACTGCATCCAACTACTACCTGTTTGCACGACTTCTTTGAGCCGTGGTAGGGTAGTAATCAAAGTATAGTGGGAACACACTCGAGGAGAAGTAACAGTGTTAAGTCGAGGGATTAAGCTGTACTCATGTCACCTGCGAACTGCTACCCGACGATAGGTATAATACCCACCAACAATCCCCGATGAGTCCTGTCTAGTGTACTCATAACCTAATGAGCATCTGCATACTATCTCCAGTACGACGTACTAATGGTTGTGGGACAGACCATCTCCCCTACTGGGATGAGAAGCGTATATACTAATCTACTCCGGAGTATTGATACCCCATCTCGATAATCCTACGACTAGCGACCTGTATAAGGATGTGCTTGTAGATTATCCATCCCCCACTAATGTGACTGTCATCACGACGTGGTAATCAAGCAAAGATCCTAAGGGCTCTACTAATATGTATAAGCGATATGCTAAAAAAACACATGCGCACATTGAAGTTGAAACAAACAAAATAGCATACTGCCATTTTGTGCAAGACTGTCAATTCAACTGTGAATATCCCAAGCTTCCATTAAGTAATATACAAACCAGTATGATACAATAATGGCCCCTAGGGCATACATCACTAACAGTTTTACCAAATGTTATGACACATACAACCATCACAAAGCCTACGACAATTGAATACCACGCACAAATAACCAACACTTCAATTTTCAAAAACACCGAAAATCAAGTGTGCTAAAAACCGGCAAAAATTCCATGCTAAAACCCACTTCGGAAGTCTGAAATGAGCTCGGATTGAGCCAAAACTTCACGGAGGACCCCGGCACGAAATTAACGTCGACCCGGAGGCACCTATAGGGGTACCTACCTCTTAGGACATTCTAAGGTGGCCATGGGGTTGAGCCAAACCCGAGCCTCCTCAAGTAGGCAGGGCTCGGGAGCCCAACCCCTAAGGCCATCTTAGGGTGGTCTCGGGGGTGTGGGCCCTCCCTAGGTTCCTTCAAGGCGTTCCCATGGTTTCCACGCACCTCTCTGTGGCTTCTCGGTTCAAACCAAAAGCCCGCAGGAAGTTAAAACATCAAAACAACTTTAAATTCTGGTTTTACTGCAGTTTTTGTAGGGTAAAAACCAGCGGGATTCGGGAGTTGTATCTATCTAGTTTAGGGTGTTTGGAAGGTTCTGATACCATTGAAAGTTCTTAGTTCCCTCGCCGCTAACCCGCGGCCAATGCAGAATACGAAAACGAAATTTCTGATGGCGCTAGAAACTTATACCTAAGAATTTAAACCAAACACCTAAACTAGCAAGTACAGAAGGATAGAAATCACAACCTTTGTAGCGTTTTCATTTGCTTCAATTGGGTTGGACTCTAGCATATTCTCAAGAGCTCCGGATCGCGCTTGCAAGCCGGCCTTCCTTCGCCGAAGATGGTCCACCCGGGAGAACCAAGTTCAAGTTTCAACTTCATCAATGAAGTAACTAAAGATTCTAGGTTGCTAATCTTGGATTCTTAGTGATATGTATGAGTGTTCTAGTATTTTTCTTTCTCTTTATCTTCATAATTCTTAACTCATGAGAGGGTTGAAGAAGAAGAAGGAGCCATGGAAGAGAGAGAAGCTAAATGGTAGAATGAGAAAACCCCTTCACAAATTCAAGCATGCTTCGTTTCTTTTGTTAAAAGAATTTTCTCCATTTTAAAATTACAACCATGCTTGAATAGTGTCTGCAAATAAATTAATAATTCATTTTCCCATACCCTTCACCATTTCTTTCTTTCACATCATTTCTTAATTTCTTTAAAAAGAAATTAAAACATAGAAATGAGGTGTTCTCCTTTTAGAAATATTCTTGTATAAACAGAAGAATACGTCCCTGTAAATACATGTCCGTATTCGTATCAAAATATGAATACTCAAGAGATAGAAAAATACAATGAATATAATACTAGAATATACATATCGAAATATATATATATGTAAATTATTAAATCAAAACTTGATTTAATAATCCGGCTTAATTCTAAGACGGATAGTGTTATCATCCGCCCGATTGAAGTCCGTGTGACTAACACACATACCTAATCAGAACCCTGCACGTATCAATACACGACCACTACATCGTTTTGCCTGAACTGGGAAAACCCTTTATGTTGGGACTCTAAAGACTCGTCAATACGCTGGCGGTAGGTTTAACCACAAGCACGTCATCGACACTAGTTGTACGTAACGGCTATCCAGGTATTCAGAAAAAGGAAGGCCGACGAGCAAACTCATCCGTACCCCTACTAAGCCTGTCTGTGACAATCTCCATACAGTCTGGTCACTTCGTCTGAGATAATCGCATACTGTGTCTAGGGGGTGGATAATGTCAGACCCCTACTAACCCGATAAGTCGTGCCGGTCTGAAGCTCATCACCCACTGAGAAACTACTGATATCACATCAATAAATCTCATCCATCTTGGCTAAGGATTTTATGGTGATAGCTGACCCAACACAGCACGACATCGACTCCCAATACCGGGAGAGATGAATCCCTGATGATTGTTCTGTGGGAACTCATACGAGACAAATGAAAATCTCAGGTCAAAAGACTAAGCTGTACTCATACCACAAGAGAACTTCCATCTGACGATAGGTATAATACCATTATGATGGCGTTCAAATACGTGTTTTCATATCTTATGGCGATAATGAAAAATATCTTATTATCGGCAGTCGTATAATACCATTATAATACCACAAAAGAACTTCAATCTTTGAACTTCCATCGCTAATGTAGTGGGTGACTGGGTGCAAAATAAACGGTTGCCGATAATAAGATATTTTTCATATTTTCACACACAAAATCAACGGTGAAAAAATTATTAAAATCATTTGGAATTTGGTACGTCAACATATTATAGGACGTGAATGAAGATGGTAGAAGTCGATCGTAAGAAAATTTAATGAATTGTTGATCTTTTTCAATGCCATAGGAGGAAATTCTCTCTTATGGCATCTGAGATTTCGTTCTCACTTAACAAAATTATAGATTCGAAATCGATTATATATGAATCGAATAAAATGTTTACACCAAAGATATTATTTGTAAAATATTGTTGGTAGAAAATCAATAAACAATGCTACGAAAACAATCATGCAATCACACTATGTAATACCGACGAAATAACAATAAAATAAAATACATGAGAATAAATAAGAATCAAAACACAAACCAGAGAGACATAAAGAATTTGTCAACGGGATTCAGCTACCGTATGGCTAGTCCCCGGCAGAGCAGAATATGCAAACGTCTACTAAATTCTTGAATCAGAGTTTACAAACAACTCTAAAAATTTCTCTCAAATCTCTCTATTAATCATCACTTTCTCAATACAATGATCTCTCTCTCAATTAATTCACCTTGTGAAATTAATTTAATGGCTACAACACCTTAATTTAGCCACAACTTGCCTCAGCATGTTCCAAGCTCTCTGTTGATTGATTTTTATAATCAATAATTCATTGGGGGCATAGAGAGTTCTTCAAATCAACAATAGTTTTTATTCGGCCCCACCTTATTGCTAAAGTAGTAATATTTGTTCTTGAACATCCATTATAATTCATGTAATATTGGTGGAATATTAATAAAGTTTTATAGTTGCACTTAATAATTTATAATGTTTGTATTCTTATTTATTTATAATTGTTATAATATCCTTCGAAATTATATTGTTAGATCATGCACTGTGATGAGTCATTTGCATGAATATATGATCTAATTTAGTAATTTCTTAAATTGAGTACTTAACCTAAAACTAGCAAAAGATAGCTAGAGTTATGATGGGTTATCATGCATGACACTGACATGTGAGATACGGTGACGTGTCTCAATTATCGAGAATAGAGATTCTTCAGGTGTATGTCATGAGCGCATATAATGATATGTGTAGTACATGACCATATTTGAATTCTCTAGGATATGTCACCTATAGAGATGGAGAATTCAACTGTTACATAATCCCTTTGACTTGATATTGTAGTTTTCGATTTGTTGAAAAGTAAGTTTTGATATGATAGTAAATCTTGTCGTTTAGACAGGAACAATTAACCTGAAATATTGGGCTGCTTGAATGTATTTAGAAAAACTATAAATATCTAAATAGGATCCAGCATTCTCATACTGATCAGAATAATTAAGTTTACTGTTCAACCCCATAAAAGCATAAAATTCTGATTAGTTATTTTGGAAATTATTTTCAAAATTATATTATTATTATATTTACTTTCAAAAAGAATTTATTGTGTTCATGGGCTATTGAAGTTTTGGGTACGAGCGATTAGGTGATTTTATCCCGCTCAGTTAAAGGACCTAAAGAAAAGTAACCCGGTATTGGAAAGGGTTGCATGTAAATTAATATTAATTATTATCTCACATTAGGTAGAACTTTTATGAAGAATTAGCTTGATGGGAGTTTGATTGTTAAATTAAAATTGTCGATTAATTATAAATTAGTTGAAATTGACAATTAGTTCTCGATGTGAGACCAAATTGGTCCCACCGTAAAGCCTTAAGGTAGAAGAGCAAATAAAAACAAATAAGAGAAGAATTATTATAACACAATTTTTCGTGATTATATTGTTGGGGTGTTTAGTCCTACATCGGTAAAATAGGGAAAAGATATTGTATCACAACCCTATAAAAAGATGGTCGTTACTTGAATAATATACTTGACTCATTTCATGCTATTCGAATATGTATACCTTGTTTATCTTGATCTTTAAATTATTGCATGTACATGAAGACATAATTAGATATTATATGTTTAACATAATATAATTAAATGCTAGACTTGACTTGACCCGAATCACAAATACAACATGATATGAATACTTGAACTTGACATGCATACTTGAAATGTGACATAAATACTTTATCTTGATATGAACTCAATCTTAAAAACTTGATGTATTCATGGATTCGGACAAGACTTGTAAGTCTAACTATAAACTAATATACGCATGGTGTTAGGATAGTTTGAATTGTGAGTCCAATGAAATCTCAAGAGTCTCATGCTAATAATCACGAATACTAACAATCATGAGGGCCCGTGTTTCCTTACTCTTGAATTATAGCCTGTTGAGTTTGAAATACTTTGACGATAGTCGAAGTCCCGTTACTAACTATCATGAGGGCACATAGTTCCTTATCCCTGCATTACAGTCTGTTAGGTTCAAGAACACTCTTGAGATTTGGTTGATACTCATACCTTGAACTTACATTAGTTACTTTTACCCTTTTAGAAAACTTTTAGGACACTTATATTCACTTCTTGTACACTATACCTACACTCCACGACCATATTATACTTGTTTACTATGCTGATATAGTTGACATATACATTACCATTCACGCTACTATACTTATTTACATGTTCATAATTTATATTCATACTATACCATATATCATATTACACCTAACATTTCATTTATATATATCACACCATCCTTTTGGGGACTTACCGACAGTTTGTTCGCTGACGGGCATGTTCCCCGCCGAAAGACGCGCGAAGACACGGCGAACGTCTCGCCTGAATTTCGGGGCAGATGCTAATTGGTGCTATCCGTCCACCTCTCCGAAGATACCAAGTTGATTTATGGCACCATGTATCGAAAGTTTAAACGGATGCGGCCGATGTAGCAGACTTCGTCAGATTCCCCCTCGTTGATGAGGGGTTTTTGATTGTGGGGACGCTCTTCCCTGCAGGCGCAAGCCCCTGCAGTTAATTACGCTGCCACATCGCAGTGACAACTTTCACCTTCTCCAGATGGTCACTTCGTGTCATGAGTGTTTGTTTTGTTTTTGGTTGCCCATGGAATGTATACGGATACTAATTTATGTTGCCGCCGTAGGGCATGGATTAGTCCAAATCCATATTTTCTTAGATTTGGATTTTGGTTTGGGTTTAAGGATACATTAGTCTCATTTGAGACTAAGATCAACTTAAACGTTTGTTAAGGATACGTTAGTCTAATTTTAGACTAAGATCAACTTAACAGGATCATTTAGATCCAACAAAAGAGCATTTGAACTCTATTGTTTAGTTTAGGGATATTGCGGTCGATTACCAGTTTAAGGACATGGTGGTCCAAGGTTAAGGACATCATAGTCCGTGAGTTTAAGGACCCCACAGTCCAAGGTTAAGGACATCATAGTCTATGAGCTTAAGGACCTGATCGCACGCCAAAAGCGTGTCGGATGTTCAAAGTTCTAAAGTTTACCGCGATCAGGACGGTGTCGCTATGCAGCTAGCCGGTTGAGCACGGGTCGATCCACAGGGAGATGGTTGTATTTCCGTTTTTGTTTTAGACGAGTCAATAAAGAATTTGTATGAGTTTGTTCAATCTAACCTATGTGTATTATTTGCAAGTATAAGGTTGTTAAGAAAATGATACGAAATTGTAAGCTAAAGAAATCCGTACTCAAAACCTTTGAGCCGAGTCTTGACCAATTGAAGCTAGAGCAATCGGCAACAACGTGGATTAGGGGATTTAAGCGCGGTATTCGTGGAATACGGCTTATTTACCCTTGTCCTTCCGTTCTTGTCTCTTGCTTTCGCCTCCGGCCAAACCGAACACAACCGGTCGCGGGTAGGAATCACCGTTACCTTGTTAGGGTAGGGTGCTTAACGGAGCGCTTGCGTATCGTTTGGGCGGAGTTCAATGGAAAATACGGGAAAAGGAAATGGGCAAAGAAACGTTAACTTATAATATCGTATTTCTTCTTAACAATAATAATTACAACCATTCACAAAAAGAACCAAAAAGAGAGAACAAAAAAGAACAAAGAAAAGAAAAGATTACAAGCAAGTAATTAAAGTGCATGGTAATAAATTGCAAGTAATTAAAGACAAGAATGAAAAATGCAAGAAAGTAATTACAAGAACCATAGAACTCAAAACAAGAATGGGATCAATAGCCAACCCTTAAACTTGCAAGCTCAATCAAGAGGTTGCAAGATCAAGAGAAGGGTAAAGAACTCATGTGAAATGAAGCACTAAAGAGAGAACAAAATGATACAACCCCTTGAGACCAATGACCAAAGCTTAAACTTGCAAGCTCACTTAAGAGGTTGCAAGATCAAGTTAAGGTAGAGAGCTCAAGGGGGAAGCTAAGCAAAAAGAATGATACAAAAACCCTCATCTTTATTCACATCCACTCAATGCTCTCACTACATTTCCATGGAGGAAGAATGAAGAAGAAGAAGAAGAAGAACTAAAACTACACTAAAGTGGCTAAAATAATGGACCCATGGTTTGGCTCAGTTCTGGAGTATTTATAGGCTGCTTACAGAAACCCTAGGGCAAGAATCTGATATAAAATGAAGTACCCAAACTACCCCTGAAAACTCATCAGATGAGGCGCCCACATGGCCGCGGTTCCGCGGCCGTATAGGGGAGTTGGGTCCTCAAAATTTGTGTGCTTCCCTGGTTCCATTTTTCCTTGTGTTTGAAAACTTCACACTGCACAAAGTCTTCCAGAATATCTTCAGATTTCTTAGTCCAAGATTGCACTCTTTTCTTTACTTTTGACTTTATCTCCCTCGAGCTCCGCGCACCCATTGATTCTTGTGCAGCCCCCCTCGTGCTCTGTGCCTGTCCCAGACACGAATGACCACTGTCATATGTCTTGTCTCAGGAACTGGTACTCGGCACCGGACGGATATGGATGACCGGAACCCGGCTTTTATCTGCTGTCAACAGATGTTCTGTATTTGGCGTAACTATGGAGATTTTGTCTTGATTTGCAATATTTGTACTAGAAACCTGTACTCTGTAAATATGTAACAAACACGGATTAAAAGCACCTACCTATAAACACACGAGCATAAGAATGGACGGTATAAAATGCAGTATTCTGTTATGAACAAATACCCCCAAACTTAACTTTTGCTCGTCCCGAGCAAAACCAATTATTCAAAAAATTAAAATCCTAACCGCACTTTCGCAGGGAACGCGATTGCACTGAGCACGTGCAACAAGCCGTTAAACCTCTAGGTGTCCCTAGTAGGAGGAGTGTTGTCTCCTGAGGGTTTTCAGCGGATAATACCCACAAAATCCTGTCAAGCTAGTGTCATAAGTTAACATTGATTCTACTCCTACAGTTCAGCATTTATGTTAGAAATTCTATCATCCTAAGTTAGAAATATCCAACCCTTATTTTTCACACCTCCTATCTATTTAACCTTAGGTCCTATACGTTCCAAAAAAGTTTAGAAAGATGTTGGTTCTCCTGAGTTTTCCTTCTAAAGTGCGGCCTCAAATCAGGGATTTTTATCAACTTTACAGAAAACACAAGTCTTATTCTTTATTTCTATCTTTTATTCAAACATCGATTGTATACCCCTACGTGTGTGTAAATTTGTACCCCTACACTCGAGAATTCAATTCAAGCTATAGTACCCTTGCCCTAATACCTAATACTACTTCTTTTCATTAAGGATGGATGGATTTGCTCACACACCTTTCATGCGACTATTAATGCTTCTTGAGACACTAACGACCTATTACTGAATGTGTGAACTTTAAAGCGTAAATAGCAGTTTCCAGGTCTTGACTTTATTCTATTTTTCTTTTTCTTTTTCTTTTTCAAGACCGGATATTTTTTCAATATGCTCTTTTAGTGTTTAGCTTTAAATACCGTTTTTTCTTTCATACTAGGCTTTCAGGCAAGAGTATTTCTAGGTATCCTCTACTATCTCAAGTTTCAAGGTGCGTGTATGTGCAGTTTGTAGGGTATATACTTTCTAAATTTGAACTCAAGAAAAGAAACTATTTTTCAGACTTATCCTTCAGTAGAGCATCAATACTTTCCCTTCATCTTGACTTAACTAAAGAACTGAACTCAAGATTACCTATTTCTCAAAAAAAAAAAACTGTAAGGACGTATACTTACCAAGTTTAAACAGAATGAGGGTTATTTTTAGGGTTTTCAATTCCTAAGCCTAGAATTTAGTTATTTCTATCATATTAACTAATCTTTCGGAATAAAGATCTAAGTTACCCTATTAGCTAACTTGACAACAAAGTATTTATATTTTTGGAAATTTTTTGATTTTTTGTGGGTTTTTAGTAAGGTATGCAAATGCAAAATATACAAATGAATGCGAAGGAAGAAAGCTTACCGAGCACACCCCCAAACTTAAACTTGACAGTGCCCTCACTATCAGGCTATACCAAGAGGGTCAAAATTGTCGGCGCTCTCCTTAAAAACAAATTATATACAAAACAAAAAGGAAAACAAAATACATACAAAAAAAAGGTTCCCCCCAAACTTAAGTAAAACAGTGTTTCCACTGTTTAAGCGGTGAAATTCAGGATTAGGGGGAAAGAAAACAGTATCAAGCTATACAGGGCCTTACACAGGCCAAAGGTGAGTACCAACCATTCAAAGATTTATCTCTATAATGTGCTGGTTGGTGAAAGAATGCGGAGAGGTAAGAATTGGAGAATACGCGAGACCGTATGGAGATAGAAGTGGTATACGGTCTCGGTGTATGAGAAGAAGAATGGTGAAAGGGAGAAAGAAGTGGAATACGAACTTGAGGGTGAAAATGGATTGAATAAATTAGTACAATCTGTCATGATCGATGTGAAAAAATGGATTGTACTAATCTATCAATATGGCAAGAAATTGGGTCAAATCCCTCAAGATTCGTGAGAAACCATGGGTACGCCGAACTCGGTAAACCAGACATATGAAATGAAAGTGAGACGGGTTCTTGTAAGGTCGGACCGATGGAAAGGATGGGGGTAGGTGATTGAGGAAGGTTATCGGTTAAAGGTTCAGGAGGGTGTACACAGTCAATGAAAGGAACATGATTAATTAGAAAATCCGACTCATCAATTAAAACTGGTTCATCCTCAATACTATCCTCAATATTCTCCTCAAAATTCAGCTTATCCATGCAATTTTCATCAAAATCAAGACGTATATGGGGTTCGGGAAAAACATTTAATGACTCGGGATGATGAATTGGAGAGAAAAATTCAGCTAAATCTACAGGTTCATCATCCAAAATATTCCCGGCGTCAATATCCTCAATCAAGTGACAATCAATATTCTCAGACATCTCAACAAAAGCATGGATATCAATCAATTCAGGTTCTAAAGTGGAGGTGTAGAGGTCAAAAGGTTTAGGATTGGTTTCACTTGGAAGGAACCCTTCACAATCGGGTAAATCAAACACTACAAAGTCGCACAACTCATTCAGCATTTTATCTTCAATTGATAAATCATGTGGGATACTCGATAGACTTTCAAAACAGGAGTTGTGGGATTCAATTTGGGACGGGTAGATTTGATTTGGAAGGGGGTACATCTCACTCTCTCCACTCAAATTCACAGCCTGTCCTACCGCTTCTTCATACATTGGAAAATTTGGAGCTAGTTGGAAACTAGCTACCGGGTCAGTAGGTTGTATGAGAGCGGCCATGGACGCATTCAAATCCATCATCTGTTGGGTTGACGCTACCCTAAAGTCTTCCAACGACTGTTCCAGACTAGACATGGGTTGTGAAGGGGTTTCAGTAAAAGATTCAAAGTTGTATGGATACTGAAAACTCCCAAATGTCGGTTCAGTAGCAATGTCTAGGGAAGGTGTAAAAGTCGGGTAGGACTGGTAGGAATTGAATGGCTGGACAGGAGTAGGATCAACATTTGGATAAGAAGGTGAATGAAATTGTTGATCCCAAGAATTTGAAGTGGTGACAGGAGTGAAAGATCGGCTACGAGATTGTTCAATACGTTCTGCAATAGACATAGGTCTTGGAGTTGCAACATGACTCGAAGAAGGGGTATCAACGTAAGAAGGGGTGAATGTTTGAAATGGTTGATACGAAGTGGATTGCGGAGTCAAATTGTTTGTCCTAGACGCGTCTATCCGATCTCTCAATGAAATTTTTGGCATGGATGGATCGTTCGAAGTTTGGCCAAAGTAAGAACCGTAAGAAGTAATGTCTGGTTGTGGGTACCAAAGTTCGGCAAGAGTTTTGCGAGGTGGGGTACCCATGATATGAAGAGAGAAAAAGAAAGGTAGAGAAAAGGAGGGGAAAAAGAATGTGATATTTTTTTATAGTTTATATATTAACAGAAGAATGAAATATACACACAAAAAGAATATGGACAAAAACAATCACGACACAAAAATACCACACACCTAATCGTTCTAGGGTTCACCTAGGTCAACTAGACCTGCTCCAGAACTTGATTGTCGAAGTAAAACTGTGTCGAGAAACGGGCTCAAGATACACTGATCACGAGGCCAGGTAAGTGCAGAGATAAGGGGAGGTTTTCCAACGCTTTCGCGAAGTTCCTTAATTAAATAACCCTTTCTCTTTTGGCGGTTTCGCCGTTAACACTTTCCTAGACACCCCGTAAGCAATATACCGCTAAGCGAGGTTCTAAACACAGTTAACTTCTCCTAGTGAGCGCGAAGTCCTTAAGGCTTAAAGTCTAGTTTCTTTTAAATTTTGTGCAGGTAAACGTTATGCTCAAGTTCGTGATTTATGGGCCACGGAAAATGTGATGAAATCCTTTACCGTATATTATGGGGTTCGCTTGCCCTTAAGTCCGTATTAATGTATGCAATGCGCAATTCAATAAAAATTCTATAAAGAATCAAACAATCGTTTTTTAGTTTAAGCACGGCACTGCAACAAATACGGGTTAGTCAATATTTAGCGTTTGCTAGCGAACTTGCAAAGAATCCTACAAAGAATAGTATATTGGATGCGTCAGATTTGAGAAGAAGGTGTTAGTAAAGTACGTACCGTTAAGTTTTTGGGTTAGGAAACCCCCGTTGAATCAAATCCGGTAAGCTTGAAAAGTTCGCTTGTGCGGGTCAAACTACCCGGATCTTTGGCACTGTACTTCGTAATCACCTTAACCTTGAACGTACACTTTGCTCCCCACAATCGCAGTTTGCAAATACGCAAAAATCTGCACTCTTGCCCAAAAAAATGATCAAAAAAAAACAAAAAGATTTTTTTTTTATAAATATATACAAAAAGAATATTAACCCGAATAACAAGAAAGAAAATACGCTACCGTCTCCCCGGCAACTGCGCCATTTGATCGCACGCCAAAAGCATGTCGGATGTTCAAAGTTCTAAAGTTTACCGCGATCAGGACGGTGTCGCTATGCAGCTAGCCGGTTAAGCACGGGTCGATCCACAGGGAGATGGTTGTATTTCCGTTCTTGTTTTAGATGAGTCAATAAAGAATTTGTATGAGTTTGTTCAATCTAACCTATGTGTATTATTTGCAAGTATAAGGTTGTTAAGAAAAAGATACGAAATTGTAAGCTAAAGAAATCCGTACTCAAAACCTTTGAGCCGAGTCTTGACCAATTGAAGCTAGAGCAATCGGCAACAACGTGGATTAGGGGATTTAAGTGCGGTATTCGTGGAATACGGCTTATTTACCCTTGTCCTTCCGTTCTTGTCTCTTGCTTTCGCCTCCGGCCAAACCGAACGCAACCGGTCGCGGTTAGGAATCACCGTTACCTTGTTAGGGTAGGGTGCTTAACGGAGCGCTTGCGTATCGTTTGGGCGGAGTTCAATGGAAAATACGGGAAAAGGAAATGGGCAAAGAAACGTTAACTTATAATATCGTATTTCTTCTTAACAATAATAATTACAACCATTCACAAAAAGAACCAAAAAGAGAGAACAAAAAGAACAAAGAAAAGAAAAGATTACAAGCAAGTAATTAAAGTGCATGGTAATAAATTGCAAGTAATTAAAGACAAGAATGAAAAATGCAAGAAAGTAATTACAAGAACCATAGAACTCAAAACAAGCATGGGATCAATAGCCAACCCTTAAACTTGCAAGCTCAATCAAGAGATTGCAAGATCAAGAGAAGGGTAAAGAACTCATGTGAAATGAAGCACTAAAGAGAGAACAAAATGATACAACCCCTTGAGACCAATGACCAAAACTTAAACTTGCAAGCTCACTTAAGAGGTTGCAAGATCAAGTTAAGGTAGAGAGCTCAAGGGGGAAGCTAAGCAAAAAGAATGATACAAAAACCCTCATCTTTATTCACATCCACTCAATGCTCTCACTACATTTCCATGGAGGAAGAATGAAGAAGAAGAAGAAGAGGAAGAATGAAGAAGAACTAAAACTACACTAAAGTGGCTAAAAGAATGGACCCATGGTTTGGCTCAGTTCTGGAGTATTTATAGGCTGCTTACAGAAACCCTAGGGCAAGAATCTGATATAAAATGAAGTACCCAAACTACCCCTGAAAACTCATCAGATGAGGCGCCCACATGGCCGCGGTTCCGCGGCCAATACCCCCCATTGGCCGCGGATCCGCGGCCGTATAGGGGAGTTGGGTCCTCGAAATTTGTGTGCTTCCCTGGTTCCATTTTTCCTTGTGTTTGAAAACTTCACACTGCACAAAGTCTTCCAGAATATCTTCAGATTTTTTAGTCCAAGATTGCACTCTTTTCTTTACTTTTGACTTTATCTCCCTCGAGCTCCGCGCACCCATTGATTCTTGTGCAGCCCCCCTCGTGCTCTGTGCCTGTCCCAGACACGAATGACCACTGTCATATGTCTTGTCTCAGGAACTGGTACTCGGCACCGGACAGATATGGATGACCGGAACCCAGCTTTTATCTGCTGTCAACAGATGTTCTGTATTTGGCGTAACTGTGGAGATTTTGTCTTGATTTGCAATATTTGTACTGGAAACCTGTACTCTGTAAATATGTAACAAACATGGATTAAAACCACCTACCTATAAACACACGAGCATAAGAATGGGCGGTATAAAATGCAGTATTCTGTTATGAACAGGACCCCACAGTTCAGGTTAAGGACATCGTAGTCCGTAAGTTTAAGGACCCCACAGTCCAAGGTTAAGGACATCATAGTCCATGGGCTTAAGGACCCCATAGTCTAGGTTAAGGACATCGTAGTCCGTGAGTTTAAGGACCCCACAGTCCGGTTTAAAGACGTCATAGTCTATAAAATGTATGGTTGTCGAGACCCATCACCTCTCTGAAGACGTTGAAGGATTACAACAACAAATATCAGAGGAGTAAAGAGATGTACCCTCGAACCGGTGTGAGTTGGTTGAAAGATATGTAGTCCAATTTGGGACTAAGATCTGTTAAATATTCATGAGCAGGTGGGCTCAGTTAACATAAGTTGAGGATTTATGGCCAATATTGGGCTAAGTCCAATAAATGTTTTAACATTTCATTGTTCTGGGCTGTTGAGCCTTCATTTGGGCTTGACCCTTTTAATCAATGCCGAGCATTAGATCTTGACATTTTTTTGTCTTATATTGAATGCAGAGCATTTATCAGAAAAATTTATGTTCTGACAGCGCAACACGTGGCGCGCCAGGCGCTTTGCGCCAGTTAATGACGCAATGCGCTTTTGCCAAGTAGCGCACATGTGAAGGACATGTGTCGCGCTTGGCGCTTTGCGCCAGTTAAAAAGCGCAATGTGCTTCTGTCAAGTAGCGCACACATGGTTGACACGTGTCGCGCTTGGCGCTTTGCGCCAGATGATGAGCGCATGATACCAATTTATGAGCGCAGAGCGCTAGTTTAGTGGTGCACACATGAGTGACATGTGGTGCGTTTGGCGCTGAGCGCCAGCCCATGAGCGCAGTGCGCTATTTCAGAAGCGCAAAGTGCAAGTTGTTTAATTGGCGCACACATGGTTGACATGTAGCTCATTTGGCGCTGAGCGCCGGTCCAGAGAGCGCAGAAGCGTTGTTCATGAGCGCAAGGCGCATTTCATGAGCGCAAAGCGCATTTCAAGAGCGCAAGGCGCATTTGATCAATTTTATGATCTGTGAATAAATTTATGTTCTTTTAAAAGAGACTTTGTCTCAAGATTCAAGAATAATAGTTCTTATTTTTGAAAGGGCTTTGCCTTTATAGATCAATGATCTGTTTGATGAAATCTTTTGATCTTTTTTATGAAAGACCTTGGTCTTTGTAGATCTATGATCTTTTAAGAAGATAATTCTTCTTTTTATGAGATGATTTCATCTTTGTGTTCATTATTCATCTTTACCTTGAAGAAATAATCTTCTTTCAAGAGTTTGCTCTCTTTCTTTGAATTTTTCAAAGTTTATGGGGGGGTACTCTATATCAGACTTGAAGTCTTAGGGCCTTTATATAGGGCAAGTTGATTTGTTAAACCAGTTAAAGAGATTTTCTCTGATTGATTTGGAGATGATTCCCCACCATTGGATCTTTGATCCTAGGGCTTCTGTTTTACAGAAGGCAATCTTCTTGTTTTTAACAAGATTGAGAAATCTTTCCATAACAGAATTTTAATTCTGATTAATTAATGATTTATCATTATTATTAGATCTTTTGATCTAAGTGTAAGGAATTTTTAATTCCAGCGCTAGCGCACCCGTGCTTTGCACGTGGTGCGCTGCTCAGTGCGCAGCGCACATTGCGCTAGCGCACCTGTGTTTGACACGTAGTGCGCTGCTCAGAGCGCAGCGCGCCCTGCGCTAGCGCACCCGTGTTTGACACGTGGCGAGCAGCACACCTAGCTCTAGCGCATACATGGTGCACCGCCTAGGGCGCAGCGCACCTGGCGCTAGCGCATCCGTGTTTAACACGTGGCACACAGCACGCCTAGCGCTGGATCTGAAGTGTTGCTTTAATTTTTTGAAATTCAAATTTCAAACAGAGTTTTGCTCTGATTGGGGAAAACAAATGCCCCCCCACCGTTGCACTCACATGGCCCACACGTGAGTGCAGCGGTGGCAGCATCTGTGCCCTTGGATCAACTCAGAAGTTGAAGAAGCGTTTCAATGCCTATAAATAGGACCTTTGGTCCTTTAGATGATGTTCATCTTCTGTTTGAGAATTATCTCTTCTTCAGAGCATTGCTCTCCTGTTTAAGAACTTTTCAAGAGTAAAAACTCTGTTAAAATTTTAGGTAAAGTTTAAATCTTTTAATAAATTAGGGTCCAGAGCCTTGCTCTTCATAGATCTTTGATCTAAAGAAAACCCATTTAGGGTTTCATTAACAGAGCTTTGCTCTCTTGAACATGTAGATTTTTTTAATCTCTTATGAAGAACTCTTAAAAGTCTGTTCATGGATCTTGAAGATCAAAATCAAAATTTTATTTTTGATGGATCATCTTCTCAGAGCAAGGCTCTTCTTGAGGAATTTTATTCCTTCATCATTAGGCTTTGACAGATGTCTGTCTAGTGAAGAGCGCTGCTCTCAATGGGAGTTTTATTCCTCTGCCCGAGGGATTTCTCATTTAATGAGAATCTCTTGGGGATTTTCTCTTTTAATGACAGCCTCATCCAATGATGAGGCTGCTTTATTAATGATGAACTGTCATATAGATTTTGTGGGTCCCCTTTGGTCCCTTTTAACTGCATTACAGTACGGTACGGATTTTAAAGTACCAAGTGTCAGAATTTAAATTAAATTATAGCACCGACAGTTGACTTTTGTCCCTTTTTGCGCAGGCGACATGTCTTTCGACACCTCCTTTCCTTTCATCCGATCAGAAGGCGGATTTCCTTAGGCGCTTGTAGACCGAGAGGTTCTCACGCTGATCAAAGACCACAACCCGGAACACAAAAATCTTCACCTGTGGGGTAGATGGTACGATCAGATTATCAGAGACCGCCGGAGCTTTTCTTGTGCGACGCCTTCGGAGCCTATCTCGGCGATCCCGTATGCAGATGCACCCCCAGTGAACTATGCCGTGGAGGTGGTTAATTGGACTTCGGAGGGTCTCCTTCAGCCTTCGATCGCTACCGTACCCGTGCAGCCGGCGGCGGCTTTGGACATCCTAGGACGGAGTATATGTCAGGGCGAGTCACGCCCTTGGGGAAAGCCATACAATGTAGGACTAACTCCCCATCACCCGGCCGGGTATTTGCAGTGGGTTCGGTATATCTTATCGGCAAAGAAATCCCAGTTGATGAAGCTCGGATTGTATCCTGCCGTTTACGCTTCCTTGTTTCAATATTCCCCGCCTCCTACATGGTGGGTCAGGGCCTTTCTGGAGCAGTGGAATATTCCGACTGACACCTTCCTCCTATCTGATCGAGAAGTATCTATTTCTTTGGAGGAATTTGCAGAGGTCTTGGGTTTACCCGTTAGGGGAGAACATTATGAGGAATTGCTTCCCCAGGATGAGTATATTTTCGCCACCAAATCAGTGATAATGGATCTCACTCCCGAGAACGCTATTTAACACCAATTTCCAAGTTTGAAAAAGGTGTTGAATATCTACGAGAACCTCTTACTTGCATCCGAAAGTCTTGGAGTTAATTTTACGGCTTTTGTCGCTGATTTTCTTCGCCCAGAAGTTTTGAAGGAAGAAATCGAGAAATTCGCCTGTCTTGACGATCCCTTCGGCTTAGGTTTGGGCATCCTGCCGGCGGCGGATCAGAAGAGCTTTTTTCTGCCCGATACCCCGGTCATCCCTTTTACAGAGCTGGTGGCTCCCGGGATTGATGAAGAAACATTCTTTTTAGGGTTTCTTGGGTTATGGCTGAGTTGGTTTGTGCTCCCCCATGCACCCTCGCCATATGAGGCCGTCTGTCTTCTATCCTGTACATCGGATGGTTGCTGGGATACAAGTCGCTGCAGGGATCGCTGGGTTAGCCCATGTGTATCACGGCCTCAGCCAGGCAGTGGATACCACTGAGCAAGGGGTGCAGTCGGTAAATTTCCCGATGCATTATTTCACGTTATGGCTCGAGTTGCACGTGTTAGGCGTCTTTGGTATCGACAAGAGGCCGGGTTTTTATGACAGGTGCAGGTTCCCTCGAATCATGTAACTGGTTGGCGCCTTTATTGTGACTCCAACGCAACAGGAAGCTAGAGGCTTGCTTCTTCACCCGCGCACGGTTGGAGCTGGCATGTCCTTTACTGATAAAGTTTTGACCGTTGGCCAGGAATCGGGGAAGACGGTGCTGCCCTTGCAGGACATATTTAAAGATGGGGTCTCCGTCTTGAAGGCTCGGGAGATTCTTCATCTATACTCTATCCGGCCGGGCTTTCTTGTATTCAAGATGAATGACTCAGCTTTATTTATGAGGTATAACCCGCATCGCTTCGCCCAACAGTTAAGATACAATCAGGGTGTCCCACTCGAGGCTTTCTTGGCAGAACCGGCTGCTACTGAAGTGGGTACTCGGAGCGCACTTCATCATTTTATGCGCCTGAACACAGGGTCTAACTTCTTCATCAGCGAACCGAGTTGTGTTCCGCAAGCCCTGAACGTGTATGTGGTGTGGTACCAACATTAGATGGGTGCCGTTATTAGGGAGGAAAAACGATTACTGCTTGATCGTGAGGGCGCAGTGCCGGCTGTAAGGTTCCTAGGCACTCTCAAGAGGTCTCACAAGGCATCAACCATGCCAATTTCAAATTTTACAAGTGCCGAGAAACTCTAATACGGATCGTTAACTAGAATTTTATACGACAAAAGCAACTAGTTAACAACTTAACTAAAAGAACGGAAATACAACCTTTGTAGATCCGGTCCTCCACCTCCTAGGCTCCATGATGAAGTCTCCTCGCTGTCCAAATCGAATCCCGGGCTCTAGCGTCGGCTTCATCGGAAAAATGGGCGGGCTAGGTCGTCGACTTCGATGCCGAAGATGATCTACGTCGAGGCATCACAAGATCAAGCTCCAACTTCACCAAGTCATGAAACTTGTGAAGAAAACACCCTATACTACTTGGCAAGTGGTAGAGGATGAAGAAATAGGAAGTGGGTTCACTTTAGAATTGGATTTCTCACTCTTTTCATCAAATCACCATTGATGATGCAAGGTTTTCTTCATGTGAAGAAGAAGAAGAAGAAGATGAATATTATGATAAGTTATTTTCAAATGGAAAAGAAAATCAATACTTATCATAATACAACCATGGTCAAGTGTAGAGAATGAACTAGGGTTAAAAGGAGTGGTTAAGGTTAAGCATGAGACAAAATGGTCACTTAGTCAAAGCTTCATGAAGCTTCAAGATGCAAACAAAGAAAGCCACCATTTTCTCTTTATGCCATTTATTTTCCAAAAAGAATAAACAAATAAATAAATGAATAAATAAGTAATGAATAAACAAAACCCTAATCATTAGTTTAACCATGGTTTAATTCTTTACACTTAACCAAGTAAACATGTATCATCAAAACATGATACAATCATTTGTACAAAAAGTATATCACATATACAACTTGTACATCCAAGTGAGAAAATCCATTTAAAGTGAACCAACACTAGTTAATGCAAAGTAATATATCAAATATATAATTATGCATTAAATCATTAAATCAACACTTGATTTAACGATCCGGTCATATCGCATATAACCGACTAATATTCAATGTATCGACTTATCGAATCAATCCTTGATTCGATAACTAGGTTATATCGCATACAACCATTCGATACATTCGTCGCGAGAATGAAATACTGTATCACATACACGCATTATTCTCGGTCCCGCACATATCTCATATGCGCTCCTATTTCGTTTCGCTTGAGCCAGGAAACCTCTGTGTAGGACTCTAAAGACTCGTCAATACGCCGGCAGCAGGTGATGATCATATCAAACACCCACAAGCCGCAAGCGGTCTGCTAAACATAATGGCCACCCGGGTATTGAGCGATGAGAAGATCGACGAGCAAGCCCGCTCACACTCCTGTGAATCCAACCAGTAACACTTACCGTACAGTCCGGTCTGATCGTCTGATATGTCGCATATCTTGCTTAGGGGTGGTAAACGTCAGACCCCAATAGCTCGATAACGTGTCGATATGAGGTCTATAACAATTCGAGAAACTACTGGTAACACTTACCAATAAATCTCAGCAACCCTGGCCAGGGATTTCCGGTTATAGCCAATCGAACACAGCGCAACATCAACTCCCTATACCGGGAGAGACGAATCCCCTCCTATCGCTCATTGCCTCCATGTGATTCGGGATTGTACCCAAAACCCACCGTTTTGCACGCCCTCTTGGACGTGGTAAGGTGGAAATCAAAGCACAGTGGGAACCACACAAGACTCTATGACGATCTCGGGTCAACAGACTACTCTGTACCAGTGTCACCAGAGAACTGCCATCTGACGTAAGGTATAATACCATCTGGGAGTTCTCGGCGAGTCCGTCCAGTGTACCCAGTCTCTACTGAGCACCCGTATATCATCTCTGATGTCAAACACCAATGGATATGGGATCATCCATCGCCCATCTGTATGGGTCGAGAAGGTATACGCTAGTCTACTCTGGTATATCGATGCCCTGTCTCGATACACCCATGACTAGGGACCTTGAAGGATGTACTTATGGACTATCCTGTCCCCACTAGTATGATCCGCATCATAGTCCACGTAGTCAAGTACACATCCTAAGGGCTTTACCAACATGTAACAGAGAGACAATCAGTGTACACGTTAAGGTAAAGAGCAACCAGATAGCATACTATCATGTCGAGCAAGAAAGTCCTCCCTATATATGTCCCAGCATCCACTACAATATACATCCAATGTACAGTAATGGCCTCTAGGGCATACATATAACTAACACCGGCTGGTGATCAAAATGTTCCTCTGAAGCGATGGAACATTGTTCATCCTTCCTTGAAAGAGGTCACTGCAGTTGAGCCCCCACACGTGCTAAGCCCTACGCGTGGGTTGCCCCCATCTAGTGCGCCTGAAAAAGAGGTGGCTGTCGCGTCCTCCGAGTCGGACATAGGAAAAGAAATTGGGACTCGTCGTCCAAAGACGCCTGCTAAACGCAAACTCGTGTTATCGGCCACTGGCGCTCGTCCTCAGAAGAAAAAGAAACAAGTATTTTCTTTGGACACCATATTAGGCTCGACACCCCCTGCTCCGTCAAGCGAAGGCTTGAGTGAATATGGGACCAATGAGGGTTTATTCGGGACGCTCGATGATACCGATTTGGAGGCTGCCATCGAAGCTTCCAAACAGTCAGCCCTCTTCGAAAAAGAACTGGCCGCCCTTGCGCAGTCAGGTATACATTACCCTTATCTGTCCGCTGTCTATATATATATATATGTATTATCATGTTTTGACTGACGCTTGCTGTTTTAACAGGTGCCTCCACAGAAGAAGCTATTGCTGCTTTGCTTAAAACCTTTGGAGAGGAGGAAAGGCTTTGCGCCTCATTGCCAACAGAGACTTCGCTTGAACGACCGATGATGGATACAGTAACGGTTCCAGAGGTAAAACCTAGCTCTAGTGATAATATCTCCTTGGCGAAGGTTCTGAAGAAGTCTCCTCTCCCCGTTAAAACCGAGAAGAAGCCCAAAAAACAGACAGCAAGGGGAAAGAAGCGATCTTCTGCAATCACTAGCTCTGGACCAAAGTGGGGGAAGAAGACCGTTACTAGTCCACCGGAAGATGGTCTTCTTTTTCCTGGTTCATCTGCCGAGGAAGCCGCACAATTGGCTGAGGCTATAAGACGCTCACAAGACGAATCCGAGAATGTAAGGATCCCGAAGAGGCCTTACCCTGCCATCATCTTTTATGAAGACCCTCCGTGGATACGGCGACTATTCATAGGCCCTCTGGAAGAATGGGGCGAAAGGGCTCTTAAGCAGGCTGTCTCAGCCGACGCCGAGAATGCACTTTCATTATGGACCGGTGGCCACGAGTCTACTCTCGAACCTCGGCGAGCATACCTCCTCAGGAAGGAGCGTTGGCTTGAACAAGACATACTAGAAGCTCCCTTGCGCATCGGTATGTTCATGTATCTCTTTGTAATATTTTGTATTGCTTGTATACATACATACATACATACATATATATATATATATATATCCTTATCCTCGTACAAACTTTGCAGCGACTTCGGCGATGGCAAAGGAGCTGAGTCCAAGTCGCGCCCTGACTATGGACTTCGCAGATATCCCTGATGAGGGACTAATCAGTGTGGAGGGGGTTGACGCCATTGTTGTTCCTACGATGGAGCTTCCCTTTGTGATTCCTGCTCTCCAGGTGATTGCTCCTCCGGAAGAGGTATCTTCATTGGCCGTGGATTCAACGGGTCTCTCTGGGGATGGCCCGGAGACTACGGGACAGGTAGTCAAGGCCACCGTCCTTCCATTGGAGCCTGTAGCGATGGTTACTGCTTCTCCACCGGAAGTTACTATACCGGCCCACATCCCTGATGATGTGCTCGGGAGCACGGAGGAGGGTGAGGCAGTCGCTGCATCCAGTGATGCCCTTGTTGTGGTCTCGACCGGTGACTTACCAGGTAAATTTCAGGTTATTGCTTTCTATTTTATTCAGCAATCCCTTTTCTACCTTTTCTGACAGTACTTTTTTTTTGAATGCAGCTGTGGTGGGCGTTGAGGTTGTGCCACCCGAGGAAGCACCACCAGTTACCGCTTTGACGGTGACTGCTCCTCTACCTTCTCTCATACCATCTCCGATGTTGGAAGGTGCGGATTTGTGACCCATCGGTTTTATCTTTAGGCTGTATAACTTATGTACTGATATTGCATTACCGCGTCCTTGCAGGAGTCCTTTTTGATCACCTGTATCAGGTGCTACACCCACACTTCTCTTTCCAGCTAGAGATTAGTCCACCCGTTGGTGTCGGTGAGTATCTTTTCTAACCGAAGTCCTTTCTTTAACGGGCAATCACATTATTGCTAATTCTTCTTTGCATTGCTTGTAGCCTTACAAATTGAAGGAGGGGGCAAGGGTATCGTTGCGCCACCAGTACTCCCAGCTCTGCTCCTGTCGCGGCCGGTATAGTAGACTCTATTGTTCGTGTATTTTCTTTATTTCTTGAGCCGGCATCTGACTATGATTTATTTTGCAGCAATCACGTCGACTCTAGCTCCGTTCGAGTCTTGCATCACAATGCCAGCAGGCCTCTTTTCTCGACATGCATCCTCGAAAGGCGCCGCGAATAGTCTGCGCATGTTGAGCGACTACATTGAGGAGCTTGACGTGGAGACTCCCACATTCGCTGCGGATTTTTCCATGGAGGTTAACCCTATACTTGAGATGCTCGTGAACTTTCTAGTGAGGGCGTCGTTGAGTCTTGGGTTAATCACTGCAGGAAGATTGAGGCTTGCCTGCATGAGCTCGAGGTTGGGCGTCCTGCTCTAGAGGTCCTGGCTGTGAACACTCAATGGGCTGCGTGGGTCGAACAGAGCACTCCTTACTTCCGCCATCTTGAACAAGAAGCGGCCTTAAAGCATAAGGAATGTGAAGAGACTTCGAGCGAATCTGCCCGATTGCATGCTCAGGTTGACGCCAATGCTGTGCAGTTGAAAACCATTTTCGAGAGCCTTCTACGATGTATTTCCGATGGGTTAACGCTGAGGCAGAAGCTCGAACTCATCGAGCAGGATGCACAGAGTCGTGAGGCAGCTCGGCGGGTCGTTGATGAGCGACTTTCGTCTTACTTGCAGCAACGAGCCCAAGTCGAAGCAGAATTGGCCGCGGGAGCTGATCAAGAAAAGGGGCTGAGGGAAGTGCACGAGCGGCTGATCGGACTATTGAAAGCGCTTCCCTCTCAATAATTTTTTTTTTTTTGTACCATTTGTAATTTTGAATAAAATGTATCCATTTTTTTATTGTTTCATATGATGTGTCTTGTATTCAATTGAGTTCATGAATAAAGACACATTTTTCTTATCTCTCACTGTCGCTTTCTTCTCTTTGCTGTGTTGTTGGTATATCACTCTGGCAAGTGTGGCCGCCGTGTTGGCTGATGTATTCCTCGATAGGCAATCTTGCTGTTCGAGTAGCCTTGCGACTGTCGTGTCTCTGATCCCTTTGGGGGCTGGACAAGACGTCTTCAAGAAATCTTCTTGGGCAGTTTGACCGTCGGAAGAGCAAGCGTTAGGAATTTTGCCATGCTGCTTTTTACTTGAGATTAGGCTCATTTTGGAGAGCCCCGATGAGTCATAACCACTCCGCGCTTGGGTGGGATGATCTCCGATAGTCTTTCAGGTTTTATATGAGTTGCCATCAAGACCCTGAAGCTAGGAATTTGGCCTTCGCTTCGTTTGCTGGCATTGCGTCTGCTGTATCGAGACGATTGTCACGGTTTTCTCTAGGTTGTTGGTGAACCGTCGAGGTTTGGATTTAGGGATTTTGCCGTGGCTCCGTTATTTGATTGTCGTGTCTGAATCCTGCTGGAGGAAGAATGCTGTGGTGACATCTCGTCTGCTGTATCGAGACGAACGTCGATGTGGTGACCACTCCATGCGGTATGATCTCCGGTAGTCTTTCAGGTTTTATATGAGTTACCGTCAAGACCCTAAAGCTGGAATTTGGCCTTCGCTTCGTTTACTTTGGCGTGTCCGAATCCTGTTGGAGGAAGGACGCTATAGTGATATCTCTTCTGCTGTATCGAGACAAATGTCGAGGTGGTGACCACTCCATATGGGATGATCTCCGGTAGTCTTTCAGGTTTTATATGAGTTGCCATCAAGACCCTAAAGCTAGGAATTTGGCCTTCGCTTCGTTTGCTTTGGCGTGTCCGAATCCTGTTGGAGGAAGGACGCTGTAGTGACATCTCGTCTGCTGTATTGAGACGAACGTCGAGGTGGTGACCACTCCGCGCTGGTGTGTGATGATCTCCGATAGTCTTTCAGGTTTTATATAAGTTGCCGTCAAGACCCTGAAGCTAGGAATTTGGCCCTCGCTTCGTTTGCTTTAGCGTGTCCGAATCCTGTTGAAGGAAGGACGCTGTAGTGACATCTCGTCTGCTTTATCGAGACGAACGTCGAGGTGGTGACCACTCCGCGCTGGTGTGGGATGATCTCCGATAGTCTTTTAGGTTTTATATAAGTTTCCGTCAAGACCCTGAAGCTAGGAATTTGGCATTCGCTTCGTTTGCTGGCATTGCGTCTGCTGTATCGAGACGAATGTCGCGGTTGTCTCTAGGTTGCTGGTGAACCGTCGAGGTTTGGAACTAGGTATTTTGCTGTGGCTCCATTATTTGATTGTCGCGTTTGAGTCCTGCTGGAGGAAGAGCGCTGTGGCGACATCTCGTCTGCTGTATTGAGACGAACGTCGAGGTGGTGCTAAGATTTTTCCATCACTTCGCTTTGTTCTGATCGTGAGGTCTTTCGTTGACGTTGCATCTGCATCCTGCTGGACTGTGAAGTAACGCCGTTGTTGACATTGCGCCTGGTGTAATGAGACGAATGCTGAGGTGGAGTTGGGATTTTGCCATTAGTCCTCTTTGTTTCGACCATGAGGTCTTTTGTTGACGTTGCATCTGCATCCTGCTGGACTGCGAAGGAACGCCATTGTGGACATTGCGTCTGGTGTAATGAGACGAATGCTGAGGTGGAATTGGGATTTTGCCATCACTCCACCTTGTTCCGACCGTGAGGTCTTTCGTTGACGTTGCATCTGCATCCTGCTGGACTGCGAAGGAACGCCGTTGTTAACATTGCGTCTGGTGTAATGAGACGAATGCTGAGGTGGAGTTGGGATTTTGCCATCACTCTGTTTTGGTGATGTTGTGTCTGCTGTAACGAGACAAATGTTGAGGTGGTCTCTAAGTTGTCTGGGAACCATCGACATTTGGTGTAGGGGCTTTGCCGTAGCTCCAGGGTTGATTATAGCGTCTGAATCCTGCTGGAATGGGGAGGAACGTTGTTGATGATCTTTAGGCTATCCCTGAACCGTCGAGATTTGGCTTCGTTTTCTGATGGAGCCTGGGGAGGGAAGGTGTGATTCCTTCTTTGTTTGCGCCCCTGGAATGTATACATGGATTGATGTGATATCACCTATAGGGCATAAATTTCATTTTTCTTTATTTCATTCCGCGATGCTCTATCATTTCAGCTTTTATATCGCGAAAGTCGCGATTGCCCAATCGTTCCGGCTATTTTTCGCGGTGCCCAATCATTTCGGCTATTTTGTTTTATTTTTACTCGCTGCTTTTTATTGCGAGTTGCCCAATCATTTCGGCTATTTTGCATGTATACATTTTTACTTGCTGATTTTGTTGCAAGTTGCCCTATCATTTCGGCTATTTCGTATGAATGTGTGGCTCGCTAGTTTCTTTGCTGCAAGCTTGGAGTTAGACACCGATTTCGGCATCAGCACCGCTACAACTGGAATCTTGTCAGGAACGAATCATCATTTGCCTCTGTCGATGTCGAACAAAGGTGGCTTAGCGATCAGGGTTAGGATCCTGTCGACTAAGGCTTTTGACTTCATGAGCCGTAAGGGTCTCATAAAGGTATTTCTCCCTGCGAGTTGTGAGGATCTCGTAGGTGCCTTTTCTCCTTAGGGATCGTGAGGATTCCTAAGTGCGTGGTCTCTTATAAGTCGTAAGGATCTTACAAGAGTATTTTCTCCTTATAAGTCGAGAGATCTTACAAGGGTCGTTCACCATGTAGACATATCCCTAGTCATGGATGGGACTTTGTTAGGAAAATATTTATTCGCGCCCGTGGGTCGTATACAAGGGTCAATATTGGGCCGCTTGTAGGGCAGCATTGGAGGTTGTGGTGGCCGTTTAAGAACAGGTTCAGATCCCTGTAGCTTAAGATTTTGAATCTTATGAGCCGTGAGGGTCTCATAAGAGGGTTCTCCTTACGAGCCGTGAGGATCTCGCAAGTGTAATTTCTCCATAGGAATCGTGGGGATCCCTAAGTGTGTTGCTCCCTTGTGAGTCGTAAGGATCTCATGCGGGTGGTTTCTCCTTACAAGGTCGAGAGGACCTTGCAAGTGCCTTTTAACGAGATTGCGCCGTTTTGGGTTTTCACAGAACTCGCCGGTAGCCCTGCCGTTTTTACTCATAGAGCCCTCTCGGGTTTTCATCCGTGCCCTTTTCGCATGTGGACGTACCGTTTTTTTTTACCAGGTCAGCCTGAGGATGCCGCGGGTTGGTAGTAGTTTAACGACGTTTCGGTCATAAGTCAACGTACGATTACGCAGCTAGATTTTGCCGCAAATCTTCGCATGTTTTGTGTCGGAGGTCGATTCCCTGAAGAGAGGGCTGAGGGCGATTTCTTCGTCAAAGTCGCTTCCGAAGGTGATAACTTGCGATCCCTTGGTGTCGGCTATGTGACAGTTGCCAGCAGCTCTTTCGCACTCATCTATCGTGCTTTTCTGTTCCAGACGAGCTTTGCGCTTCACTCGTTGAACGTGTCGTCGATGGGCAACATATCCCTGCCACCAGTTTTTAAAGGCTATGCACTCCTCGGTAGGGTGTGCAATCCTCTGATGGTATTGGCAGAAGTTAGGATGTATGTCCGCTTTATCAAGACGTATATTGCCAGGGGAATTTCCTTTGAAAGAGGGCAACTTCATTCCTATTGCCAGAGCCCTAGCGAATCGTTTCCTTACTTTAAGCTTGCTTTTGCTGGCGATAGGGATGCTTTGCTCCAGTTGGGGTGTCTCGACCTTTTCTTCCAGTCGTCAGCGTTTGGCTTTTTCGAATATAGCCAGTTCACGCTCTCGATTGGCTTTGCTTTCTGACGGGCTTTGTTCAGTAGCAAGTCGATCATCTTGTCAGACGGTTCCAAGGGTTTTGGCTCTGATCCTGCCCCGGCTCTTTTATGCTGTCTTCTATCGCTGAGTGCGTTTCTTCATTAGTTAATGCCGAATGAGAGATCATGTGGCAACTTGCCACATAGTCCTCAGATTCTTTTGACGAGTCATCCCTGTCGTTATTGTCATTGTCTCCGTTCTTAAGGATATTGTTGAGAAATTCTTGGAGTGTGACTGGGGTCCGCGCCTTCTGGTTATATTCTTCCAGAGCCTCAATCTGTTTTTGCAGGTCTGTGCGCTTGTTATCAAGCTTCACGGGCTTTTGGGTCTTCTTCTTCTTCTTCGAAGACTTTGACGGCTGGGTGCGAGCGCTTTGACTATTACCACCAATTTTTGTAGTTGGGAACGGTTTTAGCATTCCCTCGACGATCTCAGGTTCCAGTGGATTTTTCTACCTGATTGCCGGGCACGTTTGGAGATCCTTCAGCATTCTTTTTGTCTTTGTCGAAAGAACAACTTCCTATGTGGCTTCCCTTATGAATGAGCACGATGCCCCCGACATGTCCAATTTTTTAGGGGCATGAGGTTGTGGTTGGTTCACCTTCCAGTTTTCGGATAATGCGAACTTGCCTTGTTAGTATTGGTCTTCAATCCAGCCTTTGAAGACGAAACAATCTTCGATTGGATGGCTTACTGCTTGGTGGTAAGGGCAGTAATTAGGATTGTTGGCATCACCTGGCTGCAACGGACGTTTTGGATCCGGCAAATTTATGAGCCTGTTGCGCACTGCCAGCTCGAACAGTCTCCTCGTTTTATCCTGGGAAAACGAGTAAGGACGTCCCAGTCTTTTCTCGAGGGATGGGCGTGGACGCACGTTGTTTTGGCGAACAACCGGTTTTAAGTTGCTCGGCTGTTGTTGAGTAGTGGCAACGAAAGTTGCTTTTCTTTTCCCCTTTTCATTCAGAGGATCCGTCTTTGAAGGAGATGGTCTATGACCTATTTGGTCCATTTGGGCCAACTTGTCGATCAAGACCTGGAACGTGGTCGGCTTGAAGAACATCATGAATTGGGAAATAGTTGCTTGAGGGTCAAGAGTACCCACGAACATACCTACCGCAGACGCTTCTTCGATGCGCTGCTTGCATTTCGACCATAAATTTCGCCATCGTATTGCATATTGGACCCATGTTTCTCCAGGATTCACCCTGGCATCGATCAATGCCGTTATTGGGGTGCGTTCACTAGCACTCGCGAAACACTGGGTGAATAACAGCTCCATATCTGCAAATGTCTTGACAGAGTCGTTCGGGAGTTCAGAGTACCACTCGAATGCCGTTTCTGACAAGCTGCCGACGAATTGGAGAAGTAGCAATTTATCATCACCTCCGGTGTTGCCACATAGAGCCCTGAACTGGGCGACATGCTGGTGGGGATTGTCCATCCCTTTGTATACATGAAATTTAGGGATCGTATATCCCGACGGGTACTTTATTTGGTCATAACAGCATGGAAATGGTCGCCCAGTTTTAACAACTTGGCCGGCCGCTTCATTCTCCTGGTGAGCTCGTATTTGCTGAGCAATGTAGTCATCCAGAGCGACCTTGGAAATAGTTTCCTCTTTGGCTGCTGAAAGAGCCGGAGGAGGGTTCGATGTCTCCCCTTTGTCGTCTTCAATGATGATCCGGGGGTCATCAGCTGGAGGTTCTGGCTGTAACATCATCCCAGCCATGTCTTGGAACAAGAGAGCCATTTGTTTTATATTGGCTGCCTGTTCCGCAGCCTCTTTTTCTTTCCTCTCGAGCATTCTTCGGAGGAACTCGGTGTCGGTTTCTTGTTCCTGACGCTGCTCCGAGGTCTCTGGATTTTCTTTTGGCCCAGTGAGTGCGGCCATTGCAGTCAGCATCTCCTGAAGCTTCTGCTGTTGTTGTTCCTGAGCCCTTGTTATTGACCTGGTAAGCGGTCGATGACCCGTAGAAGCACGACTTTCCTATTTTCCGGAAGCCATATAAACGGTATGTATCATCATGCCCCCAAACTTGGGGCGTTTAGATTCAGCGCTTTTACGGTTTGCCGCAGTCACGGGGGCTTTCTCTGGCCTCATTCTCTTGTGAGTAGTTGACGTTGGAGGGGCCGTTGCAGTGGGCACCCAAACAGCTGTCGCCTTTTGTGGCTTGATAGGACGGTTCTCTTCTTGCTGAACTTTCACTTTTTTCTGTCGGCGAGAGTAATCTTGATCAATTACTGAGTCCTGAAGCTGTCGCCAGACTTTGTAAATTTTGGAGGACAGCCGCTAAGGGGACTACTCCGGCTTCGTTTCTGTAACATTCCCTATGGGTGGAGGAGATCTTTTCAGTACGACGGTGGGTGAATTCCTGCGCACCCTATTAAGCAGCTCGAAGCTGCTCCCAGTTGGAACAACAGCATTGACTTCCACCGTTGGAGCTGGTGGAGTAAATCCAGACGGAGAGCTGTCCTCAGCCTTCCGTGCTCGGCGCCAGTGACGACGGCGAGCATGTCGCGCAGATGGTGTTGGTTCGGCTATGGGGATGGCTTTGTCATGCCCCCTATTTTGAGGAGAGGCTGTTATTGGTGCTAGTCGGTCGAAGACCGACGTCCGTTGAGAGGGGATAGTCAGTCTTGCAAAGGCCGACTTTCGAACAGGGGAAGCAGCTTTCGTGACTTCGCATGGAATAGGAGCAGGAATGGCTATCCGCTTCGGGATGGCCGCTTCAGGTATCGCGGGCTTCTTCATGGGCCCGCTTGAGCTTTGGTCCAGTTTGCTGAAAACTGAGGTATTGGACTTGGGCGACCCGTTGAGAGGGGCCGCGGTAGTTGTAAGCCGATCAAAGACCGACTTCTTTGGAGCTTCTTGCGATGACATTGGGGCATTGAAGCTCATCAGTGGGAGCATAGTCCCGAAGAATAGTCCCGAAGAATAGCAAAGATGGAGGCCCCTTGGGGCCCGTAAGTCACTCCTCCGGACGGGACGGAGCGGGAGTTGCAGCTGCAGTTAGTGCAGGTTAAAGCCATTGATCTTCTATTTTCTGCACGGAGCAAGACACCAAATCTTAGTACCTCGAACCCAAGGGCAACCATATCAAACCGCGATTCATTCGCGAACACGACACACGAAGTGTGGAGTGGAAAGAGAAAAAGGTCCTACCGGGCATGCCAGAATCTGTTCCCCGCCGAAAGACGCGCGAAGACGTGGTGAATGTCTCGCCTGAATTTCGGGGCAGATACTAATTGGTGCTATCCGTCCACCTCTCCGAAGATGCCAAGTTGATTTATGGCACCATGTATCGAAAGTTTAAACGGATGCGGCCGATATAGCAGACTTCGTCAGATTCCCCCTCGTTGATGAGGGGTTTTTGATTGTGGGGACTCTTTTCCCTGCAGGCGCAAGCCCCTGCAGTTAATTACGCTACCGCATCGCGGTAACAACTTTCTTCTTCTCCAGATGGTCACTTCATGTCATGGGTATTTGTTTTGTTTTTGGTTGCCCGTGGATTGTATACGGAGACTAATTTATGTTGTCGCCCGTAGGGCGTGGATTAGTCCAAATCCGTATTTTCTTAGATTTGGGTTTTGGTTTGGGTTTAAGGATACGTTAATCTCATTTGAGACTAAGATCAACTTAAACGTTTGTTAAGGATACGTTAGTCTAATTTTAGACTAAGATCAACTTAACATGATCATTTAGATCCAACAAAAGAGCATTTGAACTTTATTGTTTAGTTTAGGGACATTGCGGTCGATTACCAGTTTAAGGACATGGTGGTCTAAGGTTAAGGACATCATAGTCCGTGAGTTTAAGGACCCCACAGTCCAAGGTTAAGGACATCATAGTCCATGAGCTTAAGGACCCCACAGTCCAGGTTAAGGACATCGTAGTCCGTGAGTTTAAGGACCCCACGGTCAAGGTTAAGGACATCATAGTCTATGGGCTTAAGGACCCCACAGTCCAGGTTAAGGACATCGTAGTCCGTGAGTTTAAGGACCCCACAGTCCGGTTTAAAGACGTCATAGTCTATAAAATATATGGTTGTCGGGACCCGTCACTTCTCTGAAGACGTTGAAGGATTACAACGATAAATATCAAAGGAGGAAAGAGATGTACTCTCGAACCGGTGTGAGTTGGTTGAAAGATCTGTAGTCCAATTTGGGACTAAGATCTGTTAAATATTCATGAGCAGGTGGGCTCAGTTAACATAAGTTGAAGACTTATGGCCAATATTGGGCTAAGTCCAATAAATGTTTAACATTTCATTGTTCTGGGCTGTTGAGCCTTCATTTGGGCTTGGCCCTTTTAATCAATGCTGAGCATTAGATCTTGATATTTTTTTGGGTCTTGTATTGAATGCAGAGCAATCATCAGAACAATTTATGTTCTGACAGCGCAACACGTGGCGCGCCAGGCGCTTTGCACCAGTTAATGAGCGCAATGCGCTTCTGCCAAGTAGAGTACATGTGAAGGACACGTGTCGCGCTTGGCGTTTTGCGCCAGTTAAAGAGCGCAATGCGCTTCTGTCAAGTAGCGCACACATGGTTGACACGTGTCGCGCTTGGCGCTTTGCGCCAGATGATGAGCGCGTGATGCTAATTTATGAGCGCAGAGCGCTAGTTTAGTGGCGCACACATGAGTAACACGTGGTGCATTTGGCGCTGAGCGCCAGCCTATGAGCGCAGTGTGCTATTTCAGAATCGCAAAGCGCAAGTTGTTTAATTGGCGCACACATGGTTGACACGTAGCGCATTTGGCGCTGAGCGCCGGTCCAGAGAGTGCAGAAGCGTTGTTCAAGAGCGCAAGGCGCATTTCATGAGCGCAAGGCGCATTTCATAAGCGCAAAGCGCATTTCAAGAGTGCAAGGCGCATTTGATCAATTTTATGATCTGTGAACAAATTTATGTTCTTTTAAAAGAGACTTTGTCTCAAGATTCAAGAACAACAGTTCTTATTTTTGAAAGAGATTTGCCTTTATAGATCAATGATCTGTGTGATGAAATCTTTTGATCTTTTTTATGAAAGACCTTGGTCTTTGTAGATCTATAATCTTTTAAGAAGATAATTCTTCTTTTTATGAGATGATTTCATCTCTGTGTTTATCATTCATCTTTACCATGAAGAAATAATCTTCTTTCAAGAGCTTGCTCTATTTCTTTGAATTTTTCAAAGTTTATGGGGGGAGGGGGTTCTCTATATCAGACTTGAAGTCTTGGGGCCTTTATATAAGGCAAGTTGATTTGTTAAATCAGTTAAAGAGATCTTTCTCTGATTGATTTGGGAATGTTTCCCCACCATTGGATCTTTGATCCTAGGGTTTCTGTTTTACAGAAGGCAATTTTCTTGTTTTTAACAAGATTGAGAAATCTTTCCATAACAGAATTTTAATTCTGATTAATTAATGATTTATCATTATTATTAGATCTTTTGATCTAAGGGTAGGGAATTTTTAATTGCTGCGCTAGCGCACCCTTGCTTTGCACGTGGCGCGCTGCTCAAAGCACAGCGCACTTTGCGCTAGCGCACCTGCGTTTGACACGTGGTGCGCTGCTCAGAGCGCAGCGCGCCCTGCGCTAGCGCACCCATGTTTGACACGTGGCGCGCATCGCACCTAGCGCTAGCGCACACATGGTGCACTGCTTAGGGCGCAGCGTACCTGGCGCTAGTGCATCCATGTTTAACAGTGGCGCGCAGCGCGCCTAGCGCCGGATCTGAAGTGTTGCTTCAATTTTTTGAAATTCAAATTTCAAACAGATCTTTGCTCTGATTGGGGGAAACAGGGCATTCCACCCATCTTTCTTTCTTTCTTGCAATGTTCGTCAGGTGGTATTGAGACAGAGGAGATAGAAGCGGTCGAAGAAAAGTACAAACAGTTCGCATCACAATCGGGCGTCTAGTTTCATTCAGTTTTTCATTTCATTTCAGCTTATTTTTGAATGCCTCTTTATTAAGGCTTATCATGCTATCATATCTTGATTCAAATATTTTGTCAATTGTGAATCTTGAATGTAATAAATCACGGTTGGATTTCATTTTTTTGTTTATTCTTGTTGCTTTATGTTGCTTATAGACGCTTAGCGTATTTATTTCGAGAAATGGCCTTCTCGGAATAAATACATCACGGGTCTCATCACGTGCCGTCACCACTCTTTTGGGAAGTGGGACGTGACAATAATCAATCGGATTATCCGGCCAATTTTCTTCTTCAAGCACACTTGACGGGCTTCTATTGATCAAATACGCAGCAGCATCGACCGCCGCCGCCCATAGGAACTTAGGTATATCCGCATCCAAGGTCATGCTCCGTATTCGCTTTAGGATCGTCATGTTCATCCTTTCAATGATACCATTCTGTTATGGCATCCCCGGTACCATCTTTAGCCAACGAATACCCTTCTGCGAGCATAACATCTCAAACTCCTGTATGCAATATTCCTTTCCATTATTGAAATTTAGGCATTTAACCTTCAACCTCGTTTGGTTCACCACCTGCGTAATCTATTGTTTGAAGATATCAAACACATCGAACTTCTTCATTGCAAACACCCATGTTTTCCCGCTTGCATCATCGATGAACGTTGTGAGGTACCGATTCCCGCTATAAGACTCCACCAAAACCAGACCCCATACGTCCATATGCACCATCTTCGGCTTCTTGGTCTTCTTCGCTACGCCTCCAATTTGAAATTTGAGCGTGATTTGCTTTCTAAAAATGCAACTCTCGCATAGACCCAACTCCACCTTCTTTTGCCACGAAAGAAGCCCCCTGCCCTGAAGAATTTTCATGTTCTTTTTACTGAGCTGCCCTAATCTTTTATGCCACAACGAAGTCTCAGAATTTATCTTCGAATCCGTTGCCAACGCAACTGAACCTCCACTACTCCCATTGAATGAGTATAACGAACCGCTCAACTTACCCCTAGCGACCACCAATGATCCTTTTGAAATCTTCCATTGAGAATTTCCAAACGTTATAATAAACCCTTCATTCTCTAGCTGACTAGTTAGAATCAGACACTTCTTCAAATCTTGAATATGATGAACATTCATCAATTTAATTTGACCACCTCTTGACGGTTGTAACATGATCGTTCCCTTTCTAATGATCTTACACGGCTAACCGTTCACCACCGTCACACGTCCAAAATCCCCCTAAACATACTCAATGCTGGCCCGAAGTGTAATGGAAGGATGCTTCCGAATCTAAGAACCAAGTATCCGCCTTTGTGCTCGCGCTCACCGATAGACAAAGATCTTGTTCCCCTTGTTCTTATGTAGACACCACATTAGCTTTCTTTCCATCTGCCTTCCCATCCGAGTCTTTCTTCAAGAGTTTACTTTCGGATTTCCTATGACCCTTCTTTCCACAGTTCAACATTCGCCTTGGATTTTCGCCTTCAATTTTCCTCAGTTCTTAGACCTGGCCTTCTTGCCCTTTCTCCTTTCCATCGTTCTGCCGCTATTCTCCACCGAAAGTGCATAAGTTCCCGAACTTCCACTCACGGCCTTTCTCCGTGTCTCATCGTTTAATATGCAACTCACCGCATCATTAAATGTGAGAGTCCCCGATATCGAGTCGCTAACCACTATCACTAGTGTCACTCCCCGCTTCCTAGTAGACGGAAACAGTGACGTGGCAAGCCCGCGACATATTTATCCAGAGAAGGTCATTCCATAAATAAATATACTAAGCGTATTGAAACAATAATAAATAATGCAAGAATAAATAGAGACTGCAATTTTTTTCAACAAAAATCCTTATTTACATTCAACTTACAATATTTACATGTACATGAGTTTCAGCTGAAAGGTAAATACTATAAAAGAAAATGCTTAAACATGTGGCATACATAAACTGAAGGAAAGTGAAGCTGAGCTAGTTCTGAGTAGCGATCTGGTTATAGTCCTCCTCTGTGGCCTCCACCTCCTCCGTCTCCACCGTATCTGACGGATATTCCAAGAGAAGAAAAGTTGGTGGAATGCCCGTCAGCGAACTAGAACTAGATAAGTCCCAAGGATAAAGTAAGAGCAAAAAAAAATGATAAATATAGAATATATAGATGACGAGTAAGAGTATATGTTCATGGGTGCATATGTACTATATGTCTCTATATGGTCACTATGTTAACATTAAATTCCAAGTGTGAGTGTCAACGCAGCCGTAGAATTATTCACGAGCTTAAGAGTAGGACCCCAGGAGCAAGGAAACACGGGCCCATTTCATGTGTTAACATCGTGGCTCTAGGCTGTGGATGAGTCAACCCGACTGATATTCGAGTAAAATTAAAAAAAAAAGCGGTTAATACAGGACCCCTGAAGCTCTGTTGGATTCACACAAGAAACCATCTGAAGCACCCCGAGTATTATATATATTATAATTGTAAGATAGCCTTAGTTGATTTGATTGGTTGATTATAACATGACTTGATCGAAACCATAGATTGCAAAAGGTGTAGAATGAAGTCAAGTGAATCAAGTAATATGCGAGTCATGACAATTGCAATTTTGGTTCGAGCCAAGTTTGTTCCTGTAGATTAGGTTCAAGTTCATGTTCAAGTTTAGATTCAAGTTTCGAGTTTTGATTCGAGTTCAGGTCTTTTTTTCATATGAATTATTTTAAACTGTTAAAAATCTTTTGTTCGGGAGAATTCGGCAACTGCTGCATATGGACGGCAGAATTTGTGTCTTTTTTCAAGACAATTGTCATTTAATAATTCCGTTAGGTTGTCTAACCTGAATAGGCAAGCACTCACTTTCTCCAGCTCCCGGGACTCAAGAGAAATGATACCGTTTAAACCTATATTAATTCTAAAGTCCTTAGAATATTGTTTGCATATCTCAAGGGGGTTTTATGAAAAATACTTTAATATAGTTTAAAAATAAAGCTCGAGAATGATTTATAATATTTAAGGTTTTCATGAACATGTATTTTAATTGTTGTGGTATTTTAGTGATAAAACCTAGCTTTTTTAAAGTTTATGGTATTTTTTTTATGAAAAATACTACTTTTGGAAACTTAGTGGTATTTTATTAAAAATTCTAATATTTCATTTTAAAAATATAGTTTCATAATATGTTTTTATTGAAAATACGAATTCATAGTTTTACATAATTTTCCAAAATTTAGTTTTGTTTAGAAAAGTCGTATTTCTTAAAAACCTGCATTTTTATTTCCTTTCGAGACCGAATACTCAATGAGGAGTTCTACATCTCGCTCTACTATCCCAAAGATGTGCAATAATCCGCACCATCCATTAGAGGGTCCCCTAACGAGGGTTGTAGAAACGTATTTACCAAGAATTTAAAAAAAATATCGATTAAAAGAAACCCGTTTTGAAAAAATGTGATATTTTAATGTAAAACCTATTCTTTAAATAAAACCTATGTTTAGAGGCCCGTGCTATGAAACCATAGTGTGCGTGTGGGGTAGGTCGTTACCCCGTGAAGTTTTTCTAAATGTAGATAAACTAGTTATCGAGAAAAGTTATACTAAAGTTGATAATATTTTAATGAAAAAGTACGTTATATGTTTGTTTCACATGAATTTTTTTGTTAAACTAAAAATTAAATGATTGAAAATAAGGTTACGAATGGTGTGAGAAAGTTAGTATGACCTATCTTGTTTAATGAGAGGAGTACAAGAGGGACTTAATCGTTGTGCAGCGTTAGGAAAAGGTTAAAGAAGAGAGGGGGGGTTCGTGGCGTCGTGGAAACTCTAGAAATGACTTTGATCTTCAACGAAAAGAGCTTGGTTGCTAACTCCACTTGACTCCACTTGCACTTAGAAACTTTTGGGAGAATTTTGATAGAAATTTTCAAAATAGAGGGAAGTTAGGGTATGGGGTGGTATTTATAGTGAAGAATTTAGGGTTTGGGATTTAAAAATTTGGATTAAAAGAATTAAAATTGGTGTTAAATGGTGAACTGAATGGTCACTGTTTAGTTGCAGGGAAATCAAACAGTGCAGGAGAGTTAAGGGGGGTCGAAGGGACGAGTGTGCAAAGCACGGAGGGGATTGGACACATCGGGACCGCCGGCGGCGGCAATATTGGCAAAATGGGAGGTCGGATCTGGCCCAATTGCCTTGAGATTCATGCCACCAGCTTTAATCACTGTTTACACCTTTTTGTGCATATTTGATTTTTCTGAAACTTTTCGTTTCTCCGTGAATTGCACGTGTAACTCTTTGTCTTCCGAAAAAATAAAAAATAAAATCTTTAAAATTTTTGGGTCTGATAGGATTCGAACATACAGGTTACGTCCCAGCAGTGTAGAGCTTTTACCGGTGAGCTACAAGTTGCTTCTTGGTTTAATTGAACAAAAATAACTTATAACTCCTACACAGTTTGAAATACCCTTTTCTATATTTAAATAAATAATTATGCACAAGGATTTCAGCATCGTTACATTCTGCCCTCCTTACAAAAATTTCGTTCTCGAAATTTATATTTATATAGAGACTAATTTTCAAAAAGGTAAGGGTATCGTGCACGCATATCTTCTTCTCTTTCCCAAGTTGATTCTCCTGGCAAATGCTTTCTCCACATTACTCGGACCAAGTTCACCTCCTTATTCCGTAATGTTTTCACCTTTCAGTCCAGGATCTCAACTGGTTGCTGCTCGCAGGTTAGGTCATTCTGTACCATGAGCTCTGAGTGATCAAGTATATGGCTGGGGTCTCTGACATATCGTCATAGTTAGGATATGTGGAACATGTTGTGCACTCCTTCCAATGAGGGCGGTAGTGCTAAACGGTACGCCACTTCTCCAATTCGTTCGAGTATGTCGAATGGTCCTATATATCTTGGACTTAATTTACCCCTCTTGCCAAAATGTATCACTCCTCTGTTTGGAGAGATCTTCAAGAATACATGCTCTTCAGGTTGAAACTCTAAATGTCGACGTTTTGTATCTACCCAATGCTTCTGTCGGTCTTGGGCTATGCGCATCCTTTCCCTAATCGTGCGAACCACGTCCACAGTTGTCATGATCATCTCTGGTCCAAGTAGTTCACGATCTCCAATGTCGTCTCAACTCAACGGGGAATGACATTTTCGTCCGTAGAGTGTTGCGAATGGTATCATTCCAATGCTTGCCTTATAGCTGTTGTTATATGAGAACTCCACAAAATGTAGGTGATCTTCTCATGAACCTCCGAAGTCTAACATTCAGGCTCTCAGCATATCTTCTAGAATATGAATTGTTCGCTCGGAATGTCCGTCCATTTGTGGATGGTACGCCGTGCTAAAATTCAGACTTGTTCCCTGGCTAGCATGCAAACTGTGCCAAAACTGTGATCAGAATCTTGTATCACGATCGGAGACGATGCAAACAGGTACCCCCACATAATCTTACAATCTCCTGCATGAGTTTATGGGTATCAAGACAAGTAGGGTATATCTTGAAGATATAAATCTTACTTTAGATTTATACTCACCTCCATATTCTTCCTTGCCGACGTCTCGGTTGAATGGCCAACTCGAAATGGAATAAAATAAGCCGACTTGGTGAGTCGATCCACAATAACCCAAATCACGTCGTTACCTTTCGTGCGGCGAGGGAGAGCAGTCACAAAGTTTATGGTAATGTGCTGCCATTTCCATTCCGGGATTGGTAACGGCTAAAGTAGACTAGCAGTTCTGTGATTTTCAGCTTTTACTTGCTGACACACCAAACACTTTGCTACGCTTCTAGCTGCTTCATGCTTCATTCTATGCCACCAGTAGTGTTGCCGTAGATCCTTGTACATCTTCGTGCCATCGGGGTGTACAAAATAAGGAGAGCTGTGAGCTTCTTTCATCAACTTTTCTCGAACATGGCCGATATGCACTCATAAACGGCTTCCATATCGCAAGGATCCATCTTCGTGGATGATGAAGTCAGTTCGAAGTCCACTTTCTACTTGTTCTCGGATCTTTTGTAGCTTAGCATCATTTGCTTGAGCTGTCTTGATCTGATTTACAAGAGTGGACTAGACTTGTATGTTCATCAAATATGAAGCGTTACCTGGCACAACTACTTCAATCCCCAATACATGCAGTTCTTGTTGTAGCTTCCACGGAGTGGTGAGGTTCATTGCTAATGGCTGGCGACTAAGTGCATCAGGAACTATGTTCACCTTCTCAGGATGATACTGTAGGTTGATGTCGAACCCCGCCATGAGTTCTAACCATCTTCTCTGCCGCATGTTGAGTTCCTTCTGAGTAAATACATACTTTAGACTTTAGTGGTCAGTGTATATATTCACTCGCTCTCCTAAAAATAGTGGCGCCAAATCTTGAGTGTGAAGACCACTGCTGCCTGTTCCAGATCATGCGTTGGATAGTTGTGTTCATGAACATTTAATTGTCTTGATGCAAAAGCCACAACTTTTCCATGCTGATGTAGAACACATCCTAATCCTTTACCGAACGCATCACAATGCACAACGAATCCGCCAGATTGATTCGGTATTACAAGGATAGGAGCAGAGGTTAATCTCGACTTGAGTTCTACAAAAGCCTTCTCACATGCTTTTGACCACACGAATACTTTGTCTTTACGTATGGGTTTGGTTAGGGATGCTGCGATATTTTAGAATCCTTCAATGAATCGTCTGTAGTATCCTGCTAAGCCCAAGAAACTTCTTATATCTTTCACCGTCTTTTGTGTCGGCCACTCACTGACAGCTGACACCTTAGCTGGATCTACAGAGATTCCTTCGCCTGAAATGATATGTCCGAGAAATCCGACTTGATCTAACCTAAATTCACACTTGTTATACTTGGCGTAGAGCTGATGTTGTCGTAATGTCTCCTGGACAATTCGTAAGTGCTCGGTGTGCTCTTTCCGATTCTTTGAATACACCAGGATGTCGTCGATGAAGATAACAACAAACATGTCTAAGTTCTCTCGAAAAATTTGGTTCATCAAGTTCATAAAGATGGAAGGTGCATTGGTCACTCCAAATGGTGTTACGAGATATTCATAATGACCATAACGAGTCCTAAATTCCGTCTTCGGGTTGTCGGACACCTTGACCTTCACCTGATGATATCTTGAACGAAGATCTAACTTTGAAATGACACAAGATCCACTTATGTCACGCCCTGCTTCCCGGTGTACGGGTAGAGGGCATGACTGGCCCGCTACGTATTTACTCAGAAATAAACACGCTAAGCGTAACTAAGTAATATAAGTAAATACGCAAGAGACAAAATGTAAATAAACAGCAACTTTATTTATTAACATTCTTTTTACAATACATCTGAAAAGTAAATACATGGAATGGAAAGCAATGCCTAAATAGTGGCATAACAGAAAAGGAAAATACAGAATGTAACTGTGTACAAAGAATTTAAAGCTCTAGGTCGAAAGTCAGCTGATCCAAATCCTCGCTGGTGGGCTCGATCTCCTGAAGGTTCGATCCACTTGACAATATTACAAAGAAGAAAGAGAAGGAATGTCGTCAGCGAATAATCGCTCGGTAAGTCCCAAAGATAAGGGAGAAGTATAATAGACATAGAGAGAGTAACTTTTAAAGTGGTATTATATTGTTATAATGTTGTATTTAGTGTTAACGCTATTGTTTATAACTTGGTACAGAAGATGTCAGTGTATACGAGAGGAGTCTCACTTTCCCCGGAGACTAAGGTATCAGGAGTACAAGGCTCCGTCGATAATACCACGGAACAACGGCATGGATGTAATTACATCTTAAGTGACCACCTCGTGCCACCTTTAACATGTTTCGTACCCGTCTACCCCTTCTAAACCCCGCGATGTCTTGTTTGTATTGTTTGAATTGTATATTGTATTTAGATGGATGACTTTCTGAAACCATGATATCAGTAATGGAACGAATATAATGGATGAACATGTAGATGGAATATATCCATGGTTCGGTTCAGTTAATGTAGTTGATATAGATTGAATAAACGGATTCATAGATCCATGTTGTATTGTAGTTTTGATACTTGAATCTCATTCAAGTCAGATTGTATATATATTGAGACTCAGTCTGAATCAGACAATTAGAAAAGAAATTGAATCCTGAATTAGGTTTTGGTGTTATCGGTAACCGCTGCACATGGACGACAGGATTTGTCTCTTTTTCAAAGACGATTACCGTGTTGATAACACCGTTTGTTAAGTTGTCTATCTTAAATAGGCAAGCACCTATATCTCCGGCTCCCTGAGGCTCAAGAGACTGGTCCCGCTTAAACCTATGTCTACTAAGGTCCTTATTGTAATTTAGTATAACTTGAGGGGGTTTAATGTAAAAATAATTTTGTATAATTTTCAAAATACACCTCAAGTATTTTACGATCGTCTTTAGAGTTTTCATGGATTTACATTTTATCAATATGACATTTCTAGTGAATAAATCCTAATTTCATAATATATGGTATTTATTTGTAATATTGAAATTGTATGGTATTTTCTTTTAAATGAGATGTTTTTCTTGAATTTTGGAAATGTGGAATATTATAAATATTAAAAATAGATATTTTGATATTAATTACATATATATATATTTATTAAAAATATAAGTTTTAATTATAATAGAAATCACATTTTCTAAAGAATATTGTATTTTAAATCTTTCGAGACCGTATGCCCCTTGCGGAGGTCTGCATCTCACGCTACTAAGCCCGAGGATGTGCGATAATCCGCACCATCCCGAACGGGTTCTCCAAAATGGATTGTAGCGGCATATTGCATAGATTTGTTAAAAATACATATCTTGTTGAAAAAGGTTTTTATAAGTTTGAGGTAGTTTTGTGTAAAATCGTATTTTCCCAAAACTATATTCCGAAAGATCATCATGCTATGTTACATATGAGTGTTGTGAGGAGGTAGGTCATTACCTCATGAACTATCTGAAGCTATAGTTAAGGAATTATAATGATTTATGTCGAACTAAACTATATGGTATTTTTATGTAAAAGTGTGATAAAAATTGAAATATGAATTCTTTTGATATGAAACTTGTCAAAATGTTTTGTTAATGTTTAATGATCTTGATGGAAGATTTTGGTATTATTGTGTTTAAGAAAAATATGATTTTTAAGGAAAAACCGAATCGGAAGTCGAATTAACTCCACTTCCGTCGGGTTTTAGAATTTTAAATTTTTAGAATAGTAAAAAGAAAGGGGAGAAGGTACTTACTGGATTGTAGTGGAAAGGATAAGAAAAGGAAGAAGTAGGAGGTGTCGGTGCGTCGTTTCGTTTCCGGAATCTCCTCGGAATGTCGTCGGAAGTTCGCCGGATCTTCGTCCTTTGCTAACTCCACTTGCACACAAAAAGTCTATGGAATTTTCTTGAGTGTTTGGACAGAGATTTGGATGTGAGGAGGGGTGATTTTAGGTGTGGTATTTATTAGAAAAATTAGGATTTAGGAATGTGAAAAGGTGTATTAAAAATTTGTATTAAAAATGGATTAATTGTGTGTTTTAAATTGCTCTGTAAATGTGCTGGGAATTTAAATAATACAGGGTTAATAGGGGTAGTTCAAAGGTCACAGAGGTTTAAAGAAATTAGGGTTTGGGCTGACTCGGGCCGGCGGTGGCGGCCGATTCACCCGAGTCACTGGCCCGAGTTGGTCGAGTCGGGCCGAGTTAGGTTGCCACGTGTCCCCTGGTGCTTGGTCTTGACTCATGGACCGGTTTGTTTTATGTGTGACTCTTGGTTTTTACGAGTTTTGCACGTATAGACTCTTGGGCTTCTAAAAAGATTAAAAGACTTCCCAACGAACCCTTTTGGAAATGATTTGAACGGTTTAAAGATCTTCTTGTCCAATGCCCTCATCATTGAATTGACAGATGGCAACTTTGCCGAATTATGTATGAGGGTATTAATCCAGTTACAAAACAAATGCTAGAAATTATTTATCAATGTCATTTCTTGTCAAAAGACGACGGTGAAGTATGGATATTTCTGGAAGATCTCGCCGGACAAACATTATAGTGGGAGAGCACTATACTAACATCGTTTTCATCTAGGGCAGGTATCCATCAGCTCGACACTTCCATCGCAATGAAATCCGAAATGGCTACGATGCAAAAGAAACTGGAAGCTATGGAAAGCAAATTCTTTTCAGCCTTCCTAAACTAAGTTACGCTCCCCAAAACCGTGTGTGGTTGCTTTCTTGACTCATCACATTTAACGGAAGAATGTCTTTTGAATCCTCCGTCTCATGGTCATGAAAAAACCAATACTGCTTTTCAGTAACGACCTACAAATGATCCTTATTCATCCATATATAATCAGGGATGGAGGAATCATCCTAATTTTGTTTGGAACCAAAATCAATATCAGTTCCTAAGCCAAAATAACTATCAATGGCTTCCCCCACAGCAACAACATCCACTACAACAAATTAAGCATCCCTTTCAATCGCAATCTTTCCAAAATCCGGCCAACAAGTTTGCCCCTTATAATAATTCTTTCCAACCACGTACTAATATTCCGACAGCCGGTACCGATAAAATCTCTGCACTCGAAAGAAGTTTAGAGACATTTATTAAACAATCCACACAAACGACGACTAATTTATTGTCTTCTATCCAAACGCTGATGCAACACATTGCTTCCCATGGTGAAAGCATAAGATCGATCGAAGCTCAAATTGCATAGTTAAATGCCGTAATGAGTGAGAGAGAAAAGGGAAACTTCCATCTCAACATCTGCCAAATCCCGGCCACTCACAAGCACAAATATTGTTCTTCACCAACAAAATCATAACGTGAGTGTTGTAACTACGTTGAGATCGGGAAGAGTGCTGAACAACCATGTTGGTGAACAAGTTGATGATTCAGATGATACCCCGGCTGCTACTCCTACTCCTACTTCGTCTAATCTAACATCTTCTTCCGAGCATATTCTCCGTTCTTTACTAGGATCGAACCCTAAGTCCACTTTCTTGAATGAACTACCATCTCAGATCATCCCAAATCCAATTTTTGGATCCATTCCATCCCTACAACCTTCTCCTCAAGTGTTGGACCCAACCCCTATTGATAAAGCTTCTTTTCCAAACTGATTGAGCCCCAACAAACTAAATCCATAGATGGAGAAGATTGTAGAAATGTTTAAGTAAGTTAACATAAATATTTCTCTCTTAGATACTATCCAACAAGTTCCGTCCTATACGAAAATTCTTAAGGATTTGTGCACTAGGAAGAGGAAAACTCAAGTGCCTAAAAATGATTTCTTAGCGAGAAATGTGAGCACTGTTTTTACCCAATATTTTCCCAAGAAACGTAAGGACCCCGGTTGTCCTACAATATCTATAACTATTGGGGGTAAAAATATTAATCGCACTCTACTCGATCTAGGTGCTAGTGTTAACTTTCTCCCATATTTTGTTTATGAGCAATTAGGCATAGGAGAGTTAAAACCTACGCACTGCACTCTCCAGATGGCCGATCCATCTATCACCCACCTTAGAGGTAAGGTAGAGGACGTGTTAATCAAAGTCGGGAAATTTATATTCCCTGTGAACTTTATAGTTTTAGATACACAGCCTGTGATGAACCAATGAAACCAAATCCCAGTAATTCTTAGTCGCCCCTTTTTAGTAACTTCCAATGCAGTTATCAATTGTCGTAACGGTTCCATGACCCTATCCTTCGGGAAGACGATAATTAAGCTTAATATTTTCTGGATAGGAAGTCAACCCTCCAAACCTTCTGCTTATATAATTAATATATGTTCTGTCAACAAGATAACTTCCAACAGCTGCGAATTGGAGGAGTTTTTGCTCCACAATAATGGTCTAGACGCCACTATTCTGCTGTTGTTTAATCCAGATATTTATTATACGAATAAGGTAGATGAGCTTTTCGAGTCTCCTACCTCTATAATTTCTGACGAATCGAGTTTTTTGAACCTTGGTGCGAAAAAGAGCGACCTTGAAACTTTCAGTCTTCCTAGTGAATCAGCCTATTCCACTGATTCTCTTCTTTCCGATGAGATCATCATCGATGAAAGTTTCGAAATTATTTTCGCCGAAGAACTCGCGTTCCTTAAAGACTTGGATGTTGTGATGAATCAACCTCCATTGGAAATTCATGCACCTCTACTTGAGGCCGAAGAAGTTGAACCACCACCCCTTCTTCTTATCCCATAAAAGAATGTGACTATTCTACCCGTTCCTTATTTTACACATTCTCGTTTTCACCCACCATCACTTTTTCGTCTCTACCAACCGAGACGTAAATCTTTTCGATTACACCTCTTATCTCCTCCCCACTTCTTCACGTCTATCTGTAACATGATCTTTTACCAACTATGATGTTATCTGGATAAAATATCTGAATGGTTGGTGTTGACTTTTGGTCTTTTTAAAGGTTTATGTAGACCAATAAAATTTATTTCCCCCCTTTTATATTAAATTTTAATGCTTAATAATGATGTCACACCCCGCTTCCCAGTAAACGGAAACGGTGACATGGCAGGCCGCAACGTATTTACTAATAAATAAATACGTTAAGCGTAATTAAGAAATATATAAAATGAAAAAGAATGACAAGTGATATAAAATAACAGCAATTTTATTTACATTCATCTTTACATACAACCGTTTTGAAAAGGAAAGATACAATGAATAAAACAATGCCTAAATAGTGGCATACAAAATGAAAGTAAGTATAAGGAACTAGAAGTCTGACTGTGCCGCAATCTGATCCATGTCCTTCTGGCTAGGCTCGATCTACGGAGAGTCCTATCCTCCTGATGAACATTCCAAAGAAAGAAATAGATGGAATGTCGTCAGTGAACTAGCGCTCGGTAAGTCCCAAAAGAAAAAGAGAATATACAAGTAATGTGAACGGAATAGGTAAGGTGTGTATGATTGATTACAGGTATGTGATGATTTTTATAACGTGGTTGTTTGTAGCTTGATACAGAAGGTATTCATTTATACGAGAGGAGTTCATCTTACCCTATGGACTATGATAACATGTACTATAAGGACCCGTCATAACCCAAGATACAACGACACAAGAATTCATGTAGGTGTCTTTTAAGTGAACTCTTATGCCACGATATACGTTTTGTACCAATCTACCCCTTTATCCCCGCGTAATTTATTGTATAACTGATAATTATCAGACTTGACGAAATCGTGGATACAAGTTGTTCAAGTATTCATGTTCAGAATATAGTCAAGTATTCAGTAGACAAGTCAAGTCATAACCATGGTTCGGTCAAGTCAAGTCAAGTTATACATGTTTGATATTGATGTTTGGATTCGAGTATTCATGTTCATATTCAAGTATTCAAGTTTGATTTTGGAGTCAGGTTTGAATTGGACTCAGACTGAGTCAGACACTTGTAAACTGATTTAGCTCTTGAATTAGGTTCGGGAGTAATCGGTAACTACTGCATATGGACGGCAGGATTTTTGTTTTTCCAAGACAATTACCATTGATAACTCCGTTAAGTTGTCTACCTTAAATAGGCAAACACTCACTTTCTCCGGCTCCCTGGGTCTCAAGAGAATTGATCCCGCTTAAACCTATATTAACTAAAGTCTTTAAATAGTATTTTATATAACTCGAGGGGGTTTTATGAAAAATATTATAATATAGTTAAAAATAAACCTCGAGGGGTTATTTATATTATTAAGGTTTTCATGGGCATGAGTTTTAAGAATTTGAGGTATTTTAGTGATAAACAATTAACTTTGGAAGTTTGTGGTATTTTATTAAAAATAGTTGTCTTTTGGTAACTTGATGGTATTTAATTGAAACTTGTTAATCTTTTCAATTTTGAAAAAAAATAGTTTTATTATATTTTGAAAATAGTGATTTATAATTTTTATATAATTATTAAAAAATTAAATTTCTTTATTTATCTAGAAAATTCGTTTTTTCTTAGAAACCATATTTAAAACCTTTCGAAACCGAATGCTCCGTGAGGAGCTTCGCATCTCGCTCTACTAGCCTAAGGATGTGCGATAATCCGCACCTTTCATTCACGGGTATCTTAAAGAGGGTTGCAGAGGTATAATTGCAAAAGAATCGAAATACTGTTTTAAAAGAAAACCGTTTTTTAGGTAAGTGGTATTTTAATGTAATATTTTTCTCGAAACAAAAATTCATACAAAAGAGATATCGTACTATGGAACCAAGTGTGTACATCAGGGGTAGGTCGTTACCCCATGAAGATTTCCTAAAGGTATGTTTAACCAAAACTAAAAGAGATGATATTAAAGTTCATGGTATTTAAATGATAATGTTAAATTAAAATTATTTTACATGATCTTCTTGGTTTAAAATTTATTCTAAACATTGGTATTATAATTACAAGTATTTTGTAAGAATTTGGTTGAACAATATATAAGTAAAATGGGAGTTTCTAGGGTTTAGAAAATAGATATCGGTATTAACTCCACTTATACCGATTTTGATTAAAAAGAATTTCAAAGAAGAGAAAGGGGGTTTGGGAGGGACTTACTATTTGGTTATGCTAAGAAGAGGTAGAAGAAGAGGAAAGTGTTGTAGTGGTGTCGCGGGAGCTCCGGATGTTGGTTAGATTCTTTGCCGGAATTTGACCGCTTGCAAACTCCTCTATACTCTACTTGTACTTAGAAATTTTTTGAGAGTTTTGGCTAAAAATTTCAGAATGATACTGAGCTAAAGTGTAGGATGGTATTTATAGTGAAGAATTAGGGTTTTGGAATTAAAATGCATTAAAAATATGATAAATTATGAAATAAAGGGTCTCTGTTTGATTGCAGGGAAATCAAATATTGCAGGGGGGGTTAGGGGTAGGGGAAGGTCAAGTGTGCAGAGCCGGACCTTATTGGGCTTAATCCAACCGTCGGGGCCAGCCTGATGCCCAATTCCGCCGGTCGATCTAGGGCATTGGGTGTTGAGATTTGTGCCACGTGTATTTGTCTGTGTTTAAACCTTTTTACACATGTTTGATTTTTCTGAACTTTTCATTTTCTTGTGTATTGTACGTGCAATCTTTTGGGCTTTCAAAAAGTTTACAAGAAAAATCAGAAAAATATTGTGTATGATGGGGATCGAACATATGGGCTACGTCTCAGCAGTGCAAGGCTTTACTAACGAGCTACAAGTTGTTTCTTGCTCTTATTTAACAAAATTAACTTATAACTCAAACTCAGGCAGTAAACTCATTTTTGTATATTAAAATGAAAAATTCAGTACAGTAAACTCATAGTCATTATAAATGAAAACACTGTTTTACTCAAGTTTGGGGGAAGAAGAAAAATATTTTGAAAATGGATCTTGAAAAAAAAGAAATTTTTACACGATTATGAGCCAAAAACAAGTATGGGGGTAAAATTTCACTGTTATTCACTCTTAACCCCTTCTTTATACCATCTTATTAAACTGTTCCTTCTAATTTTCAGGTTTTGAGCTTACAGGATAATATCAGTAAGGACACTGCTACAAAAACAAGTTTGGGGGGCTGGTTTGTATGGATGGTTTGTATATATCTACGCATCATATGTAAATATTGCATTGCATAATTTTTTTTGAAAATAAAAGTTAGAAAGTGAAAAATACATATGAAAGAAAGGAAGAGATTTAAGAAATACAAGAAAATTAGATATTTTAAAATAAAGCTCGTAATACGTGGTCATGAGTTGTTATTCCAAGGGTTAGTAAGATGAAAGGAATCACTAATCTGTTGATAGAAATAAGTCTGAAAAACAGTCTCTATTTTCGTGTCTAAACTTCTGAACGTTGATACCCTACTTTACGCACTTGCACACATTTTGAAATTTAGGATAGTAGAGGATACCTTGAAATGCTCTTATCTAAAAGACTTGGTATGAATATATATATATATATATATATATATATATAAATCAATAAAATATAAATGAAACATAAAATATAAATGGTGAAGAAAAATGAACATTGGTTTTGTAATTACTTAAGGCAGCGTAAAAAAATATAGCAAGAGTGTCTTATCATCTAGTGTCTTAGACCAACTGGTTTCGGAGTCACTGCTAAGTCTTAGGTGTTGTAAGACTAGGATATTACTAATTACGCCTTATTGAGTGAGTACATCTGCTAATCGGTTGGTTAGTACCTCAAGAAGTATTAACGATCGCATGAAAAATATGTGAGCAAATCCATCTAAAACATTCACCGACTAAAATGTACTAAGGAAGATGGATAAAGGGTATGATAGCTTGAATTAAATTTTCCGAGTGTAGAGATGTCTTTTACACACACGTAGTGGTATATGATCGATATTTGGAGGATAAATAAGGATGAAGACTAAGGAATATGTTTTATTAAGGGATAATGTGATTTCTGACATCTTTTCATGACTATTAAGATAGGTCTCATGGTAACTAAAAAACTAGTGTAGTTTGAAACTCTTCTTCTCAATTTTTTCTTTTATATGTTCTTATCTTTACATGTAATTTTCATTTTCTTTTTTTTATTATGGGATTTATGGATGTAATCCGCTGAAAACTATCAAGAGACAACACTTCTCCTACTAGGAATACCTAGAGATTTAAAAACTTGTTGCACGAGCTAAGTACAACCGTGTTGCTTACGAAAGTGTGCTAGTTTTTTTTTCTTTTTCTCTTTAATAAATAGTTTGCTCAGGACGATCAAAGATAAGTTTGGAGGTAGTTGATTAGTCAAAAATATTGCATATTTGTATGAACATTTTTCCTACTATTATTAACTGCTAAAAGATGTTAATTGTAAATAAAGAACATATATGGGTTTATTTGTAAAAAGATTATTATCATATGTTTCTTCATTTAATATAATTAGGGAAAATATATGTGTATTATATTTAAATGAAATATTAGTAATTAAAATATGCAAATCATGCCAAATATTCCTAATCAATATTCTTAAGATATCATATAAATGTTTGGAATAATATCTCAAAAATAGCAAATGCTACTAATAATTTGATTTGAGATATTGTGCAGGTATTAGCTCAGGTCTGAAATCTAAGTAGGAGATCAAAATCAAATCGGGATATCGAAACCGAATCTGCCAAATTTTAGAAGCAAATCGAGGAATCTAGCAACAACAGATATTTAGAGATATATTTTCAGAATCTATATATCAAGAGCATCTCCAAATATCAAGAAAAAAGCCAGAGAAAATCTCAAGTCACCATTCCATCATAAGGCGGTGGAACCGCGGTCTAAAAGGGGTATGGGCGGCGGTTCCACGGTCCTTTAGTGGCCGTTGGATCTGGGATTTTGGGGGCATGATCGTAATATCACCTACTTCCATATGGCATATAGGGTTTCTAGTTTCAGAGACTATATAAATGACCGAGAGCTATGTATTCAATATAAACGAAGAAGTATCTCATCATTTACCCCTATAAAGAGAGAGATCTATTTTTGAAGGAGAAAAGTTGTAATGCATTAGTTAATTAATAAAAGTAGTTTTTGTTTTAAATCTTTTTGCATTTATTTTACGTGTTTACTTTTACGCATTACTTTTTCTGCATTACTTTTACGCATTACTTTCTGTACTTCAAATATGGTTCATTTATGTTCCATCTCTATTTTACTACGCTAATAATCATGAGTGAGTAATTTCTTACTTGCTAGGGCTTGTAGGATAGTGTAGAATAATGGATGAAAAGCTTCTTTTATATTCTTTTTAAAATCTAATGTATATAAACCTAAGCAAAATAAATGTTAACTCTCTTATCGGGCGCGCTATCAATTCATGATAGTCACGATCACGATTCGAGATTCGTTAATACTTATTTTGTTAAGGGCTCAAGATAACTAGAGATCAATGGAAGGACAAGGGATAGAGTGCGAAACCCTAATTCCCTCCAAGAATCCTAATCCACATTCATCACTATCTATCTAGTTTTAAACAATTAAAAGATAAAAAAAAATCATTTCTAAATTTTCATCCATTAACTACTGAATCATATAAACCCTACAAGCCTCTCTATTATAAATTTACTATCCATTTTAAAACAAAACAACAACAATCCATTCTCTCTTTTGTCAAATCGTCTAAAACAAGAAAAGCAGTTCATGTTTCCCCGCGGATGACCCGTACTCATCGCGGCTAGCTATTTGCAACACCGTTTTGATTGCGGTTATTTACAAAACAATTTTCGCACGAACAATCACCCCTCCTATGATTTGGTTAACAGGGCGTTTCACACCGGTAGTCTGTGGCCTTCCCTTCTTCTTCACAACTGCCTCATAACGTCGGGAAACCTTCAAAGCAAGCTCATGGGTTGGGAAATCCCTTATAGCGAGTGCAGCATGGATTTCAGGGTCCAACCCCTGCTGAAATCGCTGTGCCCGGATCTCAGCAGTGAGAATAAGGTGTGCAACAAACTTGCTGAGCATGGTAAACTCAGCATCATATTCATCCACTGACTTGACCCACATCGAGCCTTGTTGTAAATGGATAAATTGTTGCTCCATGTCAAAGCGGGTAGTCTCTCGGAAGTACTTGGCATCGAAGAGGGCTCGGAATGTTCTCCATTCTATTGGTTACGCGAGATGGCTCTCCTTAACCTTCTACTAAACTATAGCATTATCGGTCAGTTGCAATTTAGCAACTCTCATCCAAGCAATATCTGGCACTTGAGCTACCGCCAGGTCATCCTTGATCGCTTAAGCTCATTCTTCTACTTCAAGCGGGCTCTCCTTATCTAAAAAGTTCTTTGGGTTTAGTGCCCGAAACTACTTAACTCCGAGTGCCTCGGTTTCGGGGCGATGCATAAGGATAGCAGTCTGCTGCTGCTAACCCTCCTATAAGCTCTTGATAGCCTCGAAAAGTACCGTTTGCTCATTGATAGGAGCTGCAACGGTAGGTGGTGGTGGTAGTGTAGGCGGTGGAGTATTGCTGTTGATATTGGTGGTGGTATTGTTCTGAGGGTTCATCACCTTGATATAAAAAATAGGTTATGATAGATTTAAGGAATTTGAAATCCAAGGAGTGTAAATGTTTGTTGAATTCATTAATTCTTGTGGTATATTGTTTACGACTTTATGCGGAACTGCCTGTATGGGCCACCAACAAAACCTGTCACGCTCCGCTTCCCAGTAGACGGAAACGGTGACGTGGCAAGCCCGCAGCATATTTATCCAGAGAAGGTCATTCCTTAAATAAATATACTAAGCGTACTGAAACGATAATACAAAATACAAGAATAGATGGAGACTGTAAATTTTTTTCAACAAACATCTTTATTTACATTCATCTTCCAATATTTACAAGTACTTGGGTTTCAGCTGGAAAGTAAATACAATAAAAGAAAATGCCTAAACATGTGGTATACATAAACCGAAGGAAAATGAAGCTGAGCTAGTCTTGAGTAGCGATCCGGTTGTAATCCTCTTCTGTGGCCTCCACCTCCTCCGTCTCGACCGTATCTGACGAACATTCCAAAAGAAGAAAAGTGGGTGGAATTCCCGTCAGCGAGCTAGCGCTCGGTAAGTCCCAAGAATAAAGTAAGAGCAAAGAAAATGACAAATATATAATATATAGATGACGAGTAAGAGTATATGTTCATGGGTGAATATGTACAATATGTACTATAGGTATTTATATGGTCACTATTTTAACGTTAAGTTCTAAGTGTGAATGTTAACGTAGTCGTAGAAGTATTCACGAGCTCAAGAGAGGGACCTCAGGAGTAAGAAAACACATGCCCATTTCGTGTGTTAGTATCGGGGTTCTAGGCTGTGGATGAGTCAACCCGACTAATATTCGAGTAAAATAAAAAAGAGAGGTTAATACGGGACTCCTGAAACTTTGTTGGATTCATACAAGATCCCAAACACCCTGAGTATTATATATATTATAATTGTAAGATAACCTTAGTTGATTTAATTGGTTGATTATAACATGACTTGATCGAAACCATAGATTGTAAATGTGTTAAATTATACTTAAAATATTTTAAGTAAAATGTTATGAATTTCTTTTTTATAATGATTTCTGTCCTGATAAGGCCCGATATATAGTGAGATCTCCTTAAGAAAATAAACAAACAAACAAACCAATTTGCATCCTCTAGTGATACAATTTTCATGTGAGTTATTAAATTTTGAAGTAATTAAGGGCCAGAAAGTAAACACATATCTACGCACAAACAAGAATTAATTATTGTTTCATGCAAATTTAAAGTACATGTCTCCACTAAAGGAGGGTTTCCGCTCTTCAATTGTTCGGGAATGATACGATCAGACAGAAAGGCCGGAGAGTAAAGGTATCATGTACCACCCGAGGAAGAACATCTAGCAAGAGTTTATAGAGCGGTGAATGAAAGGTCGTAAAACATGTACATGTAACACAAATGTATATGTATTACAAATCAATAGACCTGACCTGGGTGAGAGAACCTGGCTGCCATCTGAATTCACCAGCTGGCCTTTTCGGAGCAGATGTAACTCCCCACAAATGTCTTGATATCCATTAATTTGTTGGTCCATGTGAATGAAGAGAACTAATTAAAGAAGAATTTATTTAACAAAAGCATTGTTACTCAATACAAACTTACTAAGCTCTACTTATCCCAAGCAAACTTATTTTTGTATAGTAATGAAATTGCAACAGGAAAAACTTCTTTCTTTATTGTGTATAGTAATGAAGTTCCGGCTTTTTTTCCCTTACTATATTTATCTTATATGTATCTCCAGTAACCGTTCATTCAAGTGGTCATCGTCATGCGCAAGGAGTTAGTGAGACGTAGTTTTTTTTACATTGTTAGTTTATAGAACCGGATCTTATTTTTTGTTAAAGAGGCGTTTGTGAAACCAAATTAGCCGAGTACCGGAAGTAATCTACCTGCTGGAGATTGACAGATTGCTACATCAGCAGTCATATTCAGTCGCCCAACCCCTTCGCCTCCTCTCTACAAATCCGTCAATAACCCCCTCCTCCCCCTCGCTACCTCTCTCTGTCTGTCTCAGAGATTGAGAGAGAGGTAGAGAGAGAGAGCGCTAAAAGGAAAACCATCGCATATTACTATCTATGCTATAATCTTTGATCGGTAATTGTGTAAATCAAAGAAAGAATGCTTTTTTGTGAGCATTTACATCAGTGTTGAGGCTACTTTTAGTTTCGCATTATAAACAAACGCTTGAAGTACGATTTAGGTCTACTTGCATAGCAACTTTTTTGGATGCTGTTTCAGTATTACTGCCGGTTCTTCCGGTACTTCAGAACAGCCAAACAAGTTCATAGTCCAAGAGACATGCACGTTCTTAAAGATGCAGCAAATCAAATGCATGGTAATTTACATTTCACATTTTGTGAATACTAACTAAAGATAAAAGAGATGTACTTTCTACGCAAAACAGTCAGATATTTAATAGGTGGGAAGCCGCAGCCAAAAGTCAATGAGGACTAGAAACTAAAACGGATGTACTTTCCACACAAATTATGGAGGAGAACTGAGAAGCTTATGTGGAACAAACTTCATCCTTTAAAAGTGGAGAAGAAGCAAGCAGCAACAGGCCATGAAAAGGAGGCAGAGAAAATTTGAAATAACTTAAGAAACAACTGCATAGGGAAAAGGAAAAAACGTTAGTAGTAAGTGCATAAGTTTTCATATAAGGTTTTATAGGTCAAATAAATGGCTACCATCCATAATAACCAACACAAACATATGAACCTGTGGACTGCTGAGGAAGGTTGAGTAAAGCATAGTAACATGTTTTTGTTTTGGGGTTTATTCATTACACAACCCACGAATCTTTCTTATTTCTAAATACAACACCCAAATCTTGATATTTTTAAATATAACCCAAATCCCGCAAGTTATCTGAAATAGACCCCATGGTTAGTTTTTTTTATCCAAAATACCTTAAAAGGACTAATTTGCCGTCGTCTTCTTTGGTTCTTCCTCCATCAACCATCAACACTATTTTTCTGTTCATTTCAACTTCCAACACTCTTTTTCAAAGACTTATTAAAACATAACCAACTTAAAATCAAGTGTCTTGTGATTGTTACTTATCTTGAGCTATTTTGAGCCGCCATGGTGGATTTTAATGGGTAGGGAAAGTTGGAGGATATATTAGGTATATAGCATGCTAGTTAAGTTTGTTAACCAACTTTTAACTTGAAGAGGACCTTTTTTAGATAATATATAAGATTTGGGGTATTGTTTAGAAATATCAAGATTTAGAGGTCTTATTTAGAAATAAGAAAGATTTAGGGGGTCGAATATAGGGGGGCGGGGAACTTTTGTTTTATTATGCGGGTCATTGCTTTACATGGAATATGTGTGTAGATGAGGGAAGAAAAGACAGTGGCACTGGCTATGTAAAACATTCACAGTTCAACACAGGACATGCATGGGGATGTTGGTGTCGATATCTACCTACATGGTGCCGTGCTGCTTGGGGGGCAATACAAACAATTATAATTACTAATAGATCAAGCCCATGTACAATCATCCTTGTCCCAACTCTTTTTCCAACGTTGTTCGAAGGGCAGGACTCACGAGCACATGAAGAACTTGAGGATTAAGGAATCCCGCTCACACTAGGCTCGAAACTAGGAGGTCTGGTCGGAGAGTGGGCAATGGATGTAGAGAAAACGAGAGTTTGGGAATTTAATTTTTGGAGGATCTTGTGAAGAGGATGTGATTGCTTGTGATAACCAGAGGAGATGAACTCCTCTTAATCTTAATTTATAGGCCACCTCCAACCACCTCCAATGCCCTACGCTCCCAAACTACATCCGAGATTCTTCTCCGCGAGATCAAAACCCACGATCCTCCACTCGTGTTTGACACGGTTACGAGAAACAGAACGAGATTTCTCTTTCACCCAGTAATTGGGCCGGGTCGGATGCTTGGCCATAAGGCCACAACACTTACATCTCCCATTTGGCCGAAATGGCTAAATACTTTTCGAGCATATTTCCATCACACGTGAGATGTAATTCAAGATTTAATTACATATACTCCCACTATCCATGAGATATATATACTTTTCACTTTTCGTGAAAACCGAAATCATCATTATTCATGATTTGTCTCATTTTCATTATTCATGAAAAATCTTTGACTTAGACATTTCTAAGTCTCATCAAACCAACATATTTGATGGATATTTCTGCCGGAAGCCCTTCATCAAGAGACCGGCTATCATGTCACTAGTATGAATATAAATCATCTTGAATTCTTTCTTCTTCACTATATCACGAATATAGTTTTATTGAACTTCAATATGTCTTCCTTTCGAACTATTTGCACCACTGTGAATCAAGCTGACGGCTGCTTGGTTATCTCAGCAAATCTCAATTGGTCTATCCACCAAATTGAGATCAAAGTCCTCTAAGAACCGTCTAATCCAGACTGCATGAATAGTAGCAATACTACATGTTATATACCCAGCTTCTTGTGTGTATCTTTCTACACATCCTTGTTTCTTACTACCCCAAGAAACAGCTGCACCTTCAAAGATAAACAAATGTCCTGAAGTGAACTTCCCGTCATCTTTGTCCCCTCCGAAGTCAGCATCGGAGTAACCAAGAACCTCAAGCGAGTTTGCTTGATAAACTAACTTATGATGCACAGTACCGTTTAGATACTTCAAAATCCTCTTAACAACTTTCCATTGTGCTGGATCAGAATTACCTTGATATCTACTAACTAGACTAAATGGATACGCCAAGTCTGATCTAGTATACAGCATTGCATACATCAAGCTTCCAACAGCTTGAGCATATGGGGCATTAAGCGGTTTATGTCCTTTTCCAGGACATTGTTCTTTACACAACCGCTTTCCCATAACCAATGGTGTATGTGCCGGATTGCAATTCTGCATCCCAAATCTTTTAAGTATTGTGTGCAAATACCTTTCTTGGTTCAAACTTAACGTTCTAGATTTTCTATCTCTAAGGATCTGTATACCAAGAACATGGTACACATCTCCCATGTCCTTCATCTCAAATTCATTACTAAGTGCTGATTTGATCTTATTCAACACTTCTATGTCATCTCCAGCGAGCAAAATATCATCTACGTACAAAGATAATATTGAAAAACTGCTCCCACTCTTCAAAACATTATAATATAGTTAAAAATAAACCTCGAGGGGTTATTTATATTATTAAGGTTTTCATGGGCATGAGTTTTAAGGATTTGAGGTATTTTAGTGATAAACATTAACTTTGGAAGTTCATGCTATTTTATTAAAAAAAGTTGTTTTTTGGTAACTTGATGGTATTTAATTGAAACTTGTTAATCTTTTCAATTTTGAAAAAATAGTTTTATTATATTTTGAAAATAGTGATTTATAATTTTTATATAATTATTAAAAAAATTAAATTTCTTTATTTATCTAGAAAATTCGTTTTTTCTTAAAAACCATATTTAAAACCTTTCGAAACCGAATGCTCCGTGAGGAGCTCCGTATCTCGCTCCACTAGCCTAAGGATTTGCGATAATCCGCACCATCCATTAGCGGGTATCCTAAAGAGGGTTGTAGAGGTATAATCGCAAAAGAATCAAAATACTGTTTTAAAAGAAAACCGTTTTTTAGGTAAGTGGTATTTTAATGTAATATTTTCCTCGAAACAAAAATTCATACAAAAGAGGTATCGTGGTATGGAACCAAGTGTGTACATCAGGGGTAGGTCGTTACCCCATGAAGTTTTCCTAAAGGTATGTTTAAGCAAAACTAAAAAAGATGATATTAAAGTTCATGGTATTTAAATGAAAATGTTAAATTAATATTATTTTACATGATCTTCTTGGTTTAAAATTTATTCTAAACATTGGTATTATAATTACAAGTATTTTGTAAGAATTTGGTTGAACAATATATAAGGAAAATAGGAGTTTCTAGGGTTTAGAAAATAGATATCGGTATTAACTCCACTTATACTGATTTTGATTAAAAAGAATTTCAAAGAAGAGAAAGGGGGTTTAGGAGGGACTTACTATTTGGTTATGCTAAGAAGAGGTAGAAGAAGAGGAAAGTGTTGTCGTGGTGTCGCGGGAGCTCTGGATGTTGCTTAGATTCTTCGCCGGAATTCGACCGCTTGCAAACTCCTCTTTACTCTACTTGTACTTAGAAATTTTTAGAAAGTTTTGGCTAAAAACTTCAGAATGATACTGAGCTAAAGTGTGGGGTGGTATTTATAGTGGAGAATTAGGGTTTTGGAATTAAAATAGTGAATTAAAATGCATTAAAAATATGATAAATTATGAAATAAAGGGTCTCTGTTTGATTGCAGGGAAATCAAATATTGCAGGGGAGTTAGGGGTAGGGGAAGGTCAAGTGTGCAGAGCCCGGGCCTTATTGGGCTTAATCCAACCGTCGGCGCCAGCCTGATGCTCAATTCCGCCGGTCGATCTAGGGCATTGGGTGTTGAGATTTGTGCCACGTGTATTTGTCTGTGTTTAAACCATTTTACACATGTTTGATTTTTCTGAACTTTTCATTTTCTTGTGTATTGTACGTGCAATATTTTGGGATTTCAAAAAGTTAAAAAGAAAAATCAGAAAAATATTCTGTCTGATGGGGATCAAACACAGCAGTGCAAGGCTTTACTAGTGAGCTACAAATTGTTTCTTGCTGTTATTTAACAAAATTAACTTATAACTCAAACTCAGGCAGTAAACTCATTTTTGTACATTAAAATGGAAAATTCAGTACAGTAAACTCATAGTCATTATAAATGAAAACACTATTTTACTCAAGTTTGGGGGGAGAAGAAAAATATTTTGAAAATGGCTCTTGAAAAAAAAAGGAATTTTTACACGATTATGAGCCAAAAACAAGTATGGGGGAAAATTTTCACGGTTATTCACTCTTAACCCCTTCTTTATATCATCTTATTAAACTGTTCCTTCTAATCTTCAGGTTTTGAGCTTACAGGATAATATCAGTGAAGAAACTGCTACAAAAACAAGTTTGGGGGGATGATTTGTATGGATGGTTTGTATATATCTACGCATCATATGTAAATATTGCATTGTATAATTTTTTTTGAAAATAAAAGTTAGAAAGTGAAAAATACATATGAAAGAAAGGAAGAGATTTAAGAAAATTAGATATTTTAAAACAAAGCTCGTAATACGTGGTCATGAGTTGTTGTCCCAAGAGTTAGTAAGATGAAAGGAATCACTAATCTGTGGATAGAAATAATTTTGAAAAATAGTCTCTATTCTCGTGTCTAAACTTCTGATGTTGATACCCTACTTTACGCACTTGCACACATTTTGAAATTTAAGATAGTAGAGAATACCTTGAAATGCTCTTATCTAAAAGACTTAGTATGAAAAAAAATATATATAAATCAACAAAATATAAATGAAACATAAAATATAAATGGTGAAGAAAAATGAACATTGGTTTTGTAATTACTTAAGGCAGCGTAAAAAAAATATAACGAGAGTGCCTTATCATCTAGTGCCTTAGACCAACTGGTTTGGGAGTCACTGCTAAGTCTTAGGTGTTACAAGACTAGGATATTGCTAATTACGTCTTAATGAGTGAACACATCTGATAATCGGTTGGTTAGTACCTCAAGAAGTATTAACGGTCGCATGAAAAATGTGTGAGCAAATCCATCTAAAATATTCACCGACTAAAAAGTACTATGGAAGATGGATAAAGGGTATGATAGCTTGAATTAAATTCTCCGAGTGTAGGGATGTCTTTTACACACACGTAGGGGTATATGATCGATGTTTGGAGGATAGATAGGGATGAAGACTGAGGAATATTTTTTATTAAGGGATAATGTGATTTCTGACATCTTTTCATGACTATTAAGATTGGTCTCATGGTAACTAAAAAACTAGTGTAGTTTGAAACTCTTCTTTTCAATTTTTTCTTTTATATGTTCTTATCTTTACATGTAATTTTCATTTTCTTTTTTTTATTATGGGATTTGTGGATGTAATCCGCTGAAAACTCTCAAGAGACAACACTTCTCCTACTAGGAATACCTAGAGATTTAAAAACTTGTTGCACGAGCTAAGTACAACCGTGTTGCCTACGAAAGTGTGCTAGTTTTTTTTTTCCTTTTTCTCTTTAATAAATAGTTTGCTCGGGACGATCAAAGATAAGTTTGGAGGCAGTTGATTAGTCAAAAATATTGCACATTTGTATGAATATTTTTCCTACTATTATTAACTGCTAAAAGGTGTTAATTGTAAATAAAGAACATATATGGGTTTATTTGTAAAAATATTATTATCATATATTTCTTCATTTATAATTAATATAATTAGGGAAAATATATGCATATTATATTTAAATGAAATATTAGTATTTAAAATATGCAAATCATGCCAAATATTCCTAATCAATATTCTTAAGATATCATATCATATAAATGTTTGGAATAATATCTCAAAAATAGAAAATGATACTAATAATTTGATTTGAGATATTGTGCAGGTATTAGCTCAGGTCTAAAATCTAAGTAAGAGATCAAACTCAAATCGGGATATCGAAACCGAATCTGTCAAATTTTAGAAGCAAATTGAGGAATCTAGTAACGGTAGAGCCTTAGAGATATATTTTCAGAATCTATATATCAAGAGGATCTCCAAATATCAAGAAAAAAAGTCAGAAAAAATCTTAAGTCACCATTCTATTATAAGGCGGCGGAACCACGGTCTAAAGGGGGTATGGGCGGCGGTTCCACGGTCCTTTAGTGGCCATTGGATCTGGGATTTTGGGGGCATGATCGTAATATCACCTACTCCCATATGGCATATAGGGTTTCTAGTTTCAGAGACTATATAAATGACCGAGAGCTGTGTATTCAATATAAACGAAGAAGTATCTCATCATCTACCCCTATAAAGAGAGAGATCTACTTTTGAAGGAGAAAAGTTGTAATGCAGTAGTTAATTAATAAAAGTAGTTTTTGTTTTAATTCTTTTTGCATTTATTTTATGCGTTTACTTTTACGCATTACCTTTTCTGCATTACTTTTACGCATTAATTTCTGTACTTCAAATATGGTTCATTTATCTTCCATCTCTATTTTACCACGCTAATAATCATGAGTGAGTAATTTCTTACTTGTTAGGGTTTGTAGGATAGTGTAGAATAATGGATGAAAAGCATCTTTTATATTCATTTTAAAATCTAATTTATATAAACCTTAGCAAAATAAATGTTAACTCTCTTATCGGGCGCGCTATCAATTCATGATAGTCACGATCATGATTCGAGATTCGTTAATACTTATTTTGTTAAGGGCTCAAGATAAATAGAGATCAATGGAAGGACAAGAGATAGAGTGGGAAACCCTAATTCCCTCCAAGAATCCTAATCTATATTCATCACTATCTATCCAGTTTTAAACAATTAAAAGATAAAAAAAATCATTTCTAAATTTTCATCCATTAACTACTGAATCCTATAAACCCTAAAAGCCTCTCTATTATAAATTTACTATCCATTTTAAAACAAAACGACAACAATCCATCATCTCATTTGTCAACTCATCTAAAGCAAGAAAAGCAGTTCATGTTTCCGTGCGGATGACCCGTACTCATCGCGGCTAGCTATTTGCAACACCGTTTTGATTGCGGTTATTTACAAAACAATTTTCGCACGAACAATCACCTCTCCTGTGATCTGGTTCACAGGGCGTTTCATACCGGTAGTCTGTGGCCTTCTCTTCTTCTTCACAACTGTCTCATAGCGTCGGGCAGCCTTCAGAGCAAGCTCATGGGTTGGGAAATCCCCTGTAGCAAGTACAGCATGGATTTCAGGGTCCAACCCTTGCTGAAATTGCTGTGCCCGGATCTCAGCAGTGAGAATAAGGTGTGAAAAACCTACTGAGCATGGTAAACTCAGTATCATATTCATCCACTGACTTGACCCACATCAAGTCTTGTTGTAAATGGATGAATTGTTGCTCCATGTCAAAGCGGGCAGTCTCTCATAAGTACTTGGCATCGAAGAGATCTCGGAATGTTCTCCATTCTATTGGTTATGCGAGACGGCTCTCCTCAACCTTCTACTAAACTATGGCATTATCGGTCAGTTGCAATTTAGCAACTCTCACCCAAGCAATATCTGGCACTTGAGCCGCCGCCAGGTCATCCTCGATCGCTTGAGCTCATTCTTCTACTTCAAGCGGGCTCTCCTTATCCAAAAAGTTCTTTGGGTTTAGTGCCCGAAACTACTTAACTCCGAGTGCCTCGGTTTCGGGGCGATGCATAAGGATAGCAGTCTGCTGCTGCTGACCCACCTATAGGTTCTTGATAGCCTCGAGAAGTACCGTTTGCTCATTGATAGGAGCTGCAACGGTAGGTGGTGGTGGTAGTGTAGGCGGTGGAGTATTGCTGTTGACGTTGGTGCTGGTATTGTTCTGAGGGTTCATCACCTTAATATAAAAGATAGGTTATGATAGATTTAAGGAATTTGAAATGCAAGGAATGTAAATGTTTGTTGAATTCATTAATTCTTGTGGTATATTGTTTACAACTTTATGCGGAACTGGCCTGCATGGGCCACCAACAAAACCTGTCATGCCCCGCTTCCCAGTAGACGAAAACGATGACGTAGCAAGCCCGCGACATATTTATCCAGAGAAGGTCATTCCTTAAATAAATATACCCTGAAACGATAATACTCAATACAAGAATAGATGGAGACTGTAAATTTTTTTCAACAAAAATCTTTATTTACATTCAACTTCCAATATTTACAAGTATATGGGTTTCTGCTGGAAAGTAAATACAATAAAAGAAAATGCCTAAACATGTGGTATGCATAAATCGAAGGAAAGTGAAGCTGAGCTAGTCCTGAGTAGTGATCCGGTTGTAATCCTCCTCTGTGGCCTCCACCTCCTCCGTCTCGACCGTATCTGACAAACATTCCAAGAGAAGAAAAGTGGGTGGAATGCCCGTCAGCGAACTAGCGCTCGGTAAGTCCCAAGAATAAAGTAAGTGCAAAGAAAATGACAAATATAGAATATATAGATGACGAGTAAGAGTATATGTTCATGGGTGAATATGTACAATATGTACTATAGGTCTTTATATGGTCACTATTTTAACGTTAAGTTCCAAGTGTGAATATTAACGTAGTCGTAGAAGTATTCACGAGCTCAAGAGAGGGACTTCAGGAGTAAGAAAACACATGCCCATTTCATGTGTTAGTATCGGGGCTTTAGACTATGGATGAGTCGACCCGACTGATATTCGAGTAAAATAAAAAAGAGAGGTTAATACGGGACTCCTGAAACTCTGTTGGATTCATACAAGAAACTATCCCAAACACCCTGAGTATTATATATATTATAATCGTAAGATAAGCTTAGTTGATTTAATTGGTTGATTATAACATGACTTGATCGAAACCATAGATTGTAAAAGTGTTAAATTATACTAAAAATATTTTAAGTAAAATGTTAAGGATTTCTTTTTTATAATGATATCTGTCTTGATAGGGCCCGATATACAGTAAGATCTCCTTAAGAAAATAAACAAACAAACAAACCAATTTGCATCCTCTAGTGATACAATTTTCATGCGAGTTATTAAATTTTGAAGTAATTAAGGGCCGGAAAGTAAACACATAGCTACGCACAGACAAGAATTGATTATTGTTTCATGCAAATTTAAAGTACATGTCTCCACTAAAGGAGGGTTTCCGCTCTTCAATTGTTCGGGAATGATACGGTTAGACAGAAAGGCCGAAGAGTAAAGGTATCATGTACCACCCGAGGAAGAACATCTAGCAAGAGTTTATAGAGCGGTGAATGAAAGGACATAAAAGATGTACATGTAACACAAATGTATTTGTATTACAAATCAATAGACCTGACCTGGGTGAGAGAACCTGGCTGCCATCTGAATTCACCAGCTGGCCTTTTCGGAGCAGATGTAACTCCCCACAAGTGTCTTGATATCCATTAATTTGTTGGTCCATGTGAATGAAGAGAACTAATTAAAGAAGAATTTATTTAACAAAAGCATTGTTACTCAATACAAACTTACTAAGCACTACTTATCCCAAGCAAATTTATTTTTGTACAGTAATGAAATTGCAACGGGAAAAACTTCTTTCTTTATTGTGTACAGTAATGAAGTTCCGGCTTTTTTCCCCTTACTATATTTATCTTATATGTATCTCCAGTAACCGTGCATTCAAGTGGTCATCGTCATGCGCAAGGGGTCAGTGAGACATAGTTTTTTACATTGTTAGTTTATGGAACCAGATCATATTTTTTGTTAAAGAGGCGTTTGTGAAACCAAATTAGCCGAGTACCGGAAGTAATCTACCTGCTGGAGATTGACAGATTGCTACATCAGCAGTCATATTCAGTCGCCCAACCCCTTCGCCTCCTCTCTACAAATCCGTCAGTACCCCCTCCTCCCCTTCGCTACCTCTCTCCTTCGCTACCTCTCTCTGTCTGTCTCAGAGATTGAGAGAGAGAGAGAGAGAGAGAGAGAGAGAACGCTAAAAGGCAAACCATCACATATTACTACAGTAAAACCTCCGTATAGGAATACTCTATATAGGAATAACCTCCCTATAGTGATAAAAAGTCCCGGTCCCGACTCGGGACCAGTTATAAATAAGAATAACCTCCACAGTGTGATATTCCATACTTTTTCCAAGTCCCGCCTGTACTAATTTACCTCTATATAGTAATAAATTGGCATTAAATTTTAAATAATTTTTTATATATATAAAAAATACATAAAATTACTTGGCTATTACAATTGAACTTAAGATGACATAAATTACTTAACTACACAATTGAACTTAAGATGACATAAAGTACTTATTCAAAGTTGTTTGGGACAATGACTTAATTTTTTTAGTGTTATTATAACTTGCACATCCATAAATTTTAATTTTCCAAGATGCATATGGCTGAATTTTGAAGGTCTAAGAATTTTGACTTGTTAATAAGTTTGAAGGTCTATATGAATTTTGAAGGTCTAAGAATTTTGACTTGTTAATAAGTTTGAAGGTCTATATGAATTTTGAAGGTCTAAGAATTTTGACTACTATTTTTTCAAAAAAAAATCTAATTTTTATATATAAAACTCTACTTAAGAATAACCCCCCTATAGTAATATTTTTCCCCGGTCCCAAGGATATTACTGTATAGAGGTTTTACTGTATCTATGCTATAATCTTTGATTGGTAATTGTGTAAATCAAAGAAAGAATGCTTTTTTGTGAGCATTTACATCAGTGTTGAGGCTACTTCTAGTTTTGCATTATAAACAAACGCTTGAAGTACGATTTAGGTCTACTTGCATAGCAACTTTTTTGGATGCTGTTTCAGTATTACTGCCGGTTCTTCCGGTACTTCAGAACAGCCAAACAAGTTCATAGTCCAAGAGACATGCACGTTCTTAAAGATGCAGCAAATCAAATGCATGGTAATTTACATTTCACATTTTGTGAATACTAACTAAAGATAAAAGAGATGTACTTTCTACGCAAAACAGTCAGATATTTAATAGGTGGGAAGCCGCAGCCAAAAGTCAATGAGGACTAGAAACTAAAACGGATGTACTTTCCACACAAATTATGGAGGAGAACTGAGAAGCTTATGTGGAACAAACTTCATCCTTTAAAAGTGGAGAAGAAGCAAGCAGCAACAGGCCATGAAAAGGAGGCAGAGAAAATTTGAAATAACTTAAGAAACAACTGCATAGGGAAAAGGAAAAAACGTTAGTAGTAAGTGCATAAGTTTTCATATAAGGTTTTATAGGTCAAATAAATGGCTACCATCCATAATAACCAACACAAACATATGAACCTGTGGACTGCTGAGGAAGGTTGAGTAAAGCATAGTAACATGTTTTTGTTTTGGGGTTTATTCATTACACAACCCACGAATCTTTCTTATTTCTAAATACAACACCCAAATCTTGATATTTTTAAATATAACCCAAATCCCGCAAGTTATCTGAAATAGACCCCATGGTTAGTTTTTTTTATCCAAAATACCTTAAAAGGACTAATTTGCCGTCGTCTTCTTTGGTTCTTCCTCCATCAACCATCAACACTATTTTTCTGTTCATTTCAACTTCCAACACTCTTTTTCAAAGACTTATTAAAACATAACCAACTTAAAATCAAGTGTCTTGTGATTGTTACTTATCTTGAGCTATTTTGAGCCGCCATGGTGGATTTTAATGGGTAGGGAAAGTTGGAGGATATATTAGGTATATAGCATGCTAGTTAAGTTTGTTAACCAACTTTTAACTTGAAGAGGACCTTTTTTAGATAATATATAAGATTTGGGGTATTGTTTAGAAATATCAAGATTTAGAGGTCTTATTTAGAAATAAGAAAGATTTAGGGGGTCGAATATAGGGGGGCGGGGAACTTTTGTTTTATTATGCGGGTCATTGCTTTACATGGAATGTGTGTAGATGAGGGAAGAAAAGACAGTGGCACTGGCTATGTAAAACATTCACAGTTCAACATAGGACATGCATGGGGATGTTGGTGTCGATATCTACCTACATGGTGCCGTGCTGCTTGGGGGGCAATACAAACAATTATAATTACTAATAGATCAAGCCCATGTACAATCATCCTTGGCCCAACTCTTTTTCCAACGTTGTTCGAAGGGCAGGACTCACGAGCACATGAAGAACTTGAGGATTAAGGAATCCCGCTCACACTAGGCTCGAAACTAGGAGGTCTGGTCGGAGAGTGGGCAATGGATGTAGAGAAAACGAGAGTTTGCGAATTTAATTTTTGGAGGATCTTGTGAAGAGGATGCGATTGCTTGTGATAACCAGAGGAGATGAACTTCTCTTAATTTATAGGCCACCTCCAACCACCTCCAATGCCCTACGCTCCCAAACTGCATCCGAGATTCTTCTCCGCGAGATCAAAACCCATGATCCTTCACACTCGTATTTGACACGGTTACGAGAAACAGAACGAGGTTTCTCTTTCACCCAGTAATTGGGCCGGGTCGGATGCTTGGCCATAAAGCCACAACACTTACATCTCTCATTTGGCCAAAATGGCTAAATACTTTTCGAGCATACTTCCACCACACGTGAGATGTAATTCAAGATTTAATTACATATACTCCCACTATCCATGAGATATATACACTTTTCACTTTTCGTGAAAACCGAAATCATCATTATTCATGATTTGTCTCATTTTCATTATTCATGAAAAATCTTCGACTTAGACATTTCTAAGTCCCATCAAACCAACATATTTGATGAATATTTCTGCCGGAAGCCCTTCATCAAGAGACCGGCTATCATGTCACTAGTATGAATATAAATCATCTTGAATTCTTTCTTCTTCACTATATCACGAATATAGTTTTATTGAACTTCAATATGTCTTCCTTTCGAACTATTTGCACCACTGTGAATCAAGCTGACAGCTGCTTGGTTATCTCAGCAAATCTCAATTGGTCTATCCACCAAATTGAGATCAAAGTCCTCTAAGAACCGTCTAATCCAGACTGCATGAATAGTAGCAATACTACATGTTATATACCCAGCTTCTTGTGTGTATCTTTCTACACATCCTTGTTTCTTACTACCCCAAGAAACAGCTGCACCTCCAAAGATGAACAAATGTCCCGAAGTGAACTTCTCGTCATCTTTGTCCCCTCCGAAGTCAGCATCGGAGTAACCAAGAACCTCAAGCGAGTTTGCTTGATAAACTAACTTATGATGCACAGTACCGTTTAGATACTTCAAAATCCTCTTAACAACTTTCCATTGTGCTGGATCAGAATTACCTTTATATCTACTAACTAGACTAAATGGATACGCCAAGTCTGATCTAGAATACAGCATTGCATACATTGAGCTTCCAACAGCTTGAGCATATGGGGCATTAAGCGGTTTATGTTCTTCTCCAGGACATTGTTCTTTACACAACCGCTTTCCCATAACCAATGGTGTAGGTGCCGGATTGCAATTCTGCATCCTAAATCTTTTAAGTATTGTGTGCAAATACCTTTCTTGGTTCAAACTTAACGTTCTAGATTTTCTATCTCTAAGGATCTGTATACCAAGAACATGGTACACATCTCCCATGTCCTTCATCTCAAATTCATTACTAAGTGCTGATTTGATCTTATTCAACACTTCTATGTCATCTCCAACGAGCAAAATATCATCTACGTACAAAGATAATATTGAAAAACTGCTCCCACTCTTCAAGACATACACACGGTTATCCAATTTGTTTGCAACGAAACCAAGTTGGATAACGGTATTGTGAAGTTTGATATACTATTGTATAGATGACTCTTTTAAACCATATAGAGACCTTTTCAATTTATGTATCTTATTTCCTGTCTTTCGACCTGAAATTCCTCAGGTTGTCTTATATATATTACTTTCTTCAACTCTCCATTGAGGAATATAGTTTTGACATCCATTTGGAAAAGTTCCAAGTAAAGACATGTAATAATCGCTAAGATTATTCTAATAGATGCAAACTTGGTCACCGGAGAGTAAGTCTCCGAATATTCTATACCTGCCTTTTGAGTAAAGCCATTTGCAACTAACCGGGACTAAAATGTATCAACAGACCCATCAGCTCGATATTTCTTTTTCAACACCCATTTACATCCTATGGACTTCCTATCATCTGGTAAGTCACATAACTCCCATACTTTGTTCCTCTATATTGAGTCAAACTCTTTTTCCATAGCTTCCAACCATTGATCTGATTCATGTGTGTTCATCGCATCAGAGGATCAGCTTGCTCATCCACATCAATATTTACCGAGAAACGGGATGGTTCACATGAATATAGATGGTAGTTGATAAGTCATATTTACGGCATATTTGTACGGTCATTTTTCGTATTATTATTAATTACTAAAAAGTGTTATTTGTAAATTAAGAACATATATGTGTTTATTTGTAAAAAGATTATTGTCATATATTTCTTAATTTATAATTAATATAATTAGGGAATACATGCAAATCATATTTAAATAAAATATCCATGAGATTATTAATTATTAAAATATGCATATCATGCTAAATAATCTTAACCAATATTATTAAGATATCATATCGATTAATTGGTTAGAATATTATCTCAAATAAAACAAATACTAGTAACAAATTGATTTAAGATATTATGCAGGTATTATAATAGATCAGTTCAGGTCTGAAATATAACTAGGAGATCCACAGCAAATCAATTTACCAAACCAAATATGCCGACTGTTAGGAGAAAATTAAAAAATCTCGCAATGGCAGAGACTAAGAGATATATTTTCAGAATATTTTTATCAGAAGAATCTCCAAATATCGAGAGAAGAAAGCATGAAGAATCTGGAAACTTAAACCCACCAGAGGGCGGCGGGTCCGCGGCCGATAGGGGTATTAGGCGGCAGAAGCACGGTCAATCTGTAGCCGTAGGATGTGAAAAATCAGGGGCTTGATCGTCTTTGCACACACTTCAATATGACGTCCAGGGTTTTAAATTCCAGAGCCTAAAAAGGGACCGAGAGCCATCTATCTATCTATCCATCGAACAATCAATCGACTGATATACCGATCAAGCAATCTAGAGAAAACTAGGGTTTTGTAATTTACTTTTTTAGCGAGCAACTTCTGTACTGCAATAGTTTATTCAATAAAAGGTAGTTCTTTTTTTTAATTTTTTCGCATTTACTTTCCGCAATTTTAATTTTTGTTTAACTTATAGGTTCCACATTCTTCCACTTTTCTTTTACTTCGTTGATCTCCATAAGCGAATAAATTCTCGCTTGTTAGGGTTTGTAGGATAGGGTAGTATAATGGATGAAAAAATCTTTTAATTTCTTTTTAAGTTTTAATTTTTATAAATTTTAGCAAAATAAGTATTAGCCTTCTTATCGGGCGTGCTATCAATTCATGATAGTCACGACCACGATTTGAGATTCGTTAATACTTGATTTGTTAAGGGCTTGAGATAAATAGGGATCAATGGAAGAACAAGGGTCAGTAGAGGGAAACTCCAATTCTCTCCAAGAGCTCTAATCCACATTCATCACTATTTCTCTAGTATTAAATAATTAAAAGATAAAAAGAATTATTTTTAAAACTCTATCCATTAACTACTAAATCCTATAAACCCTAAAAGCCCTTCTCCTATAAACTTTTCAAACTTTCTTAGTATAAAACGATAAAATCCCACTTTTCTTCTATTAACTCGTCTAAAACAAGAAAAGTAGTTCGATGTTTCCCTATGGACGACCCATACTCACTAGCGGCTAGCTATTGCGACACCGTTATTGATTGCAGTAATTAGAACATACAAAGACACAGTTTTTCGAAACAATCAAATGGCGTCGTTGCCAGGGAAACGGTAGTATTATTTTTCTTGTTATTCGGGTTGATTTCTAAAAAAACAGAAAAAATAAAAAAAACACATTTTGTATTTTTAACGATTTTTGTACGAGTTTTGCGAGAAATCTAGAGCACTTGGAGCTAACCAACAGAGATTCAGATATTTTCAAGTAGGAGCATTGGAGTTCGGTGCCAAATTTTGGAGAGCAGATCGCACCAAACGACGGTGGAACCGTGGCCCAATGGATCATTTGGAAGCTGAACCACGGTTGAATTGGGGAGTTAGGCCCCCAAATCTTTTTGGTATCATTTCCTTTTCTTCCTCTCTCCTCTAAAACTCCAAAATACTATTTCTACCTGCAGGATTTTTTGCAAGCAGCTCCGCTAAAAATATCTTTTTGCGTGTTTTAGATTTTGATTTGTTTTGCATATTTACAACGGAGATTAAGGGGCAAGAAACCCAAATTCAGATTAGGTAGGAATTTCATCACCCTTCCTAGACCCCACAAATCACAAACAAGCATACGCATCACCCTAAATTAATTAAAAAATAACTAGACCAAGTCTTTAAGGACAATCGCGTTCAATTAAGACAAGGGAGGGTCGTGAGTAATTTATTGCTTATTCGCATTTTTCTTGTAGTGTCTAAGGCAAGTGTGACTAAAAAAAATGGTTTACTTAATTAGGCCTGCTATTTTGGTGAATCGTATAGCGGATACCTCCCACTTACCTGGCTGCAAAATTGATAAGGAGGTGATAGAGAATTTATCCTACGTCTTGTCCTTTGGAAGTTTAGGAGTGGTCTACTGATTTGACCTAGGTGACCCTAGCGCTAGGGATTGTTTGTGCACGTTTGTGATTGGTTGAGTCGAGTCCCTCTTTCTAAGCAAAAAAATTTCAAAAATTCAAAAAGAAAAAGGAAAGGCTTTAAACAAAATTACCATTTCACCCGTTTTTCTTTTCACTCTCTTATGATGGGTAACCCAAACCGACCAACTCTTAGCGAGTTTTGCTACACACAACCAGATATTTTTTTTATATCGTTATTGTTTTGGTAGAACTTCCGATCCCACTATTTCTTTAACGGATAGGATAGAGGGCTTTCAAAATAACAGTTGGATATCTTACTCAAATTCCTATCAACCGTATCAAAATTCAACATTTTCTTATGTTGATAATCTTTTTAAGGCTAGTAAGGAAACTTATAAACCCATGTCCATTGCTGAATATATTGCGAAGGCCCATAGCCAAAGTTTCATACCTTTCACTTCTCCAAAACCCTTAGGATAACAATTACAATTATTTCCATATAAAAATGTTGATACTCCTTTTGAGGCGAATATGACAACTTTTACACCCATGACCATTGCTGAGCAAATTGCAAAAGTCAGTCGCCAACAATTCCACCAATCTCAATTTTCCTCATATCACAATGGTGATCCTAATCCTATCTATGAAAATTGGATTCACCCTTCTAACTCTTATCAACAGTACCAAACTTTGACACCCTCTCATGTTGATACTTCTCTTGAGGCTAATGTGACAATTCGTAAACATATTTCTATTGCGGAACACATTGAATTCGCCCGTAGCCAATAATTAAACACATTCCACCCATACTCATCTTTTGCACTTTGTCTAGACAGTGTTTTTGAATATCAATTAGGAAGTTCCATAGTTCAAAGAGAATCCTTTATTAAAACTTCTTCAAAAACCATGTCTAGTTTTAAAGTAGAGTTGGAATTAAGTAGTAAGAAAGAACCCGGGATCCCTAAAAGTCAAATTAGAACCAATTCTTTTGACCTCAATATCTTCCATCCTGAAATCCAACTGAATTTATTAGATGATCAACCGCTTAATAAACTAATTGATGAGGAACCCGAGAATAATATGTTTGACTTTTCCAATCATGAGTGTGAAATAAAGCCTTACACCATTCCAAATCAAACCGATCCTTATTCTACTACACTTGACATTTCAAACCTTCCAATTCCATCAAGTGAACCTAGTGATCCATTGATTGAGGAATAATATAATTGATGAATTTTTAAATAACTATTCGTTTGGTTTGACTAAAGCTGTTGTGAGATCGGTGATGAGAATACCTTTGAAGATGAACTCGCTATGTTGGATGAGTTGGATTTCCTGACCCATCATGTCCCTTCCATTGAATGTGAACTGTTGGCTATAGTGCCCTCAAGTCAATTATTGGATCGCAGGCACGTGATTGGAATGATTGAGGGTGGACCTATACCGGTAGAACAGTCTTAATCGAGATCATAGTATGCTATCTGATTTGTCTTTATCATCGTGTACATGCTTCAGGTGACATTACAGATCACTATTACATGTTGATAGAGCTTATTGGACTCTTTCTTGACTACCAGCAGTATGATGGCGATCATATACGTGAGAATTGGGTGGTCTATAAGCACATCCTTAAAGTGTCCCTAGTCGTGGGAGTTTCGAGACTGGGCATCGATACTCCATGAGTAGACTAGTGTATATGTATCGAGACCCGGACGAGGGGCGATGGCCGGTCTCATAAGCCATTGGTGTCAGTTGGGTCACCTAAGATGTATACAGGTGCTCATTAGGTTATGAGTACACTGGACGGACTCGTCGGGAACATGCTAGTTGGTATTATACCAATTGTCAGATAGCAATTCCCTGGTGGTATGTGTGTAGGTTAATCTATCGACCTGAGATCTTCATTCTTCTCGTGTGAGTCCCCATTGTGCTTTGATTACCACCTTACCACGGCTCAAAGGAGTCGTGCAAACAGGATTTAGTTGGGTACAGTCCCGAGCCACATGGACGTAGTGAGCGGATCGTCATGGGATTCGTCTCTCTCGGTATTGGGGGTTGATGTCGCGGTGTGCACGGGTGGCCATCACCAGAAATCCTTAGCCAAGGTAGTCGAGAATTACTTATTCGGATCAGTAGTTTCTCAGGTGGTGATAGGTTTCATACCGACACTAAATACCGCGTTATTCGGGGTCTGACTTTATCTACCCCCTAGACTCGATGTGCGATACTCATAGACGAACGGAACGGACTGTACGGATATTGTCACTGTCAAGCTCAGTAGAGTTTCAGGATGAGTTCCCTCGTCGGCCTCCCTTTCGCTCAATACCTGGGCAGTCGTTATGTACAACTAGTGCTACTGACGTGCTTGTGGTTAAACCCACTGTCAGCGTATTGACGATTCTTTAGAGTCCCACAATGAGGGTTTCTCTGGTTCGGGCGAAACGTTGTAGAGGCCGTATGGTTTTATGGCAGGGTTCGATCATATTCGTGCATTTGTGCACGGATCATGATCGGACGGATAATACTAGTAGGCTTTGGTTTAAGCCGGATCCTAATATTATATTGTTGGATTATTTTCATCTCGTTGTATTCGTATTCAGTCGGAATACGGATGCGGGTATGTACGTACAGATGAGGGGTATTCTTGTAATCCGTTACAAGTTTACTTTAGTGTTGCCATTTTCTTTTTCATTAAACATTTTAATTAATGTTTATTATGTGTTAAATGTGTGAAGTTAAGTTTTGGTTTGTGAGTGTGAGTTTTGGTTTTGTGCATTGATGGTGCATGTGCTCACTTGTGACTCATGGTATGGGGTCTTGTGTGCATTGATGGTTCTTGTGATGGTGGCAGATATTTTGTGCTGTAGGTTTTCTTCACTTGCTAAAAACAATCACAACAACAACACTCACAACTCACTCAAAGAAAAGAACAGTGACAATTTCTTCACTATTTTCTCTTTAGCAAAACTTGAGCTCACACATTCCTTCTCTAATAGCAACTTTTTCTGTCACGCCCCGCTTCCCAGAGTACGCTAAGATGGGAACGTGACATAGCCAACCATGCTACCTGTGGATAGGAAAAATCCCTCCACAGTCACATTACGGCTGTAGAGATATCAAGAACAGGAAAGTAAACTAAACTATCTAGTACATGTCCATGAGCCAGAATGAATGAGTCAAGAAATAATGATATGCAGAAGCAAAAGATACAATAATGAAACACCTGGAAAGTAAAACTACATACCGACAGGAACTTCACCGCTCGGTCTAACAGCGGCAATACTCCTGATCAGTCTGCAATAAAGGTAGAAGGATTTAGGCCATGCAAAACCCAGACGTCAGCACGTCATAACATCAAGCAACAATATGTAAACAGGGTAGCAAGACATGCAAGTATAATCATAAATAGTAAAGCAGGTGTAAAGCAATCTAAATCGGGGCAGTGAAAGGTAGCGTGCAGTGAGTAAACTAAACTGGTCAGTTGGTTATCTACTCTCAAGTCTTTGAAATCAATTTGATGAATCATCGATGTAACTCAATAGTATCCCGTGCATGCCCGGGACCACGGTCTAAGACTCTCGGGCTGAAACCGAGACGTGCCGCTAGGCACTAACAGGAAAAGGGTACAGACCAACGATGTCAGCAGCATCGTCACGAGGCGGGCCTAGCCTCTAAAAGCTGATCAGTATAAGCAAGCAACTGTCGAGTTACAAGTCAGGATTTCATCATTGATTTCCCCATACCCCCAAGTTATAAGTGTCTAGTCAGGTATTTTAAGTAATCAAGAACTAATGCCAACTCAGGATCAGGTAGGGGCAGGTTTGTCTGGATAGACAACAGGAACGGTCCGTAAGGACTACATGTTAGGTTTGTTGGCATTAGACACAAGATCAGGTAACAGGTTAAGCCATGGTACATCAGGTCAAGTCAAGTAGTGTATTTAGGTGTCAGGTCATGTCAAGAGTGTACGGTACCATGTCCTATCAGGTAGGAAGTGCAACAGGTCATGTCAGGAAGCACAAAATGTTATGTGGGTGCTCATAATCAACTAGCATAAGCATGAGTATACAAAACAAGCATGGGTACTAATAGCACAATAAAATGGAATATTGTAATGTGATATGCAATCAGGTACAGATTAAGGCATACAGATGCACAGTTATCGATTAGGGTTACATTTATAGTTTCAATATTAATTAGGATGTAATTTATTAAACATGGAGTGTTAATATCACAGTACTATGTAGTAATGTGATCTATGGATGCAATTATATGTATCTTAAATGCGATGGATGCAAACGGGTATCCGAAAAGTTATAAAACTATAAAATTGTAATGTGGGATGAACAACTAAGCAATATTTGATATAAATATTGATATAATAATATTAATATGGATATCATATTCAAAGCGATTAATAACTATAAAAGTGGTATTGATTAATCATGCACAAGAAAGTTCCGTTCAGAAATTCAGCGTCACCCTGATTTGTAAAATAGCTTAAAAATAACAAACGTTCTCCAAAATGGACGTGTCTTATACCAAAATAAAGATAATTCAATAAGGTTTTCATTTTTATAAGTATAAGTATCTCAGGTTGTCCCTACAAAAAGCTATGAACATTCGAAATTGAAAGTTTGCTGCTGGAATTTTCCTGGACAACAGTTTAGAGACATATTCATTTGCATTTTACGTTATTTAAACAATTTATTTTGTAAGTAAATATTTCAAAGAGTTATATTACTCTGAGTTAGCTTCGCAACGAACTAAAGAACGTATACTAATGATTTTTCTATGATTTATAATGAATTTTATAAGGTAAAGTGTACAGTAAATTTCAGATTTGTCGTATCCGCTTTGCGATGACGTTTCATGCGTAAACTATAATATTTTCAAATGTATAATATTATAAAATGAAGATTATAAACTAATTAAAGATAATAATAAAAAATATTACGACGATATATATTTTAAATGATATGGATGCAGTATAATGTAAACTAGTATGTCACAAGATAAGTTTTCATGATCTACATTTTAAATGATATAAACGGATGCAAACGGAATATCGAAACGTTATAAAATTAAACATGGGGTACTAGATTTAAACTATAGGTATGGTATTTATTTAAATAGGTATAAAATGAATTATATAGCATGTAGCAAGATTAACTTGCCTAGACGGAACAAGAACGGATGTGTACGGAACGTCCTTCGTCGGCGAAATGTCGCGACGCGCGTACGGTACACGGAACGGTTCCAAACAATGCACGAGGGTGATCACGTAAGTTAGGTACGTTCAGTGGATCACTCGAATCATCAGCGACGAGCACGGCTCCGGCGGTGATCACCGGAATCAAGAAACAAGATCAAGAAAAAGAAAGAAGAAAGAAGAAGAAGAAGAGGCTATGTATTAAATAAGGAAAGAAAAATTAAATAAATAAAAAATATATAAATATATATATGCAGAGGAGAGAGAGAGAAAGGAGTTGTTAGTTTGTTAGGAAATTAGATTTAAAATTTTAAAAGATTTTTAGATTTAAAATTTTAGATAAGAGGTTTCAGTTTATTAAAGAAATCGTATGAAAATATTTAAACTAAATTTTAAAATTAAACAAATTGAATTTTGGCGGGATACCAAAATATTTCAAAACGCGCCCGGGTTGGGTCTAAAACTTCAGATTTAAAATACGAAAAATATGTGCGACTTTCAAAATTCAAAATGAATGCTCAGGTAACGAAAATGCATACCCTAAGAACGGATGCAAGTATATGCGCGTAGCCATCCAAACACATCCGTTTCACTAAACAGGACGAGAACAACATGCGCGGATGCTACCACGGGGTTATGGGTATCATGCAGGCTATGAAATGCAATTTTAAATTATTTTACATGAGCTAAAATGTTATATGGTAAAATGCCAGTATGCAGTATACATGAGATGCACGTGTCTATGTAACAAGTCAGGGTAATCTATAAATATGAATCAAACATGTTCAAGCAAGCGGGTCGGGTCGAATGCAATGCAAAATATAAAATACTATTCGCACCCAAAACACGATAAATCAGGAAAATACCACAATTAAGGAAATACGAGAACTGGAATTGGTATAAATGAACCAGGGTGTTACATTTTCACCTCCACCCATACCCTCTCATGTGTTGAGAATAATTGGGTGTTTTGAGACAAAGTATTCACACATAATCTCTACTTCATCTTGTGCATCTAGGCTAGCAAACTGGATGTCCGAGTTGTTTCGGTTTTGAAGCGGGAGCCCGTATTACTAATTCTCGACGTGGATCCTCTTCAACGAGGGAGACCGGAGAGCGAACTTGGTCAAGGCAGCTGCAACGAGGTAAGGACAAAGATTGAAGACCGAAGGACACGGATCAATCAGTATAATCTCTTAAATTCCTTTATATATAACTAGTATAGGGTTAATGGTATGATCCGTCGATTAGGGTTCCGTTAGCACCGGTTTTTAAAAGTTTTTGTTCCGCGTTTGGCCACGGATTGATGGCCGGGGCGCTGGCTTAACCTTACATGGTATCAAAGCCAACCCATTAACTGCATACTAGTTGGTTTAGACGATGTTAAAGTATCGAAACTGAAACAACCCCAAATCAATACCCTGCACATTCCATTTTCTGTCGAATTTTATTTGGTCTTCAAAAAATTTTTTAGCAACCGCAGAAGACTACTTATGTGACCACTAGAATGCACCCCAAATACGAACCATTTCCATATGTTTTTGGCCGAGCACTTTGCCATAATTTTTGAGCCGGCCGGCCATTTCATCGCATCTAGGTTTGAAATTTTGGGTGTAGTCTAGTCTCTGGAATATTGGTTTAGTGGTATTGCTGGTTTAACCCAGTTTTGATATGGATTTATCTAGTTGTTTGGGGATATTCGGGGTTATTTCGAAGTCGATATTTCTAACATTGTTAAAGTTTTACAGTACTTACATTACTATATGCGACCGTGAATATCATTAGAGTGGTACAACTTGTGTAACTGCTATAGTTCTTTTAGACGGGTTTGCGAACGTGATATTCACGTTGATGTTCTGTGTTGTACTGTGTTGTTATGGATTCATCGTGGTGGATAGCCAGGGTGCAATATTAGTATAGTTTAGTTTTATTTGTATATTTGATATCGCGGGGAAAACGTCCGACATGTGGACTGCCGTCATTGCCTGTTTGTATATTATTTTTTTGGGGCACGACCGGGTTGAGTTCGATATCACCATTGTACATATTTTCTTTTCTATACTAGGATTACCCCGCGGTGGAGTGCACGGATAGCCGGGTTCTGGAGGGCAACGGGTCTGCATCTCATGGAGTTGAGACAGAGGGGGCCTCACTCTAGAATTGGTAGGCTATTCACCGCACTCGTAGGGGGTACAGGTTGACCTATGGAGGGGTGCTCAAGTTACCGGATTCCGTAAAGTGCCGGGTGGCCCATTCACTTTGATGAAGGGGGATGCTTCACTTCTGGTTTTGGTGGGTAACTTGCCGCACTCGTAGGGGTCTAGGTTTTCATTGCACAGGCTATCCACATGACTCGGGGAACATCGGGTTTCACTTGCGGCTCAAAGGAAATCCGGGGCTCCCAGATTATCTGTATTGTTCTGTGATGCTTATTTCTTATCTGTGATGTTGCATTTATCACGTCTGGAGTGATTATTATATATTGCTATATATACTAGTAGATGTTGTATATGTTTTCACCCGCGCTAGTTCAGTCCCCGCTCTGTCGTTAGTTAAGTAACCTAACGGGTGATGATGGGACTTAGTGGCAAATGCGGATGGCATATACGTACATCATATTTTCATTCTTTTGTGGTGTGATTAATTGATGAGACTGCGTTGATTCATATCAATGCAAGGAAAACAGACATATTCGATGTTGTTGGAACAATTTTCAAAAAGCTGTTATTACAAGAACGTTTTCTTTTGTTTTGCACAGTGGTATTCGGTTATGAATATCCAGCACCTCATTCTACGAGGCAAGGGCCGAGATCCCTTCATCGGGAGTGACCCCTTAGGAAGAGGTTTGCGTCAGGGTAATAACTTCACTTTAGTCGATTACTTTTTGCTTTGCATCGTGGTATTCAGTAGGAATATCCTGCACCTCGTTCCACGAGGAAAGTGCCGAGATCCCTTCACCGGGAATGACCTCTTTAGCAAAGGTTTTAGCCACTATATATTTGTAAAAAGCTATCCAGTTCCTTCAACGATATCAAGTTCTTTACGTTAAAGGTTTTTCGCCAAAAACCATTCGTAACCCTCCGTCATTTCATACGGGTAGCACTTAGTATTCATGATATATTTGTTGGCCTTCGTCATGGCATAGTGTATGGTAGCTATTTGTTACTTTTCTGTTGCATAGATAGATGCATTGGTTTGGAACAGTCGTACTACTATTTTGGCCTTCGTCAAGGGTATGTACGGGTGGGTTCAAATTAACCTGGACAATGACGGGTAGAACTTGACATGTGATTTATGATATGTTGGCCTTCGTCAAGGTCATAAGAGCATGGGATATAAATCACATTGGGAGTTTCAAACATACAGGAAACTTGCCAGGCATGCGCATAGCTTCTGGAGTGTGATAACGTGAGTGGATTCCATCAGGTTATCATGCGATAATAGTTGGATCCCAATACCTACTGATGAGTTGGTTTACTCCTCGGGTGATTTTAGATGATCCCGACTAATTATTATTTCAGGTTTGGAGGAGAATTTGAGGATATGGTGGGAGACATTCTGATTAGATAAAGTGATTAACTATTCTGATCTAGGTTAGAGTGCACGCTGAGTGTTTCTTTTCTCTCTCTATTTAGCAGCGACCATGTCCTGAATCTAGACTAGAACTCATAAACCAAGTTAACTGAACCTTCTTAAAACACTGGCCTTTGAATTGTCAGAGTTGCATGAATCATTGCCACTCCTTCTTTTACCCTTTGAATTTCTCAGGAACATTCCGTATTACTATGAAAATCCCTTTTATTGGATATGACCATCGTATAGTTACATACGAACTCGAAGAAACTTGTTTCAGATTCGAGGATGGTTTCCGGTTCTGGAGAAATTGAATAGGACTATTCAGTTGTCTTTTCCTTTTACCTTCTTTCAGGTTGTGAGGAATCCTAGGATTATGATAGGGTACACCTATTATGCTTATTGGATAGTCTTCTTCCAAACCATAGGCATGTGCCGAAAGGTGGGGAAGGAAGAAAACCAATTAGCCTAAGTGTAGTGTACAGAAGGTAATAAGTAAAGAAAAATAAAGGGATTAGAAAGAGGGCAACGTAAATTGCCACTGCTATCATTCACGACCAAACCGCGTATTTCATCGCCACTCCTACTTCACCTTTGCATTTCTCCGGTTCAGGAGAAATTGAATAGGATTATTCATGCTGTCTTTTATCTTTACCTTCTCTCAGGTTGCCAATACTCCTAGGATTAGGAGAGTACACCTATTACACTTATTGGACAGTCTTCTTCCAAACCATAGGCTGGTGCCGAACGATAGGGAATGAAGAAAACAATTTAGCCTAAAGGTGGTGTACAGAAGGTAATGAGTAAAGACAAATAAAGGAATTTGGAGAGACGACATGGAAATATACGGTCACAGTCATGAATTGGGATAATGGAAGAGGCATTACTAGGAATACCCGGCTACCCCTTCGAAACATTTTCATATTTTGTTTTCACTGTGCATTGTTAATTAAAAACTTATTTCCCAATTAGATCCTTAGTCCAGAGTATGTATTTACCAGGTTTGATTCTTACATCTGTATGGTTTTACAGATGATGAGTGGGAGTAAGTTATTGGGAATTAGGTGATATATCCTCATTATATCGGAATTCGTTGTAATTGGTGATATTTGAGGAAATCGCCTGGGGTTTTTGCCTGACGGCAAATATTTGGTTTTGAATATCCATAGTTATGCACCAATTTCAAACTGATATATCTGTACCTTTATTTCATAAAGTGAGATATAACTTTTTGAAATTATGTCCATAACATTTACCTATATCAGTTGATGATTGGGTAAGGAGTATTAAACAACGGTGTAATTCTTCTTAACCATAACACAGTTTTCAACCTACGACGCACAGGGTTTGAGTTATTTAACTAAAGGGACTTATACAAAGTATTGCATGTTGTCCAATGTCCATTAGGACAAAGGGGTTGGTACTCGTACTATAATCTGTTTACTTGTGACTTCTCCAGTTTTAGACAAGTGTTTCGTAGAAATATAAGGTCCAAGTTTTGAGAAGTTATAGGTACAAGAATAAAGTAGAGAACCATGTGTTGCAAGTATCGGGATTCTTCAAGGTGATCGAACATGTAGATACTTGTGTTTGGTATTCAGTTGATAATAATGGTTTTGAGAACTTGCTTCTCTTTCAGGTTACTCATATCTGGATGCACTCCTAAGTTGAGTAATACTGATCGGCCTCTCTCCATTTAGTTAACATGCACTGGAGACTGCTTCATAATTTGAATCTGGTTCCAATTAAATCGGTGCCTCTGTTTCTATATTATATATAGAATGGTTCATATCTAACGATGTTAAGGTATATGGAGGTGTCCGGCTTATGCTTAAAACCAGACTCTGGATAACTCAAGGCACGTTTCTGTAATGGCAGTTTGTGGGTTAACCCGGGCTATGATGAGGGTTAACTTTCTACCATCTGGAAGATCAATAGTGATATTGTTCTTAACTCGCCACAGTTTTAATAAAATTGACTTTTTCAGAAAACAGTAGTGGGAGTATGGTAGAACTGGAAGTGATTCCAGAACTACAAATGATTACTGAAAATTTAATAGAACCTAAACATTCAATCGGGTTTGGCATTCTATTAGCCACTCCGCAGATATAGTGGCTAACCTCAGACGCCCGAGAGGTACTTCGGTATTCTCAAAGACGGTGACAGAGAGGTTCTTGTTTACCCAGACTTGCCATTGTTGTCCTAGACTATGAGACCCGGCAGGAGGATGAGTATAGCATCCTTCTAAACTAGATTTAGAAGTGCATGTATATATGACTCTGCCAGAGAGTTGTCATAGTCAATGGGAGCAACGGAAGCATAGTGGACAAATAGCTTATGTCTATTTATAGACTAAAGCACATATAGCGGAGATAGATCATATATTTTTGATGTGACAGTCATAAGCTTTGACTTCATCAGAATATGAGATGGATCTGTTAAGAAGGTAGTAGAGTGTGATGTCCTGGTATTTGGATGGCATGCACGTTGTAGGAAGTGAAATTCCTATACTACGATCAGTTATATTGTGGTTGTCACACAGTGGTTTCTCCACATAGGATATGAATATTATATTAGGCATTCTGATTACTAGATCTATGGTTTTAGATCTAGATTTTGGTAGTTTCCCAATCTGGGTACTTAGACAGTATTCTAATGATGTTTTAGAATGGACAACTACTGGCATGGTGGTGTACCTGCAGGTGATGGAGTCACCCTCTTTAAAGGAGTCTTACAGACTAAAAGGGAGAGGGATGTGCATGATTGGCATATCACTTGCTTAGGCAATTGAGTCAATCATGAGATGTCATGTACCAAACCAGATATTGTTTTTGCACTAGCTGCAATAAGTTTATGTATTAATCCAATCCTGGAGAAACGTTCGGAAGCAGTTTTAGAACATAAGTGATTGTTCTTGGGATATGGTGACAACAATCTCCTTCGGGATACGGTTATCGTTCCAGACTTCCAAGGTGACCTGGATGACAGAGTGACTGTCAGAGTTATAGTTTTTCTTCTTCACGAGGGCCAGTAGTTTGGACAGGTGGTCCAAGCGGATACTGAGGGAGGCATGGCGCAGGATACTGATTAAATTCAGTTGACGATACAGTCTAAGAAGTTTGCTGAATTTGGAGTTCATTTATGAACTGGGTCCCATCAGATATCCAGACATATTCTAAGACAGGTATTGCTCATTTTGGGAGATGGCTTTCTCCGCGAACTTGAGATAAAGAGAGACATAGAAAAAAACATTGGAGTGGATCCACTCACTAAGGCTATTTCTCAAACGCAATAGTTTTACAAACAAGCTTTATGAAACTGATTAATAGAGAAGTTGGGTGTTCGGTATCACACGGGCTGTGAGTATGCGACACCGCAATAATTGATCTTAAGTGCAAATGGAAGATTGTTGGCTATAGTGCCCTCAAGTCAATTATTGGATCGCAGGAACATGATTGCAATGATTGAGGGAGGACCTATACCGGTGGAACAGTCTTACTCGAGATGATAGTATGCTATCTGATTTGTCTTTATCATCGTGTACATGTTTCAGGTGACATTATAGATCACTATTACATGTTGATAGAGCTTATTGGACTCTTTCTTGACTACCAGCAGTATGATGGCGATCATATACGTGAGAGTTGGGTGGTCTATAAGCATATCCTTAAAGTGTCCCTAGTCGTGGGAGTTTCGAGACTGGGCATCGATACTCCATGAGTAGACTAATATATACGGATCGAGACCCCGACGAGGAGCGGTGGCCGCTCTCACAAGCCATTGGTGTCAGTTGGTTCACCTAAGATGTATACAGGTGCTCATTGGGTTATGAGTACACCGGACGGACTCGCCGGGAACATGCTAGTTGGTATTATACCTATTGTCAGATAGCAGTTCCCTCGTGACATGTGTACAGGTTAGTCTATCGACCTGAGATCGTCATTTGTCTCGTATGAGTTCCCACTGTGCTTTGATTATTACCCTACCACGGTTTAAAGGAGTCGTGCAAACAGGTTTTAGTTGGGTACAGTCCCGAGTCACATGGAGGCAGTGAGCGGATCGTCAGGGGATTCATCTCTCCCGGTATTGGGGGTTGATGTCGCGGTGTGCACGGGTAGCTATCACTAGAAATCCTTAGCTAAGGTAGTCGAGAATTACTGATTTGGATCAGTAGTTTCTCAGGTGGTGATAGATTTCATACCGACGCTAAATATCGCGTTATTAGGGGTCTGACTTTATCCACCCCCCAAACTCGATGTGCAATACTCATAGACGAACGGACCGGACTGTATGGATCTTATCACTGTCAGGCTCCGTAGGGTTTCAGGATGAATTCGCTCGTCGGCCTCCCTATCGCTCAGTTTTGTCTCCATTCTTCAAGCGAAAGAACCAGCTAGTGCCACTGACGTGCTTGTGGTTAAACCCACTGCCAGTGTATTGATGAGTCTTTAGAGTCCCACACAGAGGGTTTCCCTAGTTTGGGCGAAACGTTGTAGAGGCCGTATGGTTTTATGGCAGGGTTCGATCATATTCATGCACTTGTGCACGGATCATGATCGGACGGATAATACTAGTGGGCTTTGGTTTAAGCGGGATCTTAGTATTATATTGTTGGATTATTTTCGTCTCGTTGTATTTGTATTCAGTCGGAATACGGATGCGGGTATGTATGTGCAGATGAGGGGTATTCTTGTAATCCGTTACAAGTTTACTTTAATGTTGCCATTTTCTTTTTCATTAAACATTTTAGTTAATGTTTATTATGTGTTAAATGTGTGAAGTTAAGTTTTGGTTTGTGTGTGTGAGTTTTGGTTTTGTGCATTGATGGTGCATGTGCTCACTTGTGACTTATGGTATGGGATCTTGTGTGCATTGATGGTTCTTGTGATGGTGGAAGATATTTTGTGCTATAGTTTTTCTTCACTTGCTAAAAAAAATCATAACAACAACACTCACAACTCACTCAAAGAAAAGAACAGAGACAATTTCTTCACTGTTTTTTCTTTAGCAAAACTTGAGCTCACACATTCCTTCTCCAATGGCAACTTCTTCACCTCCACCCATACCCTCTCATGTGTTGAGAATCATTGGGTGTTTTGAGACAAAGTATTCACACATAATCTCTACTTCATCTTGTGCATCTAGACTAGCAAACTGGATGCCCGAGTTGGTTCGGTTTTGAAGCGGGAGCCCGTATTACCAATCCTTGACGTGGATCCTCTTCGACGAGGAAGCCCAGAGAGCGAATTTGGTCGAGGCAGCCGCAATGAGCTAAGGACAGAGATTGAAGACCGAAGGACACGAATCGATCGGTATAATCTCTTAAACTCCTTTATATAGAACTAATATAGGGTTAATGATATGATCGTTGATTAGGGTTCCATTAGCGCCAGTTTTTAAAAGTTTTTGTTCCGCGTTTGGCTACGGATTGATGGTCGGGGCGCTGGCGTAACCTTACATGAACATCTTCCTGTACAATTAATCGATCTTATTCCTACCATCGACCTATCCGATATGCAAAACGATATTCAGCCTTCATCTCTCATATCTGGTTCAACAATGCTCGACACCCAAGTTTGTTTACCTATTTCATTACACACTTTCTTTGGTTCTTCTCATCTTCTTTCACTTCCACCGAGTTTTGATGAATTACACTCCGATATTTCGAGTTCTATGATTCTTCAAAGACCACTCGAGTTAGACTATTTTGATAATAAGGTAGATAAGCTTTTCGAGTCTCCTAACTCCATAATTTCTGACAAATCGAGTGTTTTGAATTCTGGTGCGCAATACATTGATCTTGAAATTTTCAACCTTCCTAGTGAATCTACCTATTCCACTAACATGGATATCGATTCCTTTCTCTCCAATGAGATCATCAATTGGAACATCGATGAAACTTTCGAAAGTATTTTCATCGAAGAACTTCCGTTCCTCGAAGACTTGGATGCTGTGATGAATCAACCTCTACCGGAAATTTATGCGCATCCCTTTGAGGCTGAAGAAATTGAACCGCCATCCCTTCTTCTTATCACATACGAGAATACGACTATTCCGTTCATTCCTTCTCTTTCACATTCTCTTTTTCATTCACACTCACTTTTTCGTGTCCACCAACCGAGACGTAAATACTTTCGATTACATTTCTTATCTTCCCCCCACCTCATCTCTTATCGTTACTCTTATTTCTATTTCTTCGACTCAAAACATGATACAACCTCCATTCTTATACAGTTTCGAGTTTTCTTCGCGCCTATCTGTTACACTATTTTTCACCAACCATGGTGTTACCTTGATAAAATATTTGAATGGTTGGTTTTAACTTTTGGTCTTTGTAAAGATTTATGTAGACCAATAATATTTAACCCCCCCTTTATGTTGAATTTTAATGAAAAAACTATTTTACTCAAGTTTGGGGAGAAAGAAGAAAAATATTTTTAAAATGGCTCCTGAAAGAAAGGAAATTTTTGCACGATTGTAAGCCAAGAACAAGTTTGGATGAGAATTTCACTGTCATTCACTCTTGAGCCTTTCTTTATACCATTTTCTTGAACGGTTCCTCCTAGTTTTCATGTTTTGAGCTTACAGGACAACATCAGTAAGGACACTGCTGCAAATAAGTTTTGGGGGGGGGGGTTGTATGGATGGTTTGTATATCTACGCATCATATATAAATTTTGCATTTCATAAAAAAAATTTGAAAATAAAAGTTAGAAAGTGGAAAATACATATGAAAGAAAGAAAGAGATTTAAGAAATGCAAGAAAATTAGATATTTTAAAACGAAGCTAGTATATATGGTCATGAGCTGTTGTCCCAAGGGTTAGTAAGATGAAGGAATCACTAGTCTGCGGATAGAAATACGTATGAAAAATAGTCTCTATTCTTGAATCCAAACTTCTGAATGTTGATACCCTATACGCACTTGCACCTGTCTTGAAACTGGGGATAGTAGAGGATACCTTGAAATACTCTTGCCTAGAAGCCTTAGTATGAAGGAAAAAAAATATATAAATGAACAAAATATAAATGGTGCAGAAAAATGAATACTGGTTTTGTAATTATTTAAGACAACATAAAAAAAATTTAGCGAAGGTGTCTTATCATCTAGTGCCTTAGACCAACTGGTTTGGGAGTCACTGCTAAGCCTTAGCTATTGCAAGATTAGGCTATTGCTATGTACGCCTTAATAAGTGAACACATTCGTTAATCGGGTGGTTAGTACCTCAAGAAATATTAGCGGTCGCATGAAAAATGTGTAAGCAAATCCATCTAAAATATCACCGACTAAAAAGTACTAAGGAATATGATCAAAGGGTATGAAAGCTTGAATTGAATTCTCCAATTGTAGGGATGACTTTTACATACACATAGGGATATATGATCGATATTTGGAGGAGAAGGGGGAGGATGTAATTTCCAACATCTTTTCAAGATCATTAAAATAGGGCTCAGGACAACTTAAAAGCTAGTGCAGTTTGAAACATATATTTTCAAGTTTTTTCTTTTATATGTTCATTATCTTTGCATGTAATTTTTGTCTTCTTTCTTTTATTTCGGGATTTTGTCGGTGTAATCCGCTGAAAACCCTCAGGAGACATAACAATTTGTTTGCATGAGCTAAGTGTAATTGTGTTGCCTACGAAAGTATGCTAGGTTTTTCTTTTTCTTTCTAAAATAAATAGTTTGCTCGGGACAATCAAAGATAAGTTTGGGGGTATTTGATCAGTCATATTTATTGCACATTTGTACGGTCATTTTCCCTATTATTATTAATTGCTAAAAGGTGTTATTTGTAAATTAAGAACATATGTGGGTTTATTTATAAAAACATTATTGTCATATGTTTCTTAATTTATAATTAATATAATTAGGGAATATATGCAAATCATATTTAAATAAAATATCCATGAGATTATTAATTATTAAAATATGCATATCATACCAAATAATCTTAACCAATATTATTAAGATATCATATCAATTAATTGGTTAGAATATTATCTCAAATAAAACAAATACTACCGAATGTTAGGACCAAATTGAAGAATCTCGCGATGACAGAGACTAAGAGATATATTTTCAAAATATTTTTATCAAAAGAATCTCTAAATATCGAGAGAAGAAGGCACGAAGAATCTGAAAACTCAAGCCCACCAGAGGGCGGCGGATCCGCGGCCGATAGGAGTATTGGGCGGCGGAAACACGGTCAATCTGTGGCAGTAGGATGTGAAAAATCAGGGGCTTCATCGTCTTTGCACACACTTCAATATGGCGTCTAGGGTTTCAAGTTTCAGAGCATATAAAAAGACCAAGAGCCATCTATCTATCTATCCATTGAACAATCAATCGACTGCTCTACCGATCAAGCAATCTAGAGAAAACTAGGGTTTTGTAATTTACTTTTTGAGCGAGCAATTTCTGTACTGCAATAGTTTATTCAATAAAAGGTAGTTTTTTCTTTTAATTTTGTCGCATTTACTTTCCGCAATTTTAATTTTTGTTTAATGTATGGGTTCCGTATTCTTCCATCTTTCTTTTACTTCGTTGATCTCCATGAGCGAGTAAATTCTCGCTTGTTAGGGTTTGTAGGATATGGTAGTATAATGGATGAACAAAATCTTTTAATTTCTTTTTAAGTTTTAATTTTTATAAAGTTTAGCAAAATAAGTATTAACCTTCTTATCGGGCGTGCTATCAATTCATTATAGTTACGACCACGATTTGAGATTCGTTAATACTTACTTTGTTAAGGGCTTGAGATAAATAGGGATTAATGGAAGGACAAGGGTCAGTAGAGGGAAACCCTAATTCTCTCTAAGAATCCAATTTCATCGTTATTTCTATAGTATTAAATAATTAAAAATTAAAAAGAATTATTTTTAAAACTCTATCAATTAACTACTCAATTCTATAATCCCGACAAGCCCTTCTCCTAATAAACTTTTCAAATCTTCTTAGTAGAAAACGATAAAAATCTCACTTTTCTTCTATTAATTCGTCTAAAACAAGAAAAGTAGTTCACCGTTTTCCTATGGATGACCCGTAATCACTAACGGCTAGCTATTGCGACACTGTTATTGATTGCGGTAATTAGAACATATAAAGACACAGTTTTTCGAATCAATCAGTAGTCATCCATCATGCAGATGTTGTTCTAGGTCTTTTGTTGCCACTAACGTTTGTAGGTTGGACATGTTCAGCTGGTTGATTTTTCATAGGTATATTCTCATTTAAAGGTTCATCTTTCATAATTGGAGGATTAACTTCATCCGCTATATCCAGGTCATCTCTGGGAACATCATCTAAGTTTAGTCGATGTGGTACATTCTCTTGAACTTGTTCATTTTCCTCTAGATTTTCTCGAAAAGTAGCATCTTTATTTTCAATGACCCTTTTTTCTTCATGGAAGAATCTATATCGTTTGGATTTTTTTAGAATAACCTATGGATCTATATTTTAAGGTTTTGAGATCCAACTTATCTCTAACCTGATATGGAATGAGAATATGCGTTACACAACCCCATTTTCTTAAATGACTCAAATTGGGTTTGTGTCCATTCCAAATCTCATAAGGTGTTGACTCGACTGATTTTGTAGGAATTCTATTCAAAATATAATTTGCATTCGATATTGCTTCTCCCTAGAAATCCTTAAAGAGACCAGAATGAGACAACATACATCTTACTGCATTCATCAATGTTCTATTTTTTCTTTCCGCCACACCATTTTGTTATGGTGTATAGGGCACAGTGGTTTGTTTCTTAATACCATACTGAATGCAGTAGTCATCAAATTCTGTTTAGTTTAATTCCCCACTTCTATCAGTTCTTAGCATCTTAACGTACTTTCCAAGTTTCCTTTCTACTTCTGTCTTATATCTTTTAAAACATTCAAATACTTCTGATTTTCGGTTTAAAAGATATATAAAAGTATACTTGGAATAATCATCTATGAAGGTTATAAAATATTCCTTATTACCACGTGTCTTTACACTTAAGGGTCCACAAATATCAGATCGAACTAATTCTAAAAGTTCATTTGACCTTTGACCTTCCAGGAATGACTTTCTAGTCATTTTCCCAGTGAAGCACTGTTCACAGGGTAATATCCTTACTCCTGTCAGAGTTGATAACAAGTTCATCTTAATTATGTGATCTATCTTATTATTACCAGGATGTCCTAATCTTATATGCTAGAGATTAAAATTAGATAAAAGACATACAGAATAATTCAAATCAGAATTCTTATTGCAAACATCAGGTTTTACAACAGAAAGACAGAATAAGTCATGTTCGACTACAAACTTGCCCATGGCAAAAGCTTTCTTGTCCTTCCCAATAGAAACCCTATTGTTATAAAACTTAACTTCAAGACCCTTTTTCAGCAAGGCGGGAACAGAGATCAAATTACGTCTTATGGCAGGCGCATAAAAGAAATCCTTGAGAACCATAATATTGTCCCCAAGGTCCAATTTGTATAAACCAATACCTTTTACATCCAGATATGTATTGTTCCCTATGTAAATCCTCTGGTCTCCCTTCTTTAACTCCTTGAAGTCAGCAACCCCTTCCTTCGTCTTTGCAATATGCCGGGTCACTCCTGAGTTTATCCACCATCCATCGGTATCGGTGGTTGCAGTATTGCACTCGATTACACCGATGAACTCTCTCTTGCCGGATCCTCCTTATTTTGGACGTTTAGGATAGCCTTTGTTCTTGGCCTATAGACAGTTGGTTTTGAAGTGGCCAAACTTCCTATATATATAGCAGGCTCCAGGATGTCCTTTCTTACCGCGAACGTGCTGCTGGCTAGGTCCTTTGAAGGATGGCTTGGAGGGTCCAATATGATGACTCATTTGTGTACCTTGAGCTTTCCGGTACTGCACAACATTGACTTTTCTTGCACAAGGTTCACATCTGAACCACTGTAATACCTTGTCATATTGTACCTTCCCATATTTTAAATAAAATATTTTTCCTAACTTCTTTATTTCTAAACAAAACCGTAATTTACACACAAGCCCCAGGCCAAACCCATTTTCTCCTTTCCTTCTCTATTTTTATTAATGAGCCCAGCCCAATCCAAAAGCCTCTCTCTCTCTCTCTCCTCCATTCTTTTTAAACGGCTCCCTCATTTTCTCTCTCCCCCTCGTTCTTCTCCTTCCTCCAACCGCTCTGCTCCCTTCTACTTCTCCCTACGACCCGCGCTTCACCAACACTTTCATAGTCCTGGTCCATATCCCAGAAAATTCTCCCCCACTCTCTCCCCCCAACCGCACTTTCCCTCTATTTTTACCTCTCTCTCACAATCCCTTTATCTATCTCTATTCTCCTTCTCCCTCGTCAAACCCACCGCCGCTATGTTCACCTCCATCATCACACCAACAACCGCCTTTGCTCTACTGTCGACCGCCCACTTCCCCCAACTGAGTCTTTATACCCACCTTCTTCTCCTCTTTCCCTCAAACTCTCTCACTCTCTCTCGAACCCACCAGGGCCTTGACCTCACACCGACCACCTCTCGTTGCCGGCTACTGGCCATCACCGCCGTCAATGCCACCAACACCACCTCGAACCACTTCACCTCTGCACCAACCATCTACCTTTGCTGCCGCAACCCCACTGCACACCATTATCCTCTGAGCACCACAGACGATCGACACCACCGGCCACATCCTCTGATGACCCATCACCGCCACAGCCCCTCGTCGCTACCGTAATGCCCTAGCTCATGCCTAAGTCGTGCCCATATTCTCCGATTGCATCGCCTGAGATCCTCGTCATCATCGTCTCTACCTCCACGGTCACCTCATCACTACCCCGTGCTCCACCGGGCCATGCACAGTGCCTGACCAAGCCCTAGCCGAGACGCGTCCTAGCCGTGACCACCGCCACCTCATAATCGCTTCCGTGCTTCCATCGACGTCGGAGACCACCGCCACGGTGCCCAGCACCATGCCATGCTATGCCCACTGCGAGCCTATCTTCGCACCACCATCATGCACTGTCACGCCCCGCTTCCCAGTGTACGGGCAGAGGATGCGACGGGCCGCTACGTATTTACTCAGAAGTAAACACGCTAAACGTATCTAAGCAATATAAGTAAAATGCACAAGAGACAAGATGTAAATGAACAACAACTTTATTTATTAACATTCTTTTTAAAATACATCTGAAAAGAAATACATGGAATGGAAAGCAATGTCTAAACAGTGGCATAACAGAAATGGAAAGTACTGAAATGAAATGTACAAGTAACTAGAGCTCCGGGTCGAAAGCTAGCTGGTCCAAATCCTCGCTGGTCGGCTCGATCTCCAGTGAGTCCGAATCATCAGACGACATTCTAAAGAAGAAGAAGAGAGAGAATGTCTTCAGCGAACAAATCGCTCGGTAACTCCCAAAGAATGACAGAAGTAGAATAGACAGAAAAGAGAGTATATCTAGTATGATATTTGATTGTTTGGTTAACGCGGTGTTTGTAGCTTGGTACAGAAGATACCGGTGTATACGAGAGGAGTCTCACTAGACCAGAGACTACGGTATATAGAGTACAAGGCTCTGTCGATAATACCACGGAAAAACGGCATGAATGTAATTACGTCTTAAGTGACCACCTCGTTCCACCTTTAACATATTCCGTATTAGTCTACCCCTTTATAACCCCGTAGCGTTTATAGTATTGATTGTATTGATTGTACGTAATGTATTGTGTTGTAAATTGAATTGTATAGATGGATGACTAGCCGAAACCATGATATCAGTAAATGGATGTAACTGGAGAATCATGTAGATGGATGTATATCCATGGTTCGGTTCAGTCAATATAGATTGATTAGATTGAACAGATTGAATATATAGATTCATGGATTCATGTTGAATTGTAGTTTGTACTTGAATTATATTCAAGTCAGATTAATTATATCGAGACTCGGTCCGAGTCAGAAAATTAGAAAAGAAATTGAATCCTGAATTATATTATGGTACTATCGGTTATTGCTGCACATGGACGGCAGGATTTGTGTTTTTTTCAAAGACAATTACCGTGTTGATAACACCATTTGTTAAGTTGTCTATCTTAAATAGGCAAGCACCCATATCTCCGATTCCCTGAGGCTCATGAGACTGGTCCCGCTTAAACCTATGTTTACTAGGGTCCTTATTGTAATTTAGTATAACTTGAGGGGTTTTATGTAAAAATAATTTTGTATAATTTTCAAAATACACCTCAAATATTTTATTATCGTCTTTAGAGTTTTCATTGATATATATTTTATCAATGTGACATTTCTAGTGAAATAAACCTAATTTCATAATATATGGTGTTTATTTGTAATATTGGAATTGTATGGTATTTTCTTGTAAATGGAATGTTTTTTTCTTGAATTTTGGAAATGTGGAATATTATAAATATTAAAAATAGATATTTTGATATTAATTAAATATATATTTATTTATTAAAAATATAAGTTTTATTTATAATAGAAATCACATTTTCTAAAGAAAATTGTATTTTAAATCTTTCGAGATCGTATACTCCTTACGGAGGTCTGCATCTTACTCTACTAAGCCCGAGGATGTGCGATAATACGTACCATCCCGAACGGGTTCCCCGAAATGGGTTGTAGAGCCGCATTTTCAAACATTTGTTAAAATACACTTCTTGTAGAAAAAGGTTTTAATAGTTGAAGGTAGTTATATGTAAAGTCGTATTTTTTCCAAATCTATGTTACCAAATTCCATCGTGCCATGTTATATATGTGTGTTGTGATGAGGTAGGTCATTACCTCATGAACTATTTAAAGGTATAACAAGGAATTGTAAGGATTTAAGTCGAAACTAAACCGTATGGTATTTTACTGTAAAAGTGCGATAAAAGTTACAAAAAATGATTCTTTTGTGGTGAATCTTGATTTAATGGTTTTGTTAATATTTGTTAAGCCATATGTGAGAATATGAAGTTATCTTGATTAAGAAAAATATATATTTTTAAAGAAAACCGAATCGGAAGTCGGACTGACTCTGCTTCCATTGGATTTTAGAAAAAGAACTTTTTAGAGATCAAGATGAGAAGGAAGAATGGGACTTACGGGTTATTTGACTAGAAGGGAGAAGTAGGAAGAAGTAGGAGGTGGCGGTGCGTCGTTTCGTCGTCAGAATCTCCTCGGATCGTCATCAGAAGTTCGTCGGAGCTTCGCCCTTTGCTAACTCCACTTGCACACAAAAAGTCTTGGGAATTTTCTTATGAGTTTGGGCAAGGATTTGTGAGTGAGGGGGATGATTTGAGGGGTGGTATTTATAGGAAAATCTAGGGTTTTAGGGTAGTGAAAGGGTGTATTAAAAATATGTATTAAAATGGATTAAATGGTGGTATTTTAATTCTCTGGTTAATTGCAGAGAATTTAAATAGTGCAGGGGAAGTGGGGTAGTCCAATGGGTGCAGGAGAATGAAGAAAAATTAGGATCGGGCTAAGTTGACCCGGCGGCGCCGGCTGATTCGCGCGAGTCGCCGGCCCAAGTCAAGCGAGTCGGGGTCCATCTCTTCACCACGTGTCCCTGACGCTTGGTCTAGCCTCGTGGACCCGTTTATTTATTCTGTAACTTACCCTATTACGTGTAGTGCATGTATAAACTTTTGGGCTTCTAAAAGATTAAAAGAATTTAATTAAAAAAATGTGTGGTTGATGAGATTTGAACTCTGGTGCTTTGGTTCAGCAGTGCAAGGTCTTACCAATGAGCTACAAGCTCCTTCTTACTATTCAAAAGAAAATCAAACTTATAACTTGTGCTCAGGCTCAAGTACCCCTTTCTGTATTTTTGAAAAAAATATACAAAAAGTTTGGGGTTGTTACATGCCCACTTCATACCGTCACCATGCCCACTCCGTGCCACACATCACGTCAAGCTCCGCCTCGTGCCGTCTCGTGCGTCGAGGCGAATCCTACCGTTTGTCGCTTCTATATCAATGACCAAAGGCAACTGAAATCCCTCACTTGTTTATCATGCTGTTTTTGAACGTTAGCTAGAGAAATTTTATAATAACTAGGTATATATATAACTATATTTAAATCGGAACTATCTTTGAAATTGCATGGCGAACCATAGTACCGTCTTATTGATTGGAGCTCGACTAGTGCTTATTACCGTGTTAGTATTATATAGAAGTTATATGAATAACATTTAAATTCAATTGGTTAAAGAAAACTTGTGTTTCGATCGATTACCGAATTATACCCTAGGTGTTAGATGCAAACCTTATGCGAAAACAAATTCTAAAATGGCAGAACTCATGGTATTTATACTCTAATATTGTTTACAAACACTCTGTAGAAATTTGGTAGCAAATCGATATCGTTTTCACACAGAAAGCGATTCCCTAACTTCTATACCGAAATTCGCGTTTTACCGAACACTTGACATCGTTAAATTCATAATTGTTGAGGTTTGCTAGCGCCCTGGCCATCTACCGTGGCCGATGCGGAACAAAAATGTTGTTTAAAAATTTTGGCGCTAAAAAACCCGTCCTAAAATCGAACCATAAACCTAAAAATAGTTACAAAAGATAGAAGTGTTATACCGAATGATTCGTGTCCTTCAGTCTTCTACCCTCTTCTTTGGCATCTTGAGGTCTCCTCGATCGAGCTTGGGCGCCAGTCTTCCACCGTCGAAGATGATCCACCCGAGGGATGTAGCTCATGGCTCTAGCTCCACACTAAGAATCTAGTGAAGAAACTAGGGACTATAGGTTGCTAATCTATAGTGCTTAGGGATGTAGTGAGTTGCTCTAAGTGTGCGTCTATCTCTCTTCTACTCTTGATTCTCAACATATGAGATGGTAGGGTAGAAGATGAAGGAGAAGGAGCTCAAGAAAGGCAGTGAAGAGAGACGAAGCAAATTGGTGAGAGTCCAACCATGCAAAAGCTAAAGTGAGAAAACTCTAGAGAGAGAAACACATCAAGCATGATTTTGTAAAACTCAATTTTCAAATATAATATTGTAACCATACTTGAATAGTTTGCACAAATGAATTAACAATTCATTTGTCAACACTATTCAAGCATGGTTCTCACCATTCTCTCTTCTTTACCTTTACACCTCATTTCCATTTAATTTAATAAATGGATAAACCAAAATGAGGTGTCCACCTTCTAGAATGTTTTCCGTATAAATACGGATTATACTCTGCTGTATATACATACCCGTATCGTACCAAAATACGAATACCCAAAGAGATAGAATAACAAAAAGAATATAATACTACAATATACATATCGAAATACATATTATTAAATCAATACATGATTTAATAATCCAGCTCAAAGCCGAGCCGGCTAGTATTATCAACTGTCCGATCGAAAGTCCAGGTAACTAATACAATCATTAGATCGGAGCCCTGCACGTATCAAAATACGGCTACTACATCATTTCTCCATAACCAGGGAAACCCTTTGTGTGGGACTTTAAAGACTCATCAATACGCCGGCACTGAGTTTAACCATAAGCACGTCAACGACACTAGCTGTATGTAACGTCTACCCAGGTATTGAGCGAAAGGAAGGCCGACGAGCAAACTCATTCGAACCCCTACCGAGCCTGTCTGTGACAATCTCCATACAGTCCGGTCTATTCGTCTAAGAGTATCGCATATTGGGTCTAGGGAGGTGGATAAAGTCAGACCTCTAATAATGCGATATTTCGTGTCGGTGTGAAGCCCATCACCCACTGAGAAACTACTGATCCAAATCAGTAATTCTCGTCTACCTTGGCCAAGGATTTCTGGTGATAGCCACCCGTACACAGAGTGACATCAACCTCCAATACCAGAAGAGACGAATCCCCGACGATCTGCTCACTGCCTCCATATGGCTCGGAACTGTATCCAACTAAAATCTGTTTGCACGACTCTTTTGAGCCGTGATAGGGTAGTAATCAAAGCACGGTGGGAACTCACACGAGAAAAATGACGATCTCAGGTCGACAGACTAACTTGTATTCATGTTACATGAGAACTGCTATCTGACAATAGGTATAATACCATTTAACATGTTCTCGCCGAGTCCGTCCAGTGTAACTTATAACCCAATGAGCACCTGTATACTATTTTAGATGACTAACTGGCACCAATGGCTTGTGAGACCGGCCACCGCCTCTCGTCGAGATCTCGAAAAGTATACATTAGTCTACTCCCGAAAATCGATGCCCAGTCTCGATACTCTTTCGACTAGGGACATTTAAGGATGTGCTTATAAACCATCCAGCTCCTACGTATATGATTTCCATCATAATGCTGGTAGTCAAGTAAGAATCCTATGGGCTCTATCAACATATAATAGTTATCTGTAATACCACATAATGCATATACATGATGATAAAGATAAACCAGCCCGTGCTTTCGCACGAACCTAATTAATGTAAACCTCATTTTCCCAGAGGCGTAACCTCGTTAACACCTTTCTAGACACCTACTTGATCGGCTAATTGTAATGTATAAAACTCTCCCAGGAGTAACTCTTACTCGCAGCGGGTATCGGGATCCAACTATCTCATAGAAGGTATGCAATCTCATTGCAAATTTCAACACTTGAAATTCCCGATAATATTTTGCCCCTAGCTCGCTATAACCTTGACGCATGCCAAACAACCCATAGTCTGCTAGTCAAGTTCAACCCGTACATTTCTTGATTGAATTAAACCCACCCGCACGACCCTTGACGCATGCCAAACAACGCCGTACGAATACCCTAATCCAATCGCATCGTATGCTAGCAGATAAGCACTAGTTAGCTACCGTACACTACGCCTTGACGCATGCCAAACAACCGCAGCACGAATACTAACTAGTACTTATCTGAAATGACGGAGGGCTACGACAGGTTTTTCTGAAAACCTATTGCGTAATGAACTTGATATCGTTGTAGAATCAAATGATTTTTAAAATGGAGTGTTTGTGAGGCTTTTCTAGTTTTGCTAAAGGAGTCACTCCCGGTGAAGGGATCGTCGGTCCTTTCCTCGTCGAATGAGGTGCGGGATATATCATATATATCACTGTGCAAAGCAAAAACACTTAAAAGCACTCAAAAACCAAACCGAATGTGTAGCATCTTCCAGTTATTGCTAAAGGAGTCACTCCCGGTGAAGGGATCTCGGTCCTTTCCTTATCGAATAAGGTGCAGGATATATCACATATACCTCTGTGCAAAGCAAGAACTGTAGCCACCTGTTTTAATTTTGAAATTCGATTCTACAACATCTTGGGTTTCTTTTATTTCATTAATCACATTAATGAAGTCCCATCATTTAAATACCTAAACATCACAGATAAATACGACGTACACTTATGCCATCCGCATTCGCCTCGATGTCCCCTCGTGCACCGTTAGGTTAGGTAACTAACGGCAGAGCGGGGCAGGGCTAGCGCGGGTGTAAAACATAAGTAACGTCTATATAATATATCATATATACTATATACTGTATCTATCACAGAACATCACATGATCACATCACAGATATCGCAGCAGAAGAAACATATGAAATATTGGATATACTAGGACGTCCGTGTTTTCAATACGAGCCAGTATAAAACACGGATTCCACGGTCGCGATGAATAGCCAAACCCACACCCCTAGACCCCTACGAGAGCGGCAAGCAACCCTACCAATTCTAGAGTTAGGAGACCCGTACTCGACTCCTCGAGTTGGTCTCCCACTGGACTCCAGAACCCGGTTACTTGTGCTCCCCTCCTTGGGTCTATCCTAGTGCGGAAAAGTAAATAATATACAAAAGGTGACATCTTCCGCAACCTGGAAGTGCCCCAATGAAAGAATATTACATACAAGTTTTAACATGAATGAAAATGAAAAACACTCATCTCACATAAAAACCCCCGGCCATTCAAACACGACGATCCAATATAACATATCCAGCAACACATAACATCAAATGTCATCAACGTAAGTAAATATGCGCATCCCAATTGTCGTTGACATATAGCAACGAAACCGGCGATATCACATATTACACTTACGGTCACAGAAAAGAAAGTGTAAAACTACAACAGTTGGAATCCGCAACCACCTCAGACATCGCATGCCTGACCAAATGAATTCCTTAGACATCGCATGCCTAACAATTATAAACCCCGCATTTTAGTCTCAAAATCGAAAACACTTTTCAATATAAAGTCGGGTAATTCAACAAGATTCCCGACATTCTGATCGAATGCTCGTCGCAAACTTTAGTAGACGGCTGCACCCCCAACGCCGTCGACGAAGTGCACCAAGACGGAACACCGCTACCGCGAGCACTCGGACAGATGCTTTCGGCGACGGGGTTCTCCTACAGTCACTTGGTCGGGGCTATGGAGCGAGGCTGTCTATTAAGTTTACCCGGCGAGTATCCGCGTACGCTACGTGATTGCGACGGACTTTTGATCACATCAAAATTCCGTGGCAACCGATCATGTGAGACTAAACTGCTATGTTTATAACATTCATTCAGTTATCTCATAACTACTTGTGAATTCCAATTATTGTATCACATTCCGGATAAATAGAAAATGTTAAACTTTCCGATCGAACATTCAAACACCCAAGTTTTCCCGATACAGATCAACACATGAAACAAGTCTAAAAACATTCAGTTCGTGCCTCAGTACCAACGGTCCAGCCGTAAAAGGGTCAAGCCAACGCCTCACATGTGGCACGCCGTACTGTCCCAAACCCTAAGGTTCAAAGGGCAGTTCAAGACGGTCACATAATCGAGTTAAGGTTTGTTGTCTTCTAGAGGGACCATCGCGTTACTTGCACTACTTAGAACGTCGTTAAACCACGGAAAAATCCAACACTTGGAAATTTTCCGGCAGGGGAAAAAGTGGGTATTTATATCTGGTCGAACTTTTTAACATATTCTAAAATTATCCGGAAAGCCACATAGACAAAATTTGATACTCCGATCGAAACACCGAATCCCCAAAACAACCCCTGAAAATTCAACTCTTGAATAAAAATTAAAAATTCCCAGAAAATCCAGCATTATCAATTAGGAGTTACTGTGTAAAATATATTAAATAAGGTGGCCGTACGGCCTCGGAACCGCCGCACGAGCCATGCTCGTGCCGCGGAACCGCCGTACGAGCCATGCTCGTGCCGCGGAACCGCGGCAGTTTAATGGATTTAGGAACACGAATTTCACAGAAACTCTTAAAATCACCTGCTGATTTTTCTGCATATTTTTAATATTGAAAAAACCCATTTTTTGAAAAAAAGTACAGAGAGCAATATTAGGGTTTGGGTTTTGATTCGATCGGAGTTCTAATTCCGTCTGGACTTCGCCTAAGGCTCTAGCTAGGCTCTGATACCACTATAGGGTTCCTAGGCACCCTAATGAGGTCCCACAAGGCATCAACCATGCCAATTTCAAACTTCAACGGTGCCGAGAAACCCTAACAAGATCGTTGGCTAGATATTTAGGCGACAAAGCAAACTAGTTAACACTTAACTACAAGAATACGGAAATACAACCTTTGTAGATCCGGTTCTCCACCTCCATATCTCCGCAATGAAGTCTCCTCGCTGTCCATATCAAATCCCGGGCTCTAGCGTCGGCTTCTTCGGAGAAAGAGCGGGCTAGGTCATCGACGACGTGCCGAAGATGATCTACGTCGAGGCATCGCTAGATCAAGCTCCAACTTCACCAAGTCATGAAACTTGTGAAGAAAACACACTCTACTACTTGGCAAGAGGTAGAGGATGAAGAAATAGAAAGTGGGTTCACTTTAGAATTGGATTTCTCACTCTTTTTCACAAGTTGCCATTGATGGAGGCAAGCTTGCTTCAATGAAGAAGATGAAGAAGATGAAGAAGAAGAAGAAAGAATATGATAAGTATTATGATAAGAATAAGAATAGAAAAGAAAATCAATTCTTATCATAATTGTAACCATGGTAAAGTGTAGAGAGCTAACTATAGTTCAATGAATGGTTAGGGTTAATGAGATGAAGACAAAAGGTTTCTTTGGTCAAAGCTTCATGAAGCTTCAACAAGCTTCATGAAGAAAAGCAACCTTTTGTTTTCTTTATCTCTTATCATTTTAATACAAATTAAAAGATAAAAGAATTAATAAATATATCAAAACCCTAACCATTTACTTAACTAAGGTTTAACTCTTTACACAAACCCTAGCTATCATATATCATCAAACATGATACAATCAAGTGCACAAAATATATCACATATACAATGTGCACAGGCGAGTGAGAAAATCCATCTTAAGTAAACCGATACTAGTTAATGCAAAGTAATATATCAAATATATAATTATGCATTAAATCATTAAATCAACACTTGATTTAATGATCCGGTCATGTCGAACATAACCGACTAGTATTCAATGTATCGACTTATCGAATCAACGCTTGAATCGATAACTAGGTTATATAGCATACAACCATTCGATACATTCATCGCGAGAATGGAATACGGTATCACATACACGCATTATTCTCGGTCCCGCACATATCTCATATGCACTCCTATTTCGTTTCGCTTGAGCCAGGAAACCTCTGTGTAGGACTCTAAAGACTCGTCAATACGCCGGCAGCAGGTGATGATCATATCAAACACCCACAAGCCGCAAGCGGTCTGCTAAACGTAACGGCCACCCGGGTATTGAGCGATCAGAAGATCGACGAGCAAGCCCGCTCACACTCCTGTGAATCCAACCAGTAACACTACCGTACAGTCCGGTCTCGTCGTCTGATATGTCGCATATCTCGCCTAGGGGTGGTAAACGTCAGACCCCAATAGCTCGATAAGTCGTGTCGATATGAGGTCTATAACAATTCGAGAAACTATTGGTAACACTTACCAGTAAATCTCAGCAACCCTGGCCAGGGATTTCCTGTTATAGCCAATCGAACACAGCGCAACATCAACTCCCTATACCGGGAGAGACGAATCCCCTCCTATCGCTCATTGCCTCCATGTGACTCGGGACTGTACCCAAAAACCACCGTTTTGCACGCCCTCTTGGACGTGGTAAGATGGAAATCAAAGCACAGTGGGAACCACACAAGACTCTATGACGATCTCGGGTCAACAGACTACTCTGTACCAGTGTCACCAGAGAACTGCCATCTGACGTAAGGTATAATACCATCTGGGAGTTCTCGGCGAGTCCGTCCAGTGTACCCAGTCTCTACTGAGCACCCGTATATCATCTCTGATGTCAAACACCAATGGATATGGGATCATCCATCGCCCATCTGTATGGGTCGAGAAGGTACACGCTTGTCTACTCTGGTATATCGATGCCCCGTCTCGATACACCCACGACTAGGGACTTTGAAGGATGTACTTATGGACTACCATGTCCCCACTAGTATGATCCGCATCACAGTCCAGGTAGTCAAGTACACATCCTAAGGGCTTTACCAACATGTAATAGAGAGACAATCTGTGTACACGTTAAGGTAAAGATCAACCAGATAGCATACTATCATGTCGAGCAAGAAAGTCCTCCCTATATATGTCCCAGCATCCACTACAATATACATCCAATGTACAGTAATGGCCTCTAGGGCATACATATAACTAACAATTTGTACCGTTTCAGCCCAGTACCACAGCAACATGATTTGTACCGTTTCATTCCGGTACCATAGTAACATGATTTGTATTAATGGGACTCATGAGATTCAGTTGAATTCATAATCAAACTACCCCAACACCCCGTGTTTATTAGTTTATGATTAATTGTATGAGTCTTGATCGAATCCATGAATACAAAAGGTGATGTATGATATCAAGTTTTCAAAATTGAGTTCATATAGTCATGTCAAGTGCAAATCATGCCCATTGTATTCATGGTTCGAGTCAAGTTGGTTCAAGTAACATACTGGGTTCAAGTATTCATGATTGAGTCGTATCAAGATCAAGTCAAGTTGGAGGCATTTTTATTTTATAAGAAAATAATGAATAAACAAGAAGATTAAGTATAAACAAATAATATTTAAAATATATATATATAACTATATTCATTTATGTATGTTTGTATGTATGTATTTTTATGCACTCGATTAGGTACCACGGTCAAGAAAATGAAATCATGGAGAAAACACAATAACAGAGTGAAAGAGATGGAGATGGAGAAAAGGGACTTACAGCTTGTGTGAGTCGGTATAACAACCGGCTCGCCGTTTAGATAAAATCCTCAACCGAGTCTTTGAAGCTTGATGGAACCGGTGCTTCTCCAAGCTCAAGGGAAAAGAGATTTTATTTTATTTTATTTTTAGAATTGATCAAAAGGAAATGGCTAAGCTGGGATGAAGAGAGAGATGGAAAATGATAGAAATGTGGGATGAAGAAAAGAAAGAAGAGTGACATATAAAAAAGGTTTATGGCCGCTATAATTCTAATAAATTATAGCTCATAACCATTCTAATTATTTTGGGAGTTAAGAATAAGATGAAATGAAAGGTCTCATTTGTAGGTTATGAGAAGCATAAAAATTGATAAAAAATAATTGCAAGAATGGAGATTTGAACATATGACTTATAGAATAAAAATGCAAGGACTTAACCAATGAGCTATAAGCTTGTTCATGCATATATTTAATAAGAATTAAATATATGTCGTATCTTGAAAAGAAAGTGGGCTTAGAAAAAGAAAAGAAAGAAATCAAATGGATTTGTCTTGGCTTATGTTTGGGCTTTGAAAAATTACAAAATAGGCAAAATAGAAGGAATGATAAACTAATATATTTAATAGAGAAAAAATATACGGGGATAACCAAAAACAAATAAATATAGTATTTTTATAAAAAGAAGAATTATATGTTGGTATAGGAATTTTGGGGTTGTTACAGATAGTATATATAAAAAATGCCACATGCGTCTGGTGCGTATGGAAATCGAAATCAAATACTGATGCCATGAATGTGCACAGGAACAAAACTAAGTGCAACGGGTATGCATGAAAGCATTTGTCAAGTGCAACGGGTGTGCATGAAAACAATATAAAGTGCATCTAATATGCACAAAGAATCTCAATTAAATGCATTTGGCATGCACAAAATCGTATCAAGTGCGCCAAGCGTGCGCAAGAATCTAAGTCAAGTGCACAAGATGCATAAAAACATAAATCTAATGCACTAGAGTGCACGAAAATGAGCATCGAGTATCAAAATCATAATCAACTGTATACAACATACACCGAATCAAAATCAAGTATCTCGAAGTGCATAAAATCAAAATCGAATGCCAATGGGAATGCACAAAAACGAAAGCAATACAATTGATGCATGAAAATACAAATCAAGTGCAACTGTGGTGCATATAGAAAATATCAATCATGAAACACATCGTCAAAATACTGGAATCAAAATGATGGAAACATGATATCCGAATCACCAAGGCGCAATTCAAAAATAACTGACGTTGAGGTACACCCCCTTTAATGTCGAAAAGTGTCGGTGCACCCAGGGCTGGCAGAGCAAGAATATCTACTTGCCTCCTGCCCACGGTCTGGCGTCCTCTGCTCTTAGGTCTTCATTTCTCTTTGTGGATTACCATTTGCATGACTCCTCGGCTCGACAGCCCGATTAGGATTAATAGCGGAAACAGTCTCGCTCTGGCGCTTCTCTGAAGATTTCCTGGCCGATTAACATAGCTACCCGTAATGTAGCACATTAATGATGGCAGCCTCTAGCCCATTAAGTGTGTGCAATACTACCGATCCTTGTTTCAAGTCTTTATCGTGTAGTATTTCAGAAAGATCCTGTCTGGGTCTCTTCCAATCTCATTTCTGCCAAACTGTCCGGAAGTTGGCACTCTTACTTAACATGTTTCTTGTTCCGGGACAGTTGCAATCTCATCAAGACCTTCCTCTGGAAATACGGCCGTATTCAATGCCTCTGTGTGCGTATCATGTCTCTGATATCAACGGAGAGGAACGTCAACTCGTTAAGATCTCGCACGAACCTCTTACTCCGCGTCCCTTCGATATGGAGCAATTCGGAATCATTTCTTCATAGCTGTGTGGACTGTGCTCAAATTTGGCTATAGTCATATCCAGAGTCTCTTTTGAAGCTACGAACTCGGCATCTCTAATACCCTATAGAAGGAATCTGGGCAAATACATCCTCGAAACTCGTCCAAGTCATCGGAGGAATACGCTTTTTCTCGTTCTTTCTCGATCGACTCACAACACGCCTGAGTGAGGTTCTCTTCTAGCTGAAGCTAGTCAATTTGATGACCTCGCATCGGGGCATCCGAACGAACAAAATGTTCTAGTTACTTATCCAAGGGTGACTAGTGATCTTCTATCACATCCCTGCCCGCAAACTCATGTGGTCTTAGCTATACAAGCTATGGAGGAGACATCCGGTCAATTTCAGCGCTAGCTGGTTCATCTGTCCGCCCGGTAGAAAACACATAAATCTTCTAGAGTGGACGGTACCTCAATAGTCTTCACAATCTGGCTGGCCTCTAGCAATGGTCCGATCATCTGGTGCAGATCCCGAACGTTCGCATCAATGAGAAACCCTAGTAAAACAATAAATCAATGCGTTTGTACGTCACTGGAATACATCCTGGTCAGTCCTCGTCCCTGACAAGCTCGCTCTGACCATATCTCTAGCTGCAGCTCTCTCTACTCATGTGGCCAAGGTAACAGAAACCACAATCCGATATCGATGAGGATAGATCAGAGGAACGAATAGAAATACAGTGCCCAAGAAATATACATCATAAGGCTACTTAAGCGGAGTAGCGTATCGTAAGTATGCCGCGGAACATACACACGGTACGCCACTTTATTTAAGTTACCTACTCCATCAACCAAGGTCAACCTACACGACGAAAGTTCAGGTCTAATACCCCCTCGGTCAAGTCTAAGTTCTGTAAGGTCAAGCTTGGGTTCCGAAATATATATACGCCCTAAACTCCGCATAGTCAAACCTAGAATCGAACCAATGTTAAACCTAATGCTCTGATACCAATTTTTTCATGACCCGAAATAGGCACGTGACTGTCACTTGAATCACGTGAAGTCTATAAGACCCCACCTAATCAACGTAAGCTAAAAGCCCAGAAATCTAAACCTTTTAGGGAAAATAGGAGAGGTGAAGTTTTGAAATAAAAGTTTAATGAAATCAGGTTCTTTCTTTAAAAACATAAGTAATATTAATATGAAACACGAGTGGATTATATACCTTGGTTAAAATATTTTCGTCATTTGAAATTTGGGCAGCACCTCCTTTGTAAATTTTAACCCGAAAGCAATACAAGCAATAATAAAAAGGCCCCAAGCGGGAGCTAGCTTTTCGCCATTAGGCGGAAACACAACCACGCAATAAATATATACAAAGCCAAAGGCGAAGATCAAAACACAGAAAATAAATAAAGAAACCAAAATAAAGAATAAATACATATTCGTAACTCTAGGTTCGAAAGAATATACAAACTGTGGTTTATAAATCTACCAAATATACATAGTCTGGTTGATGGAGTTTTTAACTAGATACAACTGAATAAATATATAAGCACAAATGGTGATCACGATTCAAGTGTACCCCACCTACCAAAACAATTCACCCAGAAGAAAAGCGGTGTGCCAGCAAGCCGTTACCGAATCTGTGCGGTCAACCTACAAGAAAACTGTGGCACAACGGGGGTGATTTGCCAACTCGTGAGTAGAAGAAATCACCGAGTAGAAATCGAATGTATGACGATCTCCAAGATCATACAATAATATAATAATAATACAATAACATCGAGTGGTAGCAAAGATAATAGTATAAGCATAAGTGTAATACCAATATACTCGTGTCCGTGTTATAAGGTAATACCATATCGTATGTAAAATATATGTGTGAGTATAAATGTATCATCCAATATGTGTCCATCAACGACACACCAAAGCATGATAAAACCTGAGTGCCCAGCATTGACACTCGAAAACATCATAAAAACCGTGTCCAGCAGCGATACATAATCCTCATATCTCGGGCACCGTCTCATCGGATCGACCCTCATATCCATCTGATCCCATAACTCCGGTCGGTATCCTCCGGATATCCACCGAGCTAAACTATCATCGGTCAGTAGTGCTCCCCTACCGGGATCAACGTCTCTCTATACGATCTTCTTGCTCTAGGGTACCGCATCGAGTCCACCATGTACCCGCAGACGGTGCCTCCTCTCTCCTCGAATCGGGTATACATATAGCTCAGAACCGAGAAAACTCATGATGGACGCCACATATCATATCAAGGAAAACCACATTTTTCTTTTAATATGATCATAAGTTTTCAAAATTCACATACGGTTTCCCAAATCCAGAAATCTCATGAAAACCAAAATCTCATAAACATGAGCGAATAATGAAACAATGAATATCGGCAAAGTGCCTATCTACAGTGCAGTACCAGAATGTATATTTAAATATGGCATATAACTAAGTAAGAAATGCAATGTCTAAACTAGCATGTGAGGTAATAAGTACTAAGCATTACTATTAAGCTACAAGTTATTAAGTTATACGACGAAGTAACGATTTCTAGTATGTACGTGGCATGGCAATTACCGATGATGAGTGTGTGAGCCGGCGAGTATATGTACGTACAACATGCGCATCATCGATAATGGTGCATGTGTCCTAGCAGATGATGTCATATAATATAATGAAAAGAACATGTATGTAAGACGCAAGCGAGAATAATACCAGCATAGCAGAAAAGTAAACAGTAAACGCAACAATATAAAATATATATAGCTACATATGAGCCATACTGTTACAGTATTTAAAATAACAAGAATCGTTGTTTTTCGAAAAATATGGGGCTATAGTGTTTTTGAAAAAGAGATACCATTTGAAAATCCATAGCGTCCCTCGGGGTTGTCTTTGAAAATGCATACGATCCGTTAGTTTGAAAATAGGTATGACTCTATTTATATTCTAATATCTACTTAAGTGATTAAAAGGCTAAACTAATCCTGAGTCGAAAGGGATTAGAAATCTATAACATTTCCGAGTCGATACATCCATCAGTCGGTGATCCAGCCTCTTAGTATCACGTACGGTATAGTCCATCGTACGATATCCTTGAGTCAAGAGTGCGGATCAATCATCATATATGTCATATCTCGTACGATATAATCCGTCATACGATATCCTCAAATCAAGAGTTCGGATCAATTATCATATATAACATATCTCGTACGGTATAATCTGTCGTACGATATCATAATTTAAGGGTACATATCTATGGTCACGTACATTCTATCATCTCATCTGGTCACGTACATTCTATCATCTCATCTGGTCACATATCATCATATGTTATATGTATATCGTCCAATGATAATGTAATATTTCATATCATAACATGGTGTTTCAATCTCAAATAATATATCATTATCTCATGACATCATGTCCGATCATATCGATTCATATCCTTCTGACATATCTTATCCTCATCTTACACACACACACACACACATATACACATATACACACATATCATACCAAGTGTGTGTGTATGCGTATGTGTGACAACATATATCCCAAGGCTCAAGGCTAAGGGTATACCTTCCTACGAGTACGCTTATTCTAACCTATAGTCTCCTAGAACCCTATTTGTTAAGTATCCAGATCCAACATTAAGATATATATATATATATATATATATATATATATATATATAAATAACTATACATAAGTACCCTATCACTATGGTTGCGGGGATGCTATACACCATCCACCCGACTTTCCCCATAGATATACATCTACTCACCTACTATTCTCGCTCTAACCGAACTCGATGAACGCCTTGTTCTCCTTTTTCGTCCCGAAAGTCCATGCGAAGGTACTTACAGTTCAACGCATATCGTATCGACATCAAAATCAAGTCCGAAAACTGATATGGCAAGCGAGACATACATAGGTTAGAACCTATGGTCCCCGCATGCAAGAATAACCAACTCTGGACATTGACATACAAACGTTAAACGACCGAGTCAAAACTCAAATATCAAAAATCTAGTTTTCAAAAGTCGCAAAATGAAATCAGCAACTTAGAAAAACACTCCCAGATTTTACCTTAAGTGAAATTATGACATTTTGCATATGTGGTAGGTCTAAATACCAGATAAAGAAGCCATGGACCAAGAACGAGGCCCAGACTTCATGGCCAAGCCGCAATTTATGGCCAGAAGGGATTTATTTGTGGCCAGAAAAGGGAATTAGGGGCTCGGGTCTCTAGGGTATGTTCCTATTTGCCTGCACATCTCTCTGTGTTTGCTAAATATTTTCCAGGGTCTCCGGATCATAGCAGATCCTAATTGATCATCACATTTCCACAAAACCCCGATATTGGAAAACTTCAATTTCATGTTTGGGACTTCTAATCTCAAGAGTTCTATCACTAAAAGGTTGTAGTCACTAACTAAGCTTCAAATACACTTCCATAACTCCAAATCATCCACTAAAACTCTTTCTAGAATTTTCCAAGATCATTACCCTACACTTGTTTAACTCTAAATTACCATAACAGACTAGGAAAACTAGATACTTAAGTAAAAGTGGGGGATTTACCTTCCAAGAGCAACCTAAGAAACTTCTAGGATGACCAAAGTGCTCAAAATCCCAATTTGATCCTACCATGGTGTTTGTATTGAGGTAAGGAACATTATTTGTGAAGGTTGTATGGGGTTTTATGGTGGTTTTAAGGTTGGACTTGGGGTGGTAGTGAGGTGGTGGAGAATGAAGGAGGAGGAGAAGAAGAAATGGGAGATGAGGAAAAATGAAGAAGAGAATGAGGAGGTGAAGAAAATAAGTAGAATGGGCTTATGTGCTAGAACCTTCCCTCACTCTCTCTCTCTCCCTCTCTCACCCATGACATATGTCCCCTCACCCTCTCTCTCACATCTTTATTCTTTTCTTTTTATTTTCTAAATAAAACCAAAACCATTTAAAAACAAATGAAGCCATGGTTCAATAAATCTAAGCAAGTGTTACAATATGATATGTTGCATGTCATGATACATAAATAAGGTTAATACATAATTAGTAAAGTATTAATCAAGTTTAGCATTAACTTGTATGCAATTAATTGTATAATAATTTATAAAATGTCCAAATCAAATAAATACTTTCATAATCACCAATTCATATTAATTTCCAAATATTTTCCAAACTATATGTATATAATCATACCATCCCATTAAAACTAATTTCCATACTTCTATAATATTCATAAAATTCATTATTTTATTATTTAAATTCCAAAAATAATATTTTATATTTCTAAAATGTTACATTAGATCCATAGAAGATCATCTTTCCAAGCCTATGAGGGATGGCCTAGAACTCCTAAATTTGTTGAGTAACTCCCCAGTTAAACTATCTAAAGCCATGAACGATAATTGAAAGTAAAAAGAAAGGAGAAAAATCAGCTTATAAAATTAGAGGACAAAAAAAAGAGTTGGTTGTTTGAAAGAATTAAATACCACAAGTGCTCGGATCGCTAATGTAGCTAGCGATAGGTACGGGCGATCCCACAAGAAAAATGGTATTCTTTAGAATCTCATTAAGATGGGCTAAAAGAAAGTGTTTGAGAGAGTATGTGTGTCACAAAGAGAAGTGTAAAATAAAGAAGGTTTACCTATAATTCGGGTTAGAATCAATTGTAGTAAGCTCTACTAATCCGTCTCTCTTGATCGCTTTGTTACTAATTCCATACAAATTATATGTGAGAAGCATGAAATATCAATCCTAAGTACTAGAGTTAGGGAACATAAATCATTAACTCTACCATTTCACTTGCAAGTAATTAAGATGCTAATTGTGCTAGACACAACATTAATAAACATAGATTAAAAAGCATAAGATGTATGATTAGGAGGAGGCAAAAGTCATCTAGGCTTATCTATATAACCTATCTGTAGGGTGTTTTTCATCACCCCATTGAGATGGAAATGTGCGTGCTTGTCAGGCGTATACAGATTCCCCCTGCCTAGGGTAGGCTGGGGTTTATTAATCGTGGGGATCCGAATCTCCGGCAGCCGCAGACTAAACTGTCTTTAATTACCCTTCACTTTTAGAGTGAGAGAACCTCTGATTAACGGGTCAAACTGATCATGCGAACTCAATGTGCCGTGTGTGTGTTGTATTTTAAAGGGTTTTGGATATGTCGGGGGCCTCGCTGAGTTTACGGGGGTTGTGTTTTGAGTTTGGAGTGTGTGAAAAAAAGAAAGAAGAAAAAACGGTAGGTAACGTCCTAAGTACGTGTGGGCGTTGGGCGCCTCACGCGCCCGGTACGTGGGCGCCGGGCGCCTGCAGAAAGAAGGGGCTTAGCTCCAGAATGAGAAGTTGAACTCCCTAAAAGGATTTATGATAGGTGCTCCTGTGTTTTGCACATTGGCACCCACGTGAGCTTCACGTGCGGCGCCACCATAGAATTTAATCCTAAGGGGTTGGCGCTGGCACTGGCACCCTCGTGAGGGATACATGAGACGATGCTTCAACAAAAGTTAACAGAGCTTAGCTCTTTTATTATGTTTAAATATTGGGGGAACAGAGCATAATCCCAACAGGGAGGTCGTTGATTTGAATTGATTTAGAGGCGGAGCTTGATTCGGATGGGGAGGTCGTTGGTTGACTTGACTTGGGAGTTTCTTATCCGTCCAGCGGGGCTTTTGAGTCCGGGACTTGGAATTTGGGTTTTTGTTCGGCGTCAGCATCACTACACTGGAATATGGTACCAGGAGCGAATCATCATTTGCCGTGGAGAACATCAGATTTGGGTTGACATCGGCATCACTACATTGGAATATGGTACTAGGAGTGAATTATCATTTGCCATGGGGGGATTTCCCTCGTTTCCAGTTTAACGACTTAGGAGTCATCTGTTCCCAGTTTAACAACATAGGGGTCTATTGGATGGAAAATTTAGAATTTTGGGATTGGGGTCGGTATCAGCGTTGCTAACACTAGAGCACAAGTTCCAAGAGAAATTCATCATTTGCCTTTTCCTGTTGGGGAGCGATGGCTTAGGAGACAGGTTTAGGTCCCAATCTCCTAAGTCTTTCCAATTTTATGAGCCGTAAGAGTCCCAAAAAGAAATTTTCTCCCTATGTATCAAAAGGATCTCGTAGGTGTATTTTCTCCATAGGAGTCGTAAGGACCCGCAAGTGTGTTCTTCCTTTGTGAGTCGTAAGGATCCTACGAAGGTGTTTTCTTATGAGTTGAGAGGATCTCGTAAGGTTTGTTCTCCTCATATATCGTGAGGACGCATGAGTGGGTCTTCCCAAATGGAGCATAATTCTGATGGCGGAAACCGGCCACGTGACTGGTGATTGCGGTGAGGCATGGGTGTGATGAGAATTATTTGAGCTCGTAGATTGTATACGGTAGTCAATTTAGGTACCAACCGTAGGGCTGGGAGAATTTTGGGAATTTGGATTTTGATTGGCGCCTACATCGCTGTACTGGAATATAGTACAAGGAGTGACTCAACATTCACCGTTTGGATATTTGGATTTTGGTTGGCGTCTACATCACTGCATTGGAATATGGTATCAGGAGCGACTCATCATTCGCCGTTAGGATATTCATGGATTTGAAATTTTTTGGCGTCTTCATCGATTTTGTTGGCATCTGCATCGCTAACACCGAAGTATAGTTTCAGGAGAGACTCATCATTCGCCTTGGAAGGGTATGAAGTTTTTTTTTCTTTTTTTTTTAAAAAACCACGATTGCTCTATCATTTCAGCTATTTATTCGCGGTTGCTCCATCATTTTGGATTTTTTTTACACTCCCAGTTTAACGATTTAGTGGTCGATTGTTCCCAATTTAATGACGTGGAGGTCATCTATTCAGAGTTTAACGACGTGGAGGTCATCTGTTCCCAGTTTAACGACGTGGAGGTCATCTATTCAGTGTTTAAAGACATAGAAGTCATCTGTTCCCAGTTTAATAACATAGAGGTCATATGTTACCAGTTTAACGACGTGGTGGTCAATCTATTCCCAGTTTAACGAAATAGAGTTCATTTGTTCCAAGTTTAACGACGTAGTGGTCAATCTGTTTCCAGTTTAACGACATAGAGGCCATCTGTTCCCAGTTTAACGTAGAGGTCATCTGTTCCCAGTTTAACGACGTGGTGGTCAATCTGTTCCCAGTTTAATGACGTAGAGGTCATCTGTTCACAGCGTAACGACGTGGTGGTCAATCTATTCCAAGTTTAACGATGTGGAGGTCATTTGTTCCTAGTTTAACGATGCGGTGGTCAATCAGTTCCCATTTTAACGACGTGGTGGTCATCTGTTCCCAGTTTAACGACTTGGTGGTCAATCTGTTCCCATTTTAACAACATAGAGGTCATCTGTTCCCAGTTTAACGACGTGGTTGTTAGGGTCGAAAATTGCATCCCGGTTGACCAAGTCAAAGTTAAGGTCAACCCCAAGCCCAGATCAAGTGGGCTCATGCCCGAGTCGAGCCCGAACATGAAGCGGCCGGCCTTCCCCATGCTGAAATAAAAAATCATGTAATAAATAATTTTGATGTAATTTTTTATACATGAATGGGCATAAAGCCAAATTTTTGTAAAGCCCATGGTTTATGTGCAAAAAGAAATGGCACATGAGCCATGGGATGGGCAAAATGTCATTTTGTAAAGCCTAAGGGGCTATGTGTAAATGTGTAAGCCTATATAAGGCAACATGATGATGAATAAAAAAGATACTTTTTCATTCCCCCAAAAAACTAGGGTTCTTTATGCTTCCTGCTCCTTCATCAAGGTTCTAAACCTTCTTCCCTTTTTCAATTAAATCAAGAGTTTTACTCTTCCTTTTCCAAAACTAAATAGTTTTTTACCACAAAACCCACAAAGGGGAACTTAGATCTTCTATCAAATCTTAAAAATAAGAGATTTTTAAAATCTCATACTTCTTGTTCCAAGACCCAGCCAACAGAGGAGGAAGGAGGAGACCCATTTCCAAAAATCCCATCTTGGGAAGATCCAGAGCCAAAGGGAGAAACAAAGCAGCCCCCTATGATCATTTCTAAACTTTTTTAGGAGTTTAACTCCACAAATTGGGAGCACAGCTCCCAGGGCAGAGACCAAAGTCCCCTTTCAATTTGATGCTCAGCGTTCAGCGCTCAGAGCGCTATCGCTGATGTGCCGAGCATGTGGTGCACCCAGCGCCCAGAGCGCTAGCGCCCACATGCCGAGCACGTGGTGCGCCCAGCGCCCAGAGCGCTTGCGCCCACCTGCCGAGCACGTGGTGCGCTCAGCGCCCCATGCGCTAGCGCCCACGTACCGAGCACATGGTGTGCTCAGCGCCCAGAGCGCTAGCGCCCACGTGCCGAGCACGTGGTGCGCCCAGTGCCCAGAGCGCTCACTCCCACGTGCCGAGCATGTGGTGTGCCCAGCACCCAGAGCGCCAGCGCTCAGCGCCTGCGTGCCATGCACGCGAGGCGCTGGCCCCCACGTATCCTGTGGATGCCCTTTCCCTTTATACACACACACACACACACATGCTCCACGACACTGTCCCTGTTAGAAAAAAATTTCTAACGGGGCGCTGCCCCGGACTCCGCAAGGGGCTGCTAGCCCTCTTGACCCCCGTAAAAACTCTGCGGGGCCCCCGATATATCCAAAACCCCTCCAAAACACAACATCGCACATTGAGTTCGCATGACCAGTTTAACCCATAAATCGGAGGTTCTCTCGCTCCAAAGACAAGGGGTAATTAACGGCAGCTTAGTCCACAGCTGCCAGAGATTCGGATCCCCACAATCAATAAACCCCAGCCTACCCTAGGCAGGGGGAATCTGTAGTACGCTTGACAAGCACGCGCGTATTCCCATTTCAATGGGGTGACGAAAAACACCCTAAAGATTCTGGCACGCTCGGTGGGACTTTGTCTCTCCTCCCATATTTCGGGTTAAACATTCATGCGAACTCAATCAATATTCACATCTATATTTATACTAAAATAATGCTCTTTCATGCAGGACTTCAAGCGATCAAGCCTCGACCATGTCTCTAAGGACCAACTCAGCTCTCAACATGGCTCCCATCTCCTACACGATGAAGATGGACGCCAGGACAGTCCTTCCGGTCAGAGAGCTGCCGCTACCAATCGGCTCTATTCTGTTCGTGTCAGCTAACGCCATTCCAGCTCCTCAAGCCCCGGTGACAGACAAACCGGTCTCGAAAGGCAAGAGGCCAAATGTGGTGGTCTCGAAGGTGCCCCAACTCAAACGCAAGTCGGTGTTTGAACGACTCTCCTTGGCCCCAGCTGGGGGCAAGGCCATCAACACCAATAAAGAAACAAGGCCTCTCGAGCAAAGCTCCGGCGGTGACCCTGACAACTGCTCGATCGGGTGTCTTCTCTAAGTTCCCCGCTAATCGACTCACGGTGGCTTCACAGGAAATGGATTCCCGCCAAGCCCTTAAAATTGAGAAGCTAAAGCAGAAAAGGCTCAGATATAGAGCCAACAAAAGGGCTAGGGCTCATACTAGGATGAGCTTCATGAGACTCCAAGAACAGGATTACCCCGCCAAAGATAAATAGACGGCTGGATATGTGGTCCACACTGTCTACATGGTCGGACATGAGGAAACGAACCCTCCTATGCTTCACAGCCAGGGTGATGATACGGTGGACGCTACCCAATGTCAACTCGGTCTAAATGACGAAGAGCTCGCTCAGGCCGATAAGCCAAAAGAGCCTGGGGTTCCTGCGGAATTGAGCTCAGGCAATAAAGATGACCCGGTTGTCATAACCGGAACTACAGAACAAGCATTATTCCGATGGCTTCAGAGGCAGCTTCAGGACAGGGATGAGAAGTTAGCCAAGGTACATTCTAAGGTCGACGAATTAGAAAACGTCACGGCAGATCTCGCGACCCAAGTCGCCCGATTGCAATTATATCAGGATCAAATTTTGGTTCATAAGCCAGGGATTGATACCCGGAAGCAGCCAACTGATACCCCCTTCAACCTAAGAGCGGAACGCCTTCGTGAAAAATGGCCGCGATCAGCCTCCAGTCCCTCCGATATATACACCGAAGGGGAATCGCCTCTGAAAGAGAAACTGGATAAGGTCTATTCCTTCAAAAGGGCAAAGTCCATAAGATATTCAAGGACGCCCTAAGAAACGGTTTACAACTGCAAGAATCAAAGAGACCGCAAGAAGCAAATATGACCGACGACCCAAAATATTTCCCCTATCACAGAGTGATATGTCATGCCATTGAGGACTGCTTCGTCTTCAAAAATTGGGTCGAAAGGCAATACAAGACGGAAGAGATAGAACTGTCTAAAGGCGTGTTAGCAAACAGTCAAGCTACGACCACCGATTTCATAAAAATGGAGATCGAAGCCTTTCGGGAACCTAATCCTCCCGGACGTGTGCCATTATCTGAAAAGGGCGAACCAAAGACTGATCGGCCTCAAGGACCAGTATCAGTAAGGACACCTACTCTAATGGAGAGAAAGAAGTAGGTGTACTCCTTAAGGAGGGATGAGGTCTGCAATATATTCGAGGAAGCCTTGAACAACGTTCTGTAATTTCCTATTCCGAAGAGGCCACATGAAATGAATATGACTGGCAATCCCGTATACTGCCCATACCATAGGGTGGTGAGTCATACCATTGAAGACTGCTGTGTTTTCAAAGATTGGGCAGAGGACCGATACAAGCTTGGAAAAACCTCACAGTCCTCGCATGTATCGGCAAACCACAGAGCTACGGTCATCAACACAGCTCCGCCAAGATCAAAATTCAAGGAGCTGGGATAAACAAAGAGGACCACCACGTCGTTAAACTGGGAACACCAGCTGGCCACCATGTCATTAAACTGGGAATAATTGACCACCACGTCGTTAAACTGGGAACAATCGACCTCTAAGTCGTTAAACTGGGAATGTAAAAAAAATGTGTAAATAAAAAAAGGAATGTGTAAATAAATAAATAAAAAGAAAAGCCGAAATGATGGGGCAACTCGCAATAAAAATCAGCGAGTAAAGTAAAGATGAAAAATAAACCCGAAATGATAGGGCAACTGCGAATAAAAGCCTAAATGATAGGGCAATCGCGACCTTCGCGATAAGAAAAGCTGAAATGATAGAGCAATCGCGGTAAAACAAAAACGAAAACAAAAACAACAAACAAACAAACAAAACAAAGGCGAATGATGAGTCGCTCCTGGTACCATATTCCAGTACAGCGATGCAGACGCCAACTAAAATCCAATTTCCCAAAATTCTCCCAGCCCTACGGCCAGTCCCCAAATTGACTACCGTATACAATCCACGGGCTCAAATAAATCTCATCATATCCATGCCCCACCGTAATCACCAGTTACACGGCTGGTCTCCGCCCTTGGAATTATGTTCCATTGGGAAGACCCACTCATGTGTCCTCACGATGCATGAGGAGAAAAAATCTTCATGGGATCCTTACGACTCACAAAGAAAAAACACACTTAGGGGTCCTCACGACTCTTAAGGAGAAAATGCACCTACGGGATCCTTACGACTCGTAGGGAGAAAATGCTTTTATGGGACCCTTACGGCCCATAAAATTGAAAAGCCTTAGGTGATAGGGATCTAAACCTGTCTCCTAAGCCATCGCTTCCCAATAGGCAACGGCAAATGATGAGTCGCACCTGGTACCATATTCTAGTGCAGCGATGCAGACGCCAACCAAACCCAAACTCTCAAATGGTGAATGATGAGTCGCTCCTGGTATCATATTCCAGTGTAGCGATGCAGACACCAACCAAACCCAAACTCTCAAATGGCTAATGATGAGTCGCTCCTGGTACCATATTCCAGTGTAGCGATGCAGACGCCAACCAAATTCTAAACTCAAATTCCCGATGGCGAATGATGAGTCGCTCCTGGTACCATGTTCCAGTGTAGCGATGCAGACGCCAACCAAATTCCAAACGCAAATCCCAATGGTGAATGATGAGTCGCTCCTGGTACCATATTCCAAAGCAACGATGCAGACGCCAACCAAATTCTAAATCCCATACCCCAACTGCGAATGATGAGTCGCTCCTGGTACCATATTCCAGTGCAGCGATGCAGACGCCGACAAAGTCCCGAAATTTTTCCGGTCCTACGGTTTGGATCATACATCCTGCAAAACCGTATATAATCCACGGGCGTAAAACAATTCCAATCCCTCCCAAGTCCTACCGGTGAGACCACATTCAAAGTCCCACCGGCGGTGAAGATTCAAAAGAAAAGGTATGTCCACAAACAAAATGGGCACAGATGAAAACCCGAAAGGGCTCCGTGAGTAAAAACAGCAGGACTGCCGGCGAGTTTGTGAAAACCTGAAAGGGCGCAAACTCGTGAAAAAGAGATGAAATGCACTCACAAAGTCCTCTCGACTTTGTGAGGAGAAAATTCCCTCGTGAGATCCTTACGACTCACAAAGGAGCAACACACTTAGGAGTCCCCACGACTCCTGAGGAGAAAATACACCTACGGGATCCTTACGACTCGTAGGGAGAAAATACTTTGTGAGACCCTTACGGCTCACAAAATTGAAAAGTCTTAGGTGATAGGGACCTAAAACCTGTCTCCTAAGCCATCGCTTCCTGATAAGCAAGCGCAAATGATGATTCGCTCCTGGTACCATATTCCAGTGTAGCGATACTGATGCCAAGCAAAAACCAATTCCCAAATCCTCCCGGGGCAAATGATGAGTTGCTCCTGGCATTATTCCAGTGCAGCAATACAGATGACGCCAAAAAAAACCAAATCCCAAAATCCTCTCAAAGACAGAAGAGGATTCGCTCCTGGTACCATATCCCAGTGTAGCGATACTGATGTCAACCCAAATCACAATCAACAAGTCAACTTCAACTCCGACACCGAAGAAAGCGGAGCAAGTCAAAATCCAATCTTGACACCGCAAGAAGCGGAACAAGTCAAGTTGACCCTTGACACAGCAAGAAGAAGAGCAAGTCAACTCAAGCATCAACCATCCATGTCCTAAAAAGGGAAGTGCAGGCTTCCCACAAATCGGGAACCAAATCGCTCCGGGTCAGAGCGTCGACCGTCCATGTCGTAAAAAGGGCAGTGCAGGCTTCCTACAAAGTAAGAACCAGATCACTCTGGGCCAGGAAAACGTCTACCACGGACACTCCATCTTGGAGACGCGTCAAGCGTCGACCGTCCATGTCATAAAAAAGGCAGTGCAGGCTTCCAACAAATCGGGAACCAAATCGCTCCGGACCAGAGCGTCGACCGTCCATGTCGTAAAAAGGGCAGTGCAGGCTTCCTATAAAGCAGGAACCAGATCACTCCGGGCCAGGGAAAAGTCTACCACGGACAATCCTTCTTGGAGACGCGTCAAGCGTCGACCGTCCATGTCGTAAAAAGGGCAGTGCAGGCTTCCTACAAATCGGGAACCAAATCGCTCCGGGCCAGGGAAACGTCTACCACGGACACTCCGTCTCGGAGACGTGTCAAGCGTCGACCGTCTATGTCGTGAAAAGGGCAGTGCAGGCTTCCCACAAATCGGGAACCAAATCGCTACGGGTCAGAGCGTCGACCGTTTATGTCGTAAAAAGGGCAGTGCAGGCTTCCTACAAAGCAGGAACCAGATCACTCCGGGCCAGGGAAACGTCTACCACGGACACTCCGTCTCGGAGACGCGTCAAGCGTCGACCGTCCATGTCGCAAAAAGGGCAGTGCAGGCTTCCCACAAATCGGGAACCAAGTCGCTCCGGGTCAGAGCGTCGACCGTCCATGTCATAAAAAGGGCAGTGCAGGCTTCCTACAAAGCAAAAACCAGATCACTCCGGGCCAGGGAAACTACTACCACGAACACTCCGTCTCGGAGACGCGTCAAGCGTCGACCGTCCATGTCGTAAAAAGGGAAGTGCAGGCTTCCCATAAATCAGGAACCAAATCGTTCCAGGTCAGAGCGTCGACCGCCCATGTCGTAAAAAAGGCAGTGCAGGCTTCCTACAAAACAGAAACCAGATCACTCCGGGCTAAGGAAACGTCTACCACGGACACTCCGTCTCGGAGACGCGTCAAGCGTCGACCGTCCATGTCATAAAAAGGGCAGTGCGGGCTTCCTACAAAGCAGGAACCAGATCACTCCGGGTCAGGGAAACGTCTACCACGGACACTCCGTCTCGGAGACGGGTTAAGCGTCGACCGTCCATGTCGTGAAAAAGGCAGTGCAGGCTTCCCACAAATCGGGAACCAAATCTCTACGGGTCAGAGCGTCGACCGTCCTTTTCGTAAAAAGGGAAGTGCAGGCTTCCTACAAAGCAGGAACCAGATCACTCCGGGCCAGGGAAACGTCTACCACGGACACTCCGTCTCGGAGACGCGTCAAGCGTCGACCGTCCATGTCATCAAAAGGGCAGTGCAGGCTTCCTACAAAGCAGGAACCAAATCGCTCCAGACCAGAGCGTCGACTGTCCATGTTGCAAAAAGGGCAGTGCAGGCTTCCTATAAATCGGGAACCAAATCGCTCCGTATCAGAGCTCGACCGTCCATGTCACAAAAAGGGCATTGCAGGGTTCCTACAAAGCAGGAACCAGATCACTCCGGACCAGGGAAAAGTCTACCACGGACACTCCGTCTCGGAGACGCGTCAAGCGTCGACCATCCATGTCGTAAAAAGGGCAGTTCAGGCTTCCCATAAATCGGGAACCAAATCGCTCCGGATCAGAGCGTCGACCGTCCATGTCGCAAAAAGGACAGTGCAGGCTTCCAACAAAGCAGGAACCAGATCACTCCGGGCCAGAGAAAAGTCTACCACGGACACTCCGTCTCGGAGACGCGTCAAGCGTCGACCCTCCATGTCGCAAAAAGGGCAGTGCAGGCTTCCCACAAATCGGGAACCAAATCGCTCCGGACCAGAGCGTCAACCGTCCATGTCGTAAAAAGGGCAGTGTAGGCTTCCTATAAAGCAGAATCCAGATCACTCTGGGCCAGGGAAAAGTCTACCACAGACACTCCGTCTCAGAGACGCGTCAAGCGTCGACCGTCCATGTCGTAAAAAGGGCAGTGCGGGCTTCCTACAAAGCAGGAACCAGATCACTCCGGGCCAGGGAAACGTCTACCACGGACACTCTGTCTCGGAGACGCGTTAAGCATCGACCGTCCATGTCATGAAAAAAGCAGTGCAGGCTTCCCACAAATCGGGAACCAAATCTCTACGGGTCAGAGCGTCGACCGTCCTTGTCGTAAAAAGGGAAGTGCAGGCTTCCTACAAAGCAAGAACCAGATCACTCCGGGCCAGGGAAACGTCTACCACGGACACTCCGTCTCGGAGATGCGTCAAGCGTCGACCGTCCATGTCGCAAAAAGGGAAAGGCAGGCTTCCCACAAATCGGGAACCAAATCGCTCCGGGTCAGAGCGTCGGCCATCCATGTCATAAAAAGGGCAGTGCAGGCTTCCTACAAAGCAGGAACTAGATCACTCCGGGCCAGGGAAACGTCTACCATGGACACTCTGTCTCGGAGACGCGTCAAGCGTCGACCGTCCATGTCGTAAAAAGGGCAGTGCAGGCTTCCCACAAATCGGGAACCAAATCGCTCCGGATCAGAGCGTCGACCATCCATGTCGTAAAAAGGGCAGTGCAGGCTTCCTACAAAGCAAGAACCAGATCACTCCGGGCCAGGGAAAAGTCTACCACGGACACTCTGTCTCGGAGACGCGTCAAGCGTCGACCGTCCATGCCGTAAAAAGGGCAGTGCAGGCTTCCTACAAAGTAGGAACCAGATCACTCTGGGCCAGGGAAACGTCTACCACGGACACTCCGTCTCGGAGACGCATCAAGCGTTGACCGTCTATGTCATAAAAAGGGAAGTACAGGCTTCCTACAAAGCAGGAACCAGATCACTCCGGGCCAGGGAAAAGCCTACCACGGACACTCCGTCTCGGAGACGCGTCATGCGTCGACCGTCCTTGTCATAAAAAGGGCAGTGCAGGATTCCTATAAAGTAGGAACCAGATCACTCCGAGCCAGGGAAAATTCTACCACGGACACTCCGTCTCGGAGACGCGTCAAGCGTCGACCGTCCATGTCGTAAAAAGGGCAGTGCAGGCTTCCTACAAAGTAGGAACCAGATCACTTTGGGCCAAGGAAATGTCTACCACGGACACTCCGTCTCGGAGACGCGTCAAGCGTCGACCATCTATGTCGTAAAAAGGCAGTGCAGGCTTCCCAAAAATCGGGAACCAAATTGCTCCGGATCAGAGCGTCGACCGTCCATGTCACGAAAAGGGCAGTGCAGGCTTCCTACAAAGCAGGAACCAGATTACTCCAGGCCGGAAAAAGTCTACCACGGACACTCCTTCTCGGAGACGCTTCAAGCGTCGACCGTCCATGTCGTAAAAAGGGCAGTGCAGGCTTCCTACAAAGCAGGAACCAAATCGCTCCGGACCAAAGCGTCGACCGTCCATGTCGCAAAAAGTGCAGTGCAGGCTTCCCACAAATCAGGAACCAAATCGCTCCGGATCAGAGCGTCGACCGTCCATGTCGCAAAAAGTGCATTGCAGGCTTCCTACAAAGTAGGAACCAGATCACTCCGAGCCAGGGAAAAGTCTACCACGAAGACATGTCAAGCGTCGACCGTCCATGTCGTAAAAAGGGCAGTGCTGGCTTCCCACAAATCGAGAACCAAATCGCTCCGGATCAGAGCGTCGACCATCCATGTCGTAAAAAGGGCAGTGCAGGCTTCCTACAAAGTAGGAACCAGATCACTCCGGGCCAGGGAAAATTCTACCATGGACACTCCGTCTCGGAGATGCATCGAGCGTCAACCGTCCATGTCGCAAAAAAGGCAGTGCAGGCTTCCCACAAATCGGGAACCAAATCGCTCCGGATCAGAGCGTCGATCGTCCATGTCGCAAAAAGGGCAGTGTAGGCTTTCCACAAATCGGGAACCAAATCGCTCTGGATCAGAGCGTCGACCGTCCATATCACAGAAAGGGCAGTGCACGCTTCCCAAAAATCGGCAACCAAGTCGCTCCGGATCAGAGCGTTGACCGTCCATGTCGGAAAAAGGGCAGTGCAGGCTTCCTACAAAGCGGGAACCAAATCGCTCTGGGCCAGGGAAACGTCTACCACAGACACTCCATCTCGGAGAAGCGTTAAGCGTCGACCGTCCATGTCGAAAAAAGGGCAGTGCATCCCAAAAAGTGGGAACCAAAGCAAGTCGCCTCCACGCGAAAGAAGATCCATCAATTTCAAGCACACAACTCAAATGTGCGGTGTGCATTTATTGATGGGGCCACTTTGTTGGGTTCGAAAATTGCACCCCGGTTGACCAAGTCAAAGTCAAGGTCAATCTCAAACCAAGTGGGCCCAAGCCCAGATCAAGTGGGTTCATGCCCGAGTCGAGCCCGAACATGAAGCGGCCGGCCTCCCCCATGCTGAAATAAAAAAATATGTAATAAATAATTTTGATGTAATTTTTTATACATGAATGGGCATAAAGTCAAATTTTTGTAAAGCCCATGGCTTATGTGCAAAAAGAAATGGCACATGAGCCATGGTATGGGCAAAATGCCATTTTGTAAAGCCCAAGGGGCTATGTATAAATGTGTAACCCTATATAAGGCAACATAATGATGAATAAAAAAGATACTTTTTCATTCCCCCAAAAAACTAGGGTTCTTTGTGCCTCCTGCTCTTTCATCAAGGTTCTAAACCTTCTTCCCCTTTTTCAATTAAATCAAGAGTTTTACTTTTCCTTTTCCAAAACTAAATAGTTTTTTACCACAAAATCCACAAAGGGGAACTTAGATCTTCCATCAGATCTTAAAAATAAGAGATTTTTAAAATCTCATACTTCTTGTTCTTCAAGATCCAGCCAACAGAGGAGGAAGGAGGAGACCCATCTCCAAAAATCCCATCTTGGGAAGATCCAGAGCCAAAGGGAGAAACAAAGCAGCCCCTCTGATCATTTCTAAACTTTTTTAGGAGTTTAACTCCACAAATCGGGAGCACAACTCCCAGTGCAGAGACCAAAGTCCCCTTTCTGTATGACGCCCAGCGTCTAGCGCTCAGAGCGCTAGCTCCCACGTGCCGAGCACGTGGTGCGCCCAGCGCCCAGAGCGCTAGCTCCCACGTGCCGAGCACGTGGTGCGCCCAGCGCCCAGAGCGCTTGCACCCACCTGCTGAGCACGTGGTGCGCCCAGCGCCCTATGCGCTAGCGCCCACGTGCCGAGCACGGGGTGCGCTCAGCGCCCAGAGCGCTAGCGCCCACGTGCCGAGCACGTGGTGTGCCCAACGCCCAGAGCGCTCGCGCCCTCGTGCCGAGCATGTGGTGTGCCCAGCGCCCAGCGTCCAGAGCGCTAGCGCCTGTGTGCCATGCACGCGAGGCGCTGGCCCCCACGCATCCTGTGGATGCCCTTTCCCTTTATATATATATATACACACACATACATGCTCTACGACACTGTACCTGTTAGAAAAAAATTTCTAACGGGACGCTGCCCCGCACCCCATAAAGGGCTGCTAGCCCCCTTGACCCCCAGCCCGCTATCCGGGTAGCGGGACCCCCGTAAAAACTCTGCGGGGCCCCCGATATATCCAAAACCCTTCCAAAACACAACACTGCACATTGAGTTCGCATGACCAGTTTAACCCGTTAATCGGAGGTTCCCTCACTCCAAAGGCGAGGGGTAATTAACAGCAGCTTAGTCCGCGGCTGCCGGAGATTCGGATCCCCACAATCAATAAACCCCAGCCTACCCTAGGCAGGGGGAATATGTAGTACGCCTGACAAGCGCGCGCGTATTCCCATCTCAATGGGGTGACGAAAAACACCCTACAGTGGTGGTCAATCTATTCCCAGTTAAACAACGTAGATGTCATCTATTCCTAGTTTAACGACATGGTGGTCAATCGTTGGAGCCTGGGCTTGATTTTTCAGGAACAACGGGCTCCTTTGGATTAATTACATAAGCAGGCTCTTCATCATCTAGACTGAGCCGGTGTTGGATAGCAACAACCACGTCATCGTCATGGCTATAAGGAGTAGGAGGACTTGCTCCTCTGGGCTCCATCATGTAGACCGCATGGATTGTGTACCTGTATACTGCTTCTTCTTTGGTAATGTTTCTCGTTGGGCTTTTGGCTTGTTGTCTTGACCCGCTCCTTTCCAAGAAGGGCAGACGATTAAGAGCAGCAGATTCCCGAAGGGCTTCGATCTCCGTTTGTATGAAATTGGCGGTTTCAGCTTGATTGTTTGCCTACACGCGTTTAGACAGTTCTATCTCTCCTGCCTTGTATTGCTTTTCGATCCAATCTTTGAAGACGAAGCAGTCCTCATGGTATGATCTATCACTCTATGATAGGGGCCATATTTAGAGTTTTCGATCATATTCGCTTCTTGAGGTCTTTTTGATTCTGGCAATTGTAGACCGTTTCTTAGGGTATCTTTGAATACTTTACGAACTTTGTCCCTTCTGAAGGAATAGACCTTATCCAGTTTGTCTTTTAATGGAGATTCTCCCCCCTCTCCGAATACTGGCTTCTGAGACTGGTTGGCATTAGACCCACTCATCCCTCGCTTATTTCGATTAGCCGAAGTGTTAAAAGATTCAACATCGTCGGAATTTCCGACTTTGCGATTATCGTCCTTTCGGTTTCTCCATGATCTATTGTTATTTTAGGAATCCGAGGAAGATTGCTGCTTTGAGCGCTCCAACATTTGAACTTTCTTAGTCAGTTCTTAAAACGTCTTGAGACCTATGGTGCATAGAAAAGGATTCATCCAGGTGCCAAGATTTCCGATGAGGAGATTGACAGATTGGTCATGTTCCAACGATGGCTCACATTTGACGGGGAGATTGTGCCATCAAGTTATAAAATCCATGCTACTTTCATTGTTCTTTGGCTTGGTCCTTACGAGGTCGGAAATGGTGATCTTATCGCCGACACTCATGAACCTTTGTCGAAAAAGAGATTCCATTTGGAAGAAAGTAGTAACGGAGCCATCTGGTATGCTCGCGTATCAGTCGAAAGCGACATCGGTTAGGCTATTAACGAACTGACGTAGGAGAAGTGCATAATTGCCCCCAGTATTCCCGCATAAGGATTTAAAGTGGGCAATGTGCTGATTCACATTTTCCGTCCCATCAAATCTTCCGAATTCAGGGATGACATAGCCACTAGGAAACTCTACCAGATCATACCGAGCAAGATATAGTCTCCCACTACCGCTGATATCTTTTTGCGCTTCGACTTCGACTACCAATGTTTTGACTTTGTTGGCGACCAAATCCATGATTTGATCTTGAGTTAGCGGGTTGTTGTCATCGGTAGTCAAAACATTTCCTGAGATAGGATGCGACCGACTTTCATGCGGCTCGCCCACCTTTGGATTTGAGGGAATAGGCATCGGCTACCTCGGGACACCGTTTCTTGGTTCACAAGCAGAGCCATGCGCTTGATTGGGCGGCTGAGAGGAAACTTGGGCCGTGAGCTGTAATTCAACGTTTTTCAAGTCGTCAATCTTCGAGTAGAGCTTGTCCATCTCCTTGTTTTTGTTTCTGAGCTGCTTTTTGAGCTTTTGGAGAAGTTGCTGCTCTGCGGTCTTGGAATGGAAGATTGGCTCCTCTTCGATTTCCGAGCCCGATTCCTCTTGAACTGAGGGATCTCTCTGCTTATTAGCCTCACTAGAAGGGTCTTCATTACCTTCCAGAGGAGGCTGGTCTTGAAAGTGGCAGCCACATTCACACCAGATTGGATTTGAGATATGGTGGCCCCATCCTTGCTCTTGTTAGCGTGCCCACCATGTAGACACTATGGACTACATGTCTAGCCATCTCTTTATATTTGGCGGCTGATTTTTAGGACCGTCGTCATGGCCCTTCCTCTTCTGGAAAGGAAAGGTGACTGAAGACGGTTGGCCTGACTGGTGGCGCTGTCCGGTTCGCAGTCTTCTTAACTCTTGTGGTGATAGAATTCTTCTAAACCAATTTCAACGGTTCAAAAGAGTTAGCAAGATTTACAGCCGATTCAACTGTTGTTGTGGGGTAACCTTGCTTTTGGAACCTCATGAAGTTTAGCCTAGCAGGAGCCTTAGCCCTTTTGTTAGCTCTGTATCTGAGCCTTTTCTGTCTTAGCTTCTTAATTTTGAGGGCTTGGCGGGCATCCGTTATCCAGGAAGATATCGTGAGTCGATTTACGGGGAGCTTAGAGAAGATACCCGATCGAGCAGTTGTCAGGGGCACCGCTGGAGCTTTCTCGAGATGCCTTATTGCTTTATTGGTGTTGATGGCCTTACCCCCAGCTGGAGCAACGGAGAGTCGTTCGGAAACGGATTTGTAGTTGGGCTGAGGTGCCTTCGTGACCATGACATTTGGCATTTTCCCTTTTGAGTCGGTTTATCTGTCACCGGGGCTTGAGGAGCAGAAATGGCGTTAGCTAGCACAAACAGAATAGAACCAAATGGTAGTAGTGGCTCCTCCCACTGTCGCCCGAGACTGGCCGGGAGAATCTTCCCGGCGTTCATCTTCATCGTGTAGGAGATGGGAGTTGTGTTGAGAGCTGGGCTTGTCCTTGGGGACATTTTTGTTGCGTTCGAAAATTACAATTTGAAACTGTTCACTTGCATAAAGAAGCATGATTTCAGTATAAGCAATTGATGAATAAGTTGATTAAGTTCGCATGAACGTTTAACCCGAAATATAGGAGGAAAGATAAGTCCCACCGGGCATACCAGAATCTGTAGGGTGTTTTTCGTCGCCCTATTGAGATGGGAATGCGCGTGCTTATCAGGCGTATACAGATTCTCTCTGCCTAAGGTAGGCGGGAGTTTCTTGATTGTGGGAATCCGAATCTCCGGCAACCGCGGACTAAGCTTTTCCATTAATTACCTCTAGCCTTTGTAGTGAAGGAACATCCAATTGACGAGTCAGACTAGTCATGCGGACTCAATGTGTCATCTGTGTGTGTTGTGTTTTGAAGGGTTTTGGATATGTCGGGAGCCTCGCAGAGTTTACGGGTGTCCTGCTATCCGGATAGCGAGCTGGGGGTCAAGAGGGCTAGCAGACCCCTTACAAGGTGCAGGGCAGCGCCCCATTAAAAATCTCTCCTTTTGGAGATTTGATGGAAGATCCGACCTCCCCTTCAAGGGTTTTATGGTGAAAAACTGTTTCTTTTTGGAAAAAGAAGAGTTAAACTCTTGATTTAATTCAGAAAAGAGAAGAACCTTTAGAACCTTGAGAAAGAGAAGGAGGCACAAAAATCCTAATTTTTGAGGGGATTGAATTATTGTCCTTCATTTCATCATCATGTTACCTTATATAAGTTTACAATTTTACATATAGCCCCTTGGGCTTTACAACGTGGCATTTTGCCCATCTCATGCCTTATATGCTTATTTTTTTTGCACATGAGCCATGGGCTTTACAAAAAATTAGCTTTATGGCCATTTTCCTTATATTTATTCATAAAAATTACATCAAAATTATTTGTTACATAATTTTCATTTTGGCATGGGGTAGGCCGGCCGCGCGGCTCGACTTGGGCATGGGCCTACTTGACCTGGGCTTGGGCCTGCTCACTTGGGATTGACTTTGACATTGACTTGGTCAACCGGGATATAATTTTTGACCCCAACAAAGTGCCCCCATCAATAAATGCATATCGTGTATATGAGTTGTGTACATGAAATTGATGAATCTTGTTCCGTAGAAGTTTGACTTTAAGGTGGAGTATCATTCCGGGGGCGGAGCATCTTCCGGGAGCATGATTCCAGAGGTCGGAGCATCATTCCAATTTGTGGAGCATAATTCCAGGATCGGAGCGTTATTCCGAAGAGCCGAGCACAATTCCGGGGGTCGGAGTATCATTCCGATGTGTGGAGCATAATTCCAGGGTTAGAGCGTCATTCCGAAGAGCGGAGCATGATTCCGGGGGTCGGAGTATCATTCCGATGTGCGGAGCATAATTACGGTGGGAGGATATATTCTGAGATGAAGTATAGTTTCGACGCAGGGTTTCGGGGCGAAGCTGCTGGGTTCCTTAGCACCCTTTCCATGTTTTCCAAGGTATCGGGTATGCACTTTTAAAAAATCTAGAGTGCTAAGAAACCCATCACCGAGGATCTAACTAGAGAATTAGGGTTTAGCTAACATGTAAACAACTTTACACTAAGTGATCAAGGAATACAACCTTTGTAGACCGGTCTTTCACTTCTAAAGCTCCGTGTAGTAGTCCCTTCGCTCCAAGTAGTGGTCTCCCGAACTCTCGTTAAGCTCCACTAGGTGAAACGAACAAGCTTACTTGAAGAACTTTGAGGCCGAAGATGATCTACGTCGAGGAATTTCCAACTCAAGCTACCTCTTCACTAATTGAGAATTAGTGAAGCAAACAACCTATACTAAATGGCTAGTCTAGTGTAGATTGATGAAATAGGAATTTTGCTCACTTTAGAATAATTTTTCTCACTCTTTTTCTTCACCTCACTTGAAGCTAGAAAGCAAGAAGGAGATGAAGAAGATGAAGTCAATAATAGAATGGCAACCATGGGTGAGAAAATATTATATATCATCCCATGTAGAGACTTAACCAAGGCTAAAGATAATGGTTAGGTTAATAAATATCTAGAGTAAAACAAAATTAGTGGACTAAGTCAATGGTTTCCACAAGCTTCTCCAAGCTTCATAAGCCATGACAAATTCCACCTAATTTTGATTTTCCCTTAATAATTAAATCCCCACATTATCTTAAGCATGGTATGAATCTCATACACCCAAGTCCAATGTATCATCTAGGATGACACATAATAAATGCATTAACATATATCACATATATATTAAATGTATAATGTGAAAAGAAATTCTTAAGTGAGCTAATATTAGTTAATGTATGTTAATATATCAAATATATAATTATACATTAAATAATTAAATCAACACTTGATTTAATAATCCGGCTGTATCGCATACAACCGACTAATATCATTTAATATCAACTTATCGAATTAACACTTGATTCAATAACCCGGTTATATCACATATAACCGACCGATATCACATATCGCGAGATAAGAATACGGTATCACATACACGTATTAATCTCGGTCCCGTACATATCATATATGTGCCCTACTTCATTTCGCTTGAGCCAGGAAATCTCTATGTAGGACTCTAAAGACTCGTCAATACGCCGGCAGTAGGTAATGATCATATCAGTTACCCACAAGCCGTCAGCGGTACTAGCTGGACGTAACGACTACTCGGGTATTGAGCGATCAGAAGATCAACAAGCAAGCCTTCTCATACTCCTGTGAATCCAATAAGTAACACTACCATACAGTCCGGCTCTTCGTCTGATATGTCGCATATCTAGTCCGGGGGTGGTAAACGTCAGACCCCAATAACTTGATAAGTCATGCCGATGTGAAGCTCATAACGGGTCGAGAAACTACTGATAACACTTACCAGTAAATCTCTGTATCAGCTCTGGCCAGGGACTTCCTGTTATAGCCAATCGAGCACAACGCAATATCAACCCCCAATACCGGGAAAGACGAAACCCTTCTTATCGTTCATTGCCTCCATGTGACTCGGGGCTGTACCCAAAAACCACCATTTTGCACGTTCTCTTAATTGTGGTAAGGTGGAAATCAAAGCACGGTGGGAATCACACAAGACTCTATGACGATCTCGGGTCTACAGACTAACATGTACCAGTGTCACCAGAGAACTGCTATCTGACGTTAAGTATAATACCATCTAGGAGTTCTCGACGAGTCATGTTCAGTGTACCCAGTCTCAACTGAGCACCCGTATACCATCTTTGATGTCAAACACCAGTGGATTTAGGATCATCCATCGCCCATCATATGGGTCAAGAAGCGTATACACTAGTCTACTCTGGAATATCGATGCCCCGTCTCGAAACACCCTCGAGTTGGAACAATTAAAGGATGTACTTGTGGACTACCCTCGCCCCACTAGTATGATTTGCATCATAGACCTGGTAGTTAAGTACACATCCTAAGGGCTTTATCAACATGTAACATAGAGACAGTACAAGTATACATGTTAAGATAAAGAGCAACCAGATAGCATATTATTATGTGTCGAGCAAGAAAGTCCTCCCTATATATGTCCCAGCATCCACTATAATATACAATCATGTACAATAATGGCCTCTAGGGCATACATACAACTAAAAGAAGCATAGTTTTGACACGGGACAGGTGTATCCTGGGACGAAGCTTAATTCCGGTGCAGGTCAAACATTCTGAATGAAGCATGGCTCCGATGCAGAGATTGATTCCTAGGCGAAACATAATTCCGACAGGGAAGGCAGATACTCCTAGGCGAAGCATTATTCCGACACGGAAGGCAGAAACTCTGAGGCGAAGCATGATTTCGACACGGTGTACATTCTGAGATGAAACATGATTCCGACACAAAGCTTGCTTCCAAGGCGAAGCATAATTTCGACAAGGAAGGCGGATACTCTGAAGCGAAGCATGATTTCGACACGAGATGCATTCTTAGACGAAGCATTGTTCCGGTGCAGAGATTGTTGATTGACTTGATTTGGTTTCCGTTTTGACGACATGGAGGTCAATACTGCCCTTTTTGCGACGTGGACGGTCGGTGCTACCCTTTTAGTGACGTGGACGTTCGGTGCTGCCCTTTTTGCGACGTGGACGGTCGGTGTGCCCTTTCTCCGACTTGGACAGTCGGTGCTGCCCTTTCTGCGATATGGATGGTCAGTGCTGGCCTTTCTGCGATGCGGACGGTCGATACTGCCCTTTCTGCGACGTGGACGGTCAGTGCTGCCCTTTCTGCGATGTGGAGGGTCGGTGCTGCCATTTTAGCGACGTGGACGGTTGGTGCTGCCCTTCTTACGACGTGGACAGTTGGTACTGCCCTTTTAGTGACATAGACAGTCGGTGCTACCCTTTTAGCGACGTGGACGGTCGGTGCTTCCCGTTTTACAATTTGGACAGTCGGTGCTGCCCTTTTTGCGATTTGGACGGTCAGTGATGCCCTTTTTGCGATTTGGATGGTCGGTGCCGCCACTTTTTTGATTTGGATGGTCGGTGCTGCCATTTTTGCAACTTGGACGGTCGGTGCTGCTCTTTTTGCGACTTGGACAATCGGTGTTTGATTTGACTTGCTCCACTTCTTACGGTGTCAAGGATTGGATTTGACTTGCTCCGCTTTCTACGGTGTCAGAGTTAGATTTGACTTGCTTCCAAGGTGGAGCTTGATTCCACCACGGAGAACATTGGATGACTTGATTCTGAGACGGAGCATAATTCCGACGGGGAGATCATTGGTTGACTTGATTCCGAGACGGAGCATGTTCATCGCCGAAAACAGAGACGAACTGGTGCTGAACGTCTTGCTTGAATTTGGGGGCAGATGCTATTTGGATATATCCATCCACCTCTCCGAAAATACTAAGTTGATTTATGGTACCGTATATCGGAGGTTTGGATAGATGCGACCGTTGTAGCAGACTTTATCAGATTCCCTCTCATTTGTGGGGGATTTTTTATTATGGGGAAGCTCTTTCCTGCATGTGCAAGCCTATGCAGTTAATTACGTTATCGCATTGCGATAACTACTTTCTCCTGCTCTAGCAGTTCACTTCGTGTCGTGTGTTATTTTTTTTGTTTAGGTTGCCCGTGAATTGTATACGGTAACGTTTTAAATAAATAAATAAATAAAATCCTTTAGGTGAATTTTCTGATAATCGGTAAAATAAATCGTATTTTCCGTAAAACTTAACTATAATTATTTTTTATCATAGACTTAAATACACCTATTTTAACTATGTAATTTCTAGTATTTGGTATTTATTTAGTCACCTATAAATTGATAGTTTACTTAAATATTATTCCTTAATTAATTATTTTAAATATTATTATAAGCTTTTATTTATACATTAAATTAGTGATGATTACAAAATGGAAATGGGTTAATCATTCATCAGTGAACCATGGCAACTATATAACAAGTTTGTAACATATTCTTTTTATTTACAATTGTCTCTAAAGTTCTAGAGAAATCTAGGATGTGTTAGAAAATATAATAAAATAAATTAATTAAGATAAAGGAGTTAATATATGTTTTGATGGGGGTCTTTTTGACATGGAAATTTTTACACACCACTCATCCCCTCTTTCCTCACTTGCTGGTCGAGCCCCTTGAAAGCCCCCCCTCCCCCCCTCTCTCTCTCTTTAACATCTTTTCCATGCAACAAATATGAAAGGAAATTAATTAATTAAAGAAAAGAATTAAAGGAGGTAGTAATTTGGAAGTTTCTACACTTATCAATACATCACACTCTCTCTCTTTTCTCCCATTTTGACTTGGCCGAGCCCATGAGGCAGCAGCCCCTCATTTCCCCACCTCCTTTTCTCATGAAAAAATTCTTCATTTTTCATCAAAAATCAACATAAAAACTCACAAACTCTTCATTTAATCTTTACCCAATATTCTTTGTCCCAAGTTAGCATGAATAAAGGAGCAAGATGGCATTTTGGAGGCTAGGTTTTGCAAGTGTGGATCTCATTCCAAACTATTTTAAGGTATAACTTTACTCTAATTATTTCTTTGTTCTAATCCAATTTTTAATTAAGTGTTAATTAGGTTTTAATTGTAAGTTTGGAGATTCAAGAAAAGGATTTAAATTAAGGTTAGGGTTTATGTCACTTGATCTTGTTACAATGAGTAGTTTTATATCTCAAGACATGCAAAGACCTAACCTAGTTGCTAAATTACTAATTGTTACATTTAAAATTGTCCTAATTAAGCTATTTTTGCAAACTAAGGTTTTTAGGATTAATATAAATTGATGAGATAAAATTCTACTAAAGCTTTGTGTGACCTAATTAAGTTATTAAATGAATATTGTGGCCATTAGTTTTGTTAAAATATCAAGTTTTGAACTAAAATGGAAATTTATGCTTATTAAGTTTTTGGAATTAAATCGATTTTAATTAAGTTGAGGTTTTGACGATATATAACCTAATTCCTAATGTATTCAGTACGTGTGTATGCGCGATTGGTGCGATCAGATTCTAGGCTTGATAGTTTTCACATATAGCGACCCTAGTTGTAGTTGTGGCGTTATCGCGAGCGCATTTGTGCACCAAATGTGTGCGCGTCTAGTTTTTGTGCGTGATTGATTTGTATCGTTGTGTCCGTGAATATTATATATATATCTGTCCTCTTATGTACTTATGTACGATTCTAGGATCGGGTGCAGAGGCGTCGGACGTGGCGCAGATAGACAGAACTGAGACCGGATCAGATTAACCGAGGCGTCCCGGTGAGTAGATGTACACATCTATAGGGGGATCGTCTGGATGGCGCAAGGCGCCCGACAGTAAGAGTACTAATAGTACATGCATAGTATCCAGTTAGCCGTCTGATTTCATCACACCATTTTATATATATCTATATATGTGACATCATCATAGGACACTTGCACCATTGCCATTGGTTCCTGCCGCACGTGCACTATTTATGCGAACACACACGCTAGTGGTAATTGCTATGTCACGAGTACTATAGAATTTTCTTAGTATTATTATTAGTGCAATTGCATCATATATGATCCACAGACTTATACTTACATATTCATTTCATTAAAATGGATACGTAGGGTTGTTAGCCGTATACATACCTCATTGCATCCTGATTCATGCAGAACTTCTTGCCGTACTTCGCATGGTATATACTACCGTATCATAAATTTTCACATCATTGGCATGCTTATACATTGTGATTCTTCTCGAGAATTTCAGTATTTATGAGATTTCTAGATTTTGGAGGAAACCGCAAGAATTTATAAACTTATTATTTCCTTTAAAAATGCAAGTTGCGGCTTTCTCATGATATATGTGTCGTCCACCATGAGTTTTCATGATTTCTGCTGGTTTTTGAGACCCGATTCGAGGAGTGGACGAACCATCTCAGGTACATGGTGGGCCCGATAAGGTACCTCGGGGCAAGAAATTCGTGGGGAAGAATACCTACCGGTGATGTCTGACGAGGTGGATATCCGGAGGATACCGACCGTAGTCGTGAGCTTTGAGATACAGAGATTTGAGATTTTGAGATTTGAGAATTAGAGATATTTTGAGATTTGAGATACAGAGATATGAGATATTGAGACATTGAGATATACATATTTTGTGTCGATACTTGACACGGATTTCTATGGATTTCATTGATGATACTTCAGTTATTTCACAGGAGTTTTTCTAAGATGAAAATAAAGATTTTCTCATACCAAATATACTCAGGTTTCTTGTTGATTATGCATTCATGTTGCATACATACTAGCACATCACATCATATTGGTATGTGCATAGGTTGTGACGCATTTGCATGCATACTTACGATAGCCTTATTAGATGTTACTTACTACTCACGAGCTGGCAACTCACCCCCGTTGTGTCATAATATCTTGCAGGTCTGACCCGTCAGCGCAGTAGCGGCGGGTGTACCTTCTATTCCACTTCTTTGCATCGGGTTGCAGCTTAGCTCAAAGGTGGGTTGCAAGAATTACTTTTGTTCCATCTTGTATTTTATTTTGTATCTAGTATACTCCATCTACCCTTGTATATTGGTCTAGACGGTGAGACTTGTATTTGTGGTTTGGTGTCGATGCTCACTTGAGCCGACGTGATGCTTTTATGCTTTCTGCTTTCATTCTTATTTCGCATTATTATGATATATTTTTATTGCATGGGGTTGTGATTCCGCCTTTGGCGAAGAGCTAGCTCCCGCTTGGGGATGCCGTTATTCATTTATATGTATTTACTTGTTTTGTACCCATTTCGGGGCCAGTATTTACAAAGGAGACTGCCGAAATTTTCGGGAAATTTTGATATTTTTATGTTTAATGCGACTTATTTGGTTTGAATTACTTTCTTTAAATATGTTTTTCTTCACTTTATTTCTTTATTTGGTTTAGATTTCTGGGCTTTGGCTTACTTAGATTACGTACGCTTTGAGACGTTTCGTAATTTAAGTATCGGTCACGTTCTATACCTTCGGGTCGTGACATATACGGAGACTAGTTTATATCGTCGCCCATGGGGCGCGGATTAGTCCAAATCCGTATATTTTAGATTTGGGATTTTAAACTTAAGTTATATTTTTCCATTAGTTCAAAAATATTTTATTTGGTTTATGGACCGTTAATCTAGTTTGAGATTAAGATCAACTTAGATATATGAGCATTTAGGCCCGATTTATTTTTAAATAAGGATACATTAGTGCTATTTAAGACTAAGATCAACTTAGCAATATTTTAAGAATCATTAAATTCTATTATGATCCAGAGCATTTGGGCTCAGTTTCAAAAGGCTTAGCCAATTTGGGCTTAGTCTACTCGGTTCTTTTTTTTTTGTTCAAAAGTGTTAAGCACTTATTTGGGCTCTGTTTGTTCAGCCCCCCTTTTTATGAAAAAGTGCTAAGCACTTGTTTGACGCTCTGGCGCTCACATGGGTATCATATGAAACCTTCAGTTATGGGCGCTGCCCAATCAGTACTAAGCACTCAATTATATATATAGTGCTAAGCATTCAATTATATATATAGTGCTAAGCACTTTTTTTGGCGTCCACGTGAAGAGCACACGCGGCACAGAGCGTTGCCCAATTAGTGCTAAGCACTCAGCCGTTTTGGCTGTATAAGAAGTGCTAAGCACTTTTGTGTAGCGCCCACGTGAGGAGCATGTAAGGCGCTGGGCGCTGCCCAATCAGCTCTAAGCACTCAGCCGTTTTGGCTGTATATAAAGTGTTAAGCACTTTTGTGTGGCGCCTACGTGAGAAGCACGTGAGACGCTGGGCGCTACCCAATCGGTGCTAAACACTCAGCCTTTCTGGCTATATATGAAGTGCTGAGCACTTTTATTCAGTGCTCACATGTATTTCACGTGAGGCGTTGGCTCTCTACTTTGGACACCCACATGTTTTTCACGTGAGGCGCTAGGCGCTGTTGGGAGAGCGCACACGTGGGAAACACGTGAGGCGCTAAACTCTTTTTTTCAGAGATTGAATCTCTGTTAACGTTATTTTGGCCATTAATGATCATCAAGATCTCTATTTTGAAGACTTTGAATCATTTTTTCTTCATTGAAGAACTAAGTTCTTCTTTACTTTTTATAAGAACTAAGTTCTTTATGTAGGGTTAATACCTAATTTCGGAATAATTAAATTCTAAGAACATATGTTCTTTTCCTTTTTTCTTTCTTTTTAACCTAGTTTTTTTTCTGAATGTTTGATTCTCAAGAATAAGATTTTCCCGATGAGAATTGTAACACCCGAGCCCAATACTACTATTTCTGTTACTGGTTGAGTGTTCGACATTGCTCATTTCATTTATCTTACTTGTTTGGTTCTTATTGCAAAATTTTAACCAGCTAAGTCATTTTTGCATATAACAAATTTTAACACCTAAAGTAAAATTAAAAATATCTATGTTGGCCTACTCGTCACCCCTAGCCGCGTGGTAGCGTCCGCGCGTTGAGTTTTCATCCCGTTCGTTGAAACGGGCGTGTTTGGACGGCTACGTGCGCGTGCAAGTGTCCGACTTGGGGGCATGCTTTTTAATCATAAAACATTTCATTTTAAAATTTGGAACCCGCTTAAAATCCTATTATTTGAATTTCAAATTTTTAGGCGCAACCCGGGCGCGATTTGGAAATGTTTCATTTAGCGCCAAAATCCCAATTTAATAAAATAATCTAAAACTATAATAATATATTCATCTGTTACATATAACCATTAAATCTTTAAGGAAATCTTTTAAATTTCTTTTTCCCAAACCATCAGCCAATCACGAGGGGTTTAAACCCTCGTGGGCCCCGCCTCCATCTCTCTCTCTACCTCTCTATCTCTCCTCTCTCGTTCCATGTCTCTATCTCTCCTCTCTCGTTCCCTGTCTCTCTCTCTCTCTCTCTCTCTCTAATCGGATCTCTCTCTCTCTCTCTCTAACCCTCTCTCTCTCTATCCCTATATATATTTCCTCGTCCCCATTCTTTTACGAGAACGATCACGTAACCCTAACCCCATCGGAACCTTAGCCCAGCCACCGTGCCGTCGCCGCCGCAGCCCAACGCCGACGCCACCATCGTCCTCGTCTCAACCTCACCTCCTTCCTCCTCTCCCACGTCCCCGTGCACCCAACGCCGTAGCCACCTGCACCCACAGTGCCCGCCGTCGCCGCCGCAACTCGTCGCCGACGACGCCAGCATCTCCCCCTTCGCCCCTCTTCCCGACCTCGACACCTTCCTCCTCCTCCCGAGTGCCCGGCGCCGCAACAGAACCCAACAGCAACCCTAGCACCTTCTCCGGTTGGCCGGAACGCCGCCGTCGACCCTCGTCGTCGTCACCTGCGCCACCGCCGACCACCTCCTCTTCACCTGCAACCCAAACCCGGCCTTTTCCTCTCCCTCCTCACCGTTTCTCCTTCTCCAGCACCCGCAGCCGAGTCTGCCGCCGCAGCCTCCTCGCCGGCGCCCTATCGCCGTCGACCCCATCGCTGTTGCCACCCTTGCTATCCCAGTAAGCTTCTCTTTACCTCTCCCCTTCCTTTTTCCCCTCGCTGGTTGATCTTTGTCCGTACGTAGTTTTGCTAACTTTTGTCGCGGTTTTGACATCTCGCCGGAATCTGGCCGTGCCGACGACTTGACCCGACATTCCAGCAAGGTACTCCGGTCCGCGTGGTCCCACTGTTCGTTGTTTGGATTCGATCCGTGACCCGTGCGTCCGTCGCCTGTTTTTCCGCCGACGTTACGTCCGTTTTTCCCGGTTCGCGAACCGTCGAGGCAAGTATCACTTGCTACATGCTATATTAAACAGTTATATATATTTTGACTCGTTAAACCTGCAAACGTAACTCGATATAGCTAATTTCTCATTTTGGCTGCAATATGACATATATCATTTTACAATTTAACCTAAAATTTCAGCTTGCCACTTTAACCCTAATAACGAAGCTACCCGTTAACCATATTTTACTGTTTAAAGGATGATAGCCTATACACTGGTAGTTCTATTACATTCTGATATTGATATAACGGTATTGCACCGCAAGGGGTGCTCGAAACTTGCTAATATGATGAAACGTCTGTACTATACCAATGCACTAATGTGATTAAATAAATTGTTTATTGTTGTTTAATTCATTGCTTATTTCCTGCTGTTATTCCTTGTTCGATTTTATACCTGTTGTGAGCACACCCTCGATTGTGTTATATATTGACCTGACCTTGCTACACATGACATATATATATATATACCGATGCACCGGACATGGTACCCTTTACTATCGACTTAACCTGATGTACCATGACCTGACCTGTTACTTGATCTCATGCCTAATGCCAACAAACCTGACTTGGAGTCCTCATGGACCATTCCTGTTGTCTATCCAGACAAACCTGACCTGTTACCTGATCCTGTGTTGGCATTAGTCCTTGACTACTGAATACCTGACCTGACACATATAACCTGGGGGTATGGGGAAATCAAACGGGTAATCTAAAGTGTAACTTAAAAGGGTATTACTTGATCCGTGGTCCCGGGGGGTAACGGGACAGAGCCATTCGTGACTCTTACATTCCTGATCCGTGGTCCCGGGGGGCAACGGGACAGAACCATTATTGGTTCCCATCTTCCTGATCCGTGGTCCCGGGGGGTAACGGGACATATCCTTTGAGTTACATGGAGGATTGCTCGAATTGATTTGAAAGACTTTAGAATAGAAAACCCGATAGAACAGTTTAGTTACCCACTGCACACTACCCTGCACTGCTTGTTTCATACCATTGCTTTATTCATGTTTATTTATGCATTGCCTATTACCATGTTCATATTATATTATTGGTTGACATGACGCGCTGACGTCTGGGTTTTGCATGCATGGCCCAGATTCTTTACCACTGTCGCTGACTGAGCAGGAGTACTTCAGCCAGCAGGCTGATTTGTGAGTTCTGTAGTGATTAGTTTATTTCCTGCATTCTTATTTCCAGATGTGAGCCCGCATTATGGGACATACTTTTCTATTATTGTATTGGATCATTTGCTTCCGCATTTTTTATTTATCATTGACTCTTGTTATTCTGGATTTGGACATGTGTTAGATAGTTTTATCTTGTTCTTGATATCTCTACAGCTGTAATGTGACTGTGGATGGATGCTTCCTACCCATAGGTAGCATGGTTGGCTATGTCATGTGCCTAATCTTGCGTACTCTGGGAAGCGGGGCGTGACATGGTTCTTTTGGTATCAGAGCCATAGGATGGTCGGGTTGATTCTTTTGTAGTTGGGTATTGTACCCAATACACGAATCAGAATACCCGTGTTTAGGAAACATGTCCTGCCACCTTGACCGTTTTACCATTCTTGAATCACATTCTTCCTGATTATATCTTTTACGACGTGCAAACTTACTTTGCATGTCGACTCGAAAACTCGATTTCTTGTTATCCCTAGGACTTAGGCGACTTGGGTGGAGTTAAGTAATTGTGGCTATGATACCGCGGCATAGTTACAATGCGGTACTCTATTTAAGTATCTTGGAGTTCTAGCCTTGATCTATATTCAGAATCTATCATCATGCTAATGTTGGGTGTTTTGAGTTCAGGATTATGGCAAGTAAGAATGTGAAGACGTACCAGAGGCGTGTGGACGAAGCCGCCATGCTTGGAGTGATAAGAGGAATGCTGGAGAATCAAAGAAACAGACCGAGCTGATCCAGCAGCAAGCGGGCTCGTTTCGGGAAGGTTTGCAGATCGTTCAGCAGTCTGTGAACAATGTTGGAGCTAGACCAGTTGACTGAGTAGGGACCGTAGCAGATTTCAGGTGGTTGGGTCCGTCTACATTTACTGGTTTAAAGGAGCCGTTGCCAGTGGAGCAGTGGCTAGTTGACACAGAGAACTTGCTTTTTGCGGCACAGATTCCAGATGACAAAAGGTTGTTGTGGTACGCATTCAGCTAGTGGACTACGCCCGAGAATGGTGGCTTGTTGAGGAGACCCGCTTGCCAAAGCCGATCAAGTGGGCGGATTTTTCTAAGAGTTTCCTGGAGAAGTTCTTCCCGCGGACTGCACGGGAGGAAATGGAAGAGAAGTTCATCAGACTAAAGCAGAAGGGAGCACCCGTTGATGTGCATGTAGCAGAATGGACGAGACTCAGTAGTTTCGCTGGACCTTTAGTTGCCAACGATGCAGACAGGGCACGGAGGTTCATGCGCAGACTGGACGTGGACATCCAGAGGCAGATTGTCTCTCTGGGTTTGACCACTTTCTCATAAATACTTGCAGCAGCCAAGAGCAGCAGAGTTTATCTGGGATGAAAGGGAGTTTGCAGCAGACAGCAGTTGCGTTAAGGAAGCAGTTCTGTCAGGCCAGTCGAGTTTAGGGCTAGGCCGACTAACAATGTTCTTGCAGCAATGGAAGTTGATAATAGTGAAGAGCCGGCGGTTGTTCACGATTTTATGGATGTGTTTGAAGATATATCGGGCTTGCCGCCGAAGCGAGACGTGGAGTTCGCAATTGACCTTATTCCTGGTGCAGCGCCAGTATCTAAAGCGTATTATCAAATGGCACCAGTAGAATTGGAAGAAGTTAAGAAACAAGTTACTGAATTGCTTGAGAAGGGTTGGATTCGAAGCAGCAACTCGCCTTGGGGAGCTCCAGTTCTTCTAGTAAAGAAGAAGGATGGCACGAGAAGGATGTGCATCGACTATCGAGAATTAAACCGGATGACTATCAAGAACAAATACCCGATCCCTCGCATTGGAGAACTTTTTGAGCAGGTTAGTGGCGCGAGAGTATTCTCGAAACTGGATTGGCGATCCGGATATCATCAGGTTCGAGTGAAAGCAGAAGACATTTGCAAGACGGCGTTTCGAACTCGGTATGGGCATTTCGAATATCTAGTGATGCCCTTCGGAGTAACGAATGCGCCGGCAATATTCATGGATTTAATGAACCGAATCTTTTCACCATTCTTGGACCAGTTTATTGTGGTATTCATTGACGATATTCTGGTTTACTCGAAGAGTTCGGAGGAGCATGCTGAGCATTTGAAGATCGCACTGCAGACACTGAGACAGGAGAAATTGTATGCGAAGATGAGTAAGTGCGAATTTTGGCTGGAAGAAGTGAAGTTTCTGGGGCATGTTGTGTCGGGCGATGGAATCGCCGTCGATCCCGAAAAGATTACAGCAGTTCGAGATTGGCCTATTCCAAGAAATGTGGCTGAGGTAAGAAGTTTCCTTGGTTTAGCCGGATACTACAGGAGATTTGTGGAGAACTTCGCTCGTTTGGCAGAGCCGTTGACCAAGCTTACGCGCAAGGAAGTACCTTTTATTTGGACGGATAAATGTGCATTGGCTTTCGAGACGTTGAAGCAGAAGTTGATAACCGCCCCTATCCTGACCGTACCAGACAATTCCGGAGGACTGGTGATTCACAGCGACGCATCTGGAAAAGGATTGGGATGTGTTTTGATGCAGAATGGGAAGGTCGTAGCTTACGCATCAAGACAACTGAAGACCCATGAGAAGAATTATCCGACTCATGACTTGGAGCTTGCGGCTGTGATCTTCGCATTGAAGATTTGGAGACACTACCTTTTGGGTGAGAGAGTCGAAGTTTTTACAGATCACAAGAGTTTGAAGTATGTGTTCACTCAGAAAGAGTTGAACATGAGGCAACGTAGATGGTTAGAGCTGATGGCCGACTACGACCTTGATCTTAAGTACCATCCGGGAAAAGTTAACGTCGTGCCGGATGCGCTTAGTCGGTTACCAGCGATTCAGGTATTGACTACGTAGAGGGAGATCATTGCAGATTTTCGAAGATTTGACTTGGAAGTTATGCTACCACATTCTACGGGACAGTTGATGCAGTTGCAAGTACAGTCGTCCTTGGTTGAGAAGATTAAAGCGGCACAATCGCAGGATCCTAGACTGCAGAAGTTTCAAGAGCAGGTTGAGGCTGGACTACGAACAGATTTACTGGTCCACGAAGATGGTTCGTTGAGGTATGGTAGCCGTTTGTGTGTGCCAAAGGGGGATGTTCATGAAGAGCTTATGAAGGAGGCACACAGTTCAGCTTACTCTGTACATCCAGGAGGTACAAAGATGTACCGAGATATTCGACAGCATTTCTGGTGGGAAGGCATGAAACGGGAGATCGCTCGCTTCGTGGCTAAGTGCTTGGTATGTCAGCAAGTCAAGGCTGAACACCAAAGGGTTGCTGGTTTGTTGCAACCACTTCCGATTCCTCAGTGGAAGTGGGAACATATAACCATGGATTTCGTGACGGCTTTACCGCGGAGTCCAAAGGGCAACAATGCAGTATGGGTGATTGTGGATCGGTTGACCAAGGCAGCTCACTTTATCCCTTTCCGGATTGGTCAATCAACGGAGACTTTGGCAGAATGGTACATGCAGGAGATTGTAAGATTGCATGGCGTACCGGTGAGCATCGTGTCCGATCAGGACACGCGGTTCTTATCACACTTCTAGAGGAGTTTACAGGAAAGTTTGGGGACTCGATTGAAGTTTAGCACAGCTTATCATCCTCAAACTGATGGTCAGTCGGAGAGAACGATCCAAACTCTAGAAGACATGTTGAGAGCGTGCATGTTGGACTTCAAGGGTTCATGGGAGGATCATTTACACTTGGTGGAGTTTTCTTACAACAATAGCTTCCAAGCAACTATTCAGATGGCTCCGTTTGAAGCTTTATATGGTCGTAAGTTCCGTTCACCTGTTTGTTGGGATGACGTTGGTGAACGAAGATTATTGGGACCAGATTTGGTAGTACAGATCGTTGAAAAGGTTAACGCCATCAGAAAGCATATGAAGGCAGCTCAAGACAGACAGAAAAGTTGGGCTGACACGTCAAGAAGACCTCTAGAGTTCGCCGTGGGTGATTTGGTATTCTTGAAGATATCACCGACTAGAGGAGTGATTCGTTTTGGGAGTCGGGAAAAGCTTAGTCCTCGATTCGTTGGACCCTTTGAGATATTGGAGCGTGTTGGAGAGGTAGCGTACCGTTTGGCGTTACCACAGTCCTTGGCAGGTGTGCACGATGTATTTCATGTATCTCAACTACGAAGGTATGTTCGAGATGAAACCCACGTCTTGGATCATTCGGAGTTAACTGTACGGGAGGACCTAACTTTTGAGGAGCGACCGGTTGAAATCAAGGATCGAAGGGAAAAGGTTCTTAAGAACAAGGTTATCCCCTTGTGCTAGTTTCTTGGGGTAATCGATCGCATGGGGAATCCACTTGGGAGCGAGAAGACGAGATCCGGCAGAAGTTCCCTCACCTTTTCCCGTGGTTTTTATCTTGTATTCTTGGAATTTCGAGGACGAAATTCTTTTTTGTAGTTGGGTATGATGTAACACCCGAGCCCAATACTACTATTTCTGTTACTGGTTGAGTGTTCGACATTGCTCATTTCATTTATCTTGCTTGTTTGGTTCTTATTGCAAAATTTTAACCGGCTAAGTCATTTTTGCATATAACAAATTTTAACACCTAAAGTAAAATTAAAAATATCTATGTTGGCCGACTCGTCACCCCTAGCCGCGTGGTAGCGTCCGCGCGTCGAGTTTTCATCCCGTTCGGTGAAACGGGCGAGTTTGGACGGCTACGCGCGCGTGCAAGTGTCCGACTTGGGGGCATGCTTTTTAATCATAAAACATTTCATTTTAAAATTTGGAACCCGCTTAAAATCCTATTATTTGAATTTCAAATTTTTGGGCGCAACCCGGGCGCGATTTGGAAATGTTTCATTTAGCGCCAAAATCCCAATTTAATAAAATAATCTAAAACTATAATAATATATTCATCTGTTACATATAACCATTAAATCTTTAAGGAAATCTTTTAAATTTCTTTTTCCCAAACCATCAGCCAATCACGAGGGGTTTAAACCCTCGTGGGCCCCGCCTCCATCTCTCTCTCTACCTCTCTATCTCTCCTCTCTCGTTCCCTGTCTCTATCTCTCTCTCTCTCTCTCTAACCCTCTCTCTCTCTATCCCTATATATATTTCCTCGTCCCCATTCTTTTACGAGAACAATCACGTAACCCTAACCCCATCGGAACCCTAGCCCAGCCACCGTGCCGTCGCCGCCGCAGCCCAACGCCGACGCCACCATCGTCCTCGTCTCAACCTCACCTCCTTCCTCCTCTCCCACGTCCCCGTGCACCCAACGCCGTAGCCACCTGCACCCACAGTGCCCGCCGTCACCGCCGCAACTCGTCGCCGACGACGCCAGCATCTCCCCCTTCACCCCTCTTCCCGACCTCGACACCTTCCTCCTCCTCCCGAGTGCCCGGCGCCGCAACAGAACCCAACAACAACCCTAGCACCTTCTCCGGTTGGCCGGAACGCCGCCGTCGACCCTCGTCGTCGTCACCTGCGCCACCGCCGACCACCTCCTCTTCACCTGCAACCCAAACCCGGCCTTTTCCTCTCCCTCCTCACCGTTTCTCCTTCTCCAGCACCCGCAGCCGAGTCTGCCGCCGCAGCCTCCTCGCCGGCGCCCCATCGCCGTCGACCCCGTCGCTGTTGCCACCCTTGCTATCCCAGTAAGCTTCTCTTTACCTCTCCCCTTCCTTTTTCCCCTCGCTGGTTGATCTTTGTCCGTACGTAGTTTTGCTAACTTTTGTCGCGGTTTTGACATCTCGCCGGAATCCGGCCGTGCCGACGACTTGACCCGACATTCCAGCAAGGTACTCCGGTCCGCGTGGTCCCACTGTTCGTTGTTTGGATTCGATCCGTGACCCGTGCGTCCGTCGCGTGTTTTTCTGCCGACGTTACGTCCGTTTTTCCCGGTTCGCGAACCGTCGAGGCAAGTATCACTTGCTACATGCTATATTAAACAGTTATATATATTTTGACTCGTTAAACCTGCAAACGTAACTCGATATAGCTAATTTCTCATTTTGGCTGCAATATGACATATATCATTTTACAATTTAACCTAAAATTTCAGCTTGCCACTTTAATCCTAATAACGAAGCTACCCGTTAACCATATTTTACTGTTTAAAGGATGATAGCCTATACACTGGTAGTTCTATTACATTCTGATATTGATATAACGGTATTGCACCGCAAGGGGTGCTCGAAACTTGCTAATATGATGAAACGTCTGTACTATACCAATGCACTAATGTGATTAAATAAATTGTTTATTGTTGTTTAATTCATTGCTTATTTCCTGCTGTTATTCCTTGTTCGATTTTATACCTGTTGTGAGCACACCCTCGATTGTGTTACATATTGACCTGACCTTGCTACACATGACATATATATATATACCGATGCACCGGACATGGTACCCTTTACTATCGACTTAACCTGATGTACCATGACCTGACCTGTTACTTGATCTCATGCCTAATGCCAACAAACCTGACTTGGAGTCCTCATGGACTATTCCTGTTGTCTATCCAGACAAACCTGACCTGTTACCTGATCCTGTGTTGGCATTAGTCCTTGACTACTGAATACCTGACCTGACACATATAACCTGGGAGTATGGGGAAATCAAACGGGTAATCTAAAGTGTAACTTAAAAGGGTATTACTTGATCCGTGGTCCCGGGGGGTAACGGGACAGAGCCATTCGTGACTCTTACATTCCTGATCCGTGGTCCCGGGGGGCAACGGGACAGAACCATTATTGGTTCCCATCTTCCTGATCCGTGGTCCCGGGGGGTAACGGGACATATCCTTTGAGTTACATGGAGGATTGCTCGAATTGATTTGAAAGACTTTAGAATAGAAAACCCGATAGAACAGTTTAGTTACCCACTGCACACTACCCTGCACTGCTTGTTTCATACCATTGCTTTATTCATGTTTATTTATGCATTGCCTATTACCATGTTCATATTATATTATTGGTTGACATGACGCGCTGACGTCTGGGTTTTGCATGGCCCAGATTCTTTACCACTGTCGCTGACCGAGCAGGAGTACTTCAGCCAGCAGGCTGATTTGTGAGTTCTGTAGTGATTAGTTTATTTCCTGCATTCTTATTTCCAGATGTGAGCCCGCATTATGGGACATACTTTTCTATTATTGTATTGGATCATTTGCTTCCGCATTTTTTATTTATCATTGACTCTTGTTATTCTGGATTTGGACATGTGTTATATAGTTTTATCTTGTTCTTCATATCTCTACAGCCGTAATGTGACTGTGGATGGATGCTTCCTACCCACAGGTAGCATGGTTGGCTATGTCACGTGCCTAATCTTGCGTACTCTGGGAAGCGGGACGTGACAAGAATTAAATTTTCAACTTGTGGAAGACTTATCTTGTGGATATCTGATCCAGAGAAAGAACTAAGTTCTTTGAGAAGAGTTAAACCCTTAGATAGGTAAAAGGAGATATTTTGGTCTCTGTGTTTTCTTTACCTAGGGTTTTGAGTAGGAAAGTCTTCATCTTTTATTGAGAATTAAATTATCTGTTGTTTTGAAAGCTTTCTGTATTTTTCAGAAGCTTATAGGGGGTTCCCTCTATATGAGACTTGAAATCCCGGGTCCTTTATATAGTAGAGACAAATTGTTAATTAGTTTTGAGAAAATCTCTTATTGAGAGATTCCAATTGATTTAATTGATCTCAAAAAAAATTTGGGGAATTTTACCCACCGTTGGATTTTTGATCCAAGAATTTCTGTTTTACAGAATATGTTTTCTTATTTTTAATAAGATTGGGAAAATATTTTCCCATATACAGAATTTATTCTGTCAAACGGTGAATTTTAATCACCATTGGATTTTTGATCCAAAGGGCTCTCTATTTTATAGAGAACAATCTTTTTTGTTCATAAAGATTGAGGAAAAAAATTCCTCAGAATAGAATTTAATTCTATTGTTTGATGATTTATCATCACCATTGGATCTTTCATCCAACGGCTCTGTTTAACAGAGAGTATTCTAACTTTTTTGTTAGGGAAATATTCTTATGTAGAATTTAATTGTACTGATATAAATTTGGGCACCGGCGCTCACGTGTTGTGCACGTGGACGCCACTTAAGAATTTAATTCTTATTTATGATAGGCGCTCCTGTGCTTTGCACATTAGCGTCCACATGAACTTCACGTGCGGCACCACCATAGGATTTAATCCTAAGGGGTTGGCGCTGGCGCGGGCGTCCTCGTGAGAGGCACGTGAGACGCTGCCTCAACAAAATTTAACAGAGTTTAGCTCTTTTTATTTTATTTAAATATTGGGGGAACAAATGCCCCCACCGTTGTTCTCATGCGGCTCACACGTGAGTGCAACAGTGTCACTTTTTCCACTGTTTGATCTTCTAGGGAGTTGAACCGTCCCTTCACATCTTATAAATAGGGTCTTTAGCCCTTGAGATGACTTCCGTCTCATCATCTTTCTTGAGTCTTCTTCTTCCTTGAGAATTTAATTCTCATCTTAAATCTTCGATCTCTGTCCACAGAACTTTTTCAGAGTTAAACTCTGCTAAAAAAATGTTAAGGATCATGACCAAAGTTCAACTCTTAAAAGAACCTTCCTTTTTATTTTGGATTTTTAACCCATTAACAGAGCTTGGTAAATGATCTCTCAGAGATCTTAAGAAGAACTTCTCACCCATTTTTAAATAAACCTTGAGTCTTAAATCCCTGTTAGTTCTCTTCTTAGGGTTTTACCCTATCATTGATCTTGTTCTTTGAGGGTTTCTAGAATTTAATTCCACTATATTTCTCATATGTCTCCCAACATGGGGGAATTCTTGGTTTTTTTCCCATTATCTGTGGATTTTTAATTCCATTTTGTCTTACAGAGTTTAGCTCTGAGAAATTTTTGAACCTTTTTGGAATTTTATTCCCCTTCCTGTTCCCCTCTTTTTTTTATATATATATAGGGTTGTTCACCGCCGAAAACGGGAGACGGATCCGGGATGGATCGTCTTGCCTGAATTTGGGGGCAGATGCTATTTGTATTTATCCGTCCACCTCTCCGAAAATGCCAAGTTGATTTATGGCACCGTATATCGGAAGTTTAGACGGATGTGGCCGTTGTAGCAGACTTCGTCAGATTCCCCCTCGTTGTGAGGGGTTTTTGATTGTGAGGATGCTCTTCCCTGCAGGCGCAAGCCCCTGCAATTAATTACGTTATCGCATCGCGATAACCACTTTCTTCTGCTCCAGAAGTTCACTCCGTATCGTGTGTGTTTGTTTTATTTTTGGTTGCCCATGGATTGTAGACGGAGACTAATTTATGTTGTCGCTCGTAGGGCATGGATTAGTCCAAATCCGTATATTTTAGATTTGGGTCTTTATTTAAGGATCGTTAATCTCGTTTGAGATTAAGATCAACTTAAATGTTTGTTTAGGATACGTTAATCCGATCTTGAACTAAGATCTACTTAACAGGGGTTTAGGATCATTTTGAATCAACAAAAGAGCATTTGGGCTCTATTGCTTTAGTTTAAGGACGTTACGGTCCGTTGATCACCATTTTTGGGATGAGGGTTTAGTTTAAGGACGTTACGGTCCACAGTTAGTTTAAGGACATTGCGGTCCACAGCTAGTTTAAGAACATTGCGGTCCATTGGGATGTGCTCATAGGTTTGGGAGTGTGCCAAAGAGTTGTTGGTTGTCGGGACCCTCCACCTTTCTGAAGACGTTGAAGAATTACAACGACATGTATTAGAGGTAAGGAGAGATGTACCCTTGAAACGAATTCTAGATTGAAGGGAGAGATCATGGTGGAATGAACATCATTTTAGATACCATCAGTTAGGAGATCATTAGTCATCTTTGGAACTAAGATCGATTTGGGGAGACCAGAGCGTAGGAGGGCTCGGTTGATTGGTGATCAAAAGGGTTTTGGCCTCGAGAGAGTTGGCTAATTTGGGTTAAGTTTGGCCTCTCTTAGTGTTAAACACTAATATCTGCTCGGTGCTCACGTGCTCCCACGTGATGCTCTAAAGCAGTGTTAAACACTGAAATTTGGAGCGCTCACGTGTGGCACGTGAGGAGCCTGAGAATTGGGCACTGCTTCTTTGGGTTTATTCTCTTTTTCTTTTATAAGTGCTAAGCACTATTGGGGGTTACGTGGGATCACGTGACTCGATCTCAGTCATTCCTTTTGTTCATCAGAGGTGCTCACGTGGGAACACGTGATCTGTCGTTATAGCGTTGAACGCTAATCGTTTCTTTTATATGCATGGAGATCTTGATCTGAATTTTTAGAATATCAGGTCCCTTGTTTTTATAAGAATTAAATTTTTTTATAGGTTTAAACCCTAGTTTTATCAGAGGAATTAAATTCCTATATCTTTTTGTAAAAATTAAATTATTTGAATTTAGTTCTTTCCCCTAAGTTTTGAATCTGCATGACAGAATCTTCTCGATGAGAATTAAATTCTCAACTTGTGGGGAGATCTGTTTCTGCATACCTCAACCAGAGGAAGAACTAAGTTCTTTTTAGAAGAGTTAAACTCTTGGAGGGGCGAAAAAGAGATAAAATAATCTATATGCCTTTCTTCTTACCTAGGGTTTCTTTTTCTAAAAGAGAGATCTTCTTCTTTTTTTTTGGAGAATTGAATTCTCTTTTTCTCCTTTTCTTTTGTTTCTCAAATCTTATGGGGGATCTCTTCTCTACAAGACTTGAAGTCTTGAGTCCTTTTTATAGTAGAGGCTAGTCTATTGATTTAGCTAAAGGAATCTCTCGTTGAGAGATCATGATTGATTTAGGGATTTTATCCACCGTTGGATCTTTGATTCAAAGACTTCTATTTTATAGAAGATATTTTTCTTTTTTTAACAAGATTAGGGAAATATTTCCCCATACAGAATTTTTTCTATAGATAGATAATTTTTTAATCACCATTGGATTTTTTAATCCAACGGTACTCCATTTTACAGAGAGTAATCTTTCTTGTTTATAAAGATTTGAGAAATATTTCCTCAACAGAATTTAATTCTGTAAACAGGTGATTTTTAATCACTATTAGATTTTTTAATCCAACAGTGCTCTGTTTTACAGAGAATAATCTTTCTTGTTTAGATAGATTTAAGGAAATATTTTCCAAATAGGGTTTTGATCCCTTTATTTAGAATTTAATTCTATCAGCTCAGAAGGCGTTTAAGACCACTCACGTGTAGCACGTGACCCGACGGAGTTAAACTCATTTGCTTATGTGCAACAGCCCAAAAGGGGCATCACGTGCAGACACGTGAGCTTCTCTGGCATGTTATTTGTTTTAAAAAGGCGCTTATATACTTTGTATATAGATGCTCACGTGCTTGCACATGAAGCTCAATTTCAGCCTTAATTGTTAAACGCAATGCCTATAATCTTTGTTTATAGGCGCTCACGTATGGGCACGTGATGCTCTATTAATGGGAAATTTTCCCATCGCTTTTCTCTCTTTCTTTTCTTTTTCAATGCTTGAAAATAGTTCCATCAAGCACAACATTTTCTGTGCCTAGACTTAAATGTCTCCCTTCATAATCTAAAGCAATGCTTCTTTTCTCTTTCACATTCAGAGAATTATTTTAACAGAGAAAAGCTATGGCTTGTAATCGTCCGCATGCTCGTCGGCAGCCATGGGAGGTGCCTATTGAGGAAATTGTTTCTCGTTTTGCTGCCCGCTTGGTGAACCCTACTCCTACGGATGACCAATGCGATTCGGTGCTGCATGAGCTCTTGACTCGTAGAGGATCTCCTCTCCCCATCGGCTCCATTTGGCTCCGGATGGTCTTCTTGTCCGTGCTCGATGATATTCCCCCTCATCCAACGGAGATGACTCCGGCGATACTCGACGCAGCGGAAGACAAGATTGAGTGCTTTCATGAGTCACTTTTGATTACCACGGCTCTGAGGGATCGCTCTATTCAGCTGCTAAGCCAGATATGGGCTCAGCGGGCCATCATGTCTGCCTTCGCTGATGGGCACGATACTGACCGATGGGGAGCGACTCTTCGTGAAGATCTCCACTTTGCCATGGTGGAGAAGGCAGAGAGGGAGTTAGAGAATTTTATCTATAGTTTTGTGAATCCATGTACTTTCGATCCCATGTATGGTGATCTATTTCCTGTAGAATAAAATGTTCAATTAAATACTTTCTTTTTGTCATTGACCACCAAGTGCTCCTTTTCTGACACCTGTTCTTCCTCTGATGTGTGTATCCGCGTATATGAATGAGCCCGATTTCACACATATCTGTTAACGAAACTTAAACCGATGTAAACAGGAACAAATAGCTCTTGGCCGAAGATTTTGGCGGGAACAAATGCCCCACTACTTTGCCCACGTAAGTATGTACATGGGTGAAGTAGTGCAGAGTAATGCATAGCCATGGAATTGAGAGCTTAGGAGGCAAGTTTAGGGTCCTTGTAGCCTAATACTTTTTCCGTCTTCATGATCCGTAAGGGTCTTAAGAAGGTTTTTTCTCCCTACAAGTCGAGAGGTTCTCATAGGTGTATATTCTCCCAAGAAATTGTGAGGATTTCTAAGTGTTCATCGCCTCCGTGAGTCGTAAGGATCTCACTCGGGTATTTTTCCTTACAAATCGTGAGGACCCGTAAGTAGCTTTTTTATTTCATTGGCGAATGTGGCTTTAGCGAATGTGGCTTTGGCAAATGTGGCCCGTAGATAGTCCATCTTGACCTCCTTGTAGGGCAGCGATGGCTTAGGAAATAGATTTGGATCTACCGCCTAATACTTTTCAACTTTATGAGCCGTGAGGGTATCATAAAGACTTTTCTCCCTACGAGTCGAGAGGATCTCGTACGTGTATTTTCTCCTTAGGAGTCATGAGGACTCCTAAGTGTGTTTTCTCTTGAGAGTCGTAAGGATCTCACAAGAGAATTTCCCCCCTTACAAGTCGAGAGGACTCGTAAGTGGTTTTTTCCCTCCTTATCGATATTCGACTTTAGAGAATATGGCATGTGGATAGTCCATCTTGACCTCCTTGTAGGACAGCGATGTCTTAGGAAACAGGGTTAGGATCTGGCGCCTAAGACTTTTCAACCTTATGAGCCATAAGGGTCTCATAAAGACTTTCCTCCCTACGAGTCGAGAGGGTCTCATAAAGACTTTCCTCCTTACGAGTCGAGAGGATCCCGTAGGTGTATTTTTTTCTTAGAAGTCGTGAGGATTCCTAAGTGTGTTTTCTCTTAAGAGTCGTAAGGATCTCACAAGAGAATTTTCTCCTTTACAAGTCGAGAGGACTCGTAAGTGTTTTTTCCCTCCTTGTCAATATTCGACTTTGGAGAGTGTGGTCCGTGGATAGTATGCAATAGTCCATCTTGGACCTACTTGCGAGGCCCCGGTGCCTAGGGAAACAGGTTGATATCCCCGCTGCCTAAGGCTTTTCACCTTCATGAAGATTTCGCGAAGATGTTTTTCCCTACGAGTCGAGAAGTTCTCGCAGGAACATTTTTTTCCTTACTAGTCAAGACGAATCGAGAAGTTCTCGCAAGAATGTCCTAACTTCACAGTTAACCTCTGCTGATAGAAGTCCGTTGGGGTCTGTGGTACTAGGGTTTTTGTCCGCCGTACCGTCGCGTTGGCCGATATATTCCCCGATATACAATCCTGCTATTCAAGTAGCTCTGTGACTATCGTGTCTCTGTTCCCCTCAGGGGCTAGACAAGACGTCTTCAAGTAATCTTCCAGGTGATATTACTGTCGGAAGGGCAAGCGTTAGGGATATTCCATGCCGCTTTTCACTTGAGGTTAGGCTCAGTTTGGGGAGCCCCAATGAGTCATAACCACTCTGTGCTGGTGTGGGATGATCTCCGATAGTCTTTCAGGTTTTATTTGAATTGCCTTCAAGACCCTGAAGTTAGGGATCTTCCTTTGCTTCATTTGTTGACATTGTGTCTGCAATATTGCGATGAATGTCGGGGTTGTCTCTAGGTTGTTTGTGAACCGTTGAGGCTCGGAACTAGGGACTTTGCCGTGGCTCCATTGTTTTGACCCTGGGGTCGGTTGTTGACGTTGCGTCTGCATCTTGTTGGAGTGAGAGGGAACGCCGAGGTGATCTCTAGGCGGTAGACGTTGCCGTCGAGACCCTGAAGCTAGGGATCTTCCTTCGCTTCGTTTGTTAACATTGTGTCTGCTATATTGCGACGAATGTCGAGGTTGTCTCTAGTTTGTCTGCGAACCGTCGAGGCTTGGAACTAGGGACTTTGCCATGGCTCCATTGTTTTGACCCTGGGGTCGGTTGTTGATGTTGCGTCTGCATCCCGCTAGAGTGAGAAAGAACGCCGTTGCTGATCTCTAGGTTGTCTGTGAACTGTTGAAATTTGGAACTAGGGACTTTGCCATGGCTCTGTTTTGTTGGCATCGCGTTTGCATCCTGTTGGTGTAAGAAGAAACGCTGTTGTTGATCTCTAGGCTTTAGATGTTGCCGTCGAGACCTGGCTCTCCTTCTAATGGAGCCTGGTGGGAAAATGTGGTTCCCTTTTCATTTGTGCCCATGGATTGTATACAGGGGTCGATGTGGACTCACCTGCAGGGCAGAAGTTGCATTCTTTTTTTTACTTCCCGCGATGCTCTATCATTTCAGCTTTTTATATCGCGAAAGTCATGATTGCCCAATCATTTCGGCTTTTTTTATCGCGGTGCCCAATCATTTCGGCTTTTTTATTGCAGTGCCCAATCATTTTGGCTATTCTCTTCTTTTTACTCACTTTTTTTGATTGCGAGTTGCCCAAACATTTTGGCTGTTTTTATATGCATATATTTTGCTCGCTGATTTTTATTGCGAGTTGCCCCATCATTTCGGCTATTCTTTTATTTTTACTTGCTGTTTTTTTATTGCAAGTTGCCCAAACATTTCGGCTGTTTTTATATGCATATATTTTGCTCGTTGATTTTCATTGCGAGTTGCCCCATCATTTCGGCTATTTCATATGCATTTTTTGCTCGCTGATTTTTATTGCGAGTATGGAACTTGAGATATGATACCAATCTTGGCATCAGCACCGCTACGACTGGAATATTGCCAGGAGCGAATCATCATTTTCTATGAAAGAACATAAAAATTGACACCTGCTCAGGCATTAGCATCGCTGCCACTGGAATATTGCCAGGAGCGTCATCATTTGCCTTTGCTGATTTGAACAAAGGTGGCTTAGTAGACAGGGTAGGATCCTGTCGACTAAGGCTTTTGACTTTATGAGCCATAAGGGTCTCATAAATGGTTTTCTCCCTACGAGTCGAGCGGATCCCGTAGGTGTAGGTCCTCCCTAGAAGTCGTGAGGACTCCTAAGTGATATTTTCTCTTGCAAGTCGTAAGGATCTTACAAGAGTGTTTTCTCCTTAAAAGTCGAGAGGACTTATAAGTTTCGTTCACTACATGAGGACATTCATCGTCATTGGTGGGACTTTGTGGGGGAAACGTTTATTTATGCCCGTGGATTGTATACAAGAGCCATCATTGTACCGCCTGTAGGACAACTTGGGGAGTGTGATGGCTTAAGAACAGGTTCAAGTCCCCGTATCTTAAGGCTTTTGAATCCTATGAGACATGAGGGTCTCACATAGGGGAATTCTCCTAACGAGTCATGAGGATCTCGTAAGTGTAATTTCTCCATAGGAATCGTGGGGATCCCTAAGTGTGTTGCTTCCTTGTGAGTCGTAAGGATCTCACGCAGGTGTTTTCTCCTCACAAAGTCGAGAAGACCTTGCAGGTGTCTTTATTTTATCGAGATTGCGCCCTTTCGGGTTTTCACAAACTCGTCGGTAGCCCTGCTATTTTTACTCACGATCGGGTTTTCATCCGTGCCCATTTCGCTTGTGGACGTACCGTTGTTTTTTTCCCCTCTGTTCTCCAATGGAACTTATGAGAGACTTTGCTACCAGGGCAGCTGCGCGGCCAGCGGGACTTATGGACTTTGAATTCCACCATCGCCGTGTTTGTGGCGACGTAATTAGTTTAAGGAAATTACGGTCCATTATTAGTTTAGGAACATCTCGGTCCATTGGTAGTTTAGGGACATCTCGGTACATTGCCAGTTTAAGGACGTAGTGGTCCATTGTTACCTTCGGGGCGAAGTTTTGCCGGATACTACTTATAGAGTTTGGACTCAGGAAGACAGCGAGCGAACACGAACGTCGTCATCTACCATTAACCTGAGCCGTGACTTATCAAGCATGGTACTTCTTAAGGAACCGGCCGTTTATTTGCCGGAAGGGTCTTTCGCCATGCATATCCATGAGCAAGTAGGCCCCACCTTGGTAGACCTTGTCTATGATGTATGGGCCCTCATAGTTCGGCTCGAATTTCCCCTGTTTGGCACGATTGAGGATCATAGGTCTTCTGACAACTAATACAAGTTTGCCTTGGTGGAATGTTCTCGGCCTGGTTAGTCTTTCGTATGAGCGCTTCATCCTTGCTTAGTAAGCTTCCAGGTTTTGTTGCGCCATGAGATGAGTTTCATCGAGGACATCGAGCTCCTCAAGCCGAAGATGGGCATTCTCTTCATCCATCAGCTCATATCGAACTGCTACTCGTAGATAGGGTAGCTCTATCTCCAAGGGAAGTACCGCTTCCGTGCCGAATACCAAAGCGAATGGCGTTGTATTCATGGCCATTTTGAACGTGGTTCGATATGCCCAGAGAGCTTCATGCAGTCTCTCATGCCAGTCCCTTTTATTTATGGACACCGTTTTCTTTATGATCACCGTCTAGACCGTTAGCTCGGTGATTATAGACTGAAGAATATCTCCAATCTATATTATGCTGCTGTGCGAAGCGGCTGATCTTATGCCTTCTGTAGGCCGGCCTATTATCCGTGATGATTCATCGCGGAGTGCCGAACCGGTAGATGACATGTGTCGTGAAGAAATAGAGGATGTTCTCCGTCTTTACTTCCCTTAGGAGTATTGCTTCTGCCCACTTAGAGAAGTAATCGGTTGTTGCCAGTATGAACCGATGTCCCCTGGACGATACTGGTTCGATGGGCCCGATTATATCGGTTCCCCACATTTCGAACGGCCAACTAGACAATGTTGGATGTAGCGGATTTAGATGTTGGTGGATGAAGTCCCCGTGAATCTGACACGAGCGACACTACTTCGCATATTCGAGGCAATCCTGAATCATCGTGGGCTAATAGTAACCCATTCTTTTGATCTTCAGCTTCATCTTGGGCCCAGCTTGATGGGAACCGCAGAGTCCGTCGTGAGTTTCTTGGAAGACCCTTTTTTTCTTCTTCTGGTCCCAGGCATCTCAGCCACAGACAGTCGAATGATCTCTTATAAAGAGTATCATTGACGAAGGCGAAAGACAGGGCTCGCTTCATGAGCTGATATCTTGACGACGCGTCTTCGGGTGTTCTATGGGATTTGAAGTAGTCTATGAAGACTTCTCTCCAATCCGTGGCCTTTTCTTTGTCTCTTCTTCTTTTCCAGAGGTGGATTCTTTGAAGAGATGGCCAAGGGTCATTTCATCCTCGGAATCGCTCCCGAATGTAAGAACTTGAGATTTCGCTTTTGTCGCACTGGTATCAATCATACGACAGTTGCCAGCCGTTCCTTCACGCTCGTCTGTCGTGCTTCTTTGTTGTCGACGAGCTTCACGCTTCATCCTCTTGAAGTGTTGTCGGTAGGCAACGTATCCTTGCCACCACTTCTTGAAGGCACTGCACTCTTCGGTAGGGTCCATAACCCTCCGATGGTACAAGCAGTAGTTCGGATGTACATCCACTTCATCGAAGCACGTACTCCCAGGAGCATCTCCTTTGAAAGGTGGCAGTTTCATTCCTATTGACAGGGCTTTGGCTAACTGTTTCCCCGTCTTAAACCTGATTTTTCTGCCGTGGGTGTGCTTCGATCTGGTAGGAGTACTTTGTGACTCTTCCTCGCCACAGCTTCTTCATCCTGACGCCGACGCTTGGTCTTTTCGTATATAGTCATTTCACGCTCTCGGTCAGCTTTGCCCTTTTGAAGGGCTTCGTTCAGCAGCCTGTCAATCACGTCGTCTGACGGCTCCAGGGATTTTGACACCGGTCCTGCCCCCAGCTTCTCTATGTTATTTTCTAACGCTGAGGGAGCTTCTTTGCCATTCATTGACGAATGAGAGATCACGTGGCAACTCGCCACATAATTCTCAGGTTCTTCTAACGAGTTGCCTCTCTCGTCATTGTCACTATTTCCGTTCTCAAGTATGTGGTTGAGAAACTCTTCTAGAGTGACTGGGGTCCACACCTTCTGGTTGTACTTTTCCAGCGGGTCAATGTACTTTTGCAGGTTCGTGCGCTTGTCGTTAAGCTACACGGGCTTCTTGGTCTTTTTCTTTTTCTTCGAATACTTTGAAGGCCTGACCTGGGTGTTTTGCCTATTGTTACCGGCATTCGGTGCCGAGCAGGGTTTTGAGCATCCCCTCAACGATCTTAGGCTCCAGCGGGCATTTCCATCTGATCGCCGGGCATGCTTGAAGATCCTTCAGCATTCTTTTAGTTTTAGCCGAAAAGACAATTTCCCACAGACTTCTTCTACAAATGAGAATGATGCCCCCGGCGTGTCCACCTTTTTAGGAGCGTGTTGTTGTGGTGGGTTTACCTTCCAGTTTTCGGACAACGTGAACTTGCCTAGTTGGTACGGGTCCTCAACCCAGTTTTTGAAGACATAGAAATCTTCAATTGGGTGTCCCATTACCCTTTGGTAGGGGCAGTAGTTGGGACTGTTGACGTCACCAGGCTGCAATGGGCGTCTTGGATCCGGTAGAGTGATGAGCCTGTTGCGCACTGCCAGTTCGAACAGTCTCCTCGTTTTATCCTGGGGAAACGAGTAAGGACGTCTCAACTTCTCTTCGAGGGATCGTGGCTTGTTTCTTTGGAGAGCAACCGGTTTCGGGTCACCCGGTTGTTGTTGAGCGTTGGCAACGAAGGTCGCTTTCCCTTTGCCCTTTTCATTCCGGGGATCTGTTTTTGAAGAGGACGGCCTATGGCCCATCTGGTCCATTTGGGCCAGCTTGTCGATCAAGGCCTGGAAGGTGGTCGGCTTGAAGAACATCATAAATTGGGATATAGTCACCTAAGGATCAAGGGTCCCTATGAACATACCCACGGCAGGAGCTTCTTCTATGCGTTGTTCGCACTTTGACCATAGGTTCCGCCACCGAATTGCGTATTGAACCCAGGTTTCTCCTGGCTTCACCTTGGCATTGATTAATGCCGTGATTGGGGTGCGCTCGCTTGCGCTTGCGAACCACTGTGTGAATAGTAGTTCCATCTCCATGAATGTTTTGATAGAGTCATTCGGAAGCTCCGAGTACCATTCAAATGCTGTCTCCGCTAAGCAGCCGACAAACTGGAGAAGCAGCAGTTTGTCGTCACCTCCAGTATTGCCGCATAGAGCTCTTAACTGAGCGACATGCTGATGGGAATTGCATGTCCCCTTATACACGTGGAATTTAGGGATCGTATACCCCGGCGGGTACTTGATTTGATCGTACCAGCCTGGATAAGGTTACCCAGTTCTGACGACTTGGCCGGCCGCTTCGCTTGCCTGATGAGCTCATATTTGTTGAGCTATGTAGTCATCAAGGGCAGCCTTGGAGATCGTTTCTTCCTTGGCTGCTGAGAAATCCGGTGGAGGATTTTACGTTTCCCCTATGTCGTCTTCGATAACTATCGGAGGGTCTTCGGCTGGAGGATCTGGCTGGATCATCATCCCGACCATATCTTGGAAAAAGGAGTGTCATCTGCTTTATATAAGCGGCATGTTCTGCGGCCTCCTTATCCTTCCTTTCCAGCACCCTCCGTAGGAACTCGGTGTCGGTCTCTTGTTCCTGGCGCTGTTCAGACGTTGATTCCAGGCTTTCTTTCTGCCCAGTGAGTACCGACATTTTCATTAGCATTTCTTAGAGCTTTTGTTGCTGCTCCTGAGCTTTTGTCAACGACCGAGTGAGTGATCGATGACCTACGGAAGCACGGCTTTCTTCTTTCCCGGAAGCCATGTATACCGTGTGCATGATCATGCCCCCAGACTTAGGGCGTTTGGGTTCACTGCCTTTGAAATATGCCATAGGCATGGGGATCTTCTCCAGCCTTCTCCTTTTGTTAGGTCGAAGTTGAGGGGGCTGTTGCGACAGGCACCCATGCAGACGATACCTTCCGTGGTATGACGGCGGGATGGTCCACCTCATGCCGAGCCTTCATTTTCTTCAGCCGACGAGAGTAGTCTTTGTCAATTACAGAGTCTTGGACTCTCCGCCAGACCCTGTGGATTTTGGAGGACAGATGCTGAGGAGGTTGTTCCAGTTTTGCCTGCGTTGTGTTTTCAACAAGCGGAGGAGACTTCTTTAATACAACGGTCGGGGAGTTCTTTCGCACCCTCTTGAGCGATTTGAAACTGTTCCCAGTTGGAATAGCAGCGTAAACTTCTACCATTGGGGCTGGTGGAGTGAGTCCAGAGGGGGAGTTGCCCCCAGCTTTCCTCCCTCGACGCCAGTGGCAACGTCGAGCATGTCTTGCAGAAGGGATTACCTCTGTCGTTGGAGCGGCTTCGTCATGCCCTTTGCTCTGATGAGAGGCTGTTATTGGTGTCAGCATGTTGAAGACTGACGTCTGTTGAGAGGGGATGGTCAATCTTTCGAAGGCCAACCTTTTGGCATGGGAGGCACTTTTGACGAATTCACCCGTAGCAGGAGTCGGAACGGCCAGTCTTGAGAAGACTGTTCCTTTAGCAGGAGAATCCCCTCTGACGACTTCACCTGCCGGAACTGGAATGGCTATCTGCTTCGGGATAGCCCCTTTAGGTATTGCGAGCCTTTTCGCAGGCCCACTGAATCATTAGCTCAGTCTGTTAAAGACTGAGGTAGAAGACTTGGATGACCCGTTGAGAGGGGCCGTGGTGATTGCAAGTCGATCGAAACCCGACTTCTTCGGAGCTTCCTATGATGGCACCGGGGCACTGAAGCTTATGGGTGGGATCATGTTCCCAGAGAATAGTCCAGTGGTGGCCCGAGTCACTTGTTCCACTGGCATTGCAAAGATGGAAGCCGCTTGGGGCCCATAAGTCACTCCTCCGGCGGAGACAAAATGGGAGTTGCCGTTGCAGTTGGTGCAGCTGGAAGCCATTGATTTTTCTTCTCTTCTGCATAGGAGCAAGACACCAAATCTTAGTACCTTGAATCCAGGGGCAACCATATTAAACCGTGATTTGTTCGCAAACATGACACACGAAGTGTGGAGTGAAAGGAGGAAAAGGTCCTACCAGGCGTGTCAAAATCTGTTCACCGCCGAAAATGGGAGACGGATCCGGGATGGATCGTCTTACCTTGGGTGAAGATGCTATTTGGATTTATCCGTCCACCACTCCGAAGATGCCAAGTTGATTTATGGCATCGTATCAGAGGTTTGGACGGATGCGGCCGTTGTAGCAGACTTCGTCAAATTCCCTCTTGTTGTGAGGGGTTTTTGATTATGGAGACGCTCTTCCCTGCAGGCGCAAGCCCTTGCAATTAATTACGTTATCGCATCGCGATAACCATTTTCTTCTGCTCCAGAAGTTCACTTCGTATCGTGTGTGTTTGTTTTATTTTTGGTTGTCCGTGGATTGTATACGAAGACTAATTTATGCTGTCGCCCGTAGGGCGTGGCTTAGTCTAAATCCGTATGTTTTAGATTTGGGTCTTTATTTAAGGATCGTTAATCTCGTTTGAGATTAAGTTCAACTTAAATATTTATTAAGGATACGTTAGTCCGAACTTGAACTAAGATCTACTTAACGGGGGTTTAGGATCATTTTGATCCAACAAAAGAGCATTTAGGCTCTATTGCTTTAGTTTAAAGACGTTACGGTCCGTTGATCACCATTTTTGGGGTGAGGGTTTAATTTAAGGATTTTATGATCCACAGCTAGTTTAAGGACATTGCGGTCCACAGCTAATTTAAGGACATTGCGGTCCATTGGGATGTGCTCATGGGTTTGGGAGTGCACTAAAGAGTTGTCGGTTGTCGGGACCCTTCACCTCTCTGAAGACGTTGAAGAATTACAACGACATATATCAGCGGTATGGAGAGATGTACCCTTGAAGCGAATTCCAGATTGAAGGAAGAGATTATGGTGGAATGAATATCATTTTAGATACCATCTGTTAGGAGATCATTAGTCATCTTTGGAACTAAGATCGATTTGGGGAGACATGAGAGTAGGAGGACTCGGTTGATTAGTGATCAAAAGGGTTTTGGCCTCAGGAGACTTGGCTAATTTGGGCTAAGGTTGGCCTCTCAAAGTGTTAAACACTAATATCTGCTCGGCGCTCATGTGCTCCCACGTGAGACTCTAAAGCAGTGTTAAACACTGAAATTTAGAGCGCTCACGTATGGCACATGAGGCGCCTGAGAATTGGGCACTGCTTCTTTCGGTTTATTCTCTTGTTCTTTTATAAGTGCTAAGCATTATTGGAGGTCACGTAGGATCATATGACTCGATCTCAGTCGTTCCTTTTGTTCATCAGAGGTGCTCACGTGGGAACACGTGATCTGCCGTTATAGCGTTGAACGCTAATCATTTCTTTTATATGCATGGAGATCTTGATCTGAGTTTTGAGAATTTCAGGTCCCTTGTTTTTATAAGAATTAAATTCTTTTATAGGGTTAAACCCTAGTTTTATCAGAGGAATTAAATTCCTATATGTTTTTGTAAGAATTAAATTCTTTGAACTTAGTTCTTTCCCCTAAGTTTTTAATCTGCATGACAGAATCATCCCAATGAGAATTAAATTCTCAACTTGTGGGGAGATCTGCTTCTGCAGTTCTCAACCAGAGGAAGAACTAAGTTCTTTTTAGAAGAGTTAAACTCTTGGAGTGGCGAAGAAGAGATAAAATAATCTATATGTCTTTTTTCTTACCTCGAGTTTCTTTTTCTAAAAGAGATATCTTCTTCTTTTTTTGGAGAATTGAATTCTCTTTTTCTCTTTATCTTTTGTTTCTCAAATCTTATGGGGGGTCTCTTCTCTATAAGACTTGAAGTCTTGAGTCCTTTTTATAGTAGAGACTAGTCTTTTGATTTAGTTAAAGAAATCTCTCGTTAAGAGGTCCTGATTGATTTGGGGATTTTATCCACCGTTGGATCTTTGATCCAAAAACTTCTGTTTTACGGAAAATATTTTTCTTGTTTTTAACAAGATTAGGGAAATATTTTCCCATACATAATTTTTTCTGTAGATAGATAATTTTTTAATCACTACTGGATTTTTTAATCCAACGGTACTCTGTTTTACAAATAGTAATTTTTCTTATTTAGAAAGATTTGAGGAATATTTTCTCAACAGAATTTAATTCTGTAGACAGGTGATATTTTAATCACCATTAGATTTTTAATCCAACGGTGCTCTGTTTTACAGAGAGTAATCTTTCTTATTTAGAAAGATTTAAGGAAATATTTTCCAATTAGGGTTTTGATCCCATTATTTAGAATTTAATTCTATCAGCTTAGAAGGCGTTTAAGACTACTCACGTGTAGCACGTGACCCGACGGAGTTAAAATCATTTGCTTATGTGCAACAGCCCAAAAAGGGCATCACGTGCCGACACGTGAGCTTCTCTGGCCTGTTATTTGTTTTAAAAAGGCGCTTATATACTTTTTATATAGATGCTCATGTGCTTGCACGTGAGGCTCAATTTCATCCTTAATTTATAAGCGCAATGCCTATAATCTTTGTTCATAGGCGCTCACGTGTGGGCACGTGATGCTCTATTAATGAGAAATTTTCCCATCGCTTTTTCTCTCTTTCTTTTCTTTTCCAATGCTTGGAAATAGTTCCATCATGCACAACATTTTCTGTGTCTAGACTTAAATGTCTCCCTTCATAATCTGAAGCAATACTTCTCTTCTCTTTCACTTTCAGAGAATTATTTTAACAGAGAAGAGGTATGGTTTGTAATCGTCCATATTTTCACCGGCAGCCATGGGAGGTGCCTATTGAGGAAATTGTTCTTCGTTTTGCTGCCCTCTTGGTGTACCTTGCTCTTACGGATGACCAATGCGATTCGGTGCCGCACGAGCTCTTGACTCGTAGAGGATCTCCTCTCCCCATCGGCTCCATTTGGCTCCGGATGGTCTTCTTATCCGTGCTTGATGATATTCCCCCTCATCCAGCAGTGAAGACTCCGGCGATACTCGACGCAGCGGAGGACAAGATCGAGTGCTTTCATGAGGCACTTTTGATTACCACGGCTCTGAGGGATCTCTCTGTTCAGCTGTTAAGCCAGATACGGGCTCAGCAGGCCATCATGTCTGCCTTCGCTGATGGGCACGGTGCTGACCGATAGGGAGCGACTCTTCATGAAGATCGCCGCTTTGCCATGGTGGAGAATGCAGAGAGGGAGTTAGAGAATTTTATCTATAGTTTTGTGAATCCATGTACTTTCAATCCCATGTATGGTGATTTATTTCCTATATAATAAAATGTTCAATTAAATGCTTTTTTTTGTCATTGACCACCAAGTGCTCCCTTTCTAACACATGTTCTTCCTCTGATGTGTGTATGTGCGTATATGAATGAGCCCGATTTTACACATATCTGTAAACAAAACTTAAACTGGTGTAAACAGGAACAAATAGCTCTTGGCCGAAGATTTTGGCGGGAACAAGGGTTCTAATACTCTTTTTTATAGATTTGAATCTGTTACAGGGGTCGTTTTTCGAGAACATTTAGAGTTTTTAACTCCACCGCTCAATAGGATTATTCATTTAATGAGAATCCTTTTGGATTCTCACTATGGGTGCATGTCTCATCATTGATGAGCCTTCACCTTGAATTTGAAGGGCCCACTGTTGTTTTGACTGCAGTGATTTTATTATGCCATAATGGAGTACAGATTTGGGTGTACTGAAAATGCTAAGGCCCTTAGTTGCAGTTAATTATATTATGCCAATCGCTAATTCTCTACGTTTTGTTTTTCAGGTACTATGGCTTCCGATTCCTTTTTTCCTTATGTCCGTTCGCAGAGAACTTTTTCCAACACGCCTACGGATCGAGAAGTCTTTGCTTTAATCCGGGATTATGACCTAGAGTAGAAGTCTCTTCATCTATGGGGATCGTGGTACAGTTATATTATCCGGGGTCGGCGTAGCTTTACTTGTGCGGTGCTATCAGAACCGATCCTGTCGATTCATTATGCTGACCCTCCGCAGGTCGCTTATGCAGTTGAAGAGATCAATTGGACTGCGGAAGGTCATCTCCAACCTTCTATGGCGTCGATACCAGTCCAGCCGCCCATGGCCCTAGATATTCTGGGGCGCCGCATATATCAAGGAGAAGCGCGTCCTTGGGGTCAGGTTTATACAATAGGAGTGACCCCTCGACTTCCGGCTGGGTATCTGCGGTGGGCTCGTTAAATTTTGTCGGCCAAGAAGTCGTTGCTGTTGAAGACCGGGTTGTACCCGGCGGTCTATGCATATCTCTTTTATTACCACACTCCTTATGTGTGGTGGGTTAAATCCTTCTTGGAGCAGTTGAATATTCCAACCCACACATTTCTTTTATCGGACCATGAAGTATCGATCTCGCTGGAAGAATTCGCAGAAATTTCTGGGTTACCCGTCAGAGGGGAGCATTATGAGGAGATATTTCCTCTTGACGAGTACGTTTTTGCCACCGAGTCGGTAGTCATGGGCCTTACCTCGGAAAACGCTATCCAACATAAGTTCCCTAGTTTGATCAAAGTGCTGAATATCTATGAGAGCTTATTTTTTGGAGTCTGGGGGGCATGGGGTTAGCTTTTCTGACTTTGTCACCCGTTTACTTTGTCCGGAGGCTTTATCGAAGAAGGCTGCAAAGTTTTCCAAACTCGATGATCCGTTCGGATTTGTCTTGGATAGATTGCCAACTACAGAGGCGGATTTAAAGCTGTTTTTTTATTCCGGATACCCCCATCGTCCCTTTTGCAGAGATTGCTGCTCCGGATATTGATGAGGAGACATTTTTCATGGGCTTTATTGGTTTATGGTTGAGCTGGTTTTCACTCCCAATGCATCCTCGCTACATGAGACCGTCGTTTTTCTATCCGTCCCATCGCATTGCAGCTGGGGCACGTATGGCTGTCGGGGTTGCAGGATTGGCCCACTTATATCATGGTCTAAGTATAGCGGCCGACACCGCCCAGCGGGCTTGAAGCCTGTAAATATCCCCTTACACTACTTCAAATCGTGGATCGAGATGCACGTGTTGGGTGCCTTTGGTGTGCATAAAAGGCCTAGATTTTATGAAGGGTACAACTTCCCTTGGGCCATACAATTGGTTGACGCTTCTTCTCCAGACCCGACACAGCGAGAGGCTCGGCGATTGCTCCTACGTTCATGCATGGTTGGGGACAGCATGACCTTCGTCGATAAGGTTCTAACCATTTGTAAGGAACCCTCCAAAGTGATCCAGCCACTCCACGATGTCTTTAAGGATGGATTTTCTACTTTGAGGGCCCGGGAGATTGCGCATTTGTATTCCATTAGGTCGGGCTTTCTTGTATTCAGGAAAAATGCCTCAGCGTTATTCATGCGATATAACCCGCATCGCTTTGCTCAGCAATCTGGTTATAACCAAGGTGTTCCCCTTGAAGCATTTCTCATTGATCCGGTTGCTACAAAGGAGAGCATTCGCAACGCGGCGCATCATTTTATGCGGCTGAATACGGGGTATCATTTCCTGATCAGTGAGCCGAGTCATATACCGAAGGCCTCAAATGCTTACATTTCCTGGTATCAGCATGCGACGGGTGCCGTTGTCAATAAGGTAAGGCGGATGCTTCTTGACCATAAGGATTCTGTCCCGACCAGTAATCCTGCGGTTCTGCTAAAGTGACAGGCAGTTTTCCATCCTTCTTTGAGAGAGAGCACCGCGGCTGTAGTTCTACGAGCCTTTCCAGTTAAGCCATAGCCAGACGTAATTGCTCCTGGGAATGTAGTGGCTGCGGCATCTCCTGAGTCGGGTATTGACTCGGAAATTGGGACTCGCCGTCCTAAGAAGGCCATAAAGCGTAAGCTTTTATCGTCAGGTGTTGTTGCCGGCTCGCATAAAAAGAAGAAATCTTTATTTTCGGCCGATGTTGTATTTGGTCAGGAGCCGCATGCTGCCTACAGCGAGGGCTTGTCCGAATATGGCACCAGCGACAGTCTGTTTGGGGCTTCTACTGATGAGAATGCCACTACTGATCTTCAAGCCGCTATTGAGGCTTCTGAGAGATTAGCCCGCGAGTAAGCAACGCTTGTTTCTCTTATGGCTTCAGGTATATCTCATTTACATTCTTCTGTATATATATATTTTTGAATTTATTATTCTTTATTAATGCTCTTTTCTTAATAGGCATCTCCACTGAAGAGGCACGTTTTGCGTCCCTCAAAATATTTGAAGAAGAGGATAGGCTTCGCGCTTCTATGGGTCTCAGTATGATTCGTTTTGAGACGCCTTTGAATTCACATGTATAGCTCATTTTGTTCACACCCTGACTCCCTTCTATCTTTCTTTTTTTATTATAGAAACCACCGCAACTTGTGTTGTTCCGAGTGCGATGCCGTCTTTAGGTGGTGGTGCAGAGGAGCCTTCAGAGCTACCGGCTACAGTTGAGGTCATCCCAAGGCCACTACGGGAAGCGTCGCTAAAAAAACCGATGACAGAAGTTGCAGCAGATCTGGAGGCCAAGCCTGATTTAGATAAATATGTTCCTCTATCGGAGGTTCTGAGGAGATCTCTTCATACAGCTAAAGCTGAGAAGAAGAGCCGAAAGCACGCAGTAAGGGAGCGTCAGGATAACTTGGCCATAGGACCGGGTTCGAGTGATACATGACCCCCTGATGTTCCTATGGAGAACATTCCTTCTGCTTTGTCAACCGCTCATAGGCAGATTGCACGTGCGGCTCACGAAGGGGCTGAGCGGTTACTTCAAGGTAAAACAGAGCACGATCCTTTATTAAAACCTGGTAAGACTTATTTACTTTTCCAGGTTTCTTTCCACAACAGTTTTTCTTGAATTATAATACATTTGTCATTGAATGGTGCAGCACGGCCGAGTTTAGGTGTTAACGTGGCGGGTGAAGTGCCTGCATTTGAAGAGTCTGGGGTGTTGGGCCTTCATTTCGAATCTGGGACTATTCCAACTGCCGCTTCCTCCCCTTATGGATTCCCGACATCGGCGGGTGATGCGAGCATGAAGACGGCCCTTATTGATTCGGGGGACGAAGGTGTAGACGTTGAATCCATCTTTCCGGTGATAGTGGAAATCGAGGAAGCCGTCATGGTTAGTAGCGCTCCAGATACCGCTATGGTTTCTGCCCCGTCAGGTATTCCTCGTGTTATTACTTTTGGGTTCTCATTCTTGCTAGACATATTGGCTGATATCTCATTTATTTCGAATATAGGTGCGGTAAACCCCGGCACTGTGCTAATTGAAGAATCACCGTCAGCCATTGTCATGACTGTCGCTGCTCCATCTATCTCTTTTGCCCCCCCCCCCCCCCCGAGTTCTCCCGGGTTCAATGACGGAAGGTAAAGATTATTCATTTTCTTGTCTCGGTATTGATATTATTTCTTGGATTAATTTCTTGACTGTATATTGTTGCAATCCTGTAAGAGTGCTTTTCGACCGCTTATGCCAAATGTTAAACTCGCACTTCACCTTCCAATCGGAATTCGTTTCTTCTTCGGGCGTTGGTTAGTATATTCTTCATTTTCTTATTTCATCTTTTTATGAGTAATCTTTCTATTGCCAAGTTTTTCTCGTATTGACCACAGTCTTACAGCTTGAGGGAGAGAACGAAGGAATAGCTGAGCCTCCTATGCTCCCTGATTTTCCACTTTTGACTATTGGTATGTTAGATCTCATTCATTATCATTCTTTTTGTTTTTAGGTTGAAACCTGGCCCTTCTTTGTGTGTGTCTTACTCTGTAGCAGCTATACCGGCTTTGGCTCCTCTTGAGTCTTGCATTTCTATGCCCGTAAGGCTCTTCGCTAAGCATCAGTCTTCCAGGGGGCGGCAAATAGAAGGCGGATGCTAAGCGGATTTATTGAAGACCTTAATGTCGGAGCTCTCACTTCTGCTGCGGACTTTACGGACGAATTCAACCCTACGTTGGTGACCCTTGTGACTTTCCACAATGAAGATTTCGTTGGCATTTGGGTTGAGTATTGTAAGAGAATTGAGGCTTGCCTCCACGAGATCGAGCACAAATATCTTGCGCCTGAGACATTATCCTCGAAGGCTCAACTGGTCGTATGGATCGAGCAAAGTGCCGCTTCCATTCAATACTTCGAGCAGAAGTTGGTCCTGAAGCAAAAGGAGCATGAGACGGATTTTGGCGAATCCAGCCAATTGCATGCTCAGGTCGAAGCGAATGCCGCACAACTGCAAGTTATCTTTAAAAATCTTCAACAATGCATTTCTGAAGGAGTAGCGCTGAGGCGGAACCTTGACTCTACTGAGTGGGGAATGCGAGATTGTGAAGTTGCTAAATAGAAAATTACTAAGAAGTTTTCTTCATACTTGCAACAACGGGCTCAAGTCGAAGCAATGCTGGCTGCAATAGTGGAGCATGAGGAGGAGCTGCGGCAAGAGAGTTAACGGGTTGCTATTTTATTGAAAGCCCCACCCTTTTAAAGGCTAGAATTGTATCCCTTTTTTATATATAAATTGTATCTTTCAAACATTTCGATTCATGAATAAAGAATATACATTTTTTTTGCATGCGCTCCTCTGTATTTGATGTCTTAATTTAGCGCTAATTAGTTTATTTACTCGTTTCGGAGTTTGTAGTTTATTCACTCGTTTCGGAGTCTCTAGTTTATGTACTCATTTCGGAATTTGTAGTTTATTCACTCGTTTCGGAGTCTCTAGTTTATGTACTCATTTCGGAATTTGTAGTTTATTCACTCGTTTCGGAGTCTCTTTAGTTCACCTTCCTTGGGTTTACAGGAAAACTTGTCCTAACATTGTATGTAGATAACCCCCATTTTTTTTATGAAAGATCTCCGTTAGGTTTGTGGTACTAGGGTTTTAGTCTGCAGTACCGTCGCGTTGGCTGATATATCCCTCGATATACAGTTTTTAAGCCGTTGTTCGAGTAGCCCCGTGACTGTCGTATCTCTGATCCCTTCAGGGGCTAGACAAGACGTCTTCAAGTAATCTCCTTAGGTCATATTACCGTCGGAAGACCAAGCGTTAGGAATTTGCCATGACGCTTTTTTTAACCTGAGATTAGGCTCAATTTAGAGCCCTGATGAGCTATAACCGCACCCTTCTAGGGTGGGATGATCTTCAATGGTTTTTTAGGCTTTATATGAGTTTTCGTCAAGACCTGAAGCTAGGAATATGTCGTCGCTTCATTTTTTGCTTTGACGATGTCGCGCCGATTCTTTGCTGAAGTAGGGTAGACATCTGTAGGACCTCTGTGTTGTATATATTGCAATTGAAGCCCGGAGCTAGGAATATGTCATTGATCCAATTTCATCTGATATTCACGACCGCATCCTGTTGAAATGTGGGGACGCCAGAATAGTCTCGAGATTGTACCGTCAAGACTTGGAGCTAGGATTTTTCCATTGCTCCATTTTTTGTTTTAACCCTTGGTTCTTTCTTTTTTTATGATGACGTTGCATCGGCATCCTGCTGGAATGAGAAGGAACGCCGGGATAGTCTCTAGGTTGTACCGTCAAGACTTAGAGCAATGATTTTGCCATTTCTCCATTTTTTTCCTTTGACCCTTGGGTCTTTCTTTTTTTATGATGGCATCCTGCTAGAATGAGAAGGAACGCCGGGATAGTCTCTAGGTTGTATATGAACCATCCATAATTGGAGCTAGGATTTTGCCATCACTCCTATTTTATTCGACCCTTGGATCTTTGTTGACGTCGCGTCTGCACTCTGCTGGCATGAGAAGTACGTCGAGTCGATCTTTAGGCTGTAGATGTTGCCATTAAGATCTAGTTCTCCCTTTGACGGAGCCTGGCAGGAAAATACGGTTCCCTTTCTTTCATTTGTGCCTATGGGTCATATACAAGAGTCAATATGGACATACTTGCAAGGCAGAAATTTTCATTTTTATTATTTTTTTATTTCTTCCCGTGATGCTCTATGAGCTTTCTATGTCGCTAAAGTCACGATTGCCCAATCATTTCAGCTATTTATCGCGGTGCCCGATCATTTCGGCTGTTTTTATTTTTTTTACTTACCCTATCATTTCGGCCCCCTTTTTTTGAGTTGGGGATTTGAAATCTGATACCAATCTTGGCATCAGCATCGCTACCACTGGAATATTTCCAGGAGCGAATTATCATTTGCCGCGAGAGGACTTGGAGTTTGACACCTATTTAGGCATCAGCATCGCCACAACTGGAATGTTGTCAGGAGAGAATCATCATTTGCCTTTGTCGATTTGAACAAAGATGGCTTAATAGACAGGGTTAGGATCCTGTCGACTAAGGCTCTTGACTTTATGGTCCGTAAGGGTCTCATAAAGATATTTTTCCCTATAAGTCGTAAGGATCTCGTAGGTGTGTTTTCTCCTTAAAAATCGTAGGGATTTCTAAGTGCATTTTCTCTTGTAAGTCGTAAGGATCTTCCAAGAGTGTTTTCTCCTTATAAGTCAAGAGGACTTACAAGTGTCGTTCACCACATAAGGACTTTTCTCATCGTTAGTGGAACTTGGCGGGGTATTTATGCCCGTGTATTGTACACAAGGGTCAATATAAGACCGCCTGTATGGCAATATTAGGGGAATATGACGGCTTAAGAACATGTTTAGATCCCTGTAGCATAAGGCTCTTAAATCCTAAGAGCCGTGAGGGTCTCATAGGAGGGAAATTCTCCTTACGAGTCGTAAGGATCTCGTAGGTGTAGTTTCTCCTTAGGAATCATAGGAATTCCTAAGTGTGTTGCTCCTTTGTAAGTCGTAACGATCTCACGCAGGTATTTTTTCCTCACAAATTCAAGAGGACCTTGCAAGTGCACATGATTTTTTTTTTATAAGTTTGCGCCCTTTTCGGGTTTTCACAACTCGCCGCAGTCCTGCTGTTTTTACTCACAGCGCCCTTTCGGGTTTTCATCCGTACCCATTTCGCTTATGGACATACCTTTTTTTAACGAGATTGCACCCTTTCGGGTTTTCACAAACTCGCCGGCAGTCCTGCTGTTTTTACTCACCACGCCCTTTCGGGTTTTCATCCGTGCCCATTTCGCTTGTGGACATACCGGTTTTTTTAACGAGATTGCACCCTTTCGGGTTTTCATAAACTCGCCGACAATCCTAATATTTTTATTCACGGTGCCCTTTCGGGTTTTCATCCGTGCCCATTTTGCTTATGGACATACCGGATTTTTTTGGGTCCAACATTCCCTTCTTGAGGATGAACATTAGTTTAAGGACATCTCGGTCCATTGTTAATTTAGGGACATCTTGGTCCATTGTTAGTTTAGGGACATCTCAGTCCATTATCGCCATGTTTGAGGCGGATTTTTAGTTTAAGGACTTCTCGGTCCAGCATTCCCACCTTGGGACGAATGTTAGTTTAAGGACATTTCGGTCCAGTATTAGTTTATGGACGTTTCGGTCCAATGTCACCATTTTTTGAGGCGGCTGAGTTTTTTTGGATACCACTCTTAGAGTTCTGATTCAGGAAGATAGCGAGCGGACACAAGCGTCGTCATCTATCATTGACCTAAGTCGTAACTCGTCAAGGGTAGTATTTTTTGAGGAATCGGCCATTTATTGGTTGGAAGGGTCTTTCGCTAAGCACATCCATGAGCAGGTAGACTCTACCTTGGTAGACCTTATCTATAATGTACGGGCCTTCATAGTTTGGATCGAATTTTCCCCATTTTGCACGATTAGGGATCATTGGTCTTTTGACGACTAGTACGAGTTCGCATTGGCGGAATGTTCTCGACCTGGACAGTTTTCGTATGACCGTGTCATTCTTGCCTTTTAAGCCTCTAAATTTTATTGTTAAATAAGGCGAGTTTCGTCGAGCGCGTCGAGCTCCTCAAGCCTAAGGTGAGCGTTTTCTTCATCTGTCAGCTCGTATCGAACCGCTACTCGTAGAGAGGGGAGTTCTACATCCAGTAGGAGCACTGCTTCCATGCCAAACACCAACGCATATGGTGTTGTATTCGTGGTCGTTTTGAACGTTGTTCTATACGCCCAAAGAGCTTCGTGCAGCCTTTCTTGCCAATCTTTTTTTGTTTCTAAATACCATTTTCTTTATAATTTTTATCAAGGTCTTGTTGAAAGCTTCATCTAGACCGTTGGCCCAAGGATTATAAACTGAAGAGTATCTCTAATCTATTTTATGTTGTTGTGTGGCTTCTATAAGCTGGCCCATTATCCGAGATAATTCGTCGTGGAGTGCCAAACTGATAGATGACATGGATTCTGAAGAAATGGAGGATATTATCCATCTTCTCCCTTAGTAGTACTGCTTCTGCCAACTTAGAGAAGCGATCGTTCGTTACCAATATAAACCGGTGTCCTTTGTAGGACGCTGGTTCGACAGGGCCAATTATATATGTTCTCCACATCTCGAACGGCCACCTGGCCACTGTCGGGTGTAAAGAATTTGGATGTTGATGGATGAAGTCTCCGTGGATTTGGCACGAGACTACTTCGCATATTCGAGGCAGTCCTGAATCATTGTGGGCCAATAGTAACCCATTCTTTTTATCTTCAGCTTCATCTTTGGTCCAGCTTGATGAGAACTATAGAGTCCGTCATGGGTTTCTTGGACGACTTTCTTTGCTTCCTCTGGTCCCAGGCATCTTAGCCACAGACAGTCGAATGGTCTCTTATATAGAGTATCATTGACGAAGATGAAAGACATAGCTCGTTTCATGAGCTGATATCTAGATGACGCATTTTCGGGCATTCTTGGGATTTGAAGTAGTCTATAAAGACTTCCCTCCAATCCTTGACCTTTTCTTCGTCCTCTATTTGGGGAAACTTGTTCGGTCGTTTCTTTTCTTTCGTATGGCTCTGTTAAGTCTTCTGAAGATATATTTGTTGGCGTGAGAACCATGCGGCTTTGCACAATGATCCTTACGTCATCGAGGTCATTATCGGCCAGTTCCTTAGCCAACTTGGACAACGCGTCCGCTTTGCTGTTTTCTGCACGTATTATACTCTCCAAGATATAGGAAGGGATTTGTGTCAGCAGTTTGTGCACTCTTTCACCATACTTTATTAGCTCTGGCTTGCATGCCTGATAGTCACCATTTACTTGGGTGACGATCAGCTAGAAGTCTCCATATATGGGATGGTCTTTGATTCCCATGTTGATAGCGATCTCAAGACCTGCTATCAAAGCTTCGTATTCAGCTTCGTTATTAGTCCTTGGTTCTGTTAAGGAGAGGTCATAACATAATATCCCTCCTTACGGAGTCACGAAGATAAGGCCCGCCCCGGCTTTGATTATAGGGGTGTTTTGCTTTCGCCTCTTCATGGAAGATTCTCCATCGAAGTAGAGTTCCCATTGGGAATCATTTTCTTCTTCAGTTGTATCAAACGCGTGTTCGTCTACCAACTCGCGGTTTAAGAGGGAGTCAGCCGGTATCGAATGCTCCATAAGAAAGTCGGCAATGGCATGTCCTTTCACTGCTTTGAGGGGACGATACGTTATCGAGAACTCCATCAGGAGGAGGGCCCATTTGGTAAGCCTTCCTGTTAATATGGCCCTTGACATTAGATATTTGAGAGAATCCATCTTCGATATGAAATGGACCTCGTGTGCCAAGGCATAATGTCTGAACTTCGTTATTGCGAAGATCAGTACCAGGTAATACTTTTTGATAAGGGAATAGTTGTTTTCTGCCCCCAGGAGAACTCGACTCAAATAGTACAGAGCCCTATCCTTTCCCTGATCGTTCTCTTGTGCCAATAATGCGCCTAGAGAACCCTCAAGGGTTTTGGCATTTAGGATAAGGGGATTTCCCTTAACTGAAGCGGTCAATACCGGCGGATTTTACAGGTATTGCTTGATTTTGTCCAGTGCGTTTTGTCATTTTTGATCCCAGATGAATGGGGTCCCCTTCTTCATCAAATGACTGTAGGAACGATATTTTCCGGAAAGGTTAGCTATGAACCACCAGATATATGCGAGCTTTCCTTGAAGAGATCGCAACTGTTTGAGGGTCCTTGGCGTGGGCATTTTCATAATTGCCTTGATTTTTAAGGGATCGATTTCGATACCCCGGTAACGTATGATGAATCCTAGGAATTTGCCTGAGGAGACTCCAAACGCACATTTTAGAGTATTCATCTTCAAATTATACTTCCGAAGATGTCGGAACACTATTTTTAGATGTTCCTAATGTTCCTCGTGAGATTTGCTCTTCACTACAAGGTCTTCGATGTAGCATTCAACAATCTCGTGTATGAGATCATCGAAGATCTTTATCATGGCCCCCTGGTAGGTAGCGCTAGCGTTATTTAAACCGAAGGGCATCACCTTATAGCAGAATATGCCCAGCGGAGTCCGGAAGGCAATATGCTTTTGGTCTTCTGGATGCATTTTTATTTGGTTATATCCTGAAGATCTGTCTATGAAGGAGAAGATCTCATGGGTAGACGTGTTATCGATCATCATCTCGCTAAAAGGTACTGGGAAGTCATCCTTCAGGAAAGTTTTATTGAGGTCCCGAAAGTCTACGCAGATGCGGACTGTCCCATTTTTCTTCATCACCAGAACGATGTTAGTGATCCAGTCAGGATATTGAACTTCTTGGATGAAGCAGGAGTTGATTAGTTTCTTGACTTCAGCGTTAATACTCATCTCAAGTTCGAGTCGCATCCTTCTTGGCGCCTGTATGACTGGCTTTATATCTGGCTATATGGCCAGTTTATGTACCGCCGCCTTTGGATCTAGATCCATCATTTCGGAGTAGTTCCAGGCGAAGCAATTTTTATACTGCATAAGTATGTCTTTTAACATGGCCACCTATTTTTTAGATAGTTGTTCACTGACGAACGTTGGCCTCGGATCATTTTCCGTCCCTAAGTCAATTCTTCTTAGGTTGTCCGTCGTGGTGTGTATCCCATCTTCCAGCTCTTTTGGTGCTGGTGAAAACTCTGAGATCATATCGTGCTCGTCTTCATTTGCGAAGCACCTGTATGGGTCATTCATAGTTTCGCGCCCTCCGTATTTTGAGAGTGTTATCATATGGCAAGTACAAGTTTGCTTCCCTTTTTTATGTTGAGCCGGTCCTATCATGACGGTATAGGTCCTTTTTGGCTCTTGCTTTTGTGGCGGGGTTACCCTCCAGCTATTAGATAACATAAACCTGCCTTGTTTATATTGGTCTTCTATCCAGTCTTCGAAGGTAAAGCAGTCTTCAAGAGGATGACCTATTGCTCGGTGGTAGGAGAAATAATCCGGATGATGGACCTCGTTTATTTGTTCGGAGTGCCGAGACTCCAGAAGAGTCATCATTCGATGCTTCATGATAAGGTTGAATATTTTCATTGTCTTGTCTTGAATGAAAGAGTATTCCCGACCCATCTTCTTTATAAAGGACGGGCTCCAATCGAGTTTTTCTCGATTGCATGGCGTCTTGGATCCACTTTGTTGTTTTCGAATGTTGTTTGCGTTCTTTGCCATGTTTTGCCTCTGTTTCGGGATTTTCCCCTCTCACGAGAACATACATTGGGCCGGAGATGAAGAGCGTTATAGTCTTCCTTCTCCACAAATTACTGACTTAGACGCTGCGTCCTGGCCTTTTCATAAATGGCCATTTCGCGGCTGTGATTATTCCGGCTCGTTTGACAAGCTTCTTTTATTAACCTGTCAATTTGTTCTTCCAGCGACGGACTCAACGTTTTTGGAACAAGAACTTGCTCCGAATTGATGTCTCGGCTATTTGGAAGAGCGTCTTCTGCTTCACTTGAGCTGTTTACGACGTGACAACCATAGATCTGCTCTCATTTTTTAGAACGATCATATCCAAGCCTGGTTGTCTCCATATTCCCATTGGGCATCTTTCGCTGAGTCCTGGGACTATCCCAAATCTTTTTGTTGAATTGGGCTTGTCGAAAATTGTGTTCAAGGGGTACACCTTGGCATCTGTTCATATCAGAAAACTGCATTTTAATACCGCTCATTCATTATCTATTTTGTTATATATCGGTGCTATTAACTAGTGTCTTCTCAGTAATTACAAATTATAGGTATTCGTAATACAACACTTAAGACACACTCAAGATCATGGATATAGCATTTGGGAGCCGACACAGCAATCAGAACAGAAAACCGACCCATATCCAAAGAGCTCTTTTGCAATAACAAGTGTGTACATTATTTTTTTTCCAACACAATACATGTGTGACACTGGCTCTTTGACATGGACCATGGACCATATGGGGTCTGCCCTTGCACAAATCATGCAAGTAGGCACATGTGTGGGTGTGATGTGCATTAATTATGCATTGAATGCTATAAAGTTTTGATGTGATATTGGCGTCATGTTTCCCTCCAAATCTCTGCATGCAAGCCAGGATTAAAATGATAAAACAAGCAGCACCAGAGTGATGTTGGAGGAGACACAAGACCACACAATGAATGCGAGCCTCGTAGCTCAGTTTTGGACGGCCACTACCTCACATTTACCGAGCTCGCCGGCCCCCTTGCTCCATTAACCCCCAGTTTTCCACTATCCCTCCCTTGCTGCCACGTCACCTTATTTTTATTGCTTGTTTATTTTTCTTTGGTGCCTATAAAAGCATACCAGTGAGAAAGGGAAGGGCTCTCTCATTCTCATATATACTATATACATTTTGTTAGTTTCTTTTGTTTTTGGTTTAGGCTTAAGAGTTGTGTAATCTTAACTTGGTCTCTTCTTCTTCTTCCCTCTTGAAGCTTTCTTTGGAGAGCTTCATTAAGGAGGTTGAACAAGTTACCAATATCTTGTAACTCATTTTCAAGTGGTGATAATATTTGTGTTTTTTTGTTTACTTGCTTCCTTTTCTTTACTTGCTTTATTTTTCTTTTATTTATGACGCTTAACTAATCTTCTTTGGTTGTGATTATGGTAAGGAAGTGAGATGAAAGGCTTTGCCTCCTCCTCCTCTTGTTAATGTTTAAATGTGCTTAATTTTGATTATAAACTTAGTATTGTAACTTGGATGGGTTAATATGGTATGTTAATTCCATGGTTACTTTGTAACCTCATCACACACCATATTCTCCCCACAAACCCCATCTTGCAAGACTAAGGTTAAAATCAATTTGGTGTTAAGTTTGCTAAGCTTGGATATGGTATTTTGTGATTAAAAGACTTGACAAATCTCTTGGTTTCATATACCATATACCATCACAAACCCTTAGCAAAGTTAACACTAAAACTATTTTCTATCACTCACTAATTGTGTTTCTGATGTTGCGGTTAGCTTGCTATCCCTTGTGCTTAGTGTTGTTACCCCAAGCTCGAACATACAACGGTAAGTGAACAAAACGGACTAGTTTCGTGTTTTGCGGAGAATATCAGAATTTGACGACTTATGCCTCGCAACTTAACAACCTTTTCAATCCGTCTGCATAATATCTTGGCAGACGGATTGGTTGAAATCTGTTGAGTGCAAAATCAGCACCATGCCAGACTTCTTTTTCTACTTTATTTTCCATAAATTGGTAGAAAAGGATCGCTTTTTCACCTCTTTGCCTGCAAGGTACGTATAAAGTTTGCAGTTCTTGTACGCTGTATGTATGGAGCTCATCAAGTTCCTTGTAATGCCGAGGTGGGGCCATTGTAATTTGCAGACTTTGATCTATTCCGACAAAAGTTTGCATTGACAGGCGGACGGAGAACACTGCGTTGGCCTCTTCCTCGGAGTCGCTGCCAAAGACCAAAATAGGAGTAGATGGTCTGGGCTTATTGTTCTGCCTTTGGGGTTGCTCCGAATAGACTATTTCTTCATCTTCCTCGGTATCGCTCCCAAAGATCGGGATAGCGGCGATGGACTTCTGTTTATCCTCCGGCTTATGACACCTTTCCGTATCTTCGAAGTCTGATAAGAAGTATTTTGCGTCTTCATATTTCCGGACTTTATTTACGGAGAACGGATTTAGCTCTTCCGTGACGATGTACTCCAAGCCATCCTTTAAATACTTCATACACTGATGTTGTTTAAAAGGGATGACATTGTACTCGCGTAACCAAGGCCTTCCGAGCAAAGCGTTATAGCAAGTCTTGGCGTCAATGTGTCATGCCCCGCTTCCCGGTGTACGGGGAAGGAGACGTGGCGGGCACCCGACATATTTACTCAGAAGTAAACACGTTAAGCGTAAATAAGTAATATAAATAAATGCACAAAAATGACAAGAGATATAATATAAACAGCTTTTATTAACATTCATTTGTTACATACAACTGAAAAGAAAAGTACAATGATAGAAAGTAATGCCTAAACAATGGCATACAAAAAGATATAAGTACAAGGAAATTGTTACGCCCCGCTTCCCAGAGTGCGCTAAGATCGGCACGTGACAGAGCCAACCATGCTACCTGTGGTTAGGAAACATCCCCCCACAGTCACATTAAGGCTGTCTATAAGATATCAAGAACAGTAAAATAGAAAATAAACTATCTAGTATATGTCCATTTGCCAGAATAAACGAGTCAAGAAATAATATGCGGAAGCAATAAAATCCAAATAACAATAACATCTAGAAAGAATGTCCCAAATACGGGATCACATCAGAAAATGAAAGTACGGAAATAAAACTAAACTAAACTAGACACTAACAGGATCCTCACTACTCGGCCTGTCGGCTGAAATACTCCTGATCAGCCTACGAAAGAGATAAAGGATCTGGGCCATGCAAAACCCAGACGTCAGTGCGTCATAATATCAATAATAATAAAATATAATCAGGAGGTAACAAGATATGCAGGAATGAATTATAAATAGTACCATGAATGTAATAAGTAAACACGGATATAGAACAGTGAAGTTTATCAGTGTATGTGACGTGCAATGATCAATCTAAACTGTGCTACTGGGTTATCTATTCTAAAGTTTGTTTGAAATAAGTTAGTGTACTCCTCCATGTAACTCAACAGAATATGTCCGTTATCCCCCGGGACTACGGATCAGGTAGTGGGAGTCACAAATGACTGTCTCGTTATCCTCCGGGACCACGGATCAAGTAATACCCTTTTAAGCTACACTTCAGTTACACTTTTGATTTCCCCATACCCCCAAGATTATGTGTTCAAGTCCGGTATTGATAATCTGGAGCTAATGCCAACACAGGATCAAGCAGGTACATGTTTGTCTATATAGACAGCATGATATGTCCATCAGGACAACAAGTCAAGATTATCGGCATTAGTAACAAGATCAGGTAACAAGTCAAGTAGTTGTATAACAGGTCATGTTAGGTAGTGCACAGTGTATCCAATGGATGCCCATATTAAAACTATAGCAAGTACGGATGCACGATAAAAGTACGGATGCTCAGTAAAACACGGATGCATAAATATCTATCAGGGATTACATCTACAACTCCATGACTACGTAGGATGCACGTTATCAAGCATGGAGTGCTAATATAACAGTAATATGAAATAAAATGATATGGCATGCAGCTAGATATGCAATAAATGATACGGATGCGAACGGATATCGGAAAAACGGTAAAACTGTAGCATGGATGCACAATACAATAAATATGCAATATTTTTATTAATATAGATTCAAGTATAATAATATAGCATGTATCAAGCTAACTTGCATGCAACCAAATATGTAATTAATGATATGGATGCGTACGGCTATCCGAAAACAGTAAAACAGTAATATGGATGTACAATGCAGTAAACATATGATATTTTTATTCATATGGATGCAAAATATGTATCATAGCATGTAGCAAGATAAACTTGCCTGAACGGATCTCACGACGGGGTGCGTACGCTGCGTCCGACGTCGGGTAAATATCGCAATGCACACACAGCGTACAGAACTGAACTAAGTAAAGCAAGAACATGACCACACTGGCTGGGAACGTCCACTGGGTCACCTAGATCGTCAGTGACGAGTTCAGCTCCGGTGGCGATCACCGAAATCAAGAACCAAGAAAAGAGAAGAAGAAGAAGTAGAAGAAGAAGAAGGAAGAAGAGGCTGTGGTGGTTTTCAATGGGGTTGTCTCGGGTCAGAGGAGGTCATGGTGATGGGGTGAGTCCAACGAGGATGGTCGACGGCGATGAGGACTGCAGGCGAGGTCAGGTTCGAAGATCGGGTTCTTGGGTTTCTTGGGGTCGGTTTGCAGTGGTGTCGGGGTGTGTAGGGAAAAGAGAGGGGGAGAAGAGAAGTCGAGCAGAGAAAGAGAGAGGAGAGGGTGGCCGTGAGGACGAGGGATCGCCGGCGGCGAGGTGGGCGAGGGTGTAGCGAGGGTTGCAGGATCGGGAAAAGAAGAGGGATGCTCGAGAGAGGAGAGGAGTTCGAGGGGATGGTGACGAGGCCGACGAGGTGATTAGCAGCGTCGGGCGAGCGTGAGGCTGGGTTAGGGCTTGGGTTTCGTAAGGTGAGGAGGCGGGACAAGAATGAAGTGAGGAAGAAGGAGAGAGAGGACGTGTGAATGCAGGGGGTTTTTAAAAAATATAAATAGAAAAATAGAGGAGGGAGAAAGAGAGCTGTGAGGTTGTTAGGATAGAAATGGGAAATATTTTAAAATATATTTATGGTTAAAAAAAGTTTATATTTATAAAGAATTTTATATTATATATTTTGAGATTTCTAGCTAATACAAAAGTAGTCCAAAAAGTGTCCGGATTGGGTCTAAAATTATGGTTTAAAAATACGGATAATATACATATCAACCAAAATTAAAATAGAATATCCGGGTAACGAAAATGCATACCCCCAAGAACGGATACATGTAGCGTGCACGTAGCTATCTAAACGAGTCTGTTTCACTGAACGGGACGAGAACACGATGTACGGATGCTACGACAGGGTTAGGAGTATGATACAGGCCATGCTAGATATTTTTAAAATATAATATTTGACTTTATATGTTATATTGAAAAAATGCAGATACCAGATATAATGCAGTGATATAACATGAAAGTGCACGAATTTTCATAACTAGCCAGGATAAATCATAAACAGGAATCAAGATGGATTTCCAGCAAGCGAGTCGGGTTGGATGCAAATACAGATACCAATTACACTATTCGCATCTAAAACACAATAAATCAAAAAATATTCATAAATAAAGAATTACCCAAAAATAGAACTGGTATAAATGAACTAGGGTGTTTCAGAAATCTAGAAGTCTGGCTGCTCTGAGAACTGGTCCAAGTCGTCCTGACTAGGCTCTGCCTCCTGAGGATCAGGTCCTTCTGACGAACATTCCAAAGAAAGAAAGAGACATGAATGTCATCAGCGAACTAGTGCTCGGTAAGTCCTAAAAGTAAGAATGGAATAGAACATGTAAAGAGAAGGAACTGGTAATTATACAGGTATATGTTTGTTATACTAACGTAGTTGTTTATAACTTGGTACAAAATGTATCAGTGTATACGAGAGAAGTCCAACTATCCCGTGGACTATGGTAACAGGTAAGTACAAGGCCCCGTCAAAACCCAAGGGACAACGGTATAAGAGTTCAGGTAGGTGTCTTTTAGTGTCCATCATCGTGCCACTTTTAATACATTCCATACCAATCTACCTCGTTAACCCCGTAATGTATTGTATTAAATTATAGTTATCAGACTTGCCGAGACCATGGATACAAGTTGTTCATGTAATCAGATTCAGGATGTAAACAAGTAAATATGTAATCAAGTCAAGTTATAGCCATGGTTTGGTCAAGTCAAGTCATGTTTGCATATTGATCTTGTTCTGATATTCAGGTTCAGGTTCAAGTATACAGGTTAGGGTTTGGATTCATATTTCAACTGTATTGAGTTTGGATTCATGTTTGAATTAGATTCTGATTTGGATTAGACTCAGATTGATTTGGACTCAGACTTGAGTCAGACACATAGAATTGATTTGGATACTGAATTAGATTTGAGAGTTATCGGTAACTGCTGCACATGGACGGAATGATTTATGTCTTTTTCCAAGACAATTACCATTGATAACTCCGTTAAGTTTTTCTAACTTAAATAGGCAAGCACTCACTTTCTCCGGCTCTCTGAGGCTCAAGAGAATTGATCCCGCTTAAACCTATATTTACTAAAATCCTTAAAAATAATTTTATATAACTCGAGAGGGTTTTATGAAAAATATTTTATATACTTTCAAAATAAAGCTCGAGTATTTATTTATATTATTTAGGCTTTCCATAATTGTGAATTTCAAGAATGTGAAGGATTTTAGTGATAATAGTTTGGCTTGGATAGTTCAAGGTATTTTACTGTAGAGCTTGACTTTTGGATAACTTGAAGGTATTTTGATGAAATTTGTTGTTCTTTTATTTTTTAGAAAATATGGAATTTTATTATATCTTGAAAATATATGTTTTATTAATATTTATATAATTATAAATTAATTTTATTATTAAATAGAAAATCTAGTTTTTCTTAAAAATCGTATTAAAAATCTATCGAGACCGAATGTTCCATGAGGAGGTATACATCTCGCTCTACTAGCCTTAAGATATGCGATAATCCGCACCATCCAATAGCGGGTTCCCCAAATGGGTTGTAGAGGCATAATCGCAAAGAGTTTTGATTATACAATTCAAAGAAAACCGGGTTTTTATAGTTCATGGTATTTTGATGAAATATGGTAACAAAAGTATGATCAAGGTATATCGTGCTATGTAAACATGTGTGTATGTGAGAGGTAGGTCATTACCCCGTGAAATTTTCTAAAGGTATAATTATCAAAAGAACTAAAAGTTGAATATATGAAATTCATAGTATTTTAACGTAAAAGTTAATTTAAAGTTATTTAGCATGATGTTATTGTGTGAAAGTTGGTTCTAAACATGAGTTTGATGGTTATAAACATAGGGTAAGAATATTGACGAGCAATGATTAAGAAAAAGTGTGATTTCAAGGTTTTAGAATCAAAAGTCGGTGTTAACTCCACTTACCGACATGTTTGAAAAAGATATTTTTAGAGAAAGAGAATAAGGATGGGAAGGGACTTACTAGCTAGAATGGTGAAGATGAGGTAGAAGAAGAGGGTGTAGTTGTCGTGGTGTGGCGGGATCGCCGGAACTTGCTCGATTCCTCGCCGGAAGTTGGTCTTTAGCTAACTCCACTTCTACTCCACTTGTACTTGAGAAAATTTGAGGGTTTTGGCTAGAATTTTCAAAATGAGGAGAGGCTAGGGTATGGAGTTGTATTTATAGTGTTGAATTAGGGTTTTGGAATTGAAAGAATGAATTAAAATGCATTAAAATTTGATTTAAAAATGAAATTGAAGTCTCTGTTTAATTTCAGAAAAATCAAACAGTGCAGGGATGATGGGGGCAGGCCAAGGGTTTTGTGTGCAGAGTATGGGGACTTTTTACCCATGAGGGCCTGTCGCCGCCGGCCGTTAGGGGCATCTCGTCGGTCCAAAATTGAGGGGGTGCCGGTGGATTCTCGCCATGTGTCCCCTTCTGTGTTTATAACATTTTGCACATGTTTTTTTTTTCCTGACTTTTCATTTCTATGTGCAGTGCACGTGTAAACTTTTGGCCTTTAATAAACTTTAAAAGAAAAAATCAGAAATAAAATATAATGTGCTTAAGGGGATTCGAACAGAAGGGCTACATCACAGCAGTGCAAGGCTTTACCAATGACCTACAAGCTATTTCTTGCTGTTCTTAAACAAAAATAACTTATAAAGTGTACTCAAACTTGCAAACTCCATTCTGTACATTAACTTTAAAAAATTGTACAGTAAAATCAGAGTCGTTACACAATGACATGAAATTTGATGTCAGCAATGAGCAGCCCGAAGCGTAGCGTCAGTATCACAGACCCAAGTGTCCGTGATGACTGTGAGTCGAACCCCGAAATGGTAATTTTATCTCGAGCGAGGTGCTGAACGTTCATGCAAATCACCTTCAGCACTCTTACGTTGAGCAGGTTAACGGAGGATCCGTTGTCGACAAGGAATTTCCCTATCTTGATGTCATGGCAGTACCCAGTGACGTATAATGGGCGATTATGTTCGTACGTACCGAGGAGGAGATCTTCATTGCTAAATGTAATGTTAGCCATGTGGCCCTCTGCCAGTTCATCTTTCATCTTCTCTTCTTCGAAGAAAGCTTGGAACTGATCGAGCTCTTGCAATGCCTTGATCGGGGAATCTCGTGCCTCTTTGGACAGAAGGAGAGCATCCAATGTGCTCAGTTGCGATAGTATTTTTTTCAGATGTGCTAGGACGTTGTAATCCATCTTGTTTTTCTTAGACGGGTCCCTTGTTGCGAGCTCTTTAACTTCTTCATCGAGGGCAATTTTCTCAGGGATTTTCCCTTTCCCTTTGTCTTTTTTATTCGAACCTTTGTTTGTAGGTCTGAGATTCTTCTCGGGCAGCGTGCGATTACGCAGCTGAATATTTTCGCAGTTCTTCTCCTCCTCTTCTTTTTCAGAGGTGGGTTCTTTGAAGAGAAGGTTGAGAAGTATTTCGTCCTCAAAATCGCTCCCGAAGGTAAGAACTTGGGGTTTTTCCCTTCCGAACTGGTACCAACCATATAAAAGCGGTCATCCGTTTCTTCATGCGCATTTGTCACACTATTTTGCCGTCGACGAGCACGAGCTTCACGCTTCACCCTCTTGAAGTGTTTTTGATGGGCAACATATCTTTACCACCATTTCTTGAAGGCACTGCATTTCTCGGTGGGGTGGGTGACCATCCGATGATATAGAAAATAGTTTGGGTATGCATCTTCTCCATCGAGGCATATGACCCCGGGAGTGTTCCTTATGAGATGTGGAAGCTTCATCCCTATTGACAGGGCTTTGGCGAACCGCTTCTCCATTTTGATCCTGCTCTTGTCTGTAGCAGGTGGGTTTTGGTTTGGTCGAAGTACTTTACGACTCGTCCTCACCACAACTTCTTTGTCCTGACGCTGACGCTTACCATTTTCGTATAGGGCTGTCTCGCATTCTTAGTCAATTTGCTTTTTTGAAAGGCTTCGTTTAACAGCCTATTGATCAGGTCTTCTGGCAGTTCCGGGGATTTTAACGCCGATTCCGCCCCCACTTCCTCCGCGTTGTTTTGTGACGCTGAAGGAGTTTCTTCGTCATATAACAATGAATGGGAGACCATGTGGCAACTTGTTACACGGTCTTCGGTGTCTTTTGATGAGTCATTTTCCTCATCATTGTCAATGTCTTCGTCCTCAAGAATATGCTTGAGGAATTCTTCGAATGTGACCGGTGTCCATGCCTTCTGGTTATACTCCTCCAGCATGTCAATGTACTTTTGTAGATCTGTGTGCTTTTCGTCAGACTCGGCAAGTTGCACAGGCTTCTTGGTCTTCTTCTTTTTCTTCGAAGACTTTGAAGGCTTGACTTGGATTTTTTTCCCTTGTCAACAATTTTCGGTGCGGGGCGAGATTTTAGCATCCCTTCGATGATTTCAGGTTCAAGTGAGCTTTTCCACCTGAGACATGCTTGTAGATCCTTCAACATTCTTTTAGTTTTCGCTGAAAGAACGACTTCCCATGGAGTTTCTTCCATGAGTGAGCATGATGCCCCCTGCGCAACTACCTTTTTGGGAGTGTACTTCTGGGTTGGGTTTGCCTTCTAGTTATCAGACGGCGTGAATTTCCTCTATTGATACTGGTCTTCGACCCAGTTCTTGAAGACGTAGCAATTTTCAATTGGGTGGCTCACCATTCTGTGATAGGAGCAGTAGTTAGGGTTGTTGACGTTGCCGGGTTGCGGTGGACACCATGGGTCTGGCAATGTGATGAGTTTATTACGCATTGTCAATTCAAACAGTCTCCTCATCTTGTCACAGGGAAATGATTAAACGCGTCCTAGTCTTTCCTCCAAGGATGGACGCGAACGTGCGTTGTTTTGGCGAGCGGATGGTTTTGCGCCACTCGGCTGTTGTTGCGTATTGGCAACGAAGCCCGCTTTCCCTTTACCCTTGTTATTTCGAGGGTCCTTATTTGAGGAGGAAGGCTCGTGGACCATCTGATCCATTTGGGCCAGTTTATCTATCAGAACCTGAAAGGTTGTTGGTTTGAAGAATGTCATGAACTGGGACACAGTCGTTTGAGGAGCAAGGGTCCCGATGAACATACCCACGGCAGAGGATTCTTCAATGTGATGTTCGCATTTAGACTACAGGTTCTGCCACCAGATCGCGTATTGGACCCAGGTTTCTCTCGGCTTTACCCTGGTATTGATTAATGTCGTGATCGGAGTGCGTTCGCTCGCGCTGGCCAAATGCTGTATGAACAGCAGTTCCATCTCTGTGAATGTTTTCACGGAGTCATTTTGGAGATCCGAGTACCATTCGAAGGCCATTTCTGACATGCTGCCAAAGAACTGGCGAAGCAACAATTTTTTGACACCTCCACTGTTACCGCACAGAGCTCTGAATTGCGCAATGTGCTAGTGAGGGTTACATGTCCCTTTGTATACATAGAACTTGGGGATCGTATATCCCGGCAGGTATTTGATTTGATCATACCAGCCTAGATATGGTCGTCCGGTTCTGACAATTTGGCCAACGGTTTCACTAGCTTGATGAGCTCTTATTTTTTGAGCAATATAATCATCAAGGGTGGCCTTGAAGATCGTTTCCTCCTTGGTTGCTGATAAAACCGGAGGAGGGTTTGATATTTCCCCTCTATCATCCTCGACGATTATCGGCGGATCTTCGGCCGGGGGTTCTGACTGGATCATCATTCTAACCATGTCTTGGAACAAGAGAGACATGTGCTTTATGTTAGCAGCTTCTTCAGCGGCTTCTTTGTCTTTTCTCTTGAGTACCTTTCGCGGAAACTCTGTATCGGTCTCCTGCTCATGGCGCTGTTTAGCTTCTTTGTCCGGACATTCTTTCTGTCCGATAAGTGCTGCCATTTTGGTCAGCATTTCTGTATCGGTCTCCTGCTCATGGCGCTGAGCCTTTGTCAGCGACCGAGTTTGCGATCGGTGACTCACCGAAGCACAACTCTCTTCTTTTCTCGAAGCCATGTAGACCGTATATATTGTTATGCCCCCAGCCTTGGGGCGTTTATATCTATCGCCTTTGGAATTTTCCGCTGGCAGTATAGTTTTCTCCAGCCTCGTTCTTTTATGAAAGATTGGAGTTGAAGGAGCCGTTATGACAGGCACCTGCTTAGGAGAAGTCCTCCGTTGTATGGCGGAGAAGTAGTCATTTTCTTGTCGAGCCTTCGATTTCTTCGGTCGATGAGAGTAATCTTTGTCAATCACAGAGTCTTGGACTTTCCACCAAACCCTATGAATTTGTGAGGAGAGCCGCTGATGAGGCTGCTCTAGCTTTGCCTGCACTGTAACTTCTGCAGGCGAGGGTGATTTCTTTAGCACCGCCGTTGAAGAGTTTTTGCGCACCCTCTTAAGCGGATCAAAGTTGTTCTGGAACAGCGGCATCGACTTCCACTATTGGAGCTGGTGGGGTGAGTCTAGAGGGGAAGTTTCCCCCAGCTTCTCTCACTCGGCGCCAGTAGCGACGTCGAGCGTGCCTCGCGGAAGGGACCGCCTCAATTTTGGAAGCGGCTTCATCATGCCCCTGGTTTTGCTCGGTGTTAGCCTATTGAAGACCAACGTCCTTGTTAAAGTTTGAGGAGAAGTGGCCAGCCTTTCGAAAACCGACTGTCTGGTGAGGGAAGCGCCTTTGACAGCTTCACGTGTAGGAGGAGTTGGGAGGGCTATCCATTTTGGGATAGCCCCTTCAGCTATCACGAGCCTTTTTGCGGGCCCATTTGGGTTTTTGCTCAGCCTGTTGAAGACTGAGACATCAGATTTGGATGGCCCGTTGAGAGGGGCCATTGTGGTTGCCAGTCGATCGAAGACCGACATTTTAGGAGCTTCTTCTTGCAGCGCCGAGGCACCAAAACTTACAGGTGGGAGCATAGTCCTAAAGAACAATCCAGTAGTGGTCTGTGTAACTTGATCCACTGGCATTGAGAAAATAGAGGCCGCGTTGGGCCCGTAGGACACTCCTCCAGCTGGATTAGAGCGAGGGTTGATGTTGCATGCAGTGCATTAAGAAGCCATTGATTTTCTGTACAAGAGCAAGACAACAAGTTTTAGTACCTTGAATCCAAGGGCAACCATAGCAAACCATGATTTTGTTCGCGAAACACGACACACGAAGTATGGAGTGGAAAGAGGAAAAGGTCCCACGAGGCGTGCCAGAACCTGTTCGCCACCGAAAACAGAGGCGGACTGATGTTGAACTTCTTACCTGAATTTGGAGGCAGATGCTATTTGGATATATCCATCCACCTCTCCGAAAATACCAAGTTGATTTATGGCACCGTATATTGGAGGTTTGGATAGATGCGGCCGTTGTAGCAGACTTCATCAGATTCCCCTTCATTTGTAAGGGGTTTTTGATTGTGGGGACGCACTTCCCTTCAGGCGCAACCCCCTGCAGTTAATTACGTTATCGCATTGCGATAACCACTTTCTCCTGCTCCAGCAGTTCACTTCGTGCCGTGTGTTATTTTGTTTGTTTAGGTTGTCCGTGGATTGTATACGAAGACTAGTTTATGTCGTCGCCCGTAGGGGGGAATTGGTCTAAATCCGTATATTTTAGATTTGGTATTTTGAACTTAAGTCATATTTTTCCTTTAGTTCAAAAATATTTTGTTTGGTTTAAGGACCGTTAATATAGTTTGAGATTAAGATCAACTTAAACATATGAGCATTTGGGCCCGATTTATTTTTAAATAAGGATACATTAGTTCTATTTGATACTAAGATCAACTTAGCAATATTTTACGGATCATTAAATTTTATTAAGATCTAGAGCATTTGGGCTCAGTTGCAAGAGGCTTAGCCAATTTGGGCTTAGTCTATTCAGTTTTTATTTGTTCAAAAGTGTTAAGTACTTATTTGGGCTCTGTTTGTTCAGCCCCCCTTTTTATGCAAAAGTGTTAAGCACTTGTTTGACGCTCTGGCGCTCATATGGGTATCATGTGAAGGCTTCAGTTATAGGCGCTGTCCAATCAATGCTTAGCACTCAATTATATATATACTGCTAAGCACTTTTTTTGGCGTCCATATGAAAAGCACGTGCGGCGCTGGGCGCTGCCCAATTAGTGGTAAGCACTAGTCCGTTTTGGCTGTATATGAAATGCTAAGCACTTTTGTGTGGGGCCAACGTGAGGAGAACGTGAGGCACTGGGTGCTGCCCAATCAGTGTTAAGCACTCAGCCGTTTTGGCTGTATATGAAGTGCTAAGCACTTTTGTGTGGCGTTCACGTAAGGAGCACGTGAGGCGTTGGGCGCTGCCCAATCAGTGCTATACACTCAGCCTTTTTTGCTGTATATAAAGTGCTAAGCACTTTTATTCAGCGCTCACGTGAATGTCATGTGAGGCGATGGCCTTCTACCTTAGGCGGCTGCGTGTTTTTCACGTGAGGCACTAGGAGCCTTTGGGAGGGTGCCCACATGGGAAACACGTGATGCACTAAGCTCTTTTCTTTTTCAGAGATTGAATCTCTATTAACGCCATTTTGGCCATTAATGATCATCAAGATCTCTATTTTGAAGACCTTGAATCATTTTTTCTTTATTGGAGAACTAAGTTCTTATTTACTTTTAATAAGAACTAAGTTCTTTATATAGGGTTAAACCCTAAGTTCGGAGGAATTAAATTCCCGTTCTTCTCCTTTTTTCTTTCTTTTTAACCTAGTTCTTTTTTGAATCTTCGATTCTCAAAAACAAGATCTTCCCGATGAGAATTAAATTCTCAACTTGTGGGAGACTTGTCTTATGGATCTCTGATCTAGAGAAATAACTAAGTTCATTGAGAAGGGTTAAACCTTAGATAGGTAAAAGGATATATTTTGATCTCTGTGTTTTCTTTACCAAGGGTTTTGAGGAGGAAAGTCTTCTTCTTTTATTGAGAATTAAATTCTCTATTGTTTTGAAAGCTTTCTGTATATTTCAGAAGCTTATGGGGGGTTCTCTCTATATGAGACTTGAACTCTCGGCTCCTTTATATAGTGGAAGCAAATTGTTAATTAGTTTTGAGAAAATCTCTTATTGAGAGATTTCAATTGATTTAATTGGTCTTAAAATTTGTTTGGGGAATTTTACCCACCGTTGGATCTTTGATCCAAGAATTTCTGTTTTACAGAATATGTTTTCTTATTTTTAATAAGATTGGGGAAATATTTTCCCATATACAGAATAGGCCGGCCGCTTCATGTTCGGGCTCGACCTGGGCATGAGCCCACTTGATCTGGGCTTAGGCTCATATGGCTTGGGGTTGACCTTGACTTTGACTTGGTCAACCGGGGTGCAATTTTCGACCCCAACAAAGTGCCCCCCATCAATAAATGCACACCACATATGTGGGTCGTGTGCATGAAATTGATGGATCTTCTTTCGCGTGGAGGCGACTTGCTTTGGTTCCCACTTTTTGGGATGCACCGCCCTTTTTACGACATGGACGGTCGATACTGCCCTTTCAGTGACTTGGACGGTCGGTGCTGCCCTTTTTATGACTTGGACGGTCGGTGCCTGACGCATCTCCGAGGTGGAGTGTCCGTGGTAGACTTTTCCCTGGCCCGGAGCGATTTGGTTCCCGATTTGTGGGAAGCCTGCACTGCCCTTTTTACGACATGGACGGTCGACACCCTGACCCGGAGCGATTTGGTTCCCTATTTGTGGGAAGCCTGCACTGCCCTTTTTACGACATGGACGGTCGAAGCTTGACGCGTCTCCGAGACGGAGTGTCCGTGGTAGACTTTTCCCTGGCCCGGAGCAATTTGGTTCCCGATTTGTGGGAAGACTGCACTGCCCTTTTTACGACATGGACGGTTGACGTTTAACGCGTCTCCGAGGCGGAGTGTCCGTGGTAGACTTTTCCCTGGCCCGGAGCGATTTGATTCCCAATTTGTGGTAAGCCCGCACTGCCCATTTTACGACATGGACGGTCGACGCCCTGGCCCGGAGCGATTTGGTTCCCGATTTGTGAGAAACCTGCACTACCCTTTTTACGACATGGACGGTCAACGCTTGACGCGTCTCTGAGGCGGAGTGTCCGTGATAGACTTTTCCCTGGCCCGGAGCGATTTGGTTCCCAATTTGTGGGAAGCCCGCACTGCCCTTTTTACGACATGGACGGTCGACGCTTAACGCGTCTCCGAGGCAGAGTGTCCATGGTAGACTTTTCCCTAGCCCGGAGCAATTTGGTTCCCGATTTGTGGGAAGCTTGCACTGCCCTTTTTACGACATGGACGGTCGACGCCCTGACCCGGAGCAATTTGGTTCCCGATTTATGGGAAGCCTGCACTGCCCTTTTTACAACATGGACGGTCGACGCTTAACGCATCTCCGAGACGGAGTGTCCGTGGTAGACTTTTCCCTGGCCCGGAGCGATTTGGTTCTCGATTTGTGAGCAGCCTACACTGCCCTTACGACATGGACGGTCAACGCTTTACGCGTCTCCGAGGTGGAGTGTCCGTGGTAGACTTTTCCCTGGCCCGGAGCGATTTGGTTCCCAATTTGTGGGAAGTCTGCACTGCCCTTTTTACGACATGGACGGTCGACGCCCTGGCCCAGAGCGATTTGGTTCCCGATTTATGGGAAGCCTGCACTGCCCTTTTTACGACATGGACGGTCGACGCTTGACTCGTCTCCAAGACGGAGTGTCCGTGGTAGACTTTTTCCTGGCCCGGAGCGATTTGGTTCCCGATTTTTGGGAAGCCTGCACTGCCCTTTTTACGACATGGACGGTCGACGCTTGACGCGTTTCCAAAGTGGGGTGTCCGTGGTAGACTTTTCCCTGGCCCGGAGCGATTTAGTTACTGATTTGTGGGAAGCCTGCACTGCCATTTTTATGACATGGACGGTCGACGCTTGACGCGTCTCCGAGGCGGAGTGTCCGTGGTAGACTTTTCCCTGGCCCGGAGCGATTTGGTTCCCAATTTGTGGGAAGCCTGCACTGCCCTTTTTACAACATGGACGGTCGACGCCCTGACTCAGAGCGATTTGGTTCCCGATTTGTGGGAAGCCTGCACTGCCCTTTTTACGACATGGACGGTCGACGCCCGATTTGACTTGCTTTGCTTCTTGTAGTGTCAGGGGTGATTTTGATTTGCTCCGCTTCTTGCGGTGTCGAGATTGGATTCTGACTTGCTCCGCTTTCTGCGGTGTTGGAGTTGAAGTTGACTTGTTGTGATTTGGGTTGACATCAGCGTCGCTATACTGAAATATGGTACCAGGAGCGAACCATCATATGTCTTGGGAGGATTTGGCGATTTTGGTTTTTGTTTGGCATCAATATCGCTACACTGGAATATGGCACTAGGAGTGAATCATCATTTGCGTTTACTAATTAGAAAGCGATGGCTTAGAAGACAGGTTTTAGGTCCCTATCACCTAAGACTTTTTAATTTTGTTAGCCGTAAGGGTCTCACAAAGCATTTTCTCCCTACGGGTTGTAAGGATCCCGTAGGTGTATTTTCTCCTTAGGAGCCGTGGAGACTCCCAAGTGTGTTGCTCCTTTGTGAGTCGTAAGGATCTCACTCGGGAATTTTCTCCTCACAAAGTCGAGAGGACTTTGCGAGTGCATTTCATCTCTTTTTCACGAGTTTGCGCTCTTTCGGGTTTTCACAAACTCGCTGGCAGTCCGGCTGTTTTTACTCACGGAGCCCTTTCGGGTTTTCATCCGTACTCATTTTGCTTGTGGACATACCCCTTTTTTTTGAATCTTCACCGCCTGTGGAACTTTGAATGTGGTCTCGCCGGTAGGACTTGGGAGAGATTAGGATCGTTCTACGCCTGTGAATTGTATACGGTTTTGCAGGATGTATGATCCAGACCATAGGGCCGGAAAAATTTCGGGACTTTGTTGGCGTCTGCATCGCTGCACTGGAATATAGTACCAGGAGCGACTCATCATTCACCGTTGGGGTATGGGATTTGGAATTTGGTTGGCATCTGCATCGCTGCACTGGAATATGGTACCAGGAGCGACTCATCATTCGCCACTTGAGGCATGAGGTTTGGAATTTGGTTGGCGTCTGCATCGCTGCACTGGAATATGGTACCAGGAGCGACTCATCATTCGCCAATTGGGGTATGGGGTTTGGAATTTAGTTGGCGTCTGCATCGCTACACTGGAATATGGTACCAGGAGCGACTCATCATTCGCCATTAAGAATTTGAGTTTTGGAAGGCGTCTGCATCGCTGCACTAGAATATGGTACCAGGAGCGACTCATCATTCGCCGTTGGGATTTAAGAAATTTGGAATTTTGGTTGGCGTCTGCATCGCTACACTGGAATATGGTACCAGGAGAGACTCGTCATTCGCCGTTTTTTTTACCGCGATTGCTCTATCATTTCAGCTTTTCTTATCGCGAAGGTCGCGATTGCCTTATCATTTCGGCTTTTTATTCGCGGCTGCCCCATCATTTCGGCTTTATTTTCATTTTTATTTTTACTCGCTGATTTTTATTGCGAGTTGCCCCATCATTTCGGCTTTTTTATTATTATTATTATTATTATTATTATTATTATTATTATTATTATTATATATATATATATATATTTATTTATTTATTTATTTATTTACACTTTTTTTAATTTACACATTTTTTTTATTTACACACACACATTTTTATTTTTTTTACATTCCCAGTTTAACGACTTAGAGGTCGATTATTCCCAGTTTAATGACATGGTGGTCGACTGGTGTTCCCAGATTAAAGACGTGGTGGTCGACTCTGTGATAGGGGAAATATTTTGGGTCGTCGGTCACATTCGCTTCTTGCGGTCTTTTTGATTCTGGCAGTTGTAGACCGTTTCTTAGGGCGTCCTTGAATATCTTGTGGACTTTGTCCCTTTTGAAGGAATAGACCTTATCCAGTTTCTCTTTCAGAGGCGATTCCCCTTCGGTGTATGTATCGGAGGGACTAGAGGCTGATCGCGACCGTTTTTCGCGAAGGCACTCCGCTCTTAGGTTGAAGGGGGTATCAGTTGGCTGCATCCGGGTATCAATCCCTGGCTCATGAACCAAAATTTGATTTTGCTGTAATTGCAATCAGGCGACTTGGGTCGCGAGATCTGCCCCGATGTTTGCCAATTCGTCAACCTTAGACTGTACCTTGAGTAACTTCTCATCCCTGTCCTGAAGCTGCCTTTGAAGCCATCGGAATAATGCTTGTTCTGTAGTTCCGGTTATGACAACCGGGTCATCCTTATTGCCTGAGCTCAACTCCGCAGGAACCCCGGGCTTTTTTGGCTTATCGGCCAGAGCGAGCTCTTCATTATTTAGACCGAGTTGACGTTGGGAAGCTTCCACCGCATCATCACCCTGGCTGTGAAGCATAGGAGGGTTCGTTTCTTCATGTCCAACCATGTAGACAGTGTAGACCATATATCTAGCCATCTCTTTATCTTTGGCTACTGATTTTGAAGAGCGGACTGGGTTTTGGAAATTCATAAATTTTAACATGCCCAAAATCCTAGCCCTTTTGTTGGCTCTGTATCTGAGCCGCTTAAGAACGTGTCGGCGCTGGGCGTTGGATGTCAGCGCCTCATGCGTCTGGCACGTGGGCACTGGGTGCTAGGTGCTGGGCATCAGCGCTTCACGCACCCGGCATGTGGGCGCCCGGCACGTGAGACCGGCATGTGAGCGCCCGGCACGTGGGCGCCCAGCACAAGGGCACTGGGTGTTGGGCGTCAGCGCTTCACGCGCCCTGCATGTGGGCGCTGGGCTCCTATAGAAAGAAGGGGCTTAGCCCCGGAATGAAGAGTTGAACTCCCGAAAAGGATTTTTATCTATGGGGTTAATGTCACGCCCCGCTTCCCGGTATACAGGCAGAGGACGCGACGAGGCCGCTACGTATTTACTATGAAGTAAATACGCTAAGCGTATCTAAGCAATATAAAAATAAATGCACAAGAGACAAGATATAATAAAACAGCAACTTTATTTATTCACATTCTTTCTGTACAATGCATGGAAAGTAAATACAACTGAATGAAAGGAATGCCTAAACAATGGCATAACAGAAAAAGAAAAGTACTGAAATAAAAGTGTACAATGAACTAGAGCTCTGTGTCTTCAATGAAGTGGTCCAAGTCTTCACTAGTGGGCTCGATCTCCGGAGTGTCCAGATCACCTGACGACATTAAAAGAAGAAAGAAAGAGAATGTCGTCGGCGAACAAATTGCTCGGCAAGTCCCAAAGATAAGAGAGAAATAGAATAGACAGAAAGAGAAGGTAGCTTTTATAGTTGTATTATATTGTTAACGCTGTTGTTTGTAACTTGGTACAGAAGGATGCCAGTGTATACGAGAGGAGTCTCTATATGCCAGAGACTAGAGGCAAGTGTAGTACAAGGAACCGTTTATGACATGGTACAACAGCAACTGGATTCAGGTTAGGTGTATTAAATCTTACTATCTCGTGCCACTTCTAACACCTTCCGTACCAATCTACCCCTTAAACCCCGAGATGTCTTGTTGTATAGTTGTATTGTATTGTCTTGTATTGCAAACTGTATAGATTGTATAATTTGGTGACTTATCGAAACCATGATATCAGTAAATAGACGTAACTGTAGAATCATGTAAATGGAAGTATATCCATGGTTCGGTTCAGTCAATATAGATTGAATATATGAATTCATGTTGAATTGTAATATTATAGATGATAGATTGTAGATTATATTTTAATCATATTCAAGTCAGATTATTATAATGAGACTCAGTCTGAGTCAGAACAATTATAAAAGAAATCGAAGTCCTGATTGTTTTGATGTTATCGGTAACCGCTGCACATGGGCGGCAAGATTTGTGTCTTTTTCAAAGACGATTACCGTGTTGATAACACCGTTGTTAAGTTGTCTACCTTAAATAGGCAAGCACCCACTTCTCCGGCTCCCCGAGGCTCAAGAGATTGGTCCCGCTTAAACCTATATTTACTAGGGCCCTTATTGCAATTTATAGAACTTGAGGGGGTTTTATGTAAAAATACTTTTGTATAATTTTCAAAATACACCCCAAGTATTTATTTATCGTCTTTAGAGTTGTAATAAATGTATATTTTATATTTGTGATATTTCTAGTGAAGATAACCTAATTTCATAATATAGGGTATTTAATTGTAATATTGACCTTGTATCGATTTCATGGTATTTTAATGTAAAGTGATTCTTGGAATATTTAAAAATTGGAATATTTAAAAATTGGAATATTTATATTATCACAAAATAAATATTTTAATGATACATATATATATTTATACAAAAATAAATTTTAATATATATTATATTTCTAGAAATCTCATTTTCTTAAGATTTTCGTATTTTAAATCTCTCGAGACCGAATGCTCCTTGCGGAGGTCTGCATCTCGCATTACTAAGCCCAGGGATGTGCGATAATCCACACCATCCCAGTCGGATTTCCCAAAATAGGTTGTAGTGGCACTTTGCAAAAATTTATAAAAAATACTTAATTCTTTAGAAAATGATTTTATTAATTCATGGTATTTATTTGAAATGTTTCGTTTTCCCGTATTCTATGTTCCCGAAAGGTATTGTGCTATATTGCATATGAGTGTTGTGCGGAGGTAGGTCATTACCTCGTGATCTACTTAAAGGTATAGCAAGTTTGTGATGTTTAAATGTCGAAATGAAACTATATGGTATTTTAGTGAAAAAGTACGGTAAAACTTACAAAATGAATTAGATTATCGTGAAACATGATCAACATGTTTATTAATGTTTAATATTCAACATGTAAGAGTTTTGTGTGAATGTATTTAAGAAAATGTTAGATTTTTAGAAAGAACCGAATCGGAAATCGGTTTAACTCTGATTCCGTCGGGTTTTGAAATTTTGTATTTTTAAAATAAGATTAGAGAAGAGGGAAGGGGACTTACGGGTTTAGAAGTTAGGGATGAGGAAGAGGAGACGGGAGGAGGCGCCGGTGCATCGTTTCGTCTCCGGGAACTCCTAGGGTAGTCGTCGGAAAATTGCCGAAGATTTCGCCCTTCGCTACTCCAAAAGTACACTAAACTTCTATGGATTTCTTGAGAATTTTGATCAGAATTTTGGAGTGAGGGGTGTGTGTTTATGGGTTGTATTTATAGGGTAAGGCTAGAGTTTAGGGTAGGTGAAAGAGTGAATTGAAAAAATGTAATAAAAAGTATTAAAAATGAAATAAAAATGGAGTAATTGGTGTTTTAAAAGGGTCCCGGTTACTGGTCTGAAGAAATAAAGTGTACAGGGGTGCAGGGGAGGTGAAGAGCCAAAAGTTTCATGTTGATGACTCGGCGGTCCGGCCGAGTCCGGCCGGCGGCGGCGGCCTGAGTCGGCCGGTCCACCGGCCGATTCGGCCGAGTCCGGCCGAGTCAAGTGGTCGGGGTCCTCCTTGACGGTTCACTAGTCCCCTGGTACAGTTAGTTTTCCATGTATAGTAGGGTTTTTGTGAGTTATACACGTGTAAACCCTTGGTATTCTAAAAATTCAAAATAAAACAATATTAAAAATAATGTTGGGTATGGGATTTGAACTCTGGTGGCTTGGTTCAACAGTGCAAGATATTACCAATGAGCTACAAACTCCTTCTTACTATTATAAAGCAAAACAAACTTATAACTTATGCTCAGGCAAAAGTACCCCTTTCTGTAATTTTGAAAAAATTGTACAGAAAGTTGTACAGAAAATTTTGGGTTGTTACGGTTAAACTCCAAAATATTTTGAGCGGAGTTAAACTCCCAAAAAGGATTTTTATTTATGGAGTTAAACTTCGAAAGGTGTTGAATGGAGTTAAACTCCTAAAAAAGGTTTTATTTATGGAGTTCAACTCCAAAAGATCTTGACAAATGGAGTTGAACTCCCAAAAAATTTTTGGAGATGATCAAAGGGAACCCCTTTCTTTTCCCTTTTAGCTCTAAATCTTCTTTTGAGCCTTGGATCTTCTCAAAGTTGGATTTTTGGAGATGGGTCTCCTTCTTCCTCCTCTCTGTTGGCTGGATCTTCGAGAAAAAGGGGGTGAAAGTTAAAGATCTCCCCTTTTGGAGATTTGATAAAAGATCCGAGCTCCCCTTCAAAGGTTTTATGGTGAAAATTGTTTATTTTTGGAAAAAGAAGAGTTAAACTCTTGATTTAATTCAGAAAAAAGAAGAAGCTTTAGAACCTTGAGAAAGGAGAAGGAGGCACAGAAACTCTAATTTTTTAGGGGAATGAATTATTGTCCTTCATTTCATTATCATGTTGCCTTATATAGGCTTACAATTTTACATATAACCCCTTGGGCTTTACAAAGTGGTATTTTGCCCATCACATGCTTCATGTGCTTATTTCTTTTGCACATGAGCCATGGGCTTTACAAAAATTTGATTTTATGCCCATTTTCCTTACATTTATTTATAAAAATTACATTAAAATTATTTATTACATAATTTTCATTTTGACATGGGATAGGCCGGCCGCGGGACTCGACTTGAGTGTGGGCCTACTTGACCTGGGCTTGGGCCCGCTCACTTGGGGTTGACTTTGACTTAGTCAACCGAGGTGTAATTTTTTACCCCAACACTATCAAGCCTTTGTCCCTCTATTTCCTAACCTTGTATTTAGCACTTAATCCAACCAACATCAATCATGGTCCTCTCTAACAATAAGCCATCCATGGATCGGTGCCAAGTAAGAGTCTGTGGTGTCCTAGATAGCACGTATGGATGCGAGAGTACCTGAAGCCTACCTCCTTCGTTCCGGTTGAGTCTTGAGATCGTCACTACGTTTCTGCCTTGGACTGCAAGCCACCTTTTCGATCGATCATCGTTTGCCTGAGAGATTGTTATGGTTCCCTTACCTTGTAATCTGTCGCCAAGCTAGTCAAGCTTCCTTCAGTAAAATGGTTCCTGAAAAGAGAATATTTCCTTCTTTTATAAATGTGTGTAGTAAAATGTTCAAGAAATAAAGTATGCAAGAAGATGAGAGGAAAAGAGAGAATTCACCAGCCTGACGACCAGGAAAAATCTATCCCTGCCTTTTTAAGTTTAAGTGATTGAATGCAAGTTTTGAAAAAGACGATTTTTTTATATAAAAGATTTTTTTTATTTTTTTATTTTTTTTATGAACGCAAAAAAAAACTAGAATAGAAAAGAAAGATGGTTTAGGGAAATCCTGATTGCACGCTGTGTCGCTGCCTACGAAAAATCCTGAAACTTCCGCGATCACACCAAATGACACCGAGAATTGAGAGAAGAGAGGACTTTGGGATGTTTGCTTCTAGAGAGCTATGAGAGTTGAGGATGATATTTTCCGTACAAAGGGTTAGCTTAAATTGATTTACAAGATCTAGGGTGAATCTTCGAGGTTTGGAAAAAATCAAACTTGACGACGCGCATGGGACAGAGATCGTCCGCACATGTGTCAAATTAGGCCATTTTGGCACTTTTGCACAATTAAAATCTTTAAAAACCCGTCGAAGGCGGCACGCATGCGGATGGAGATCCTCCATATATGTGTGATTGATTTCTATTTTATAGTGTGTAGTAACCGCAATCAATAACGGTGTAGCATGTAGCTAACCCGATATGAGTATGGGTCGTCCTCAGGGATATGTGGAACTTTTTAATCTTACTTTAGATGTGTTGATTTGAAAAGAGAATAAAGAATAGTGAAAGATAAATTCTAGATCTATATTAAATACGGATGTAGAATACAGATCTAGTTTAAGTACGGATGTAGATTTTATAAGAAGAAGGCCTGTAGGGTTCGTTAGGATTTAGTAGTCATGAATGACTAATAAAGATTACTCATTTTATCTATTGATAAATTTAAAACTAGATTGATAGTGATGAATGAGGATTTGGGTTCGTGGAAGAAACTAGGGTTTCCACTCTATTGACCCTTGTTCTTTTATTGATCTCTATTCATGTCTAACCCTCAACAAAACATTTGTTAATCTGATCTCAAATCGCGATCGAGACTAGTAATAAATTGGTAGCGCGCCCGATTAGTATGTTAACAATTCTTTTGCTAAAATTTATAAACTTCATAAGACTTAAAAGAAATTAAAATATTTTCCCATCTATTATTCTACCCTAATCTTACGAACCCTATCAAGCGAAGAATTACTCGTGCATGATGGAGATAGAAGAAGAACGGATAGAGATCATAATGTAAATACAGAAAATAAATGCAAACTAATTAATCTAATGATCTACCTTTATTAATCGACTTCACAAGTACAATGCCTTCAAGTTTAGATTACAAGAGGAAGAAGAAGTTGCTCTCGATCTCTGCCTTGTAGGAAGTAGATACTCCGTCGAATCTCACGGCGCCTTATCGCGTCGAATTGTGGACATGTTATGGATCATTTGTTCTTTGACGGTGATTTGCTTCGTGTAAAAGGTTGGTGATTTCTAGTTTAGCCCTCGGTCCTTTATATAGCCCCAAAGCCAGAAACTATAGATCCCAAAAATTAGGGTTTGTTGTGTAGATCCAAACCACAAAATCCCAACTCCTAACTCGCCAACTCGGCCGCGGATCCGCTGCATATTGGATGGTTTGGCCGCGGAACCGTGGCCGTTTGGTTGGATCATTGCTTCAAAATTCTGGGTCGGCTTCATTGTGACACGTGGAGATTTATTTGATTTCTGGAATCTTCATATTTTTTCTAAGTCTCTGCCAGTATTGATTCTTCGATTTTATCTAACTTCATCGGCAGATTTCTGATTCCTGACATCTCAATATCTCGATCTCCTGACCTGAGCTAAAACTTGCACAATATCTCAAAGAATAATGTTAGTAATATTTGGTATTTTTGAGATATTATCCTAACCATTTTATATGATATTATATTTTAAGAATATTGATTAAGGATATTTGATATGATATGCATATTTAAATTATCAAAATATTATATGCATACATTTTCCTTCATAATATTAATTATAATATATAAACATATGGTAAATAGTATTTTTACAGATAAACCCTCATATGTGTCATATTTATAATAAACACCTTTAAATATTTATCAAAAGTAAGGAAAATGTTATATTAGATGTGCGACTGAACAAATACCCCCAAACTTAATTTTGATCATCCCGAACAAACTTATTTATTCAAGAGAGGGAGAAAAAGAAAAAGAAAAATCTAAGTAGCACACTTTTGTAGGTAACACGATTGCACTGAGCACGTACAACAAGCCCTTAAACCTCTAGGTGTACCTAGTAGGAGGAGTATTGTCTCCTGAGAGTTTTCACCGAATTACACCCACAAAATCCTATAATAAAAGAAAGAAGATGAAAGTTACGTACAAAGATAAGAACTATAAAAGAAAGAAATTGAAAATAAGAGTTTCCAACTACACTAGATTTTCGGTTGCCATGAGTCCTATCTTAATGGTCGTCAAAAGATATTAGAAATCACATCATCCCTCAATAAAATATCGCCTTTAGTCATCCTCCCTACCATTCATCCAAACATCGATCATATACCCCTACGTGTGTGTAAAAGACATCCCTACACTTAGAGAATTCAATTCAAGCTATCATACTCTTGTCTATCTTTCTTAGTACTTTTTAGTTGGTGAATATTTTAAATGGAATTGCTCACACATTTTTCAAGCGACCGTTAATATTTCGTGAGGTAGTAACCAACCGATTACAAAATGTGCTTGCGCATTAAGGCGTAATTCCTCGTCTTGCAACACCTAAGGCTTAGCAGTGGCTCCCAAACCAGTTGGTCTAAGGCACTAGGTGATAGAGCACCCTCGCTATATTTTTGGTATGCTGCCTTAAGCAATTACAAAACCAGTGTTCATTTTTTTTCCTCACCACTTATACTTTTTTTTTATTTCATACTAAGGTTTTTAGACAAGAGCATTTCAAGGTATCCTCTACTATCCCAAGTTTCAAGATGTGTGACAGTACATATAGTAGGGTATCAACGTTCAAAAGTTTGGACTTAAGAATATGGACTATTTTTCAGACTTATTTTTATCCTCGGATTATTAATTTTCTTTATCTTACTAACCCTTGGGACAACGACTCATAACTATTTATTACTAGTTTCGTTTAAGAAAACATCTAACTTTCTTGCTTTTCTTAAACTATTCATATCTTTCATATGTAAATTTTCACTTTCAAACTTTCATTATCAAAAAAATTTTGTGCTTATATTTATGATAATGCAAAATAATGCGTGAATAAGCACAAACCTTCCCCAAACTTATTTGCAGCAGTGTCCTCACTAATATCATCTGTTAAGCTTAAAAAACTGTAGACTTAGGAGGAAAAATTAGTAATGGGGATAATAATTAATGAAAGTTAAATTCTCCTCCAAACTTATTTTTGGCTCATAATTATGTAAAAAAATTCTTTTCTTTCAAGAGCCAAAATATATCGCCCCAAACTTGAGTAAAATTGTATTAAGCATTTAAAATTATGAGGGGGGTTAAAATTATTGGTCAAAGTAAAGCCTTACAAAGACCAAAAGTCAACACCTACCATTCAAATATTTTATCGATGTAACGCACTGGTTGGTAGAAGATCAGAGATTTGAAAAAGTGGGGAGATAGAAGGCGGTATGGTTTACGTCTCGGTTGATAGAGACGAAACAATAATGGTGAACGGAAACGAGAACGTGGATGATTAGGAATGTGAAGAATAGTCACATTCTCGTATGGGATAAGAAGAAATGGCGGTGATTCAACTTCTTCAGGTGGAGGTTGATTAATCACAAAATCCGTGTCGTTTAGGAATGCGAGTTCGTCGGCGAAAATAACTTCGAAATTTTCATCGGTGGTTCGATTGATCGTTTCAATGTCAATAAATGTCGTGTCAAAATTCAACACACTTGATTTGTCAAAAATTGTGGAGGTAGGAGATTCGAAAAACTCATCTATCTCATTCTCAAAAGAGTCTAAATCAAGTTGTCTTTCTAGAATTATCGAACTCGAAATATCGGATTGTGATTCATCAACACTAGCTAAAATTAAAGGAAGAATAGAAAAAGAACCAGAGAAAGTGGGAGATGAAATGGGTAAACAAATTGGTGTGTCGAGTATTACTGAACCAGATGTGGGAAATGAAGGCTGAATTTCATTCTGCTTTTCGGTCATATATTTATCATCAATTTCAAGACGCATATAGGGTTCGGGAAGAATAGTAAGGTTCGAGATGATGCCCACAGGGAAGTGAAATGACCTGATGAGTTGGTTGGACAAACTCATCCAAAATTTTGGGTTCATCATCCAATATATCCCCAACGTCAATCTCCTCAATCAAGTAAAGGTTAAAATTCTCAAACACCTCATCAAAAACAGGGTTTTCAATCAATTTAGGTTCTAAAGTGGAGGTGTAGAGATCACAAGGATTTGGTGTGGCTTCACTTGAAATGGACCCTTCACAATCGGGTAAATCAAACACTACAAAGTCGCACAACTCATCAGACATTCTATCTTCAATTGGTGAATCATTTGGTGTACTCGATAGATCTGTGAAACTGGAGTCATGGATTTCGATTTGGGATGGGGAAGTTTGATTTGGAAGGGTGTACCGCTCCTTCTCACTATCCAAATTCTCGATTTGTCCTATGGCCGTATCATACATTGGAAAATTTTGAGCTGGTTTGAAATTAGTTGCTCGTTCGTATTGTTTATTGAGGACAGCCATGGACGCCTTCAATTCCTCTATGTGACAGCGCGACGCTACCCGATATTCTTCCACGGTCCGTTCAGGACTAAACATAGGTCGGTAAGGGGTTTCAGCATAAGATTGAAATTCTTGTGGATAAATAAAAATCCCAAATGACTGATTAGAAGGAATGTCTAGAGAAGGTGTAAAAGTCGGGTAGGATTGATAGGAATTGAATGGTTGTGAAAATTGGGCAGGAGTAGGATCAATATTATGATAAGAAGAATATTGATGTTGGTTGGTTGGTTAGTGATTGTCAACAGATATTATATACGCCACAAACCGAGTAGTAAAATCTTCTTTAGAAAGTGGTGGTGTTTGTTGTCCTAACGGTTTGACCGGATTGAAACTTTGGCCGTTAGTCCTCGCTATATACTCAGCGATGGACATGCGTTTAGGAGTTCCCTCACACGCGTTAGATGGAGTATCAACATAAGAAAATGTAGAATTTTGATGCGGTTGATAGGACCTGAAGTGAGGTGGCCAACTGTTTCTTTCCGCTTGCTCTATCCGATCTCTTAAATACATGGTAGAGTCGGGTGGTATACCGAAGCGATTACGATAATAAGAAATATCTGGATCTGGATAGCAAAGCTCGGCAAGAGTTCGTTTATTTGGGTTACCCATTATAAGAGGAAAGAGGAAGGAGGGTGAAAAGATTTAAACTCTAGTTGGATTGTTTTGCTTTGAAAGTAGGACTTGAGGGTTGACTCAACAACTCACAAAATACACAAACAAACCCTAAAACTAAGATCATCTAGGTCAAGCACTAAACCGCTCCTAAACTTCCAAAAGACAAGTCGCAGGATCAATCCTCTACCACCTCTTTATAACTCTTGTGGCCAGGTAAGTGGGAGGTATCCGCTATACGAATCACCGAAAATAGCGGGTCTAATTAAGTAACCACTTTCCGTAGTCACACTTGCCTTAGACACCATAAAAGTAATGCGGATAAGCGATAGATTACCCACGACCTTCCTCTGTCCTATTTGAGCATGGCGGTCTTTAGAGTCTTGGTCTAGATATTTTTTTAATTAATAAGGGTTATGCACATGCACGTTTAGTGATTTGTAAGGCCTAGAAAAGGTGATGAAATCCCCACCTAATCTGAATTGTGGTCTTGCCCATTAAAGTCCGTATTAAAATATGCAAAAACAACCCACAAAACAAAACACGCAAAAAGATTTTTGAGCGGCGATATTTTGCAAAGAATCCTGCAGAAAAATATATTATAAGATTTTCAGAGGAGAGATAAAGAGATAGGAAAGTTACCAGAGAAGTTTGGAACCCTAAGTCCCCAACTCCACCGCGGTTCCACCGCCAAAATGGTCTTCTTGCCGCTTTTCCGCCGCGGAGTTGAGAGCTCGCTTAAAATTTTTTGTTGCGGTAGCCTCCCTTACTCCTCTGGGTCTTGATGAATGTCTCTGAATTTTTATCTTCTCGCTACAGTAACTCCAGATTCCCTCGCAAAAATCGCACACTAATCGTTAAATACACAATTTGCTGTTTTATTTTATTTTATGATATGTATCGAATAAGAATTCAACACGAATAGTAAGAAAAAAATATTACGCACGTATCCCCGGCAACGGCGTCATTTGATTGATTTCTATTTTATAGCATGTAGTAACCGCAATCAATAACGGTGTCGCGTGTAGCTAGCCGAGATGAGTACGGGTCGTCCTCAGGGATATGTGGAACTTTTTAATCTTGCTTTAGACGTGTTGATTTGAAAAGAGAATAAAGAATAGTGAATGATAGATTCTAGATGTATGTTAAACACGGATATAGAATACAGATCTAGTTTAAGTACGGATATAGATTTTATAAGAAGAAGACTTGTAGGGCTCGTTAGGATTTAGTAGTCATGGATGACTATTAAAGATTACTCTTTTTATCTATTGATAAATTTAAAACTAGATTGATGGTGATGAATGAGAATTAGTGTTTTTGGAAGAAACTAGGCTTTCCACTCTATTGACCTTTGTCTTTTCATTGATCTCTATGCATGTCTAGCCCTTAACAAAACAATTGTTAATCTGATCTCAAATTGCGGTCGAGACTAGCAATAAATTAGTAGCGCGCCCCATTAGGATGTTAACGATTCTTTTGTTAAAATTTATAAACTTCATAAGACCTAAAAGAAGTTAAAATATTTCTTATCCATTGTTCTACCCTAATCCTACGAACCCTATCAAGCGGAGAATTATTCGTGCATGATGGAGATAGAAGAAGAACGGATAGAGATCAGAATATAAATACAGAAAATAAATGCAAACTAATTAATCTAATGATCTACCTTTATTAATCAACTTCACAAGTACAATGCCTTCAAGTTTAGATTACAAGAGGAAGAAAAAGTTGCTCTCGATCTCTGCCTTATAGGAAGTAGATACTCCGTCGAATCTCACGTCGTCTTATCGCGTCGAATCGTGGACCTGTCGTAGATCACTTGTTCTTTGACTGTGATTTGCTTCGTGTAAAAAGTTGATGATTTCTAACTTAGCCCTCGGTTCTTTATATAGCCCCAAAGCCAGAAACTATAGATCCCAAAAATTAGGGTTTGTTGTGCAGATCCAAACCAAAAAATCCCAACTCCTAACTCGCCAACTCGGCCGCGGATCCGCCGCATATTGCATGGTTTGGCCGTGGATTTGGTTGGATCATTGCTTCAAAATTCTGGGTCTGCTTCGTTGTGACACATAGAGATTTATTTGATATCTGGAATTTTCATATCTTTTCTGAGTCTCAGCCAGTATTGATTCTTCGATTTTATCTAATTTCATCGGCAGATTTCTGATTCCTGACATCTCAATATCTCGATCTTCTAACCTGAGCTAAAGCTTGCACAATATCTCAAAGAATAATATTAGTAATATTTGATATTTTTGAAATATTATTCTAACCATTTTATATGATATTATATTTTAAAAATATTGATTAAGGATATTTGATATGATATGCATATTTAAATTATCAAAATATTATATGCATACATTTTCCTTCATAATGTTAATTATAATATATAAATATATGGTAAATAGTATTTTTACAGATAAACCCTCATATGTATCATATTTATAATAAACACCTTTAAATATTTATCAAAAATAAGAAAAATATTATATCAAATGTGCGATATTTTCGACTGAAAATGTGCCACACAGCCGGCTACTTTTTACCAAATTTGCTTGGCTTGGGAATCATGAAAAATCTTTATTTGCTGTTTACAACACGCATGCGGACAGAGGTCGTCCGCATGTGTGTCGATGACTGTACTTTTTGGAAATTTCTTTTTTGCTTCGGCTTAAAGAAAAATCTTTTTAAATCTTTAAAGATCAACGGTATGTGCATGCAGACGACCTTCGCCCGCATGTTAAACGGATCTTTTGAAAATTTTATTTTTTGAATATTCTTTTTAAAACTGAAAATTTGTTTTGAAATACGTGCAAAACCCATGAATGAATTTTTTCAGACTCGGCCAATTTTATTTTGGAATTTTGATAATTTAAAATCGAACAATAGTCAAAAATGGTTAAAAGTATTGCCTATGGCATATATACGGATGATATGCATCCGCATGTGTGTCATTTTGCCTGAAAAATTTGAAAAATTGTTTAAGCATGTTCTAAAAATATTTTGAAATTATGGCACAAGTTTGTGGTATTTTGAGGGTACTTTCACATGCTATATATATGTAGTATCCAAAATTACCGCATTGCAGTCAAAATGGCGAACATCACCATCCACTTTGGTCTTCAATTGATCGAAGGACGAAAAGTCATCCACTTTCTAACCAAATGGTTCAGGAATCATCGGATATCAAAGAGAAGGGGATTAATGTTATTTTTAGTAGTTAATATGGATCCAGAGAGAGGTTAGAGCGAGTCTTAGCCATCCTATTCCAACCTCCCCCTCATCCTCAATAAGAAAGAACTACTCAGTAATAAACATGATTAATAAAGCAACAAAGAAAGAAAAGAGCATGGCATTAAAGTGCAAGAAAGTAAATTGTTTGAATTTAAAGACATGGAAAGTAAATCTAATGGTTGCTAGTAATTAGTGTTCTCTCAAATGAAGAAAGATCTCTAATGGTTGCTAGCAATTAGTGTTCTCTCAAGCGAAGAAAGATCTCATCTTGTCTCATTGCAAGTCTACAAATAAAAAGAAAAGAGAAGAAAAGAGAAATACACGAATAAAAAGACATTGGTTAACAATAAAAAGAAAAGATTACAGGACATAAGCCAGAAAAATTTCAATCTGATCAAAATTACAACTTGAATGGAAATCTAAACCGAATTCTAAAAGCTTCAACCTTGCAAGAGACCAAGGAAGAAGATGGGTACTTACTTCTGAACCAAATCTGACAGTAAGTTTAATCCTAATTACATGAATGAGGCTTGCTCTGGATATCTGCGCTTTTATAGGCTCCAAAGGTCGGTTCCCCAAATGTATTTGGCTTGTAGATCCCAAGACGAGCAATGTGTACAAAAATCAAGGCAAATCCTCCTCAATGGGACCACCGGCCGAGGGCCAAACTAGTTTTTACTGCTAACCGACGATTTGGCTAGGCCCAAATGGCTTCTAATTGGCACAGGCCTCGTTAAATCAAGGCAAATCCTCCTCAATGTATTCGTTTTCGTTCAATTACGACTCTTGTCTCCGAAATCCTGGAAGCTGCACAAATGCAGCAAACCTACCTCAACAACACTTATTTATGTACAAAAATAGGTTGGGATGTATAATGTACAAATAAACATGACTTGAGACTAAACTCCAGGATTATGATTTTTTGAGAATTTACGAACTGGTAAGAAAAATATTATTGAAGGAATTGGATTTTTCTCTAATTTTGAGCAAAATCCCAACACTATTTTCGTCTCATGCGCCATCTTCTATACTCAAGTAATATGGTACGGCTAAACCATCAATTTTCATTTTTAAATTGACTAATGTGAGATTCATTGAACTCCCATACGTGAACACAGCAAGCAGCAATTGGTTGATTTAAACCAAACCAAATCCAATGTATTGAACAGGACCCATGAAGATGATGTTAGCGACTGATTAACTCGCTGATTTAGTCCTAACCCAACTTACATTTCGATGGTCCCACCCCCGATGCAACCCCCCCCCCCTCGGTCCCCCCCCCCCCCCACCCAATGGGTTTTGCATGATCTGTTGCTTAACTTTATCATGAATTTTCTTATCATGCATGAATCTTACATGAGGCAGAGCACTATATATATCGTAATGGAAGTCGGTTGAAGTGAAAAAAGAGGAGAATTTCTTTTTGGAACAATACAAAGAAACGTGGAAAGTTTTAACCGAGACCAAATCTATTTTATTCATGCTTTAAAGTTAATATTAATAAGGTATTGGAGTAAACTAAAAGAAAACATAAATCTTAATTCCACAAGAAAGAACTCCACAACATAAATTAGAATCATGGATCTGAAGGGACTAAAAAGATCCGCCAGCGCATAGGCTAAGGGCCCGTTTGATCGTACATTTTGAGCATCCAAAAGATCTTTCGGAGTTAAAAAATCATTTTTAAAGAAAAAATATCAAATATGCCATATGCCCAAAAGTTCTTCTAGAGTTAAAGAAGAACAAGAAAATCTTCTTTTTTCAGAACCTAAAAAATGAAGCTTTTGGAAAAAAACTCTTTCTAAATTTTTTTTATTCATATCATAACTTCATCATTATCACCTAACTCGACCCTTACACTTGATTTCTCTCCTCATTATCTCTCCAATTCGAAATCCAGAACGATTAAGGCTCTCAGATCGATCGAAGTCCCCAGATCGAAACCCTAAAAGATAATAATGATGATGAAGAACCCTAGGCGATCGAGGCCCCCGAGCTCGACGCGATAATCGAAAGGTTGATCGACAAGATTCAAGTTTTGACCTTCATGCATCAGGCGATCGAAGGCTCTCGATTTCGACGAAAAATCCATAGATCGAGAGGATGGGTCTCAAATAATATTTTCTGCGGATATTTTTATGCAGATCTTTTGATTTTTTTGAATCTTTTTAAAGCAAATTGTAAATTAAAAAATGATATTTTCTTTCACTTATTTCTCTTAAATATTAAGAAAAATAATACCCTTTTATGATCATTTAAACAGTCAACGACGCTTCTGCAACTCTAACAGCTTCTTGAACCGAACAGCTTTTTAAATCAAAAGGCATATTTTACAACATCGCTTTTGCCTAAAAAGATTTCTTCAACAACATTTTTGCTAAAGTCTCTTTTCGCAACAGCCCAATCAAACATACCTTAAGTCACCCTTCGTCTCAACCCTCTTCCTTTGCCAAATTAAAATTCCACTGATGGGATACATACAACGGCAGCAAGGTTTCGAGTGGCATCTCCTATTCCAATTTTAAATTTTGCCATTATAGATAGGCCTAAACCTAGAATCTTAACTAAAGAATCAAACAAAAACTATATGTTAACAACTTAACATCTAAGAGTTAGGGATTACAACCTTTGTAGTCCGTTCTTTCGCTTCATAAGCTCCGAGTTGAGCTCCCTTCGTTGCGGTCATCAAGTACCCAGACTCTAGAGAGGCTCCATGAGGTGAATGAGATATCCTTACTTGAAGACTTCGCTAGTCCAAGATGATCTACCTTGAGAAATCACAAACCCAAACTTACACTTCACTAATGAAGTATTAGTGAAGTAAACACCATAATCTAAATGGCTAGAATAGATGAGGATGATGAAGTAGGAATTTTGCTCTCTTTTGTTTTCTATTTCTCACAAACAATCATCACAAACTAAAAAGCAAGAAAGATTTTGGAGTGAGGAAGAAGAAGATGAAGTTGTGATGAATGAATTATTGTTAAGCTTAGAAATGCAACCAAGGTTAAGTATGTGTCATGGCTAACTCATGTAGAGAATAAACCATAGACTAGGGTTAAAGTTGGGTTAATAAATATCAAGGATAAAACAAAGAGGGTGGACTTTGTCAAAGGATCATAAAGCTTCCTCAAAGCTCATCCAAAACATAATCCATCTAAAAAGAATTAACCAAAAAGAAAATGTTAACCTAAGTTTAAACCTTAGCATGGTTTTAACCCTAGTTGCATTTGTAACCCTAATAGGTTACAATATTATATATTACATATATAATATATATAATATAACAAAAGAAAATAATACATTTAACATATATCACATATATATCGATGTATTATCAAGTGAGAAAAAGAATCATTTAAGTGAGCTTATATTAGTTAATGTAATGTAATATATCACATATATATAATAATACATTAAATTATCGAATCAACACTTGATCCGATAATCCGGCTATATTATATATAACCGACTAATATAACATGTATCAGTTCATCGAATCAACACTTGATCCGATGACCCGGCTATATCACATATACCCGGCCGATATCACATATCGCGAGAATCGAATACGGTATCACATACACGCATTATTCTCGGTCCCGCACATATCACATATGTGCTCCTACTCCGTTTTTCCTGAGCCAGGAAATCTCTGTGTAGGACTCTAAAGAATCGGCAATACGCCGGCAGTAGGTGATGATCATATCAAACACCCACAAGCTGCAAGCGGTCAGCTAAACGTAACAGCCACCCGAGTATTGAGCGATCAGAAAATCAACAAGCAAGCATGTATATTCTCCTGTGAATCCAATCAGTAACGCTACCGTACAGTCCGATCTCTTCGTCTGATATGTCGCATATCCAGTATAGGGGTAGTAAACGCCAGACCCCAGTAACCGATAAGTCGTGTCGATGTGAGGCTCATAACGGGTCGAGAAACTACTGATAACACTTATCAGTAGCACCCCATATCAGCCCTGGCCAGGGACTTCCAGTTATAGCCAATCGAACACAGCGCAACATCAAACCCCAATACCGGGAGAGACGAAACCCCTCATATCACTCATTGTCTCCATGTGATTCGGGACTGTACCCAAAAGCCATTGTTTTGCACTTTCTCATGAACGTGATAAGGTGGAAATCAAAGCACAGTGGGAATCACACAAGACTCTATGACGATCTCGGGTCTACAGACTAACCTGTACCAGTGTCACCAGAGAACTGCTATCTGATGATAGGTATAATACCATATAGGAGTTCTCGGCGAGTCCGTTCAGTCTACTCAGTCTCCACTGAGCACTCGTACACCATTTTTGATGTCAAACACCAATAGATATGGGATCATCCATCGCCCATCATATGGGTCAAGATGCGTATACGCTAGTCTACTCTGGAGTATCGATGCCCAATCTCGATACACCCTCGACTAGGAACAGTTATAGGATGTACTCTTGGACTACCCTGGCCTCACTATTATGATCTACATCATAGTCCCAGTAGTCGAGTACATATCCTAAGGGCTTTATCAACATGTGAGAGCAAGACAGTAAACCAATACAAGTCCATGTTAAGACAAAGTAAAACCAGATAGCATACTATCATGTTGAGCAAGAAAGTCCTCTCTCTATATATATATCCAAGCATCCACTATAATATACATCATATGTAAAACAATGGCCTCTAGGGCATATACATAACTAACAATCTCACACTTGCACTAAGGCCAGCTGTTATAGTATCTCATACCCAACATCCCGAAGAGTCTCTCAAATTGTATCTGGGGTATGGCCTTCGTGAGTGGATCCGCAGTGTTGTCTTTCGTGTCAACTCTCCTGACCTCAATCTCGCGGCGATCAACTATCTCCCGGATCAGGTGATACCGCCTCAGAATATGCCTGGATCTCTGATGGGACCTGGGTTCCTTGGCTAAAGCCACAGCTCCATTGTTATCACAATACAAAAGTATTGGATGCTCAATGGACGGAACCACACCAAGTTCAGTTATGAACTTCTTGATCCAGACAGCCTCTTTGGCAGTATCGTTGGCAGCGATGTATTCAGCCTCCATCGTCGAGTATGCCACTGTTTCTTGCTTGGAACTCTTCCAACAAACCGCCCCTCCATTTAGGGTAAAGAAAAATCCCGAGTGCGACTTAGAGTCGTCCTTATCACTTTGGAAGCTCGAATCGGTAAAGGACTCCACCTGGAGTCCTCCGTTACCATACACCAAGAACATCTCTTTAGTCCTTCTCAAGTACTTGAGAATGTTCTTCACAGCTGTCCAGTGATTCTCTCTTGGATCTGCTTGATACCTACTCACTACACTTAGTGAGTATGCAACATCGGGTCTGGTACATAGCATCGCGTACATGATAAAGCCTACTGCTGAAGCATAGGGTATCCCTTGAATGCGAGCTCGCTCCAAATCAGTCTTAGGAGACATCTCTTTGGAGAGAGTGAGTCCAAAGATTGTGGGTAAATACCCACGCTTGGATTCTTCCATACTAAACCTTTTTAGTATGGTGTCGATGTACCTGGATTGGGACAATCCCAGTATCCATTTAGATCTATCTCTATAGATCTTAATCCCCAAAATGCAAGAGGCATCACCTAGATCTTTCATTGAGAATCTGTGTGATAAGAAGAGCTTGACCGAGTGCGGCATAGGAACATCATTTCCTATCAAGAGTATGTCATCCACGTACAATACGAGGAAGACAACCTTACTCTCTGCAACCTGCTTGTAAATACAAGGTTTATCTGAGTTTTTGATGAAGTCAAACTCTTTGACTATAACATCAAAACAGATGTTCCAACTCCGCGATGCCTACTTTAACCCGTAAATGGATTTAAGCAGCTTGCACACCTTTCCGCTGCTCCCACTGTCTACGAATCCCTCTGGCTGAGTCATGTACACGCACTCCTCTAAATCGCCATTTAGAAAGGTGGTCTTAACATCCATTTGCCAGATTTCGTAGTCATGGTATGCAGCAATGGCAAGTAGGATCCGGATGGACTTAAGCATAGCCACTGGAGAAAAGGTTTCGTCATAATCCGCACCTGGTCGTTGATGAAAACCCTTTGCAAAAAGTCTAGCTTTGAAAGTCTCAACTTTTCCATCTACACCAAGTTTCTTCTTAAAGATCCATTTGCTCCCAATGGGTTTTACCCCTTCAGGAGCAACTTCCAAAGTCCATACTTTGTTGGTGTACATGGATTCCATCTCAGATCGCATTGCATCCAGCCACTTCACAGAGTCTCCACTCGTGATGGCCTGCTCGAAGCTAGTCGGGTCATCATCTTCCATGATGCAATCCTCGCTCCCACCGTCTATGAGAAAAACGTAGTATCTCTCAGGTGGATAAGGAACCCTACTAGATCGGCGGAGAGGCTGGGGTTTGTTGGGAGCTATCGAATTCTCTAGTTCCACTAAATCTTCAGTTGTAGTTTATTCTGCTGGAACTTCTTCCAGCTCTACCTCTTCGCCACTAATTTCTTTTGCAAGAAATTCCTTTTCTAAAAGGTGGCATGTTGAGCAACAAACACCTTTTGTTGTTCACCGTGGTAGAATCGATATCCATTCGAATGTTTAGGATATCCAACAAACTTACAAAGAACTGATCATGCCTCGAGTGTGTCCGGATTTTGCCTTTTGACATAGGCCGGACAACCCATATCTTAACTCGTTTAAGACATGGTCTCTTCCCACTCTATATCTCATATGGTGTGGTAGGTACAGATTTTGATGGAACCTGATTCAATAGGTATGCTGCTGCTTTAAGCGCATAACCCCAAAAGAAAATAGGCAACTCAGCGGTACTCATCATAGAGCGCACCATATCTAATAGGTTGCGATTCCTCCGCTCCGATACACCGTTGTGTTGTGGTGTATAGGGAGGATTAAGCTGAGAGAGAATCCCATTCTCTTTTAGATAGTCCTGGAACTCATTGCTCAAGTATTCTCCTCCTCAATCAGATCGAAGGATTTTAATACTTTTACCCTTTTGGTTCTCGACTTCGTCTTTATATTCTTTGAATTTCTCAAAAGCTTCAGACTTGTGTTTCAATAGGAACACATATCCGTATCTTGGGAGATCGTCAGTGAATGTAATGAAGTATGAGGAACCATCCCTGGAATGTGTAGACATGGGACCACATACATCACTATGTATCAGTCCCAAGAGTTCTGTAACTTTTTCTCCGTGTCCACTAAACGGAGTTTTGTTCATTTTGCCTTTGAGACATGACTAGCAGGTGTCATAAGATGATAATTCAAACGGATTTAAATATCCATCTTTATGTAACTTAGCTAGTCGTGTCGCGTTGATATGACCTAGTCTACAATGCCATAAGAAGGATTCGTTCATTTCTGAACCCTTCCTCTTGTGTGTGTTTTGCACATTAAGTACTGTAGTTTGATTGAGAACGTATATGCCATTATTTAACGAGCCTGATCCAATCAACTTTTGATTCAGGAAGATGTTCATAACATTATCATGTACTACAAAATTATATCCTTCTTTACTCAATAAAGAAACTGATATAAGATTGCATATCAGGGTCGGAATGTAATAGCATTCGTTCAGAATCATTGTATTACCATTTGGTAATACAATGTGATATTCGCCAACAGCCTTGGCTGCAACATTTGCACCATTCCCTACTCTTATGGAATGATCAACCTCTCCCAGTTCTCTACCTTTACGTAGCCCATGAAACATGTTACATATATGGGATTCTGATCCAGTATCTAATACCCAGGATGTAGAGTGAACTGAGAAACAATTCTCGATAACTAACACACCTGAAGAAGATGCATCAGCATGCTTGTTCTTCGTTTGGGCGGCGTGAGAATCCGGATATTCTCCTATTCCCTACTCGGACTTATAACAATTATAAATTGGAGCGGGACCAACGTTCCCCTGCTCATTATAATAAGCGGGTTCGGTCAATACATCCATATTATTATCTTGATTAAGGCCTGACATGGTCTCTACCTGGAGAGAGAGAAGAAAAACACTTTAGCGTATTCTCTTGAAAGATTAGATTGGTTATTATTGTAGGGTGTTTTTCGTCACCCCATTGAGATGGGAATACGCGCACGCTGGTCAGGCATACTACAGATTCCCCCTGCCTAAGGTAGGCCGGGGTTTAATGATTGTGGGGATCCGAATCTCCGGCAGCCGCGGACTAAGCTGCCGTTAATTACCCCTCGCCTTTGGGGTGAGAGAACCTCCGATTAACGGGTTAAACTGGTCATGCGAACTCAATGTGCGGTGTGCGTGTGTTGTGTTTTGAAAAGGGGTTTTGGATATATCGGGAGCCACGCAGAGTTTTTATGGGGGTCCCGCTATCCGGATAGCGGGCTGGGGGTCAAGGGGGCTAGCAGCCCCTTTGCGGGGTGCGGGGCAGCGTCCCGTTTGAAATTTTTTTTCTAACAGGGACAGTGTCGTGGAGTATGTGTGTGTGTAAATATGTATGCATATGTACATATATATATATATGTATGTATAAATGTATGTGTGTGTGTGTGTGTGTGTGTATATATATATATAAGAAAGAGGGGGAAAAGACATCCAAAGGATGCGTGGGGCAGAACCTTGGGCGCTGTGCGCCTAGGTGCTGTGTGCTCAGGCGCTAGAGTGCCACGTGTCGGCACGTGGACACTCTGCGCTTGAGTGCCGGGCGCTTGAGCGCAAGTGCGCCACGTGTCAGTACGGGGGCGATTTGCGCTCGAGCGCTTGCGCTTGAGCGCAAGCGCGCCACGTGTCGGCACGTGGACGCTTTGCACTTGAGCGCTGAGCGCTGGAGCGCAAGCGCGCCATGTGTCGGCACGCGGGCGCTCTGCGCTTGAGCGCCGGCGAGAAAAAGAGGCTTTTAGCCTAAAAAAATATTTCTCGAAAGAGAAATCAGAGAAGAGTTGGACTCCTGAGTGTGTTTTTGGGGTTAATGGAAGGGGTTCTTCTTCTTCCTCCTGTTGTTTGTTGGATCTTGAAGATCAAGAGATGTGAGATCTCAAAATCTCTCCTTTTTGAGATCTGATGACAGATCCAAGTTTCCCTTTGTGGGTTTCGTGGTGAAAAACTATTTTGTTTTTGAAAAGGAAGAGTAAAACTCTTGATTTAATTCAAAAGAAAGAAGAAGGTTTGAGACCTTCAGAAAAGGGAAAGAGATACAAATCCTAGTTTTTTTGTGAGAATGAAAAGTGTTCTTTTTTTATTCATCATGTTACCTTATATAGGCTTACATATTTACATATAGCCCCTTGGGCTTTACAAAAATGGCATTTTAGCCATCCCATGGCTCATGTGCCATTTCATTTTTGCACATAAGCCATGGGCTTACAAAATATTGGCTTTATGCCCATTTTGTTTATATTCATGCATAAAAAATTACATAAAAATTATTTATTACATGATCTATATTTTGGCATGGAGGAGGCTGGCCGCGGGCTCGACTTGGGAATGGGCCCGCTTGACCTGGGCTTGGGCCCACCTAGCTTGGGGGTTGACCTTCACCTTGACTCGGTCAACCGGGGTGTAAATTTTTACCCCAACAATTATCTTATCTAATCAGGATGGCTCCCACTGTTTTCATCAAATTTTTCTTCAAACCATAAAAGGTAAGACTAGACGGGATTAATTACACCTTACAAGTTCGCCAATCTTTCAGCCAGGTCAGTGTTGGTACTTTGAGGGAGGTTCCCCGTGCTTTCGCACGGACCTAATTAAAATAAACCTTATTTTCCCAGAGGCATAACCCCGTTAATACCTTTCTAGACACCTACTTGATCGGCTAATTGTCATGTATAAAACTCTCCCAGGAGTAACTCTTACTCGCAGTGGGTATCAGGATCCAACTATCTTATAGAAGGTATGCAATCTCATTGCAAATTTCAACACTTGAAATTCCCGATAATACTTTTGCCCCTAGCGCTATGACCTTGACAGAAGTCAACAAACCATAGTGCACTAGTCAAGTTCAACCCGTCATTTCTTGATTGAATCAAACCCACCCGCACGACCCTTGACAGAGGTCAACAAGGTCGTACGACTACCCTAATCCAATCTCATATCATGTTTTACAGATAAGTACTAATCAGCTACCACACACTACGTCTTGACAGAGGTCAACAAACACAGCACGAATACTAAATAATTTTTATCTGAAATGACGGAGGGCTACGTAGGTTTTTCGGAAAACCATGAGCGTAATGAACTTGATATTGTTGTTGAAACAAGTGATTTTGAAAAGGAGTGTTTTTGAGGCTTTTTCTAGTTTTGCTAAAGCGGTCACCCCCGGTGAAGAGATCTCGGCTCTTTCCTTATCGAATAAGGTGCAGGATATTTCACAAATACCGCTATGCAAAGCAAGAACTATAGAAGCAATCAAAAACAAAACCGAGTGAGTTATAGCATCTTCTAGTTTCGCTAAAATGGTCACTTCCGGTGAAGGGATCTCGGCTCTTTCCTTATCGAATAAGGTGCAGGATATTTCATAAGGAATACCGCTATGCAAAGCAAAAACTAGAGCTACCATTTTTATAAATTTGATTCTACAACATGTTTTAGGTTTCTTTTCTTTCATTAATCTCATTAATGAATCCTATCATTTAAGCTTCCTAAGTATCATAGAAGAAACGAAAATACAACGTATGTTTATGCCATCCGCATTCGCCACAGTGTCCCATTATGCACCGTTAGGTTACTTAACTAACGACATACCGGGGCGGGACTAGCGCGGGTGCAAAATATAAGCAACGTTTATTACATATCATATATACAATAATAAAGTATTCGTCTCATGCATATAATATGATCACATCACAGTATATCAGCAGCAGAAGAAACATATGAAATATTAGATATACTAGGAAGTCCGTGTTTTATTTTGATCCTATATAAAACAAGAATTCCACGGTCACGATGAATAGCCAAACCCACATCCCTAGACCCCTACGAGAGCGATAAGCAACCCTACCAATTCTAGGGTTAGGAGACCCGGTCTCGACTCCTCGAGATGGCCTCCCACTGGATCCTAGAACCCAGTTACTTGTGCTCCCCTTCTTGGGTCTATCCTAATGCGGAAAAGTAAATAATATACAATGGTGATATCATCCTCAACCCGGAAGTGCCCCAATAAAAGAATATTATATACATTGAATTTTACATGAATGAAAATAAAAACCATCATCTCACATAAAACCCCCGGCTATTCAAAATACGACGATCCAATATAACATATCACAGCAACACATAATAGCATATGTCATCAACGTAAGTAAATATGCCTATCACAATTGTCATAGACATATAGCAACGAAAACGGCGATATAACACATATTACACTTACGTTCGCAGAAAAGAAAGTGAAAAACTACAACATTTGGAATCCACAATCATCTTAGACATCGTAAACCCGAAATATCACATATTACAGATTTCATGCATAACTATATGAATTCCACATATTGTATCATATTACAAAAAAGGTAGACGATGTTAAACATTCCGATCGAATCAACAAACACTCAAAATTTCCCAAAAGCTCAACACTTGAGCGTAGTTTAAAATTATCCATCACATGCCACAGTAGCAATGAACCAGCCGTAGAAGGGTCAACCAATGTCTCACTTGTGGCACCGCTAAACTATCACAAACCCTAGGGTTTAGAGGCGGTTTTGACGGTCACAAAATCGAGTTAAGGTTTTGTTCTTCTAGAGGGTTCACCGCATCACTTGCACGATATTTGAATGTTCTTTAACTATGAAAAAGATCCAACTCTTGAAAAAAATTCAGCAAGGGAAAAAGTGGGTATTTGATATCCGTTCAAACTTTTTAACACCGTCTAAAATAACCGAAACAAAAGCTAGAATTACGAATACGAAACACTCCGAATTGCCTTTGCTAAAAGATAACATCACATGCAAAATTAGCAAACACAAACAACACCTAAAGTATCAAAACCCGGAGCTTTAAACATTATGCAAATTTCAGCCCCAGGGGATCCGATGTGACCGGTTTTGGGCATGATGTGCTCGGCCAAATTTTCAGGGAATGGGCTAAAATTTGTACGGTGTTCATATTGTATCACATACATCACTCTGCAACTGTTTGGAACATTTTTTAACACTCTGAAAATTTTATAGAAACTAGGGTTTTTCGTCGGGTATTTCGGAGTTGTTTCGGTTTCGTAATCCTACACTTATCCGTTCAATTCTCTAGTTAGTCTCTGATACCACTGTTAGGATACCTACAACAGCAGCAAGGTTTCGGATGGCACCTCCCATACCAATTATAAATTTTTCCATTATAGATAACCCTAAAACTAGGATCTTAACTAGAGAATCAAGCAAAAACTATATGTTAAAAACTTAACATCTAAGAGTTAGGGATTACAACCTTTGTAGTCTGTTCCTTCGCTTCATAAGCTCTAAGTTGAGGTCCTTTCGCTACGATCATCAAGTATCCGGACTCTAGAGAGGCTCCATGAGGTGAATGAGACATCCTTGCTTGAAGACTTCCCTAATCCAAGATGATCTACCTTGATGAATCACAAACCCAAGCTTACACTTCACTAATGAAGTATTAGTGAAGTAAACACCATAATCTAATTGGTTAGAATAGATGAGGATGATGAAGTAGGAATTTTGCTCTCTTTTGTTTTCTATTTCTCATAAACAATCATCACAAACTAAAAAGCAAGAAAGCTTTTGGAGTGAGGAAGAAGAAGATAAAGTTGTGATGAATGAATTATTGTTGAGATTAGAAATGCAACCAAGCTTAAGTATGTGTTATGGCTAACTCATGTAGAGAATAAATCATAGGCTAGGGTTAAAGTTAGGTCAACAAATATCAAGGATAAAACAAAGAGGGTGGACTTTGTCAAAGGATCATGAAGCTTTCTCAAAGCTCATCCAAAACATAATCCATCCAAAAACCAAAAAGAAAATGTTAACCCAAGTTTAAACCCTAGTATGGTTTTAATCCTAGTTGGATTTGTAACCCTAACATGTTATAATATTATATATCACATATATAATATATATAATGTAACAAAAGAAAATAATACATTTAACATATATCACATATATATCAATGTATTATCAAGTGAGAAAAGGAACATTTAAATGATCTTACATTAGTTAATGTAATGTAATATATCACATATATATAATAATACATTAAATTATCGAATCAACACTTGATCCGATAATCCGGCTATATTACATATAACTGACTAATATAACATGTATTGGTTCATCGAATCAACACTTGATCCGATGACCCGGCTATATTACATATAACCGACTAATATAACACGTATCGGTTCATCGAATCAACACTTGATCCGATGACCCGGCTATATCACATATACCCGGCCGATATCACATATACCCGGCCGATATCACATATCGCGAGAATCGAATACAGTATCACATACACGCATTATTCTCGGTCCCGCACATATCACATATGTGCTCCTACTCCATTTTGCCTGAACCAGGAAATCTCTGTGTAGAACTCTAAAGAATCGTCAATATGCCGGCAGTAAGTGATGATCATATCAAACACCCACAAGCTGCAGGCGGTCAGCTAAACGTAACAGGCACCCGGGTATTGAGCGATCAGAAAATCAACATGCAAGCATGTACATTCTCCTGTGAATCCAATCAGTAACACTACCATACTGTCCGGTCTCTTCGTCTGATATGTCGCATATCCAGTCTAGGGGTGGTAAACGTCAGACCCCGGTAACCGATAAGTCGTGTCGATGTGAGGCTCATAACGGGTCAAGAAATTACTGATAACACTTACAAGTAGCACTCCATATCATCCCTAGCCAGGGACTTCCAGTTATAGCCAATCGAACACAGCGCAACATCAACCCTCAATACTGGGAGAGACGAAACCCCTCCTATCGCTCATTGCCTCCATGTGATTCGGGACTGTACCCAAAAGCCACCATTTTGCACGTTCTCTGTCACGCCCCACTTCCCATTGTACGGCGAAGTGGGCGCGACGAGGTCTGCTACGTATATACTCAGAAGTACATACGCTAAGCGTATCTAAGCAATATAAAATAAGTACACAAGAGACAAAATATAAAAGAACGGCAACTTTTATTTAGTAACATTCTTTGTACAATACATGAAAGGAAATACAACTGAAATAAAAAGATGCCTAAACAGTGGCATAACAGGAATGTAAAGTACTGAATGGAAAAGTGTACAATGAACTAAAGTGTTGGATCTCCGACAAACTGCTCCAAGTCTTCTGCAGATGGCTCGATCTCTGCCGGGTCCAAACCACCTGACGACATTCAAAGAAGAAAGAAATAGAATGTCGTCAGCAAACGGGTCGCTCGGTAAGTCCCAAAGATAAGTGGAGAATAGATAGAGAGGGAGAGAGTGGCTGTTACAGTTGTATTACATTGTTATATTATTGTAGTATTGTGTTAACGCTGTTGTTGTAGCTTGGTACAGAAGGATGCCAGTGTATACGGAGGGGTCTCAGTATGCCAGAGACCAGGGCAAATGGAAGTGCTAGGCTCCGTTATACAACCCGGAACAACGGCAATTGGATTCATGTTAGGTGTCTTAATCTTACCGTCTTGTGCCACCTTTAACACCTTCCGTACCAATCTACCCCTTAAACCCCGCGATGTCTTGTTTGTATTGTTATCTTGTAAATTGTGTTGGTTGTATGATTGATTGACTGACTGACCGAAACCATGATATCAGGAAACGGTTATAACCGTAGAGTCATGTAAATGGAATACTGGGAATCATGTAAAAGGAATATATCCATGGTTCGGTTCAGCCAAATTGTATAAACTGATAATTGTATTCATGGATTCATGTGTTAATATTGACTTGGAAACTTGTAGATTATGGATTGACTTGAATCATATTCAAGTCAGATTAATCAGACTCAAACCCGAGTCAGACAATCAGCAATGTGAACGAAGTCTTATAACTGCTAGGGTCCTTAGGGTAATTTATAAACTTGAGGGGGTTTTATGTAAAAATACTTTTATATACTTTTCAAAATACACCTCAAGTATTTATTTTTCGTCTTTAGAGTTGTGGATTTTATGTTGTGACATTTCTAATGAAAATATCCTAGTTTCATAAATAATGGTATTTATCTGTAATATTGATTATTTGAAGTTCATGGTATTTTAGTGTAACCTTTATTCTTTTGTGATTTTTAGAAAAAAGTGGAAAATTTATATTATAATAAAATAGGTATTTAAAAGATAAATATACATAGGTTTATAAAAAAAATAATTTTTAATAAATATTTTATATTCCAAAAATCTCATTTTTTTTAAGATGTCGTATTTTAAACCTTTCGAGACCGAATGCTCCTTGCGGAGGTCTAAATCTCGCACTACTAGCCCGAGGGTGCGCGATAAACCGCACGATCCCGAATGGGTTCCCCAAAGATGGGTTGTAGCGGCACTTTATAAAGATTGTAAAATACTAATCTTTTAGAAAACGGTTTTATAAAGTAAAAGGTATTTATTTGAAAAGTATAATTTTCTGTATTTTAGGTTCTAGCGTTTTCTAAGCCAACTAGCCTATTTCTAAATGGTCTAAACGACAAGTCGTTAGAAACCTCAAATCGCCTCTTCACCGCCAATTGCGGCCAGGTAAGTGCCAGATAAGTGGGAGGCTCTCCACTACAAGTAGTGGCCCTAATTAAGTAACCACTTGCCTTAGACACACTTGCCTAGACACCACAAAGTCAGTTTAGATAAACGATCGATGTCCACAACTTATCGTATTTTCCTAGTAAGAAATATTTACTTAAAAGTGTAACAAATCTAAAACCTTTAAGAATGGTTTTATGAAGATTATGGTATTTTAATGAAAATTTCGTTTTATCGTATTCTAAGTTTTGATGATATCATTTTAGGGTTGTATTTGCGTGTGTGGGGGGGTAGGTCATTACCTCGTGCTCTATTTTAAATGTATATTAAGGTTAAGGGGTTAAATGTGAAATTGAAACTTCATGGTATTATGAAAAATACGGTAAATTGAAAAGGTTATCATTTCATGTGTGAAAACTTATTCAAATTGATTTTTACAAGTTTAATGGTCAAGATGAAAATGTTTAGGAATGATTGAATTGATTAGAAGAAGAAAAATAAACATTATGGTATTAATGTGAAAAAAAATACGATATTGCAAAAGCTATCATTTCATGTGAGAAACTTTATCCAAATTAATTGTTATGTGATTAATAGTCATCATGAATAAGTTTAGGTATTATGGAATTGGTGACAAGTGAGATTTTATAGAAAAACCGAATCGGAAATCGGTTTGTTCCGATTTCCGTCGGGTTTCATAAGTTCGTATTTTTTAGAAGTAGAAAGAAGGGAAGAATGGGACTTACGGGTTTCGATCTATACTAAAGAGTATAGAGAAACTAGGTAAGTGGCCGAGATGTTGTTTCGTCGCCGGTTGTTTTAAAAAAACGTCGCCGGAATTCCGTCAGCGCTTCCCCGTGAACTTGACTTCAAAGCACACCCTTTTTGGAAAACTTTTGAGAGAGTGGCTCAAGATTTTGGGGGTAAGAAGGTAGTGTGTAGGGTTGGTATTTATAGGGTTAGGCTAGGGTTAGGGTAGATGAAAAGTTAAAAATAAAAATGTGATAAAATGTAATAAAAAATGTATTAAAAGTGGAGTAATTGGGGTTTTTAAAGAGATCTGGAAGTGGTCTGAAGCTGAAATTTTGCAAGTGCATAGGGAATATGAAAAGACATAACTTTTATGTTGTGACCATCGCCGGAATCGGCCGAATCGGGGATGACTCGGCCGTGACTCGGTCGGAGCACTGAGTCGGCCGAGTCAAGGCCGAGTTGGCCGATTCCCGGCCGAGTCCGATGGCCTGGATCCTCCCCCTCCCCCGACGATCCATCTAACTCCTGCAAGTATTACATGTTTGGGTGTAGTGGGGTTTTTGTGAGATATGCACGTGTAAACTCTTGGTATTCTAAAGGTTTTAAAAAAATCAATATTAAAAATAATGTGGGGTATGGGATTTGAACTCTGGTGGCTTGGTTCAGCAGTGCAAGGTATTACCAATGAGCTACAAGCTCCTTCTTGTAATTATGGAGTTATTTAATTACTTAAAATGATAGCAGCAAGAGTAAATACTCCAAGTATACATTAAATTTAAAGTAATTTCTTGTACACTAAAAATGGAGTTATTATATTCTTGTAGCTTGTAACTAAAAACAAAATAATTACCTATATCTTGTGCTCAGGCTAAAATACCCCTTTGTGGATTTTTGAAAAAAAAATATTTGAAAAATTTTGTATAGGAAATTTAGGGTTGTTACATTCTACCCTCCTTATAAAAATTTCGTCCTCGAAATTTGTAAAAGGAAAGTGTAACAGTGCAAAGAAGTTTGGTGGCTGTAGTATAGATAGTATATAAAAATAACAAAGAGATACAAGGGTGAAAAAGGCTTACCGGTGTTACCTTGACCTACAGTCTCGGCTTCTACGGCTTCTAATGTGAAGGTCTGTCGCCGTGGTACATTCCTTCTAGCTGGATGCACATTCTGTCTTTGGGGCCTGTTTCTCTACCCTCTAGGCATGTCCCTCATTGCCTGTTGGAATTGGCGAGTAGGCTGTGCAGGTGGTAGAGCAAGTAGTGCATGACGAGTTGCAGGAGCCTGGATGGTTGGCCGCTGTGGGTGGTTGGTGGGTGTGTGAGATGAGTTGCTGTTGTAAGGACAGTTCCCAATGTCGTGGTTGGATGCACCACAAATTAGACACAGACCTTTTGCGCGCCTACAGTCCTTCCACAAGTGTCCCTTTCTATGGCAGTAATGGCAAATTTCTTCAGTTCTCCTGGGTTCAAACGATGGCCTGGAAGAGGCTCCACCTGCCATTTGGTTGGCAGGGCGTTTGACTCCTGCACACTGAGGTCTGCCTCTTGCTTTTATCACTATCTCATAACTGCGGGCAGCTTCCAAAGCATCCTCATGTGTCAGAAATTTTCCCGTGGCTAGAGCAGCCTGAATCTCCGTATCCAGTCCTTGTTGAAAGCGACAGGCTCTGATCTCGTCCGTCGGTATCAAGTGTGCCGCGAATCGGCTCAACATGGTGAATTCAGCGTTGTATTCATCTACCGATTTGTCCCACATTGATCCTTAATGTAGATGAATGAACTGCTGCTCCATGGCAAACCTGGCAGTCACAGGGAAGTATTTCTCGTCGAACTTCTTGCGAAACGTTTTCCATTCAATGGGCTGATCAAGACGGCTTTATTCCGCCTTCCACTAGTTGCGAGCGTTGTCCGTGAGTTGTAGTTTCGCTACACGGACCCAAGCGACGTCTGGCACTTGTGTTGCGGCCAGATCATCCTCGATACTTTGAGCTCATTCCTCAGCTTCCAGTGGGCTCCCCTTTCCTGAGAACTGCTTTGGATGTAAAGCCCTGAATTGCTTTACCCCAGGAGCGTCAGTCTCGGGACGGTTCAGAAGTTGTTGCTGTCCCTCGAGAAGGCTGCGGATTGCCTCAAGTAGCACTGTTTTCTCGGTAGGGGGCGCAAGAACAGCTGGTGTGATAGGTGGTGCTGGAGGTGTGTTGTTGACGGTTGTGCTGTTGTTGTTCGGGGAATCCATAACCCTGAAGAAAAATTTGGGTTAGGACAGATTCAAATGAAATGATAAGATTCAAAGAATATGAAATTATAAGATTCAAGGAACATGAGTTGTAAAGAATGTTTTAGTTGCTGGTTCTTGTGTTTTATATTGCTTAGGGTTACATACAGCTCTGACCTGCATGGGCCACCAACAAAACCTGTCACGCCCCGCTTCCCATTGTACGGCGAAGTGGGCGCGACGAGGTCCGCTACGTATATACTCATAAGTACATACGCTAAGCGTATCTAAGCAATATAAAATAAGTACACAAGAGACAAAATATAAAAGAACAGCAACTTTTATTTATTAACATTCTTTGTACAATACATGAAAGGAAATACAACTGAAATAAAAAGATGCCTAAACAGTGGCATAACAGGAATGTAAAGTACTGAATGGAAAAGTGTACAATGAACTAAAGTGTTGGATCTCCGACAAACTGCTCCAAGTCTTCTGCAGATGGCTCGATCTCTGCCGGGTCCAAACCACCTGACGACATTCAAAGAAGAAAGAAATAGAATGTCGTCAGCGAACGGGTCGCTCGGTAAGTCCCAAAGATAAGTGGAGAATAGATAGAGAGGGAGAGAGTGGCTGTTACAGTTGTATTACATTGTTATATTATTGTAGTATTGTGTTAACGCTGTTGTTGTAGCTTGGTACAGAAGGATGCCAGTGTATACGAGAGGGGTCTCAGTACGCCAGAGACCAGGGGAAATGGAAGTGCAAGGCTCCGTTATACAACCCGGAACAACGGCAATTGGATTCATGTTAGGTGTCTTAATCTTACCGTCTTGTGCCACCTTTAACACCTTCCGTACCAATCTACCCCTTAAACCCCGCGATGTCTTGTTTGTATTGTTATCTTGTAAATTGTGTTGGTTGTATGATTGATTGACTGACTGACCGAAACCATGATATCAGGAAACGGTTATAACCGTAGAGTCATGTAAATGGAATACTGGGAATCATGTAAAAGGAATATATCCATGGTTCGGTTCAGCCAAATTGTATAAACTGATAATTGTATTCATGGATTCATGTGTTAATATTGACTTGGAAACTTGTAGATTATGGATTGACTTGAATCATATTCAAGTCAGATTAATCAGACTCAAACCCGAGTCAGACAATCAGCAATGTGAACGAAGTCTTATAACTGCTAGGGTCCTTAGGGTAATTTATAAACTTGAGGGGGTTTTATGTAAAAATACTTTTATATACTTTTCAAAATACACCTCAAGTATTTATTTTTCGTCTTTAGAGTTGTGGATTTTATGTTGTGACATTTCTAATGAAAATATCCTAGTTTCATAAATAATGGTATTTATCTGTAATATTGATTATTTGAAGTTCATGGTATTTTAGTGTAACCTTTATTCTTTTATGATTTTTAGAAAAAAGTGGAAAATTTATATTATAATAAAATAGGTATTTAAAAGATAAATATACATAGGTTTATAAAAAAAATAATTTTTAATAAATATTTTATATTCCAAAAATCTCATTTTTTTAAGATGTCGTATTTTAAATCTTTCGAGACCGAATGCTCCTTGCGGAGGTCTGAATCTCGCACTACTAGCCCGAGGATGCGCGATAAACCGCACGATCACGAACGGGTTCCCCAAAGATGGGTTGTAGCGGCACTTTGTAAAGATTGTAAAATACTAATTTTTTAGAAAATGGTTTTATAAAGTAAAAGGTATTTATTTGAAAAGTGTAATTTTCTGTATTTTAGGTTCTAGGGTTTCCTAAGCCAACTAGCCTATTTCTAAATGGTCTAGACGACAAGTCGTTAGAAACCTCAAATCGCCTCTTCACCGCCAATTGCGGCCAGGTAAGTGCCAGGTAAGTGGGAGGCTCTCCACTACAAGTAGTGGCCCTAATTAAGTAACCACTTGCCTTAGACACACTTGCCTAGACACCACAAAGTCAGTTTAGATAAACGATCGATGTCCACAACTTATTGTATTTTCCTAGTAAGAAATATTTACTTAAAAGTGTAACAAATCTAAAACCTTTAAGAATGGTTTTATGAAGATTATGGTATTTTAATTAAAATTTTGTTTTATCGTATTCTAAGTTTTGATGATATCATTTTAGGGTTGTATTTGCGTGTGTGTGGAGGTAGGTCATTATCTCGTGCTCTATTTTAAATGTATATTAAGGTTAAGGGGTTAAATGTGAAATTGAAACTTCATGGTATTAAAATGAAAAATACGGTAAATTGAAAATGTTATCATTTCATGTGTGAAAACTTATTCAAATTGATTTTTACAAATTTAATGGTCAAGATGAAAATGTTTAGGAATGATTGAATTGATTAGAAGAAGAAAAATAAACATTATGGTATTAATGTGAAAAAAAAGATATTGCAAAAGTTATCATTTCATGTGAGAAACTTTGTCCAAATTAATTGTTATGTGATTAATAGTCATCATGAATAAGTTTAGGTATTATGGAATTGGTGACAAGTGAGATTTTATAGAAAAACCGAATCGGAAATCGGTTTGTTCCGATTTCCGTCGGGTTTCGTATTTTTGAGAAGTAGAAAGAAGGGAAGAATGGGACTTACGGGTTTCGATCTATACTAAAGAGTATAGAGGAACTAGGTGAGTGGCCGAGATATTGTTTCGTCGCCGGTTGTTTCAAAAAAACGTCGCCAGAATTCCGTCAGCGCTTCGCCGTGAACTTGACTTCAAAGCACACCCTTCTTGGAAAACTTTTGAGAGAGTGGCTCAAGATTTTGGGGGTGAGAGGGTAGTGTGTAGAGTTGGTATTTATAGGGTTAGGCTAGGATTAAGGTAGATGAAAAGTTAAAAATAAAAATGTGATAAAATGTAATAAAAAATATATTAAAAGTGGAGTAATTGGGGTTTTTTAAGAGATCTGGAAGTGGTCTGTAGCTGAAATTTTGCAGGTGCATAGGGAATATGAAAAGACACAACTTTCATGTTGTGACCATCGCCGGAATCGGCCGAATCGGGGGTGACTCGGCCGTGACTCGGTCGGAGCACTGAGTCGGCCGAGTTGGCCGAGTCCGGTGGCCTGGATCCCCCCCCGACGGTCCATCTAACTCCTGCAAGTATTACATGTTTGGGTGTAGTGGGGTTTTGTGAGATATGCACGTATAAACTCTTGGTATTCTAAAGGTTTTAAAAAAATCAATATTAAAAATAATGTGGGGTATGGGATTTGAACTCTGGTGGCTTGGTTCAGCAGTGCAAGGTATTACCAATGAGCTACAAGCTCCTTCTTGTAATTATGGAGTTATTTAATTACTTAAAATGATAGCAGCAAGAGTAAATACTCCAAGTATACATTAAATTTAAAGTAATTTCTTGTACACTAAAAATGGAGTTATTATATTCTTGTAGCTTGTAACTAAAAACAAAATAATTACCTATATCTTGTGCTCAGGCTAAAATACCCCTTTGTGGATTTTTGAAAAAAAAATATTTGAAAAATTTTGTATAGGAAATTTAGGGTTGTTACATTCTCATGAACGTGGTAAGGTGGAAATCAAAGCACAGTGGGAATCACACAAGACTCTATGATGATCTCGGGTCTACAGACTGACCTGTACCAGTGTCACCAGAGAACTGCTATCTGACGATAGGTATAATACCATATAGGAGTTCTCGGCAAGTCCGTTCAGTGTACCCAGTCTCCACTGAGCACCCGTACACCATCTTTGATGTCAAACACTAATGGATATAAGATCATCCATCGCCCATCATATGGGTCAAGATGCGCATACGCTAGTCTACTCTGGAGTATCGATGCCCTGTCTCGATACACTCTCGACTAGGAACAGTTATAGAATGTACTCGTGGACTACCCTGGCCCCACTAGTATGATCTATATCATAGTCCCAGTAGTCGGGTACATATCCTAAGGGCTTTATCAACATGTGAGAGCAAGACAGTAAACCAATACAAGTCAATATGTTAAGACAAAGTAAAACCAGATAACATACTATCATGTCGAGCAAGAAAGTCCTCTCTATAAATATCCAAGTATCCACTATAATATACATCATATGTACAATAATGGCCTCTAGGGCATATACATAACTAACATCCACAACATAACTTCATCTCAACCCTCCTCCTTTCCCAACATAAAACTCCACGGCATAATATCATGTTAGATTGGAGATTTGGGTGGCAAGAGAGGAATCTCTCAAACGCCGATAAAAATCCACCACATAATATCATGTTAAAGTGGAGATTAGGGTTGTGAGTGAGGAATCTCTCGAACGCCAATAAAAATCTACCACACAATATCATGTTTTTATGAAGATTAGGGGGGACGGATCCCTATCGGGGTGAGGGTAGGCAGTCGCCCCACCTAGATCCGGATTATCGTAGGATGTATGTATGCTATATGGATAGTTAAGTAATAAAACTTATTAACACGCTCTACCTACATATAGCTATCAATGTCCAATTGGTTGGAGGTTGCAATTTTGGTGGCGTTGGTATCTCTTAATAAGTTACTTTACATAAGAGTTTTCAAATAGTTGCCCACAATCTAATATAAACGTTGGCCAACCCAAATTTTGTTTATATTCTTTTTCCATAAAACTTTATTTTGTTGTATATTTACAAAATGAAATTCACGGTATTGTTTTTGAGAGAGAATTTCTCTGATTATTGTCATGTCCCGCTTCCCAAAAATGAGAAACGAGAGCGACAAGACCGCGACGTATTCATATCGAGAAGCATTCTTTCTCGATATGAATATACTAAGCGTCTATATAAGCAATTTAGGAAATTATAGTACAAGAATTTTAAGCTTGTAAAATATCCAACAATATTTATAACAATCCCCAAAACAATAACTAAACACAAATTTGAAAATTCAAGAAATTAGGAATAGAAGATAGCCTTGAACAAAAGAAGGCATACTTAAAAGGAAAACTAGAGCTCAGACAGATTTGAAAGATATTGATTGTTCTTCTCAGTTGGTACCACCTTTTAGCTAGCCTCGTCGCCTGCCCCAATATAATCTGACGGCAAACATGAAAAAAAAACAAGAAAACAGGAATGCCGTCAGCGAAATAAAGTTCGGTAAATCCCCATTTTATTAAAAAACAATATATGAAATGAAATATAGTATACAGTATAATCAAATAAGTATATAATGTTTCAATATTGATACGTAAAGCATGTTCTGAACATCAATTTTATGATCTAGGTATTCTATTTTATTTAACATCGAATACTATGCAATTTATATATTTATATAAATATTCTAGTTAAAAGCTAGTGTTATTCATTATTTTAATATGCATTATCGGATTATCTTATTCAAGGTATTAATCATATAATAGATTGATTACTAAATTGGTTGCCCAATAAGTAGTGTATATCAGTAGTATAGGTACAAGACATGCGAATAACAGCGAACAGTAAAATGTAGCGTGTAAGTCAAATAAGCATCAGTGTAAGGTAACTAGAGTATCACAACATTCGAAATTTCAGTACTATTTACTATAAGAATAAGAATAAATGTAACAATCCTAAATTTCCTATACATATTTTTTTTCAAAATATTTTTTTTTCAAAATCCATAAAGGGGTATTTTAGCCTGAGCACAAGATATAAGTAATTATTTTGCTTTTTAATTACAAGTTAAAAGAATGTAAAAACTCCATTTTTAGTGTACAAAAATTTGCTTTAAAATTAATGTACACTTGGGGTATTTACATTTACTGTTATTATTTTAAGTAATTATTGAGCTCCATAATTACAAGAAGGAGCTTGTGGCTGGAGTTGCCGATTCGGCCGAGTTGTCAACTGAAGAATTGTGGCTCTTGGCATTCTAAACCCCCATGCACACTCCAATTACTCAGATCGGTTCCAGAGAAGTCATAAAATCCATTTTACTCCGTTTTTAATGAATTTTCATATAATTTTATATTTTTTAATTTAAAATCCTTCATCTCCCCTAACCCTAACTTAACCCTATAAATACCAACCCTACACACTACCCCCTCACCCCAAAACTCTGAGCCAAATATCAAGAAATCACTAGAAACCCATGTGTGCAATCGAAGTGAGCGAAAGGCGAAGCTCCGGCGAATTCTCCGGCGGAAATTCCGACGATGACTCAAGGAGCTCCCGGCGACGAAACGACGCACCAGCGATTCCTCCCGATCCTTCTCCCTCTCCTGGTTGTCCTAAACGCGTAAGTCCCCATTTCTATCTTTCTTTTCTTTCAAAAAAATACGGAATTACAAAACCCGACGGAATCGGAACAAATCCGATTTCCGATTCGGTTTCTTTATAAAACTTCACTTTTCTTTAATACAATTATGCTTAAACCCTTTCATGTTGACTATTAAACACTAATCAACCAAATTGATCAAGTTTCATATCATAAAAATAATTGCTATTTCATTTTACCGTATTTTTTATTTAAATACCACATAGTTTCAATTCTACATTTAACATCACAAAACTTGCTATACCTTTAAGTAAATCAAGAAATAATGACCTACCTCCCCACACACTCATATGAAACATAGCACAATACCCTTGGGAATATAGAATACGGGAAAACGACATCATTGCAAATAAATACCATTTACTTAATAAAACCGTTTTCTAAAGAATTTAGTATTTATACAATCTTTGCAAAGCGCCGCTACAACCTATTTTGGGGAACCCATTCGGGATGGTGCGGATTATCGCACATCCTAGGGCTTAGTAGTGCGAGATGCAGACCTCCGCAAGGAACATTCGGTCTCGAAAGATTTAAAATACGACATCTTAAGAAAACGAGATTTCTAGAATATTATAGATATATACAAAAATTATTTTCATATAAATATATGTATATGTAACATAAAAATATCTATTTTGAAGTATTATAAATATTCCACATTTTGCTAAAAATATCACAAGAATCAATTTTACACTAAAATACCATGAATTCCATACAAAACCAATATTACAAATAAATACCATTTATCATGAAAATAGGATATTCTCATTAGAAATATCAAAAATATAAAATCTACATTTATTACAACTCTAAAGACGATAATAAATGCTTGGGGTGTATTTTGAAAACTTTATAAAGTATTTTTACATAAAACCCCTCAAGTTCTATAAATTACCCTAAGGACCCTAGTAAATATAGGTTTAAGCGGGACCAATCTCTTGAGCCTCGGGGAGCCGTAGAAGTGGGTGCTTGCCTATCTAAGCTAGACAACTTAATAACGGTGTTATCAATACGGTAATCGTCTTTGAAAAAGATATAAATCCTGCCGCCTATGTGCAGTGGTTACCGATAATATCAAAACAATCAGGACTTCAATTTACCTTTCTAATTGTCTGACTCAGTTTGAGTCTCATTATAATCTGACTTGAATATGATTCAAGTATAATCTACAATCTACAATCTTCAATATTACAATTCAACATGAATTCATGAATCCAATTATCAATCTATACAACTTGACTGAACCGAACCATGGATATACATTCCATCTACATGGTTCTATAGTTATTCTATTTACATGATTCTACGGTTACATCCGTTTACTGATATCATGGTTTCGGTCAGTCATCCAATTAAACAATCTATACAGTTACAATACAAGACAAACAATACAATCAAAACACTACGGGGTTTAAGGGGTAGATTGGTACGGAAGGTGTTAAAAGTGGCACGAGACTGCAAGATTAAGATACCTAACCTGAATCCAATTGCCGTTGTTCCGGGTTGTATAACGGAACTTTATACTTCCATTTGCCTCTAGTCTCTGGTCTATAGAGACTCTTCTCGTATACACTGGCATTCTTCTGTACCAAACTACAAACAACAGCGTTAACACTAAATACAACATTATAACAATATAATACAGCATTAAAAGCTACTCACTCTCTCTCTTACTCTCTGTCTTTTCTATTTTTCCCTTCTCTTTGGGACTTACCGAGCGATCTGTTTGCTGATGACATTCTCTTTCTTTCTTCTTTGAATGTCTCAGGTGATCTGGACACGTCAGAGATCGAGCCCATGAGTGAAGATTTGGACCAATTCAGTGAAGACCCCGAGCCCTAGTTCATTGTACGCTTTCCATTCAGTACTTTTCATTACTGTTATGCCATTGTTTCAGCATTACTTTTTATCAGTTGTATTTACTTTCCATGTATTGTATAGAAAGAATGTGAATAAATAAAGTTGTTGCTTTGATAATATCTTGTCTCTTGTACATTTACTTTTATGTTGCTTAGATACGCTTAGCGTATTTACTTCACAGTAAATACGTAGCGGTCTCGTCGTGTCCTCTGCCCGTATACTGGGAAGCGGGGCGTGACATGTTTTGTTGGTGGCCCATGCAGGTTAGAGCTGTATAGAACCATACTATGCAGTTCTGTTTTGCGTGTACAACCTAAGCAATATAACACAAGAACCAGCAACTAAAACATTCTTTACAATCATGTTCCTTGAATCTAATCATTTCTTATTCTTTGAATCATATACTTTGAATCTGTCCTAACCTAAATTTTTCATTCAAGATTATGGATTCACCAAACAACACTAGCACCAATGTCAACAATACCCCACCTCCACTACCAATCATACCTACCGTTCCTGCTCCACCTAACGAGCAAACAGTTCTGCTTGAGGCAATCCGCAGCCTCTTAGAGGGACAGCAGCAGCTCTTGAACCGTCCCGAGACTGAAACACCTGGGGTGAAGCAATTCAGAGCTTTACATCCCAAACAATTCTCAGGAAAGGGGAGCCCACTGGAAGCTGAGGAATGGGCTCAGAGTATCGAGGATGATCTGGCAGCAGCACAAGTGCCAGATATAGCTTGGGTTCGTGTGGCAAAATTACAGCTCACGGACAATGCACGAAACTGGTGGAAGGCGGAAGAAAGCCGTCTTGAACAGCCCATTGAATGGAAGACTTCCCGTGATAAGTTCAATGCGAAGTACTTCCCTGTAACTGCCAGGTTTGACATGGAACAGCAGTTTAATCTTCTGCAATAAGGTTCGATGCGGATCAAATCGGTAGATGAGTATGACGCTGAGTTCACCATGCTCAGTCGGTAAGATATGTCACAGTATTTTAAATTTTTAGATACACATACTACACAGCTAACACAAGACCGTAACATATTTGCGGCACACCTCATACCGACGGATGAGATCAGAGACCGTCGATTTCAACAGGGTTTGGACACGGAAATCCAGGCTGCACTAGCCACAGGGAAATTTACACACATGAAGATGCTTTGGAAGCTGCCCGCGGTTATAAGACAGTGATAAAGGCGAGGGGCAGACACCAATCTATCGGTTTGAAATGCCCTGCCACTCAAATGGCAGGAGGAGCCTCTTCCAGGCCATCGTTTGAACCCAGGAGAACTGAAGAAATTTTCAACTACTGCCATAGAAAGGGACACTTGTGGAAGGACTGTAAGCGCGCAAAAGGCATGTGTCTAATTTGTGGCGCATCCAACCACGGAATTGGGATTTGTCCTTATAATTGCAATTCAGCTCACACACACACCAACTATCCGCAGCGGCCAGATATCCAGGATCCTACACCTCGTTTTGCACTCCCTGCTCCATCACCTGCACATACTACTCGCCAATTCCATCAGGCAATGAGGAACATGCCTCGAGGGCAGAAAAACAAGCCCCAAGAACAGAATGTGCCTCCAGCTAGAAGGAATGACCCACGGCGACAGACTTTCACATTAGCAGCCGTAGAAGCTGAGACTGTAGGTCAAGGTAACATCGGTAAGCCTTTTTCACATTTTTAAAACCCTTGCACCACCTTGTTATTTTTTTTTTTTTGCTATGCACTATCCGTACTCCAGTCACCAAACTTTCCTTGAATTTGTTACACTTTCCTTTTACAAATTTCGAGGACGAAATTTTTATAAGGAGGGTGGAATGTAACAACCCTAAATTTCCTATACAAATTTTTTTTCAAAATATTTTTATTTCCAAAATCCATAAAGGGGTATTTTAGCCTGAGCACAAGATATAAGTAATTATTTTGCTTTTTAATTACAAGTTAAAAGAATGTAACAACTCCATTTTTAGTGTACAAAAATTTGCTTTAAAATTAATATACACTTGGGGTATTTACATTTACTGTTATTATTTTAAGTAATTATTGAGCTCCATAATTACAAGAAGGAGCTTGTGGCTCATTGGTAATTCCTTGCACTGCTGAACCAAGCCACCAGAGTTCAAATCTCATACCCCACATTATTTTTAATATTGTTTTATTTTGAAATTTTTAAAAGTTCAAGAGTCAACACGTGCTATCTCCCAAAATTCCCACTACACAAGAAAAAGTAAATGTACCAGTGAGATCACCAAACGACGAGGCACCCTCCGACCATCGAACTCGGCCCGGATCGGCCAACTCAGCCGGCGGACCGGCCGACTTGGCCCGCCGCCGCCGGCCGGAGTTGCCGATTCGGCCGAGTTATCAACTGAAGAGTTGTGGAACTTGGCATTCTAAACCCCCCTGCACACTCCAATTACTCAGATCGGTTCCAGAGAAGTCATAAAGTCCATTTTACTCCATTTTTAATGAATTTTCATATATTTTACATTTTTTAATTTAAAACCCTTCATCTACCCTAACCCTATAAATACCAACCCTACACACTATCCCCTCACCCCAAAACTCTGATCCAAATCTCAAGAAATCACTATAAACCCTTGTGTGCAATCGAAGTGAGCGAAAGGCGAAGCTCCGGCGAATTCTTCGGCGGAAATTCCGACGACGACTCTAGGAGCTCCCGGCAACGAAACGACGCACCGGCGACTCCTCCCGATCCTTCTCCCTCTCCTAGTTATCCTAAACCCGTAAGTCCCCATTTCTATCTTTATTTTCTTTCAAAAAAATACGGAATTACAAAACCCGACGGAATAGGAACAAATCTGATTTCCGATTTGGTTTCTTTATAAAACTTCACTTTTTTTTAATACAATTATGCTTAAACCCTTTCATGTTGACTATTAAATACTAATCAACCAAATTGATCAAGTTTCATATCATAAAAATAATTGCTATTTCATTTTACTGTATTTTTCATTTAAATACCACATAGTTTCAATTCTACATTTAACATCACAAAACTTGCTGTACCTTTAAGTAGATAACGAGGTAATGACCTACCTCCTCACACACTCATATGCAACATAGCACAATACCCTTAGGAATATAGAATACGGGAAAATGACATCATTGCAAATAAATACCATTTACTTAATAAAACCGTTTTCTAAAGGATTTAGTATTTATACAATCTTTGCAAAGCGCCGCTATAACCCATTTTGGGGAACATGTTCGGGATGGTGCGGATTATCGCACATCCTAAGGCTTAGTAGTGCGAGATGCAGATCTCCACAAGGAGCATTCGGTCTCGAAAGATTTAAAATACGACATCTTAAGAAAACGAGATTTCTAGAATATTATAGATATATACAAAAATTATTTTCATATAAATATATATATATGTAACATAAAAATATCTATTTTGAAGTATTATAAATATTCCACCTTTTGCTAAAAATATCACAAGAATCAATTTTACACTAAAATACCATGAATTCCATGCAAAACCAATATTACAAATAAATACCATTTATCATGAAAATAGGATATTCTCATTAGAAATATCAAAAATATAAAATCTACATTTATTACAACTCTAAAGATGATAATAAATACTTGAGGTGTATTTTGAAAACTTTATAAAGTATTTTTACATAAAACCCCCTCAAAATCTATAAATTACCCTAAGGACCCTAGTAAATATAGATTTAAGTTGGACCAATCTCTTGAGGCTCAGGGAGCCGGAGAAGTGGGTGCTTGCCTATCTAAGGTAGGCAACTTAACAATGGTGTTATCAATACGGTAATCATCTTTGAAAAAGACACAAATCCTGCCGCCCATGTGCAGCGGTTACCGATAACATCAAAACAATCAGGACTTCAATTTGCCTTTCTAATTGTCTGATTCAGTTTGAGTCTCATTATAATCTGACTTGAATATGATTCAAGTACAATCTACAATATTACAATTCAACATGAATTCATGAATCCAATTATCAATCTATACAACTTGACTGAACCGAATCATGGATATACTTTCCATTTACATGGTTCTTCAGTTATTCCATTTATATGATTCTACGGTTACATCCGTTTACTGATATCATGATTTCAGTCAGTCATCCAATTATACAATCTATACAGTTACAATACAAGACAAACAATACAATCAAAACACTACGGGGTTTAAGGGGTAGATTGGTACGGAAGGTGATAAAAGTAGCACGAGACTGCAAGATTAACATACCTAACCTGAATCCAATTGCCGTTGTTCCGGGTTGTATAACGGAGCTTTGTACTTCCATTTTCCTCTAGTCTTTGGCATATACAGACTCCTCTCGTATACACTGGTATCCTTCTGTACCAAGCTACAAACAGCAGCGTTAACACTAAATACAACATTATAATAATATGATACAACATTAAAAGCTACTCTCTCTCTCTCTTACTCTCTGTCTTTTCTACTTCTCCCTTCTCTTTGGGACTTACCGAGCGATCTGTTCGCTGATGACATTCTCTTTCTTTCTTCTTTGAATGTCGTCAGGTGATCTGGACACGTCAGAGATCGAGCCCACGAGTGAAGACTTGGACCAATTCAGTGAAGACCCCGAGCTCTAGTTCATTGTACACTTTCCATTCAGTACTTTTCATTTCTGTTATGCCATTGTTTTGGCATTGCTTTTTATTAGTTGTATTTACTTTCCCTGTATTGTACAGAAAGAATGTGAATAAATAAAGTTGTTATTTTGATCATATCTTGTCTCTTGTGCATTTACTTTTATGTTGCTTAGATACGCTTAGCGTATTTACTTCACGGTAAATACGCAGCGCCTCGTCGCGTCCTCTGCCTGTATACTGAGAAGCGGGGCGTGACAGGTTTTGTTGGTGGCCCATGCAGGTCAGAGCTGTATAGAACCATACTATGCAGTTCTGTTCTGCGTGAACAACCTAAGCAATATAACATAAGAACCAGCAACTAAAACATTCTTTACAATCATGTTCCTTGAATCCCATCATTTCTTATTCTTTAAATCATATACTTTGAATCTATCCTAACCTAAATTTTTCATTCAAGGTTATGGATTCACCAAACAACACCAGCACCAATGTCAACAACACTCCACCTCCACTACCAATCATACATGTCGTTCCTGCTCCACCCAACGAGCAAACGGTTCTGCTTGAGGCAATCCGCAGCCTCCTAGAAGGACAGCAGCAGCTCTTGTACCGTCCCGAGGCTGAAGCATCTGAGGTGAAGCAATTCAGAACTTTACATCCCAAATAGTTCTCAGGAAAGGGGAGCCCACTGGAAGCTGAGGAATGGACTCAGAGTATCGAGGATAATCTGGCAGTAGCACAAGTTCCAGATATAGCTTGGGTTTGTGTGGCAAAATTATAGCTCACGGACAATGCACGAAACTGGTGGAAGGCAGAAAAAAGCCGTCTTGAACAGCCCATTGAATGGAAGACTTTCCGCGATAAGTTCGATGCGAAGTACTTCCCTGTGACTGCTAGGTTTGACATGGAACAGCGGTTTATTCATCTGCAACAAGGTTCGATGTAGATCAAATTGGTAGATGAGTATAACGCTGAGTTCACCATGCTCAGTCGGTAAGATATGTCACAGTATTTCAAATTTTTAGATATCACATACTACACAGCTAACATAAGACCGTAACATATTTGCGGCACACCTCATACCGACGGATGAGATCAGAGCCCGTCGATTTCAACAGGGTTTGGACACGGAAATCCAGGCTGCACTAGCCACAAGGAAATTTTCGACTCATGAAGATGCTTTGGAAGCTGCCCGCAGTTATGAGGCGGTGATAAAGGCGATGGGCAGACCCCTATCTGCCGGTTTGAAACGCCTTGCCACTCAAATGGCAGGAGGAGCCTCTTCCAGGCCATCGTTTGAACCCAGGAGAACTGAAGAAATTTTCCACTACTGCCATAGAAAGGGACACTTGTGGAAGGATTGTACGCGCGCAAAAGGCCTGTGTCTAATTTGTGGCGCATCCAACCACGAAATTGGGAATTGTCCTTAAAAAAGCAATCCAGCTCACACACCCACCAACTACCCGCAGCGGCCAGATATCCAGGATCTTACACCTCGTTTTGCACTCCCTGCTCCACCACCTGCACAGCCTACTCGCCAATTCCATCAGGCAATGAGGAACATGCCTCGAGGGCAAAGAAACAAGCCCCAAGGACAGAATGTGCCTCCGCCTAGAAGGAATGTACCACGGCGACAGACTTTCACATTAGCAGCCGTAGAAGCCGAGACTGTAGGTCAAGGTAACATCGGTAAGCCTTTTTCGCATTTTTAAAACCCTTGCACCACCTTGTTATTTTTTTTTGCCCCAGACACTATCGGTACTCCAGTCACCAAACTTTTCTTGAATTTGTTACACTTTCCTTTTACAAATTTTGAGGACGAAATTTTTATAAGGAGGGTAGAATTTAACAACCCTAAATTTCCTATACAAATTTTTTTTCAAAATATTTTTTTTTCAAAATCCATAAAGGGGTATTTTAGCATGAGCACAAGATATAAGTAATTATTTTGCTTTTAAGTACAAGTTAAACAAATGTAACAACTCCATTTTTAGTGTACAAAAATTTGCTTTAAAATTAATGTATACTTGGGGTATTTACATTTACTGTTATTACTTTATGAAATTATTTAGCTCCATAATTACAAGAAAGAGCTTCTGGCTCATTGGTAATACCTTGCACTTCTGAACCAAGCCACCAGAGTTCAAATCCCATACCCCACATTATTTTTAATATTGTTTCATTTTGAAATTTTTAGAAGTTCAAGAGTCAACACTTGCTACCTCCCAAAACTCCCACTACACATGAAAAAGCAAATGTACCAGTGAGATCACCAAACGAAGAGGCACCCTCCGACCATCGAACTCGGCCCGGATCGGCCAACTCGGCCGGCGGACCGGCCGACTCGGCCCGCCGCCGCCGACCGGAGTTGCCGATTCGGCCGAGTTGTCAACTGAAGAGTTGTGGATTTTGGCATTCTAAACACCGCTGCACACTCCAATTACTCAGATCGGTTCCAGAGAAGTCATAAAGTCCATTTTTAATGAATTTTCATATATTTTTACATTTTTTAATTTAAAACCCTTCATCTACCCTAACCCTAGCCTAACCCTATAAATACCAACCCTACACACTACCCCCTCACCCCAAAACTCTGAGCCAAATCTTAAGAAATCACTAGAAAGCCTTGTGTGCAATCGAAGTGAGCGAAAGGTGAAGCTTCGGCAGAAATTCCGACGACGACTCTAGGAGCTCCCGGCGACGAAAGGACGCACCAATGACTCCTCCCGGTCCTTCTCCCTCTCCTGGTTGTCCTAAACCCGTAAGTCCCCATTCTATCTTTCTTTTCTTTCAAAAAAATACGGAATTACAAAACCCAACGGAATCGGAACAAATCCGATTTCCGATTCGGTTTCTTTATAAAACTTCACTTTTTTTGATACAATTATACTTAAACCCTTTCATGTTGACTATTAAACACTAATCAACTAAATTGATCAAGTTTCATATCATAAAAACAATTGTTATTTCATTTTACCGTATTTTTCATTTAAATACCACACAGTTTCAATTCTACATTTAACATCACAAAACTTGCTATACCTGTAAGTAGATCACGAGGTAATGACCTACCTCCTCATACACTCATATGTAATATAGCACAATACCCTTGGGAATATAGAATACGAGAAAACGACATCATTGCAAATAAATACCATTTACTTAATAAAACTGTTTTCTAAAGGATTTAGTATTTATATAATCTTTGCAAAGCGCCGCTACAACCCATTTTGGGGAACCCATTAGGGATGGTGCGGATTATCGCACATCCTCGGGCTTAGTAGTGCGAGATGCAGACCTCCGCAAGGAGCATTCGGTCTCGAAAGATTTAAAATACGACATCTTAAGAAAACGAGATTTCTAGAATATTATAGATATATACAAAAATTATTTTCATATAATATATGTATATGTAACATAAAAATATCTATTTTGAAGTATTATAAATATTCCACCTTTTGCTAAAAATATCACAAGAATCAATTTTACACTAAAATACCATGAATTCCACACAAAACCAATATTACAAATAAATACTATTTATCATGAAAATAGGATATTCTCATTAGAAATATCACAAATATAAAATCTACATTTATTACAACTCTAAAGATAATAAATACTTGGGGTGTATTTTGAAAACTTTATAAAGTATTTTTACATAAAACCCCCTCAAGTTCTATAAATTACCTTAAGGACCCTAGTAAATATAGGTTTAAGAGGGACCAATCTCTTGAGCCTCAGGGAGCCAAAGGTAGACAACTGAACAACGGTGTTATCAATACGGTAATCGTCTTTGAAAAAGACACATAGCCTGCCGCCCATGTGCAGCGGTTACCGATAATATCAAAACAATCAGGACTTCAATTTACCTTTCTAATTGTCTGACTCGGTTTGGGTCTCATTATAATCTGATTTGAATATGATTCAAGTATAATCTACAATCTACAATTTTCAATATTACAATTCAACATGAATTCATGAATCCAATTATCAATCTATACAACTTGACCGAACCGAACCATGGATATACATTCCATTTACTTGGCTCTCCAGTTATTCCATTTACATGATTCTACGGTTACATCCGTTTACTGATATCATGGTTTCGGTCAGTCATCCAATTATACAATCTATACAGTTACAATACAAGACAAACAATACAATCAAAACACTGCGGGGTTTAAAGGGTAGATTGGTATGGAAGGTGTTAAAAGTGGCACGAGACTGCAAGATTAAGACACCTAACCTGAATCCAATTGCCGTTGTTCCGGGTTGTATAACGGAACCTTGTACTTCCATTTACCTCTAGTCTCTGGCATATAGAGACTCCTCTCGTATACACTGGCATCCTTCTGAACCAAGCTATAAACAACAGCGTTAACACTAAATACAACATTATAACAATATAATACAACATTAAAAGCTACTCTCTCTCTCTCTTACTCTCTGTCTTTTCTACTTCTCCCTTCTCTTTGGGACTTACCGAGTGATCTGTTCGCTGACGACATTCTCTTTCTTTCTTCTTTGAATGTCGTCAGGTGATCTGGACACGTCAGAGATCGAGCCCACTGCTGAAGACTTGGACCAATTCAGTGAAGACCCCGAGCTCTAGTTCATTGTACACTTTTCATTCAGTACTTTTCATTTCTGTTATGCCATTGTTCGGCATTGCTTTTTATCAGTTGTATTTACTTTCCTTGTATTGTACAGAAAGAATGTGAATAAATAAAGTTATTGTTTTGATTATATCTTGTTTCTTGTGCATTTACTTTTATGTTGCTTAAATACGCTTAGCGTATTTACTTCACAGTAAATACGTAGCGGCCTCGTCGCGTCCTCTGCCCTTATACTGGGAAGCGGGGCGTGACAATAAATATAAGTACAAGTATAAATATAAGCATAACCATAAGCATAAGCATATGTACAAATATAAATATAAGTATAAATAAAGGTATAAATATAAGCTCGATTGTGGGAGTTTTATTATATAATCAGGATATTCCGTAATACCACGGAACAACAACACGAGATTCAAGATATATATATATATATATATATATATATATATATGTATGTATGTATGTATGTATGTATGTATATGTGTGTGTGTAATGCAATGTACCGTTTTTCTTTTGGTACCACGAGAAACAAGATATGATCCTCTGTTACACATAAATACCCCATTTTCGAGTTAATATATATATATATATATAGTATATGTATCCAATAAATAGTATGCATGTCATGTTCACGAGATTTACGAGATTCAAGATGTTCATTAGATTCACAAGATTTAAGATATTCAAATGGTTCATATCAGGTTCAGGTCAAGATAGAATAATCTAACGCATGAGTATTCACAAACCCAGGGCTGTCTTCCAGGGGTAAGGAAAAACGGGCCCACTCATGAGTAATGGGACTCCAACCACCACTGGAGTATTCACAGACCCAAGGCTATCATCCAGGGGCCAAGAAACACTGGCACATTCATGACTTGGTCATGAGACTCTTAAGAATGCAGGTCCAGTCATAGATATAATTCTAAATATCTATATATACACTAAGTATATAATAATAGTTCAGTTTAAGGCCGGAAATAAGTATAAGTTCGCATGCAAAAATTTATGATTTTGGTTTAGAATTTTGGAATCATACACAAGAAATAAATTGTAGTTCAGAGTGTCGTGTAAACAACGAGACTGAGTTTGCCTCGATCAGGTTCCTAATATAAAAGTTACGAAAGTTTTTGTAACAGTGCGCAGATCAGGATAGTGTAAATTTCTGAATTCGTACACCAATAGTATTTTACATTTTTGGTAGGTTTTGGTTCAGATTATGGTTTTCTTTATTCGACAAAAAATTTACTTCTGGGAGTCTTAAACGATTCGCAACAACAAAATCCCGATTATGATAAGTGGGGAGGAAATTATACCTATTTTACTACAACAACGCAGATAATTTCTGTTGCTGTTCAGATTCGTCGCATTTTATTATGATCCGGTTTTCATGAACTTCTATAAATTTTCAGGTAAATTAACTTAGGAACAAAATATATCTAATCCTCTTTAGATATTCTAGCAACTTGAGTTTGCTCAAATTGAAATCCATAATTAATAGTTATGATCCTTTGAATCTCAGATTAAACAATTCCGGCAGATAAATGAAAACAAATTTGGCAACTGAAATAGGACCACATAACTACAATCGCACCCACGACTTGGGGTGGATGTGTAACAACCCTAAATTTCCTATACAAATTTTTTCAAATATTTTTTTTTCAAAATCCAAAAAGGGGTATTTTAGCCTGAGCACAAGATATAAGTAATTATTTTGCTTTTTAATTACAAGTTAAAAGAATGTAACATCTCCATTTTTAGTATACAAAATTTGCTTTAAAATTGATGTATACTTAGGGTATTTAAATTTGCTGTTATTACTTTAACTAATTAAATAGCTCCATAATTACAAGAAGCAGCTTGTAGCTCATTGGTAATACCTTGCACTGCTGAACCAAGCCACCAGAGTTCAAATCCCCTGCCCCACATTATTTTTTATATTATTTTGTTTTATATCCTTTAAAAGCCCAACAGTCCACACACCATAACTCCCAAAACTTGAACTAAACCTGAAAAACTAAAAATACCAGAGCCTTCACCTGACGACCCCCACCCCCTGGCACCCCGACTCGGCCTGACTCGGCCGAGTCCCCAACACCAAAAATCTGACTTTTCGCCTTCTCTAACCCCCTGCATACTCTAATTTATTGGATCGGTTCCAGAATGTCCATTAACACCTAATTACTCCAATTTTTAATGAATTTTCTATATTTTTACAAATTTTTTTATTAAAAACCCTTCATCTACCCTAACCCTAGCCTACCCTATAAATACACCCCCTACCTCTACCCTCTCACCCAAAATTCTTAGCCCACTCTCTCAAAATTCCAATAAAACCTGTATACTTTGAAAACAAGCTCGAGGCGAAACTCCGACGAATTCCCGGCGGAACTTCCGGCGATCGTTTTGGGAACTACCGGCGATGACACAACACATCGACGATCCCTCTAGTTCCCTCTCATCTTTTAGTGTAATCTAAAACTCGTAAGTCCCTCTTCTTTCCCTCTTTTCTATTCAAAAAGTACGAAATTACAAAACCCGACGGAATCGGAACAAATCCGATTTTCGATTCGGTTTTCTATAAAATTCCATTTCTCACTAATACAATCATACTTAAACTTCTTCATGTTGACTATTAAACACTAATCAAACAATTTGAACAAGTTTCATCACATGAAATGATAGCTATTTCAATTTATCATATTTTTCACTTAAATACCATATTGTTTCAATCCTTCATTTAACTCCATCAAACTTGCTATACATTTAAAGTAGAGCACGGGATAATGACCTACCTTCTCACACACTCATACACAACCTAACCCGAAACCATCGAAAACTTAGAATACGAGAAAACAATATTTTCACTTAAATACCCTCGACTTAATAAAACCATTACTAAAAGATTTAGTATAGTTACACTTTTTGAATATCTATCTCTTATTAGGAAAATACGATAAGTTGTGGACATCGGTCGTTTATCTAAACCTGGCTTTATGGTGTATAGGCTAGGCAAGTGAGAAAGGTAACTTTAAAAGGCCCGTCTCACGGTAATTTGTGAGCGGATTCCTCCTTTCCTCACTTGTACTTACCTGGCCATAATTGGCGGTGAAGAGGCGATTTGAGGCATCTCACAACTTTCCGTTTAGACCAGTCAGGAATAGTCTAGTTGACTTAGGAGACCCTAAAACATAAAAATACGGAAAATTGACAAATAAATACCATTTACTTAAAACCGTTTTCTAAAGGATTTAGTATTTTACAATCTTTCCAAAGCGCCGCTACAACCCATTTTGGGGAACCCGTTCGGGATGGTACGGTTTATCGCACATCCTCGAGCTTAGTAGTGCGAGATTCAGACCTCCGCAAGGAGCATTCGGTCTCGAAACATTTAAAATACGACATCTTAAGAAAATGAGATTTTTAGAATATAAAATATTTATTGAAATTATTTTTGTATAAATATATGTATATTTATCATTAAAATATCTATTTTTTTATGATAAAAATATTCCACCTTTTTCTAAAAAAATCACAAGAATAAATTTTACACTAAAATACCATAAATTCCACATAACTCAATATTACAAATAATTACCTTTATTTATGAAATTAGGATATTTTCACTAGAAATATCATAATATAAAATCCACTTTCATTACAAATCTAAAGACGAATAATGAATACTTGAGGTGTATTCTGAAAAGTATATAAAAGTATTTTTACATAAAACCCTCTCAAGTTTTATAAATTACCCTAAGGACCCTAGCAATTATAGGTTTAAGAAATAATCAAGACTTGATTTATATTTCTAATTGTCTGACTCGGGTTTGAGTCTGATTATATCTGACTTGAATATGATTCAAGTACAATCTACAATCTACAATATTCCAATTCAATATGAACACATGAATTCATGAATCCAATTATCAATCTATACAATTCGGCTGAACCGAACCATGAATATATATATATTCCATTTACATGGTTCTCCAGTTATTCCATTTAGATGATTCTACGGATACATCCGTTTACTAATATCATGGTTTCGGCCAGTCTTTCAATTATACACTCAATTCAATTTACAAGATAAACAATACAATCATAATACTACGGGGTTTAAGGGGTAGATTGGTACGTAAGGCGTTAAAAGTGGCACGAGGCGGTAAGATTAAGACACCTAACCTATATTCCGTTGCTGTTGTACCGTGGCTTAACGGTTCCTTGTACATTCCATTTACCCTGGTCTCTAGCAAATAGAGACCCCTCTCGTATACACTGGCATTCTTCTGTACCAAGCTACAAACAACAGCGGTAACACAACATTACAACAAGATAATACAACTTTAAAAGATACCTTCTTATTCTGTCTACTATACTTTTCTCTTATCTTTGGGACTTACCGAGCGACCTGCTCGCTGACGACATTCTAATTCTTTCTTCTTTGAATGTCGTCAGGTGGTTTGGACCCGGCAGAGATCGAGCCATCTGCAGAAGACTTCGAGCAGTTTGCTGAAGAACCAGAGCTCTAGTTTCATTGTACATTTTCCATTCAGTACTTTTCATTTCCTGTTATGCCATTGTTTAGGCATCGTTTTATTTCAGTTGTATTTCCTTTTCATGCATTGTACAAAAGAATGTTAATAAATAAAAGTTGCTATTTTTATTATATCTTGCCTCTTGTTTATTTACTTTTATATTGATTAGATACGCTTAGCGTATGTACTTCTGAGTATATACGTAGCGGACCAGTCCCGTCCCCTTCGCCGTATATCGGGAAGCGGGGCGTGACAGGTTTTGTTGGTGGCGCTTGCAGGTCAGAGCTGTATGAAATCCTATCATGCAGTTCTGTTCTGCGTGAACAACCTAAGTAATATAATACAAGAACCAGCAACTAAAACATTCTTTACAATTCATGTTCCTTGAATCTTACAATTTCATATTCCTTGAATCTTATCATTTCATGTACTTGAATCTGTCCTAACCCAAATTTTTCTTCAAGGTTATGGATTTCCCGAACAACACCAGAACCAATGTCAACAACACACCCCCACCACTACCACTCACACCTGCCGTTCCTGCTCCACTCAACGAGCAAAAGGTTCTACTTGAGGCGATCCGCAGCCTTCTTAAGGGACAGCAACAACTCCTGAACCGTCCCGAGACTGACGCACCTGGGGTAAAGTAATTCAGGGCTTTACATCTCAAGCAGTTCTCCGGAAAGGGAAGCCCACTTGAAGCTGAGGAATGGCCACAAAGTATAGAGGATGATCTGGCGGCAGCACAAGTGCCAGACATAGCTTGGGTCCGTGTGGCGAAACTGCAGCTCACGGACAATTCTCGCAACTGGTGGAAGGCGGAAGAAAGCCGTCTCGTACAGCCTATTGAATGGAAGACTTTTCGCGAGAAGTTCGACGCGAAATACTTTCCTGTGACTGCCAGGTTTTCCATGGAGCAGCAGTTCATTCATCTACAACAAGGTTCGATGTGGGACAAGTCAGTAGATGAGTATGACGCTGAATTCACCATGCTCAGTCGATTTGCGGCACACCTGATACTGACGGATGAGATCAGAGCCCGTCGATTTCAACAAAGTTTGGACACAAAAATTCAGGCTGCACTAGCCACAGGGAAATTTCTGACACATGAAGATGCTTTGGAAGTTGCCCGCAGTTATGAGGCAGTGATAAAGGCGAGGGGCAGACCCCAATCTGCCGGTTTGAAACGCCCTGCCACTCAAATAGCAGGAGGAGCTTCTTCCAGGCCATCGTTTGAACCCAGGAGATCAGAAGAAACCAATAACCAGTCAAGTCCAGATTTCTGCTACTACTGCAGAAGAAAAGGACACTTGTGGAAGGACTGTAGGCGCGCAAAAGGCCTGTGTCTAATTTATGGCGCATCCAACCACGGAATTGGGAACTGTCCTTATAATGGCAACTCAGCTCACACACCTACCAACTACCCGCAGCGGCCAGCTATCCAGACTCCTGCAACTCGTCCTGCACTCCCAGCACCACCTCCACATAGAACTCATGCACAGCCTACTCGCCAATTCCAACAGGCAATAAGGGACATGCCTAGAGGGCAGAGAAATATGCCCCAAAGGCAGAATGTGCCTCCAGCTAGAAGGAATGTACCACGGCGACAGACATTCACATTAGAAGTCGTAGAAGCCGAGACTGTAGGTCAAGGTAACACCGGTAAGCATTTTTCACCCTTGTATCATTTTGTTATTTTTATACACTATCAAGTACTCCAGACACCAAACTTTCCTTTAATTTGTTACACTTTCCTTTTACAAATTTCGAGGACGGAATTTTTATAAGGAGGGTAGAATGTAACAACCCTAAATTTCCTATACAAATTTTTTCAAATATTTTTTTTTCAAAATCCATAAAGGGGTATTTTAGCCTGAGCACAAGATATAAGTAATTATTTTGCTTTTTAATTACAAGTAAAAAGAATGTAACAACTCCATTTTTAGTGTACAAAATTTGCTTTAAAATTGATGTATACTTGGGGTATTTACATTTGCTATTATTATTTTAAGTAATTAAATAGCTCCATAATTACAAGAAGCAGCTTGTAGCTCATTGGTAATACCTTGCACTGCTGAACCAAGCCACCAGAGTTCAAATCCCCTGCCCCACATTATTTTTTATATTATTTTGTTTTAAATCCTTTGGAAGCCCAACAGTACACACACCATAACTCCCAAAACTTGAACTAAACCTGAAAAACTAAAAATACCAGAGCCTTCACCTGACGACCCCCCACCCCCTGGCACCCCGAGTCGGCCGGCGGACCGGTCTACTCAGGCCGGCGCTGCCGGCCGGACTCGGCAGGACGACAGAGTCCCTAACACCAAAAATCCGTCTTTTCGCCTTCTCTAACCCCCTGCATACTTGTTCATATCAGATTTTTGCATTTTTATACCGCCCAATTTTTATCACATTGGTTATCGGTAGGTACTCTTGAGCCGTATTTGCTAGTCAATTGCAGGATACATGTTCCCGGCTCTAAATGGTGAAATTCATGGAAAAGCACGACAAAATCCGGATTACTGCCAACCACAGATAAAACACGGGTCTCCGCTCTCTATCCGTATGTTGCCACACACCAGTTAAGAGACAAAATGACAAATCAATGTCATTTTCATACACAAAACTCAATGGCAACACAAGATCCAACATATCTACGCGGAGCTCGAGGAAATCATGACAAAAAGATCCACATCAAATCACCTTTTGGTCTGCTGGAATTCTGCAAAATTGTGAAGAGTTTCTGAGAAAAAACATATGCCAAACTACAGACAAGAGAAGACCAGGGAAGCACACAAAATCCGAGGAGCCAACCCCTCTAAACGGCCGCGGTTCCGCGGCATAAGCATGCTTAGGTCGCAGAAACGCGGCCGTACGGCCTCTGCAGACGTTCATCTTTTGGGGGCAGATTGGTAATTTCACATATGGACATATTGTTGCCCTAATTTTCCAGTTCCCTGCCTATAAATAGTCCAGAACTTGCCAAAGCCAAGGGTGCTTATTCTTATATTTAGATTTTAGGATACATATTATTGTTCTTCTTCCTCTTCTCATCTCTTCTCCATTAAAACTTGTAGTGAGCTTTTGTGAGTGAAGGATGAATAAAGGAGTTCTTTTTATTATCATGCTTGTCTTGTTCTTATTTTGTTAACTATAATTGCTTGTAATTTTCATGTGCTAATTTAGTTGTTATTTGTGTTTGTTTCTTTCTTGTTCTCTTTTTCTTTATCCTTAAACAACAATGATGCTTACGTTTGATCCTTGCCGAGGTGAGGTCGCAAATAGTTAGTTGTAATTTTCTAACCTCTTTCTTTCTATCTTTCCCCTTTGTTTTATTTTCCTTTTTCTTATAATGGGTGAGTAGTTTTCTTAACTTGTTAGGGTAGGATAAGGAAAGTTTGAGAGAAGGAAATCTCTCTCACTCTTTCCTTTCCCAACATCTTAAATCGGACTCCCGTTAATTGAACCATAATCCGCTCCCTACGGCACCCTATCCTACATGATAGCGGTGATTCCTTAGTGAGACCGGTTGTGGTTGAATTAACCGGAGGTTAAGGCTAAGAGCCAAGAACGGATGGACAAGCACCAAAAGAAAGAATTTATGCGTTGGAAAGCCTAGCTTATACTCGCAAGTTCCTTCCTAGTCGTGCTAATTCCCGTTGTTGCTGATTACCGTAACACCGATATTAAGAGTGGCAACGAAAGAAGTGAGCGACTCCTAACGCAAACTAACATAATCCTAACCCTAACAAGCTCTCTTTACATATCATTTTAGCACATAGTTAATCTCAAAGCAAACCTGGACATTTGTACTTAACTCGTTAAAGCACATAGAAAAAGATTCCCATCTCCCTGAGGATGACTCGTACTCAACCGGCTAGCTACAAGCGAAACCGTCTTGATTGCGATAATTAACTAAGCACGCAAAAACTCTAACAATCAAATGGCGCCGTTGCCGGGGAGACGGTAGTTTATTTCTTTGTGTAATTTCGGGTTAATTTGTGAATATAAATATAACCGAAAAACAAAACAAAAAAATACATTGTAAAAAAACCATCTTGTTATTTTTGATTAGTTTTTGTGCAAGTGTGCAGGATAAAAAGACGGTCGAGTTCAGTGCCAAAGACATGGGAAGTTAGACCCATATCTCGCGGCTACACCGCGACGGATCAAGACGAAGCCAACGGTCTACTGTAAAAATCTGGAGCAGATACAGTGAGTAAATCAAGATTCAGGAGCTCCAGAAAAGAAGAAGACAGACAAGGCAGCACACACCAGAAAAACAGAGCCCCAACTCCACTATCTTGCCGCGGAACGGCGGCATAAGCTGGCTTAGGCCGCGGAACCGCGGCCGTTTAGTGCCTTCAGGGTGCCAAATTCCCTGTGAGTGTTCCTTATCTCCTCCCCACTCCTCTGAACTCCACTGAACTGTGTTTTCTGCAGCATTCTTTGCGCAAATTCTCTTTCCCCTTCCAATAAATTGTTTTTGTGCAGGATTCTTTGCGCCGCGCTAAAATAAAAATTGTTTGCAGTTGATTGATACTGCTTTGCATATATTAATACAGACTTTAAGGGGCTTGAAATCAATCCAGATTGGGTGGGGATTTCATCACCCTTCCCAGGACTCCAGAATTCACAAAAAGCATATGCATTGACCATTTTTTAATTAAAAAATACTAGACTCAGCCCTAAGGACTTCGCGCTCAATAGGACAGAGGACTAGTTACAGGCATCGGCCGTTTATCCTATCCTGACTTTGCGGTGTCTAGGCAAGTGTGTCCAAGGCAAGTGGTTACTTAATTAGGACCACTACTTACATAGTGGGGAGCCTCCCACTTACCTGGCACTTACCTGGCCGCAATTGGCGGAGAAGAGGCGGTTTGAGGTCCTATTTCTAGCCCTTTGGAACAGTTAGGAGCTGTCTAGCTGACCTAGGTGACCCTAGATCTAGGTGTGATTGTGCATATCTTGTTTGTGATTGCTTGAAGCCATAAGTCCGTATATATCTCTGTAAAGCTCTTTCTAAAAAAAACACAAAACCAAAAACTTTTATAAAAACTTGCACTTTGTCGCCAAAATCCATTTTTCACCCACCTCCTATCGTATTTCTCCATTGACGTTCTCTTACCCTCACCTTCTCCGCTTTGACTGCACTAAACTCGTTTAGTGTATGTACGCTTGGACTCGGGACACTAGCGTCCGCCTAGTCCGCGTTACGTTAGTCGCTACCGACTACGCGGTCGACTCAGATATCGAAACTCCATCCACGCCTCTTTCATCCTTACCTTTGCCGGCCAACTCCGACGTTGATCGGAATTATGTTCATACATCCTCACCTTCACCATCACCAACCCCTTCTTCCGCGATGTCAGAATTTAATCCAAACATTTCTTTGACTCCCCCGGGATTGACTCCCCCGGGATTGACTCCACCTCCTATGGAGGCGAATAACCCACCACCACCGTCTATTGTAGCGCCGCAGCGAATCGCGCTCCAGGATCGTTTCTTTCCCACCCGTTCTGCAGTTCCTACTTGTCTTTCCCTTCCACCGGCCAATGGGGATAATTTTGAAATTAAGCCCCACTTCATTAACATGCTTCCAAAATTTCGTGGGCTTGAATCTGAAGATGCCTATATCTTCATCAACAAGTTTCAAAATGTCTGTGCCATGATGAAAACTACCCAGCTGTCGGACGATACTATACGGCTACGGGTCATTCCGTTCACTTTATACGATCTTGCTGAACAATGGCTGTATAGCACCGCTTCCCACTCCATAACCAGTTGGGACGAGTTTGTGAAAGTGTTTCTCAAGAAATTCTATCCGAATCATAAAACCGCAAGGATCCGTAACGAAATCAACCAATTCTCTCAGCTTCCTTCTGAACCCTTCTGGAAGTGCTTTGACCGGTATAAAGACCTTCTTGTTCAGTGCCCTCACCACGATATTGAGAAATGGCAACTTTGCCAAACCTTATACGAGGGCCTGAACCCAGCAACCAAGCAGTTGTTGGAAACCATTTGTCAGGGCCACTTCCTATCGAAATCTGACGAGGAAGCGTGGCAATTCTTCGACGACCTTGCGGAACAAACGCTTCAATGGGAGAGCACTAGACCAACTTCTTCTTCTTCCTCCACTTCTACTGGTCAGTCTAGGGTAGGAATTCACCAACTCGATGTCTCTATTACGATGAAAGCTGAAATGGCTGCAATAACGAGAAAACTTGAAGCGATAGAGAGCAAATTTTCATCTCCTGCTCCTGCCCCTGTTCTTCCCCTTTGTACCATTTGTGCTTGTTGTTCCGATCCTTCTCACTTAACCGAAGAGTGTCCTTACAATCCACCATCTCAAGGACAGGATCAGGTTAATGCTGCATTTCAGCAAAGACCGAGAAATGATCCATACTCTTCCACCTACAATCCCGGTTGGAGGAACCACCCTAATTTCATCTGGAATCCGAATCGGCATCAATTCCAAGGCAACAATTTACAGAGGCCCCCTCCTCCGCAACAACAAACGCAACAACAAACTCAACATCAGTTTCAGCAGCCCTTCCAAACCTAACCTTTTCAAAATCAGACGAATAACTTTGCACCCAACAATTCTTTTCCCCAAAACAACTTTGTTCTGTCAAACAACGATAAAGTTTCCTGCTAGAACGAAGTCTGGAGGCGTTCGTTAAACAATCGACACAATTCACCGCCAACATCCAGTCGTCTATTCAGTCTTTGGTGCAACACACTGCTGCACACGGGCAAAGCAACAAGACCATCGAAGCCCAGATTGCACAGCTGAATGCGGCGTTAAGTGGGCGAGAAAAAGGGAAGCTTCCATCTCAACCACTCCCAAATCCCGGTCACCCACATAATGTACATGTTGCTCTTGAACAACAGAACCATAATGTGAGTGCCGTGACTATATTGAGATCGGGAAGGATGCTGTACAACAACATCGACACAACAATTGAGGATAATGACACCCTGGCCGCTTCTTCTTCTTCTTCTTCTGCTCTGAACGGACCCACTTCTCACTCCACGAAAGCACCAGCTCTGGGATCCGTTCCAGCTCCACAATCTCCTCCATAAGCATTGGACTCAACCAATTTTTAAAACATTCTATTTCCAAACTGGTTGAGGTCCAATAAACAAAATCCACAAATGGAGAAGATTCTGGAGTTGTTTAAGCAGGTTAACATCAACATTCCCCTTTTAGATGCTGTCCAACAAGTCCCGTCCTACGCGAAAATCTTAAAGGACTTGTGCACGAAAAAGAGGAAGTCTCAGGTACCCAAGAAAGTTTTCTTGGCTAGTGCTGTGAGTGATACTCTTACCCAATCTTTACCGCAAAAACGGAAGGACCCTGGCTGTCCTACGATTTCTATTACCATTGGGGATAAGAACATCAACTGCGCACTATTAGATCTTGGTGCCAGTGTTAACCTGCTTCCGTACTCAGTATATGAGCAACTAGGTGTAGGAGAGCTGAAACCCACACACTGCACTCTCCAAATGGCCGACCGATCGATCACCCATCCTAGGGGTGAGCTAGAGGATGTGTTAATCAAGGTTAGGGACTTCATATTCCCCGTTGACTTCATTGTATTAGACACACAACCTGTAGCTAACCCCCGGAATCAAATTCCGGTGATACTCGGTCGCCGATTCCTTGCAACCTCAAATGCTATGATCAATTGTTGAAATGGTTCGAGGAACCTATCTTTTGGAAACATGACAATTGAACTCAACATTTTTAGGTTGGGGAATCAGCCCTCCGAACTTAATGCTCATATACTAGACGTTTGCTCAATCCAGGAGATCACCCCAGAAGAGTGTGAATTCGAGGAGTTTTTGTTCGATCACGATAACCTTAACGCCACTAGTGCGTTCCTCTTCGAACCTGCTGCTATTTCTGCGCCCGACAATGACTACGAGTGTTTCACTTTCTCGAACGATCTTAGCCACTCACCACCCGAGTTTGAATCTTTCGAATTTCCGGATGAGTTACCTGAACCATCCAACTCGGTCGCTTACACTCGTTTTGAACCTTTGCTGGAATCCTTTGAGTTCGAGACCTTTTCACCAATCTTGCCTTCAATCGTTTCACCTCCAACGCTCGAACTCAAGCCTTTACCGTCTCACCTTAAGTACGCTTACTTGGGTGAGAACGAGACCCTCCCTGTTATCATCTCGGTTTCTCTAGCTCCGGAGCAAGAGAAAGCCCTTCTTGCGGTCTTGCATAGCAATAGGCAAGCTTTTGGCTGGTCCATGGCGGACATCAAGGGGATTAGTCCCCTGATCGTTGAACATCACATTCATCTGATGGATGATGCCAAACCAGCCAGGGATCCACAAAGGCGACTCAACCCAGTCATGAATGAGGCTGTGAAAAAGGAAATCGTGAAGTGTCTGGATAGTGGTATCATTTACCCTATATCTGATAGCCAGTGGGTTACCCCATTCACGTTGTCCCCAAGAAATCAGGCATAACGGTCATTACTAACGAGGCGAATGAGTTAATCCCTACTCGCACCCAAACTGGGTGGCGAGTATGCATCGATTACAGAAAACTCAACGCCACAACACGGAAAGACCACTTTCCGCTACCTTTCATTGACCAAATACTTGAACGATTGGCCAGACACGAGTACTACTGCTTTCTTGATGGCTACTCCGGCTATAATCAGATTCCCATTGCCGAAAAAGACCAGGACAAGACCACATTCACTTGTCCTTTCGGCACTTTCGCATATCGCCGCATGCCCTTTGGGTTATGCAATGCGCCCGCTACCTTCCAGCGGTGTATGATGGGAATCTTCTCAGACATGATGAAGAAATTCCTGGAGATCTTCATGGACGATTTCTCCATCTTTGGCGATTCCTTTAACGAGTGTTTTCTGCATCTTGACGCTGTCCTTACCCGATGTAAGGACAAGAACCTCATTTTGAATTGGGAGAAATGCCACTTCATGGTGCGCGAAGGTATTGTCTTAGGACATATCATCTCGCAAAATGGCATCGAGATTGACAAAGCAAAGATTGAGGTCATTTCCAATCTCCCTCCTCCCAGATGCGTCAGAGACATCCGAGCCTTCCTTGGCCATGCCGGTTTCTATAGACGGTTCATCAAGGACTTTAGCAAGATTGCTAGGCCCTTGACTCTTCTACTGGCCAAGGAGACGCCATTCGACTTCAACTCGAGCTGTGTGACTGCGTTCGAGTCATTAAAAAGCTCACTCACTTCTGCTCCCGTTCTTTCTTCACCTGACTGGACGCACCCATTTGAGATTATGTGCGATGCATCCGACTTTGCCATTGGTGTTGTCCTTGGACAACACATCAACAAGATGCCGCACGTAATCAATTATGCTAGCCGAACCCTGAATGACGCCCGACTTAATTATACAACAACCGAGAAGGAATTCTTAGCTGTTGTATTTTCTTTAGAAAAGTTCAGGCCGTACCTCATCGGCTCTCCAGTCATTGTCTACACAGACCATTCTGCTCTGCGCCATCTTTTTGCGAAGAAAGATGCAAAATCTCGGCTAATACGTTGGATCCTCTTGCTTCAAGAGTTTGACCTTGTCGTTAAGGACAAAAGAGGATGTGAAAACGTGGTCGCCGACCATCTCTCACGACTTCCTTCTTCGTCGTCGCTTCAACTTCCGATCAACGACGTTTTTCCGGATGAACAACTCTTGACAGTATCTCGCGAACCCTGGTTCGCAGATATTGTGAACTATTTGGCCACAGGGTTACTACCGACTGAATGGTCAAGTCAGGACAGACTTCGATTCTTATCCCAAGTAAAACACTTTTACTGGGACGAACCGTATCTGTTCAAGTACTGTCCCGATCAGATTATTCGTCAGTGTGTCCCTGACGATGAATTCAAGAGTGTGCTGTCATTTTGCCACGATCAAGCATGTGGCGGGCATTTTGGCCCCAGAAAGACAGCTGAGAAGATCTTGCAATGTGGTTTCTACTGGCCACAACTCTTCAAAGACGCTCATGACTATTGCAAGACTTGCTCCCGGTGCCAACACTTGGGCCGGATATCCCGGAGGAACGAGATGCCGCTCCAACCAATCTTGGTTGTGGAGATTTTCGACGTTTGGGGGATAGATTTCATGGGGCCGTTTCCCAGCTCTTTCGGGAACTTGTACATCCTTCTCGCTGTTGATTACGTCTCTAAGTGGGTCGAGGCTATGCCCACCCAGACTAACGACAACAAGGTTTCTTAAAGAAAACATTTTCTCCCGGTTTGGGCACCCCCGAGCGATCATTAGCGACAATGGAACTCATTTCTGCAAAAAGACTTTCGAGGCCTTGATGCGGATATATTCCATTAATCATAAGCTATCTACGCCCTACCACCCCCAAACCTGTGGGCAAGCCGAAGTTTCAAATCGGCAAATCAAGCAGATACTGGAGAAGACGGTTTCCAAGAACCGAAAAGATTGGTCGTTGAAACTCACTGATGCCCTTTGGGCATTTCGAACGGCTTATAAGACCGATCTTGGCATGTCTCCCTATCTGCTTGTGTACGGAAAGGCTTGCCACCTCCCTGTCGAAATAGAGTATCGCGCATTTTGGGCGATAAAAGAACTAAATCTGTCTCTAAGATGCGGGCAGCCATCGGAAGCTGCAGTTGAACGAATTGAGCGAGCTTAGGGATGAGGCTTACGATAACGCGGTTGTCGTTAAGAACCGAACGAAGGTGTTTCACGATAAACACCTTTTGCGCAAAACTTTCATACCTGGTCAACAGGTACTTCTTTTCGACACCCGGCTACACTTCCATCCAGGAAAGCTCAGGTCTCGCTGGAAAGGGCCGTATTTTGTGCGGAATGTGTATCCGCAGGGCGCTGTGGATTTGGAGAATCCAAAAGACGGTTCATTTTTTAAAGTGAACGGACACCGACTAAAATCGTACCTTAGCGCCGAACCAACAGAGGAGCTCCTGGTCTTACAGGAGCCGGTTTACCCTGCATAATCTTCCTCTGCCTACCACCAAACTTCGGTTATCCATCCAAAATAGTGGACACTGTTCCAAATAAGTTTGGGGGTATGCATATACCATTTTGTATTTATTTGTGGATATTCTTTTCCATTTTTACTCTTTAAAAAAAACAAAAAAATTTGTGTATATCTAACCGACAATTTTGACCCTTCAAATGATCTCTTCCTGTAATGACAGTGAGGACACTGTCCAGTTTAAGTTTGGGAGTACGCTCGGTACGCATTTCTAACCTTCGCATTCATATGTATATTTTGCATCTGCATACCAAAATTCCATAAAATCCATAAAAATCAGAAAAATTTCTAAAAACATAAAAACTTTTCTGTCAAGTTAGCTAGTGGGAGAACTCTGATTCAACATTTCGACGGTTTTGTTTGATAAGATAAGAATAACTAAATCTTATTTTAGATTTTAAAAACCTGAAAGATAACTCTCCTTTGAAGTTAACTATAGCTGATATACGTCTTTACATCACACTACACGTGTCGTGAGTTTTGAAAATTAGATGACAAGTCTTTTATGTCTAAAAACTTTTAAATGGATAAATGATTTTCTGAGGATCAAATAGGTTTATTCTGAAATGAGTAATATCAAGAATAGTTTATGAAGTGAAGTGAATATGAAGGAATGTTATTGATGCCTTAATTGGAACTAAGTCTGAAAAATAACCCATCTGGAACTTGATTGAATGATTACACATAGAACCCACGAAACACGTCTTTTATCCAAAAAAATAACTGAACTGCCGGTTATATCTCCGTTCGCATTGAATCATCATGATTTTCACGCTAAATTGTTTTTTGTTTTTGGGCCTAGGTAACTTGAGTAATTAAGTCCGCTGGGGTGTTTCTACACCTAATGCCCTAAAGCCAACTGGTTTGGATACATTGGCCCAAAGCTCGCTAAGAAGCGTAGAAAGTCCAGATTAAAACAAAGTCAAGCAAGTGTTCTCTCCGAGTTAAAATTCCTAACGGTTCTTTGTGTGAGAATAATCTTGACAAAAGACAGGTTTTTATAAAAAATATTTCTAGCGGAGATATGAAGGTTTTATTCTATGATAAAGACTATTGCACGTTCACAGAGGTGTGTATGAAATGAAAACAAGAAAAAGGTGGAGTGAAAAATAAGACCTAGTTTCCTGTTAAGGAAGATAGAAATTCTGAAGTTGAAACCTTACTGGAAAACGAAACTTGAAAAATATTTAACTCTTTATAAAACTTATGTGATCCTTTTAAAATTGTTATCTGGGATTTATTGTGTGACATGATGACTTTAATCGATCCTTCTGGAACTTAACGACACTATTTACACTGCACGTAAAGACATATAAAATCTTAAGTTAAATAAGAAGCGAGGTGTGAAAAATAAGGGTTCGATAGTCTAGACTTAGGATCATAGAATTGTTATTTTCTGAAACAAAACTTTAGGGGTTTGAATCATAGAAAATTTTGCAAAACTAGTTTGACCGGATTTTGTGGGTAGTATCCGCTGAAAACCCTCAGAAGACAACACTCCTCCTACTAGGGACACCTAGAGGTTTAACGGCTCGTTGCACATGCTCGGTGCAATCGCGTTCCCTGCGAAAATGAGGTTAGGAATTTTTTGTGAATAAATTGGCTTTGCTCGGGACGAGCAAATGATAAGTTTGGGGGTATTTGTTCATATCAGATTTTTGCATTTTTATATCGCCCAATTTTTATCACATTGCTTATCGGTAGGTACTCTTGAGCCGTGTTTGCTAGTCAATTGCAGGATACATGTTCTCGGCTCTAAACGGTGAAATTTATGGAAAAGCACGACAAAATCCGGATTACTGCCAACCACAGATAAAACACGGGTCTCCCCTCTCTATCTGTATGTTGCCACACACCAGTTAAGAGACAAAATGACAAATCAATGTCATTTTCATGCACAAAGCTCAATGGCAACACAAGATCCAACATATCTACGCGGAGCTCGAGGAAATCATGACAAAAAGATCCACATCAAATCACCTTTTGGTCTGCTGGAATTCTGGAAAAATTGTGAAGAGTTTCTGAGAAAAAACATATGCCAAACTACAGACAAGAGAAGACCAGGGAAGCACACAAAATCCGAGGAGCCAACTCCTCTAAACGGCCGCGGTTCCGCGGCCATACGGCCTCTGCAGACGTTCATCTTTTGGAGGCAGATTGGTAATTTCACATATGGACATATTGTTGCCCTAATTTTCCAGTTCCCTGCCTATAAATAGTCCAGAACTTGCCAAAGCCAAGGGTGCTTATTCTTGTATTTAGATTTTAGGATACATATTGTTGTTCTTCTTTCTCTTCTCATCTCTTCTCCATTAAAACTTGTAGTGAGCTTTTGTGAGTGAAGGATGAATAAAGGAGTTCTTTTTATTATCATGCTTGTCTTGTTCTTATTTTGTTAACTATAATTGCTTGTAATTTTCATGTGCTAATTTAGTTGTTGTTATTTGTGTTTATTACTTTCTTGTTCTCTTTTTCTTTATCCTTAAACAACAATGATGCTTACGCTTGATCCTTGCCGAGGTGAGGTCGCAAATAGCTAGTTGTAATTTTCTAACCTCTTTCTTTCTATCTTTCCCCTTTGTTTTATTTTCCTTTTTCTTGTAATGGGTGAGTAGTTTTCTTAACTTGTTAGGGTAGCATAAGAAAAGTTTGAGAGAAGGAAATCTCCCTCACTCTTTCCTTGCCCAACATCTTAAATCGGGCTCCCGTTAATTGAACCACAATCCGCTCCCTACGGCACCCTATCCTACATGATAGCGGTGATTCCTTAGTGAGACCGGTTGTGGTTGAATTAACCGGAGGTTAAGGCTAAGAGCCAAGAACGGACGGACAAGCACCAAAAGAAAGAACTTATGCGTTGGAAAACCTAGTTTATACTCGTAAGTTCCTTCCTAGTCGTGCTAATCCCCGTTGTTGACGATTACCGTAACACCGATATTAAGAGTGGCAACGAAAGAAGTGAGCGACTCCTAACTCAAACTAACCTAATCCTAACCCTAACAAGCTCTCTTTACATATCATTTTAGCACATAGTTAATCTCAAAGCAAACCTGGACATTTGGACTTAACTCGTTAAAGCACATAGAAAAAGATTCCCATCTCCCTGCAGACGACCCGTACTAAACCGGCTAGCTACAAGCGAAACCGTCTTGATTGCGGTAATTAACTAAGCACGCAAAAACTCTAACAATCAATACTCTAATTTATTGGATCGGTTTCAGAATGCCTATTAACACCTAATTACTCCAATTTTTAATAAATTTTCTATATTTTTACAATTTTTTTTATTAAAAATCCTTCATCTACCCTAACCCTAGCCTACCCTATAAATACACCCCCTACCCTCTACCCTCTCACCCAAAATTATGAGCCCACTCTCTCAAAATTCCAATAAAACTTGTGTACTTTGAAAACAAGCTCGGGGCGAAGCTCCGACGAATTCCTGGCGGAACTTCCGGCGATCGTTTTGGGAACTACCGGCGACTACGCAACACATCGGCGATCTTTCTAGTTCCCTCTCACCCTTTAGTGTAATCTAAAACCCGTAAATCCCTCTTCTTTCTCTCTTGTCTATTCAAAAAATAGGAAATTACAAAACCCAACGGAATCAGAACAAATCCGATTTCCGATTCGGTTTTCTATAAAATTCCATTTCTCACTAATACAATCATACTTAAACTTCCTCATGTTGACTATTAAACACTAATCAAACAATTTGAACAAGTTTCATCACATGAAATGATAGCTATTTCAATTTATCATATTTTTCACTTAAATACCACATTGTTTCAATCCTTCATTTAACTCCATAAAACTTGCTATACATTTAAAGTAGAGCACGAGATAACGACCTACCTCCTCACGCACTCATATACAACCTAACCCGAAACCATCGAAATACGAGAAAACAATATTTTCACTTAAATACCCTCGACTTAATAAAACCTTTACTAAAAGATTTAGTATAGTTACACTTTTTGAATATTTATCTCTTATTAGGAAAATACGATAAGTTGTGGATATCGGTCGTTTATCTAAACCTAACTTTGTGGTGTCTAGGCTAGGCAAGTGAGAAAGGTAACTTTAAAAGGCCCGTCTCACGGTGATTCGTGAGTAGATCCCTCCTTTCCTCACTTGTACTTACCTGGCCACAATTGGCGGTGAAGAGGCGATTTGAGGCATCTCACAACTTGTCGTTTAGACCAGTTAGGAATAGTCTAGTTGACTTAGGAGACCCTAAAACATAAAAATAAGGAAAATTGACAAATAAATACCATTTACTTAAAACCGTTTTCTAAAGAATTTAGTATTTTACAATCTTTGCAAAGTGCCGCTACAACCCATTTTGGGGAACCCGTTCAGGATGGTGCGGTTTATCGCACATCCTCGGGCTTAGTAGTGCGAAATTCAGACCTCCGCAAGGAGCATTCGGTCTCGAAAGATTTAAAATACGAAATCTTAAGAAAATGAGATTTTTAGAATATAAAATATTTATTGAAATTATTTTTGTATAAATATATGTATATTTATCATTAAAATATCTATTTTGTTATGATAAAAATATTCCACATTTTTCTAAAAAAAATCACAAGAATAAATTTTACACTAAAATACCATAAATTCCACATAACTCAATATTACAAATAAATACCTTTATTTATGAAATTAGGATATTTTCACTAGAAATATCACAATATAAAATCCTCTTTCATTACAAATCTAAAGACGAATAATGAATACTTGAGGTGTATTCTGATAAATAAATAAAAATATTTTTACATAAAACCCTCTCAAGTTTTATAAATTACCCTAAGGACCCTAGCAATTATAGGTTTAAGAAATAATCAAGACTTGATTTACATTTCTAATTGTCTGACTCGGGTTTGAGTCTGATTATATCTGACTTGAATATGATTCAAGTACAATCTACAATATTCCAATTCAATATGAACACATGAATTCATAAATCCAATTATCAATCTATACAATTCGGCTGAACCGAACCATGAATATATATATATATATATTCCATTTGCATGGTTCTCCAGTTATTCCATTTAGATGATTCTACGGATACATCCGTTTACTGATATCATGGTTTCGGCCAGTCTTTCAATTATACACTCAATTCAATTTACAAGATAAACAATACAATCATAATACTACGGGGTTTAAGGGGTAGATTGGTAAGGAAGGCGTTAAAAGTGGCACGAGGCGGTAAGATTAAGACACCTAACCTATATTCCGTTGTTGTTGTACCGTGGCTTAACGGTTCCTTGTACATTCCGTTTGCCCTGGTCTCTAGCATATAGAGACCCCTCTCGTATACACTGGCATCTTTCTGTACCAAGCTACGAACAACAGCGGTAACACAACATTACAACAAGATAATACAACTTTAAAAGATACCTTCTTATTCTGTCTACTATACTTTTCTTTTATCTTTGGGACTTACCGAGCAACCTGTTCGCTGACGACATTCTATTTCTTTCTTCTTTGAATGTCGTCAGGTGGTTTGGACCCGGCAGAGATCGAGCCATCTGCAGAAGACTTGGAGCAGTTTGCTGAAGAACCAGAGCTCTAGTTTCATTGTACATTTTCCATTCAGTACTTTTAATTTCCTATTATGCCACTATTTAGGCATCGTTTTATTTCAGTTGTATTTCCTTTTCATGCATTGTACAAAAGAATGCTAATAAATAAAAGTTGATGTTTTTATTATATCTTTTCTCTTGTGTATTTACTTTTATATTGCTTAGATACGCTTAGCGTATGTAATTCTGAGTATATACGTAGCGGACCAGTCCCGTGCCTTCGCCGTATACCGCGAAGCGGGGCGTGACGGGATGGAATATTAAAAATCAGAATATACGGATAATAATAACAATAAGATACAAACATACCCGCCTATTATCTTATGATTTAAAAGGGTATACAATTTTAGTAAGTTAATATCCCTAGAAAACAGATCGCGTTCAATATATAGATCACAATAATCAAATAGATAACATGATAGCATTTGCATGGTAAACTTAATTATGAACACAACAATGACTTAATCATAAGACCATAAAACCATATATATATATATAATAGTAAATTTATGAAAACCGCAATATTGTAATAAGAAGATTAAAATCATTTTTTCTTCTCCAGTATAATTAGGGTTTCGTAAAAAATCTTTTTTTTCTAAAAGCTAATATGTTCATATGTTAAAAAGTTCAAAGATGGTAGAGAAACTTTGTAACACCCGAGCCCAATGCTACTATTTTCAGTTACTGTTTGTGCATAATGTGGTACTCATTTCATTTAACTTGCTTGTTTGTTGCTTACTGTAAAATTTACCCGGCAAAGTCATTTCTACATATAACAAATTTTGGCATCTAAAATAAAATTGAAAATATTCATCTTGGCCTACTTGACACCCCTAGCCTCATGGTAGCGTCCGTGCATTGTGTTCTCGTCCCGTTCAGTGAAACGGACGAGTTTAGATGGCTACGTGCACGTACGTGTGTCCGTTTTGGAGGTATGCTTTTTAATCATAAAACACTTAATTTTAAAATTTGGAACCCGCTTAAAATCCTATTATTTCAATTTCAAATTTTTGGACTCGACCCGGGCGCGATTTGGAAATGTTTTATTTGGCGCCAAAATCCCAAATTTTAATATTATTAAAACCATCGCATATATTTTTTCTAACCAACCTGATATCTTACTGTTCATTACCTATGTTTTAAATCTTTAAGTTAACCATATAATATTTTTACAATCTTTTATATCCTTCTCAATTTATTCTCTCAGCCAATCGCAACCTCCCCTTTAACCCCGTGGGCCCCACTTTCTCTCTCTCCCTATTCTCTCTCTCCACTTTTTTTCTCTCTCTCTCCCTCATATATTCTCTCGTACTTCTCTTTATCATTCTTTCTCTTCTTGCTTCATGTCTCGTTTCTCATTTTTTTAACTGTTCTTTTGTTGCCGGAATTCCGTCGTGCCGGTGACGCTTCTCGATGTTCCAGCGAGGTACCCCAACCCGTGTGGTTCCTTTGTTCGTCGTTTGGGTTCATTCCGTGAACCGTGCACCCGTCGCGAGTTTTCCCCGCCGACGGTTAACGTTCCGTTTTCCCGATTCGCGACCCATCGAGGCGAGTTAATCTTGCTACATGCTATATAATTCATTTTATATCTATTTAAATAAATACCATACCTATAGTTTAAATCTAGTGCCCCATGTTTAATTTTATAACGTTTCGATGTTCCGTTTGCATCCGTTTAAATCATATTAAATCTAGATCATGAAAACTTATCTTGTGACATACTAGATTACATTATACTGCATCCATATCAATTAAAATATACATCGTCGTAATATTTCTTATTATTATCTTTAATTAGTTTATAATCTGCATTTTATGATATTATATATTTAAAATATTATAGTTTACACATGAAACGTCGTTGAAAAATCGGATATGACAAATCTGAAATTTACTGTACACCTTACCTTATAAAATTCATTATAAATCATAGAAAAATCATTAGTATATGTTCTTTAGTTCGTTACTAAGCTAACTCAGAATAATATAACTCTATGAAATATTTACTTGCAAAATAAATTGTTTAAATAACGTAAAATGCAAATGAAAATGTCTCCAAACTGCTGTCCAGGGAAATTCCAGCAGCAAACTTTCAACTTCGAATGTTCATAACTTTTTGTAGGGACAACCTGAGATGCTTATACTTATAAAACTGAAAACCTTATTGAATTATCTTTGTTTTGGTATAAGACACGTCCCTTTTGGAGAACGTTTGTTATTTTTAAGCTATTTTACAAATCAGGGTGACGCTGAATTTCTGAACGGAACTTTCTTGTGCATGTTTAATCAATACCACTTTTATAGTTATTAATCGCTTTGAATATGCTATCCATATTAATATTTATATCACATATTGCTTAGTTGTACATACCACATTACCATTTTATAGTTTTATAACTTTTTGGATACCCGTTTGCATCCATCGCATTTAAGATAAATATAATTGCATTCATAGATCACATTACTACATAATAATGTGATATTAACACTCCATGTTTAATATATTGCATCCTAATTAATATTGGAACTATAAATGTAACCCTAGTCGATAACTGTGCATCCATATCCTTGAAATTATATCTATTTGCATATCATATTACATGTTCCAGTTTAGTGTTCTGATAGTACTCATGCTTGTTTATTTATACACATGCTTATGTTAGTTTGATTATGAGCACCCACATGACATCTTGTGCTTCCTGACATGACCTGTTACACTTCCTACTATACCTGACATGGTACCGTGTACTGTTGACTTGACCTGATGTACCATGACTCGACCCGTTACCTGATCTTGTGTCTAATGCCAACAAACCTGATATGTAGTCCTCATGGACCGTTCCTGTTGTCTATCCAGACAAACCTGCTTTTACCTGATCCTGTGTTGGCATTAGTTCTTGATTACTGAATACCTGACCTGACACATATAATTTGGGGGTATGGGGAAATCAAAAGTGTAAACTAAAGTGTAACTTAAAAGGGTATTACTTGATCCGTGGTCCCGGGGGGTAACGGGACATAGCCATTCGTGACTCTTACATTTTCCTGATCCGTGGTCCCGGGGGGTAACGGGACAGAACCACTATTGGTTCCCATATTCCTGATCCGTGGTCCCGGGGGGTAACGGGACATATCCTTTGAGTTACATGGAGGATTACTCAAATTGATTTCAAAGACTTTAGAATAGAAAACCTGATAGAACAGTTTAGTTACCCACTGCACACCACCCTGCACTGCTTGTTTCACATTATTGCTACTCTCGTTTTATTCATGTTTATTTTGCATTGCCTGTTACACTGTTTATATTATATTACTTGATGACATGACGCGCTGACGTCTGGGTTTTGCATGGCCCAGATTCCGTACCGCTGTTGTAGTCCGAGCAGGAGTACTTCAGCCAGCAGGCTGAGCTGTGAGTTCAGTAGTAGTTAGTTTTATTTCCTGCATTTATTTCCTGATGTGAGCCCGCATTACGGGACACACTTTTCAGTTATTTGTATTGGATCATTTGCTTCCGCTTTTATTTATTATTGACTCATGTTATTCTGGATTATGGACATGTTTTAGATAGTTTTATCTTGTTCTTGATATCTCTACAGCCGTAATGTGACTGTGGATGGATACTTCCTACCCACAGGTAGCATGGTTGGCTATGTCACGTGCCCAATCTAGCGTACTCTGGGAAGCGGGGCGTGACAAACTTACTGCTTGAAAAGCAACATCAAATATTATTTTATCTAGATCTATAAACCCAAATGCGCACAAACACTTCCTTTATTTAAAACAATTTTGGGTTTGATTAAAAACATTTACTTTTGTTTAAATTTCAAATTTTAAACATGTAAAAAAGATAAAAAGTGAAAGAGGAACTTACAAAATAAGTAATTTCTATACTCTATCGCAATACTTAAACCTAGAATAGTATAGATTTAATAGATACAAAATATGAAATTATAGACGAAATTAATTTACTATAATTTATGTGAATGTAATGATTTGATTTTTAAAATAAAATAGGAGAGGAGGAACTAACTAAATAGGGAAGATCATCTTCCCCTAACGATAGTGCTTGACGATGTTTCGATCTAATATAGACGATGAAGAGGATGCATGGAGAGGCTTCTTCCCCAAAGCTTTAGGTTTAGATTTTCAACAAAGGATAGGTGGAAAATATTGAAGGAGGTAATGGAAGTGAAAAATTAAGATTTGAGTAGGCTAGGGTTTATATGCGTAAATAAAGATTAGGGCTTTTAGGGATCAAATACTATAATAGGATGAGAGTAGATCTAACGGTTTATAAAGAGATAAATAAATAAAACTTTAAATTAAAGACAAATAAAATTTATTCCTTTATTTGTTAAAAAAATAAACAAATAAAAACAACTAAGACATATTTTAAGAATAGTTTAATAAATTTATAAGATCTAATAAAATATTTTTCTTCAAACATTAAAAAAAATTTATATCTAAAAGAAATTCTTGAAAGATATTAGAATCACACACACACACACACACACACACACAAGGAATCGAACGCGTAACCTATTAGATGGCAATGAATCGAACGCGTAACCTATTAGATGGCAATGAAAGCGGATAACCAGTAGAGACTGTTAATAATCTTACATTTAAAACACAAGAATATCAACATATACCTATTTAGTTCAAAGAAAAGATTTAATTACAAAAAAAATAAATTTAAAACGAAAAAAATACGAAATTTGCGGTTCTTACAATTATACTTATAAATTTTGTTTCAACGGACGTTTACAAGTGTTTTCGTTTATTAATAAAATCTTTTCATAATATTTAAAAAAAAGTTAATTGATTAGTTGATGCGATAAGAATTTGACATACCCCACGCCCCAGTATAGTTGGTATTGTCCGCTCAGGCCGAAACCGCACGGTTTTGTCCTTTGGAGTGAACCGGACACGAGAAAGTGTCACTTCCCAGAAGGTCACCAATCCAAGAATTTCCCTAAACCGAGCACGCTTACGGGGTTCTTCAAACTCCGGAGTACCGATTCATCCAAAAGGGGCCTCCGTGATTAAGGATGATATCATTACATTTATAATGAAGTTCGGTCCTCTTTTGAAATGTGCTTCAGAGATTTGATCCCATTGTTTTAAAGTAGCTCCATACTCAGATCACCATATGTCAGCAACAGACCGCACTGAGTGTGGAAATAGCAGATCACCATGATGTCCAAAAATTGCACTGCTCTGGGGTATTACATTTCCCCCACCTAAGAACAATGGTTCATTCTCGAACCACAGACCTACTACTGAGAAACCTGCATGGGTCGCCATAAATGTCACGCCCCACGTCCCAGTACGGATGGTATTGTCCGCTCTGTCTGAAACCACATGGGTTTTTTTTCCGGGAGCGAACCAGACTCACAGAAATTCGAAATTTGCGGTTATTACAATTATACTTATAAATTTTGTTTCAACAGACGTTTACAAGTGTTTTCGTCTATTAATAAAATCTTTGCATAATATTTTTAAAAAAAAAAAACTAATTGATTAGTTGATGCGATAAAAATTTATCATGCCCCATACCCCAGTACAGATGGTATCATCCGCTCAGGACGAAACCGCACGGTTTTGTCCTTTGGAGTGAACCGGGCTCGAGAAGGTGTCACTTCTCAGGAGGTCACCAATCTAAGAATTTCCCTAGCCCGAGCATGCTTACAGGGTTCTTCAAACTCCGGAGTACCGGTTCATCCAAAAGGGGCCTCCGTAATTGAGGATGACATCATTATATTTATAATGCAGTTCGGTCCTCTTTCGGATTGTGCTTTGGAGACCTGATCCCATTGTTCTGAAGCAGATCCACACTCAGATCACCATATGTCCGCAACAGACCGCACTGAGTATGGAAAGAGCATATCACCATGATGTACAAAAACCGCACTGCTCTGGGGTATTACATTCTCCCTACCTAAGAACAATGGTTCATTCTCGAACCACGGACCTACTGCTGAGAAACCTGCATGGGCTACCATAAATGTCACGCCCCACGTCCCAGTACGGATGGTATTGTCCGCTCTGGCCGAAACCGCATGGTTTTTTCCTCTGGAGCGAACAGAACTCGAGAAAAGGCTATTTCCCGGAGGCCACCCATCGTAAGATTTCCCTAACCCGAGCATGCTTAACTACGGAATTCTTCAAACTACGGAGTACCGGTTCATCCAAAAGACGCCTTCGTAATTGAGGGTGTCATCATTACATTTATAATGCAGTTCGGTTCTCTTTTGGAATGTGCTTCAGAGACATGATCTCATTGTTCTGAAGCAGCTCTACACTCAGATCGCCGTGTGTCCGCAACAGACCGCACTGAGTGTGGAAAAAAATAGATCATCATGATGTTCGAAGACCGCACTGCTCTGGGGTATTACAAAATTTCTTTTCCGAAGTAAGAAGTCGCTGACTGAAGGAGTCATATATCGAACAAGAGAGAGAGAAAAAATCTTTTTATAATGAATGATCATTCACGGTCTAGATCAAAGAAAATGGGATCAAACCCAACAACTTTAAATCTAGCAATTTTAATTTCTTAAAATTTTGACGCACTTCATGTTCATTCCTTATTTTGTTATCGTTATAGTATAAATTTTTCGTCCCGCTTGACAATAGGTTCAGTATTCGCCACTGGAGATTAGGGTTGCGAGTGAGGAATCTCTCCAACACGGACGCCACGTTGAAGATACCGTTCGAAATACATTGTTAAACCTTATAAATGAAATAAGCAAAATTTGGGGCTTTTATTTTTAGGGTTTCAGAAAAGGGTTATAGGATGTGGGGTTTTACAAGGATTTTGATATACAGGTCGGTTGACGGACAGGTGGAATAATAGGCCAGGTATGGAAACCTCCTGGGATCCATTATAAGAAAAAAGATGTTTACTGTTAATTTTTGGTTATTTCTATACTTAGTAATTTTGCACGTGCGATACACGTAGTTTGTAAATAAAATATAAATAATACCATTGTATAAATTAGAATGTGAGAGAAATAATTTCAGGATAACTAAACAATTAAAGTTTCTTAATTTTAAAATGATATATGTTTACTATTTTGGTACTGGAATATATGATTAGTTTTAGAGATGAAAGAAAGCTGCTAACAAAGGATGTAGGTAGTTTCTATAGTGGAGAATTTAGTTATAAGGTGTTTTTTTTTTATTTTTTTAATATTTAATATAGTAGTTTAATAATATTTTGACACGTAAGCAAATCCTATGTGGCTTAAAATTGAAACCTCAATTTAAAGGGAAGCAACTAACTCCCATTATAATAGTAGTGATAAGATCTTGAAATCTTTGCTAATTCCATGTCAATCTTCTAAATTTTAATATTTGTTTAGCGGTCTCTTAGATTACTCAACATACTCCAAAACATAATACATCAGCAATTTACGTTCAAATCTAATTTGAGCCTTCGGTGAACCCTTTGACCCCTCATTGTGAATGACCTATGTACCCTCCAAGTCAATTAACTCTACCTAACAACCGAAAATGTAATATCTTAAAGCAGTGCAGTCTTCAGACATCATGGTGATTTGCTTTGTCTACACTCGGTGCGGTCTATTGCGGACACATGGTGATTTGAATATGGAGCCGCTTCAGAACAATGGGATCGGGTCCTTAAAGCACATTCCGAAAGAGCAACGAACTCCATAATAAATATAACGATGCCACCCTCAATTACGAAAACGCTTTTTGGTTGAACCGGCACTTTGGAATTTGAAGAACTCCATAGTTAAGCGTGCTTGTCATGTCCCGCTTCCCGGTATACGGCGAAGGGACGCGACGAGACCGCTACGTATTTACTCTGAAGTAAATATGCTAAGCGTATCTAAGCAATATAAATATAAATGCACAAGAGACAAGATATAATAAAACAACAATTTTATTTATTCACATTCTTTTGTACAATGCATGGAAAGTAAATACATCTGATGAAAGCAATGCCTAAACAGTGGCATAACAGAAAAGAAAAGTACTGAAATAAAAGTGTACAATATAGCTAGAGCTCTGGATCGTATGCAAGCTGGTCCAAGTCCTCGCTGGTAGGCTCGATCTCCTGAGTGTCAAGATCACCTGACAACATTCCAAAGAAGAAAGAAAAGGAATGTCGTCAGCGAACAATCGCTCGGTAAGTCCCAAAGATAAGGGAGAAATAGAATAGACAGAGGGAGAGAGTAGCTTTTAAAGTTGTATTATATTGTATTAGTGTTAACGCTGTTGTTTGTAGCTTGGTACATAAGAATGCTAGTGTATACGAGAGGAGTCTTTATATGCTAGAGATTAGGGCAAATGGAAGTACAAGGAACCGTTATGGCATGGTACAAAAGCAACAGAATACAGTTTAGGTGTCTTAATCTTGCAGTCTCTTGCCACTTCTAACACCTTCCGTACCAATCTACCCCTTAAACCCCGCGATATCTTGTTTGTATTGTTTGTGTTGTATTGTAAATTGTAATATAGATTGTATAATTGGATGACTTGCCGAAACCATGATATCAGTAAATGGATGTAACTGGAGAATCGTGTAAATGGAAGTATATCCATGGTTCGGTTCGGTCAGTACAGATTGAATAGATTTAATATACGTATTCATGGTTTCATGTTGGATTGTAGATTGTACTTGAATCATATTCAATTCAGATTATTAATGAGACTCAGTCTGAGTCAGACAATTAGAAAAGTAAATTGAATTCCTGATTGTTTTGATGTTATCGGTAACCGCTGCACATGGGCGGCAGGATTTGTGTCTTTTTCAAAGACGATTACCGTGTTGATAACACCGTTGTTAAGTTGTCTACCTTAAATAGGCAAGCACCCACTTCTCCGGCTCTCTGAGGCTCAAGAGATTGGTCCCGCTTAAACCTATATTTACTAGGGTCCTTAGGGTAATTTATAGAACTTGAGGGGTTTTTATGTAAAAATACTTTGTATAATTTTCAAAATACGCCCCAAGTGTTTATTTATCGTCTTTAGAGTTGTAATAAATGTAGATTTTATATTTGTGACATTTCTAGTGAGAATAATCTATTTTTCATAATACATGGTATTTAATTGTAATATTGAACTTGTATGGATTTCTTGGTATTTTAATGTAAAGCGATCCTTAGAATATTTTTAAAAAAATTGGAATATTTATATTATCACAAAATAGATATTTTAATGATACATATATATATATATTGATATAAAAATAATTTTACTATATATTATATTTCTAGAAATCTCATTTTCTTAAGATTTTCGTATTTTAAATCTCTCGAGACCTTATGCTCCTTGCGGAGGTTTGCATCTCGCACTACTAAGCCCAGAGATGTGCGATAATTCACACCATCCCAGTCGGGTTCTCCAAAATGGGTTGTAGCGGCGCTTTGCAAAGATTTGTAAAATACTTAATCTTTTTAGAAAACGGTTTTATTAGTAAATGGTATTTATTTGAAAGGTTTCGTTTTCCCATATTCTATGTTCTCGAAAGTATTGTTCTATGTTGCATATGAGTGTTGTGAGGAGGTAGGTCATTATCTCGTGATCTACTTAAAAATATAGCAATACTAAGGTTGTTTTAAAGTCGAAATGAAACTATATGGTATTATACTGAAAAAGAGCGATAAAAATTGAAATGGAAATCCTTTTGATATGGAACTTGTTCAATATGATTCGTTAATATTTAATAGTCAACATATAAAGGTTTAGTATGATTGTTTTTAAGAAAAGGTTGGATTTTTAAAAAGAACTGAATCGGAAATCGGATTAACTCCGATTCCGTCGGGTTTTGGAATTTCGTATTTTTTAGAAAAGAGAAGAGAAGATGGAGGTGGGACTTACTAGCTTAGATGTTAAAGATGAGGAAGAGGAAGTGAACGTAAGTTCCGATGCGTCGTTTCGTCGTCGGGAGCTCTTAGGATCATTGTCGGAAAATCGTCGGAGTTTCGCCCTTCGCTAACTCCAAAAGTACACTAAAATTTCTAGAGATTTCTTGAGAATTTTGATCAGAATTTTGGAGTGAGGGGATGTGTTTAGGGGTTGTATTTATAGGGTAAGGCTAGAGTTTAGGGTAGGTGAAAGGTTAAATTGAAAAAATGTGTTAAATTGTATTAAAATGGAGTAAATAGGATTTTAAAGAGTCTCAGGTATTGGTCTGTACATTTAAAGTATACAGGAGTGCAGGGGAGACCAAAAGGCAACTTTTTCATGTTGGGGACTCGGCGGTCCGGTCGAGTCGGCCGAGTCCGGTGCCCGGAGTGTCCCCCGTCGCTTCATTATCTCTCTGGTCCAGTTTGTTTATTTAGTGTAGTGGGGTTTTTACGGGTTTAGCACGTGTAGACTCTTGAACTTCTAAAATTTTAAAAAGAAAATAATATTAAAAATATTGTGGGGTATGTGATTTGAACTCCGGTGGCTTGGTTCGGCAGTACAGGGTATTACCAATGAGCTGCAATCTCCTTCATGCTATTAAAAAGCAAATTAATTAGTTATAACAATCTCAGTAAATGCAAATACCCCAAGTAAACATTAAATTTTAAACAAATTTTTGTACACTAAAATTGTTGTTGTTACAGTGCTCCGGCTAGAGGAATCCCTGGATGGGTGACCTCCTGGGAAGTGGCCCCTTCTCAAGAACGGTTCACTCCAAATGACAAAACCGCAGTTTCGGCCAAAGCGGACAATACCATTGTTCTTAGGTGGGGGAATGTAATACCCCAGAGCAGTGCGGTCTTCGGACATCATAGTGGCATGCTTTTTCCACACTCAATGTGGTCTGTTGCGGACACATGGTGATCTTAGTATGGAGCCGCTTCAAAACAACGGAATCGGGTCCCTGAAGCACATTCCGAAAGAGGACCGAACTGCATTATAAATGTAATGATACCGCCTTCGATTATGGAGGCGCCTTTTGGATGAACCGGCACTTCAGAGTTTGAAGAACTCTGTAGTTAAGCATGCTTGGGCTAGGGAAATCCTAGAATGGGTGACCTTCTGGGAAGTGGCCCTTTCTGAAATCCGGTTCGCTTCAAAAGACAAAACCGTGCGGATTCGACAAGAGCGGATAACACCATCCGTAATGGGGCATGGGACGTGACAAAAAATCTGACCAACCCCGACCATTTTCCTACTTTTATCCAAAATCCCCAAATTTGTATCCCGAAACCCTAATTTTCATTGATTCTTTTTCGAAACTCTAATTTCTTTCTTAATTCTTGTTGGATGTATAAGACCCTGAGCTATGGTTTGCTATTAGTGTAGATAAAGAGAGCATAACAAGAGTAATAAAGGGATTCAGGCTTGAGTCTTGGAAAGGAAATTCAGTGATTTAGGGTAGGGTAGTTAGAGATAAGGTGTTTCGGTAATTTAGAAACGACGACACCAAGTGTCATATTTGCTCGGAAAAGCTTAGAGTAACGAATGTTTTGCTACCCTATGCTTAAGAGTAGTCAGGTGCCTTATTTGGAGTAATTTAAGTAATTTGAGGGACCACTAAGCATATATCGAGATTTCAGGGACTGATATGGATATGGCTAATATGTTAAGACATTATATTGGCATAACCTTTTGTTTTCGGTCTGAACTCCAGGATTTACTATCAACTTTTTTCCAGACAAATACACTTAACTTTCTAAAAACTACACTATACTCCCTTAGCTTTAATTTATTCCCAAAATGGCCATCAGGTACATATTTATTTCAAAAGGGCTATTTTTATATCTCACCTCCAATGCTTATATATCCCTAAATTTCACCCCTAAACCTAGCTTTTGTTCGGAATTCATACAAGTACAACCCAACCCCCAAAAATAATATAAACTAAAATACATGTATAGTCGTATTTATGCATATTTGTGTGTTTACCTCTAATGTATGTATGGTGTGGCCATGGGCATGGGTCCAAAAACTAATCGATGGTTGAAGGGAATATATTTGATACCATGTGAAATATCTATGCCACTGCACCAAAACTCCGAAGTTATGCTGATGGTTGAAGGGAATATATTTTATATTCTAACATTTTTGTATTTTGATTTATGTGTGTTTTATTATGTTGGGATGATTTCACTTTCGACCTCTTTGAAACACTCTCTTTATATGTATGGAATATCCTCCATCTCGATACAAAAAGCAGGCCCTGATTTTTAAAATTCCAAGTAACTTTGGATTATATTTGTTTATTTAATTTGTGTACAGGAAAATAGAAAGCATATCTACAGACCTCTTGAAAATAAAAGTAAGAGCAAAAAATCCTCAGGCACTCTCTAGAAATAAAGCAAACCCTCGAAACCCTTTTCATCTTATGTAATCTTTAGCTGGTATAAACGCTTCACATTTTTGTCTTACATACATGTCATGACGGCACTTAGATGCATCAACAAGTATCAAATATGCAGGTTCCATTAAAAAATTACTAAATTGGTAAGATCGAGCTACATTTAAATTCGATCTTTATACACACACGCTGTTCTATCTGCACACGCTTGCTTTTACAAGTAGCCTTTTCGCCGTTTCTTGTCTCTTATTTTCCTTGTACCCTCTATTTTCTTCTATGATCTAGCCAAAATGCATCTTTTGCCAATATTCAACCATAACAACTTTTTGCAGGCTGTATATCCTGTTTGTGAAACATATCTATTAACACGGAAAAATTATTCATAAATATATAAAATCTATACATACTCAACTAAAAATGCATTTAGATAAGTCTTATGAGCAATGTGTAAATGCACATACTCTAACCGTCCGTGTGCGTACACAACTTAAAACAAGATTTCCGTCCGTTTACGCTTTCCTTCCATGTTTCAGTTGCATTCGCAAGCAGAGGAACAGTGCACGTGCACAACTCCATTTTAGTCATACCTCATACCTATTTGTGATTTTTTTTTGTTGGAGAAATACCTATGCATTTACTTGTCATTTGAGTTTGAAAGGATTTTCTTTTTTTAAAAACAAGGAAAAACAAAGACACAGAAAACAACCGGGTCGGGTTTGAACTGCAACGCTCTAACTGCGGCACCTCATTTTGGCGCTCAGAAGGAAAAAAAAAGACTTTTAGTTTTGCTTCAAACCCTAATTTAAAGATCGCGATCCTCAATGATCGCCGTCGTTAATCTCTGAGATCGATCGAAGAAGAAGAAGAGTCCATGATGGACGAACCTCTTGATTTCGAGAACGAAGATCCTCTCTTGGCCACTCCCCCCGACAGAAAAAGGTTCCTCTTTTCAAACCCTAGCTCCTAAATTACTCACTGATCAGCAAATTTGCTTTGATTTCTATGTTGATTGTTTCGGAAATTTGAATATTTTTGAGGCTGCAGACATATATTATAGGTTTTATGGGTTATTAATGTCAATTGTTGTGGATTATTGGGTTAAAGTTTTTGGACTTTAACCAAAGGCGATGAAGCTTAGATCTTTACTGTCAAGTGTAGTTTTGGTGCATTTTTCAAAATCCTTTTAGAAGTGAACCATAGCGATGACTTCAACATCTTAGATCAATGATGTCTAATTGTTTGCTTTCAGATCGTTGTGTAACTGCAAATTAGATTTGGAATCCTGGTTTAGTACTAGTTTCAGGTCCAAATTTTAGTGTTAGCTGGCTAATGGGAATTGACTGATGGGTAGTTCCATTAACAAACATTTATTTATAACTAGTGATGTGTTACGGCGTGGATAAAATATATGAAATATCAATTATCACTTAATAGGCAATTCCTTATTAAAAATAATTAACAACTCACTAAGAAGCATCCACTTAATGGGTTATTGTATGCATTTGTGAGTTTTTTTTCTTCAAAATAAAAAATTTACGGATGGCTAATGGTGTACTAAAAGTGGAATAGGTATTTCCATTGACCAGCCTTAACCAATAACCATATTGGTATGTGCTAGAAACATGATTACTTAGTATGTGTATAGACAAGCATCAACCAATCAACAACTTCATGATAATCTCTCTGTGCACACCTGTACCTTGTTGGCACTGTTCTATTGCTATGCCAATACAGCACTTGTGAACTTATGGATGCCAGACGACCACAGTTATGTTGGCTTTTCATGGCCTCTGGGCTTGACAAAGCCACCATGATATGGCATTTGTGAACTTACAGGTGCCACACGCCTCACACCACACTTAAGCATCACTGTATTAAGAACTTTTGACTGCTTCAAACCCATCAGGTTTTCTACGATGCTTAAACTAGTGTAGCTTGGGAAACGGTAGTCCGAGCCAGTTGGGTCTATTATATAATTTATATTCCTCCATTTGGGAAATGCTTAAACTAGTGTAGCTTGGGAAATGGTAGTCCTGAGTAAGATTACCATCTTGAACTATGCCTATGTTTGTATGGTTGCATATGTTTTTCCAGTTGTCTTAATTTATGATACAAAGGGCCTTTATCTTTGGATTATTTGATACATCTGCTGGCTTTCAATACTTTGAATCTCTACTTCAACTTGAACAACAAGAAGATAGTCTTTTATCTCTATGCCTTGGGGTTGGCTATATAAATCCTTCCCGTCTACTTGGCACATATTGTGCTTTTGTTGTCTTGAAATATTCGTGTTAAATTTGCATTTATTCCATTGGTTCCTCAATACAGTGTTAATTGTACTGATGTGTTATAAGTAAGCAACTAACTCTATTTAACCTATTAAAAATTTGTTGCAGGAGAAAGGTTATTGAGTTGGATGATCTCCTTAACGATTATTACAGAGAGCAAAGTTCAGTTGTTAAGAAAAATTCCAAAAAGGATACTTCTTTAAAAGGCTATAGTTCAGACGAAGAAGACGATAAAACTAGGAAGCTCTCCGAATTCGTCACTGATTGTCAAAAACAGGCAACTAAACAGAACTGGGACAATTGAATTATATTATTATGTTGTCTAACATTTTTAATTGACCTATTTCTAGGTGAACAAAATGATTGCCGAAGATGATATACCCTTATGGGGTCAGAGATTATTTGGACACCAGGTTATCATAAATATCATAGCAGCAGTACTTCATCTCTAAGGTTACACAAATTCTCTATGCTCTACCACGTTTCTTACACTTGATTTTTGTCACAAGTACAGAAAGTACCACCGCTATCAAACTTAAAAGAGCCTGTCGGCTGTGAGCTTCTGAAATCGTTCAAAGAAAATGAGCTCAATTCTATTATTGATCTGAGTTGTAAAGAAGGTTTGCTGTTTCTCTTATTCATTTAACTTCTTTACCTTGCTAGGCATATGTGGCATCTGTTTCTTTAATTCCATTCATTCTTTACCTATTCGTGAAAAGGTATAACACTCCCTACCTTATTGCGCTGCTACATGTTTCCGTACAATTATGCGTCAAATTTAATTTGTTGACGTCGGCAGTAGCGGAATTCTACTTTGATATTTGTTTTTATTTTAAATTGAAGCACCATTAGAATAAGCAGTGACTGGTTCTATTGTTTCTTTCTTTCTGCGATAAATATTAATTAACTTGTGAGTGATCAACTTGATCTTTTGATTGATGGAGCATAAGTTTCATTGTTTTGATCATGGGTCAAATAAGCAATAAGTATTTCCACCCAACATTGCCTATCTGCTAGAATTCCTTCTTTATTTACTCTTCTTTGATCATATTCCATAGTAACAGTAACATCCGGTGCCATATCTTATAAAAAATTCAATCTATGCTGGCTAATGTCATTTCTCCTCTTCTTCAACCAGTTAGCACAAATCTGATTCTCAGCCTAGATGACCTCGTTGTTTGATCCTACACCATCTTACTTGGTTGTCTATCATCATTTTTTTTCTTTTTTGCTGCAAGTTCTGCACTTACTCGCATAAACACCCTACCCTACCGTCGCCACTTCTTCTGTCAGCAATCTTAATATTTTCAGTTCCATTACATCCACTAGAGTTAATCCGTTAGTTCAACTGTTTGTGACCTGAAAGGCTACAAAAGAGGTTGCTAGATTGGTTTTCCTGGGGCTAATATCTTCTTTGCTATAAGATCGAGGATGCAAAACTGTTTTAGACGCTTTACTGCAATAGCATTCCATATTTCTGGGATCATGACCCCTTGTCCCTTGATATTTGTTGATAAACTATACTAACTACGATCTCAGGGTACAACTTCAAGTTACACGTTATAATTGACGAATTTGTACCCATGTTTTAAACTATGATGATCCTTGTTAGCATGTGGCCTAATGGATCCATGGTGCTTACAATGTAGTTTACGACGAAGATTACTTGTAGGGAGGTTGTTTTGGAGCTAGTTACCACTGCACTTGTTTATCTCTTATCTTATTAAAAATAGGATTTAATTCCTTTGATGCATAAATTGGGTCATATTGTCCCTTATTCTTGTTAATATGTATCTGTGACCCCTGCTGAGGATAAAGGTTGTGATAGATATTGCCATATTTCTTGTCAATATTTATGAGTTCATTCCATGAAAATATTTTCACTGCACATTCTGTAGATGTACTTTCCTACCAGTCTATTAACATTGCATGTTAGGTGATGCTTAGTTGTAACTTGCTGTAGTTTGCATCTCGTCAAATCAACAGCTTTAATTATATCTTTGATTAAATCATATTTTTATTGTGGAATTTTTGTTGCATCTTCACTGGTTTTACTTTCCTTCTCTCTATGTGCATGTAGGACAAAGCTTCTTAGAGGGGTTGTTGATGAATGGATGGCTCTCACAATTGGCTTTCATACATGGTTCTGTTGAGGATTCTATAGCATCTTGGGCATTCCACACACGTCAGTTCTCTTACATTTGCTGTTTATTTGTCTAATTATCAATTTTACTCATCCTTTTATCATTTATGTTCTTACCCTTTTGAGGCATCAGTGCTTTACACTTCAAATGAGGAGCTCCAAGTTTCTGCTTCTGACTTTTGGTGCAAGGTTCTTCTATCCAAAGATGAGGTGATCCTTTTATCCTTTGTATCTTAAATATTCTTAAAATATTCAGGCTGATCTTGTTGTATCTTTATTATTCGTAAAATGTGCAGGCTGATCAACCATTAGTAAGATTCGGATGGTTTCCTTCATATTCCCAATTGAAGGATGCTCTTGAAGTCTATGGTTTTTTGTCTGATATGACTGATGCCTGTTCATCAGATTCAAAAACTGTCTCTGGTTAGCTTCCTATCATTTAGTAGACTAGTTAACTTTCCACTGGGCTTAATTAATAGGATATGCTATAAATGTCTGCACATCTTCTCGGTCCAGGTCAACCAATTTGCTATTTCTGTCTACTAGATACTAATGTATTCCATGTCCGTTAATATATCAAGTTATTCTGTGACACATATCATGTGACCCTGATTATATAAATAATTCATTTTTCTTGCTAGTCTGTAATTGTTTTCTTTGTGGAGCGTTACCTAATTTTACACAAGTACAATCTTGTAACATTAATAAGTGAATGAGGGTACTCAGTAGTAAGTGAGAGGGGTATCATTGTAAATCTACCATCATTGTTTATCTGTGTTTCTTGTTGGGGGGCATTGCCTAGTAGTACAATTTTGCTAGTGTGGTAAATGAGATAGGGTAATCAGTATTAAACGAGAGGGTATCAGTGGAAATCTATTATGACCCACATCTATTTCTATATTGGTTAGACGAGAGGGGTGCCCTAATTCCTCTATCAAATCTTTCTCTCATTTTTCCGAACCCTAAATTAATACATCAGTCTATGGAGTTGTTTGGACTTTTGAGCCATGCTCAATAGCTAATCCCATTTTGGTAGGAAAAGGATGTGATGGTGATCATGATGAAGATGATGACCACAATTGTTAGCTTTGTCCTTTTTACCAAATTTTAATCGCATTGGTTGATGCTTGGATTTTTGAAGGCAACCACTTTTACTGATCCTTCACGGTTTGCTAATGTGATCAATTTTGCTTTTCAGACCCTGAAAGTGAAGGCCCGCCTGTAAATATTTGGTCATGGATCAATATTCTTTTTGCTTGCTGCCGGTTTAGGTATAACTGAAGCTATGATATAGTAATTTGCTATTGCATATTTTTTTCTTCCACCATCAAGTAGCAGCATGTATTTTCTGCATGAAACAATAATATTATTATATGGTATTTTCTTGGGGAAGATTTATTTAAGTTTGTTCATTATCACAAGTTTCTGCACACGAGTTCATATTCCTGTTAATTTTATCTTTGTGCATTTGCAGAAGTGTCAAGCCTATATTCTCTGCTGCAGAAGCAGCTGACTTACTTTCTGTTATTATTTATCTTTCCTTGGACCGCCAACTTCAAGGCTTGTCGGTTGTCTTGAATGAATGCGTGAATTCAGTTATTGATTACTTTAGTGACAGTGAATGGGATGTCAGCTGTAAAAAAGTAGCGTGTTCTGTTGCTTCCAGGTAATACTTTCAGTTAGATTCAGCTGCATCCCTTATGAATTTTTTTAAAATCAACTAGAACACCTTTATTCTGCTTCTTAAATTTTTGTCGGTATAGTTTTACCGTCCTTGATTTCTTGGTTACCTTGTTTTTCTAGATGCACTTCTTTAATGCATGCTCTTTTGTGCATTGCTTGGTTTGAGCTATCCTATATAAATGTTTAATTGCACACATGGCTATAGCTAATGATTACAATGAATATGCAAAATACCTGTTTGGAAGCCGCTCGTAGTTGATATAATACAGAATACCTTTACCAATTTTGCTTTGTAAATTCTCCGTTAAACAAACTGTGCTCGGTTAGAGAACCTCACTTGGCATCTACTAAACAGGTGCGTGTTTTCTAACTTTTGCATTAGTGACTTGGAAAGATATTATATCTGCATGGTGAGTTAATAAGCTTAACCTGTCTCAAAGACTCGTAGGTTGTATATAAGTATGACTTCAGGGTTCTGTTTTTGACCGCATCTGCTGCATCAAATTGTCTGTTTGTTTCTTGGTCAAGGCGAAAGTGCATCCCTAACCGAAATAGAATTTTGGAATTATGACGGAACTCACATTTTGACCTCTCTCAGAAGCTTGCGGGCTAGTTATATTCCTATATTGCTAATGTTGGTAGTTATCCTATATTGCTAATGTTGGTCATATACGATGCTAATGTTGGTCATATACGACAAACAGCTTAATTTTTTTATATATGTTCTTTCATCGTGCCTTGCTATTTGGTGGGCCATGTGAATGTGCGGTCATTTCACATAGCTAATACGAATGCGGATGTACGATATCTGATAGTTATGTTTCACAAATATCTGATAACTTTAGAGGGTAAGATCAGGGAATATTGGAAACATGGCTATCAGATATTGATGAGTACATTAGTCGGAGGAGATAGGATTAAAATTGAAGAAATCACTTTTGTTTAGTGGTTGAAAAAATCGTTCATTTTGGCAGTAAAAAGTGATGTGCAGTTACTAACTTATTGAAGGATATAGCCAAATTGAACTTTGTGGATCAAATAACTCTGCGGACGCCAGCCCCAAAATTTGAGCTAAAGCTCTCATATCTATTGTTTAAGGCCATGTCCCTTTTGCTTGCTGCTTGCTGCTTCATATGAAACCATTCTCTTTTCCTTCTTTTTTCTTTTTTCATTTTTGTAGTAGCTACTGAACTAAGTATCTGGTCTACTAACATTTGCAAGTGCAGAATTCCAAAGGATCTTAACTGTGTGCGGATTGTCGAATGCATTTCTGGGGTACGCAACCGCAGCAAGAACCTCAGGAGTCAGGTGGCTCTCCAGACACTTATACTTTGCTTTAATGGAAAAGTGAGTTCCTTAGGAGCTTTGACAAGTATTATATCCTTCTATAATAGTTTCATTCTAATATCTTCTGATAAGATTCAAAATTGTCGTTCTAATTTGTCCTGATAAGATTCAAAGCAATTTGATCCCATCAACTTTGTGCAGTGCATGTTAGCTTTGATGTGATCGGAAGCACAATCAAATAGCTGACATTCAGTTTCTTTATATTTTAAGCTTGCCTTTTCTACTCTTTGATGTCAAAAAAAACAACAACAAATAAACTACGGTTTCGGTCGTGCAAATTTCTTGTGTACAAAAATTTAAACTCAGGATGTTAGCATGCTAAGTGAGTCCATAAATATCAACAGTATGTCTTTGAACATAACACAACCTCGGCCCCTATCATATTTCTAGTCATGATTTTTCTTAGATGGTTAAATATTATAATTCCTATCTATACTATACCCTTAAATCCTGCTATCTGTTTGATTCTGAGATTTTTTTTAAAAATTTCATTTTTTGAAAAGAAACGGTGCTAAAGCATTGATTCTGAGAGTTACTGTATAGTTTATATTTGTACCATATGCAGTTATTTCTGTACGGATCTATTTCAGACAATTATATGATCTAAATTATTCTTCTGCCTCAGTAACTTTTTTTGTTTAGATACAGAAATGATCATCCCTTGTCCATCTATGCAGGTTACCGATGGTAAAGGTATCCTTAAACTTCTCACGGCGACGAATGTGAAGGACAAAAACTGTGATTTCCTCAAGCTGTACATTAACTTAGTTCTGGTCGAGAACTGGCTTTTGTCTGTAGAAGGCAGAGACCCGTTTCTTGAATTATGGTGCAATTATCTCCGAATATGTTCTACGCAAATAACAAGTACGGACTGGAGGTCTTATGCATCAAAGGTGAGTAAATTAAGCTGCGTTATTTATTTATTTATATAATCAATGTTACTGACATCTGTATTCCTTTTAATTGTAGGTTCGAAATAAAGCATCATATCTATTACAGAATGTCATTAACTAATTAAGCTTCGTTCTATTACAGAATGTCATTAACTAATTAAGCTTGGTTCGATTTGGATATTTGCCTTTTAAAACCAGGTATGTTGGTTTATGTCAACGATTACTTAAAGCTTTTTGGTTGACTTTTGTGTTGTTTAACAGCATAATGTACAAGTTATTAGATTTAATTTTGCTGGTAATTTGATTGTAGATTGATGACATGTCAGCCTTCGAAACTTAAACTTTAAAGTGTAAAATTATGTTGTGTTTGGGAACTAAAATAGAACTTTTTAAAAACTAGAATTTGAAAGATCTCAAAGCTCAAAAATCAATATGATATAATTTGTCCAACGATTGTAAAACTTAAATCACCTCAATTCTTTATCTCTGAATTTTAATATAGTGACCTAAACTCAGTTAAATTTCTGTAAAAAATAATTATTAATTGAAAGTACCACATAATTGTACTCACAAAAAAATAATTTAAAAAAACTTACATAAACTAAACCTTAAGGGCTTGTTTGGTTGTAGGGTTATGATGGATTTGGATTGTGGAAGCCAAGGACTACATAATTTTGTGTTTGGTTGGGGCATTTGGATTTATAGGATTTCTTTGTTTTTTTGGGAGGCCCGTCACAAAATAAGTATTCTTGAATCATAAAAATTTTGAGAATTTGTAAGGATTTGGTACTATTCATTGTACTTTTAGATGGGACCCGTGTATTTTATTTATTTAATAATCCTCGTTCTATCTATCTCTTTCTAAAATCCTCAGATCTAAATCCTATTTTTTTTTCAACAACCAAAGAAAGATTACAAGGATCTACAAATCCAAAACCAATCAAACAACAAATTATCGAATTCAGAAATTTTCAACCGTATTATTTTGGAATCCAAATTTCATAATCTTGCAACCAAATGGCCCCTAAACAAAGAGCAAGGAAGGAATATAATTATGAGTTCCACCGACCAGCCAAATGCTTGAATTTAATAATCCTCGGCTATTACCCAAAACAACTCTATATACCATATTAAATTTCTATTCTCATATCCTTTTCTTGAATAATATAAAAATAAATCTCCTCCAACGTCTGCAATGGCTACAACCATGAGAAAGAGAAGTATAAAATAACAAGAAGAATATTTAAAAATAAAAGGGACAAATGGGATGGTGTTATTGCTGAGAGTGGTGGCTTGCCGCCAAACACCATGCCCATGTATCCAAACCCTCCTTCACCACCAACGATCCTACCACCGTCAGCCTCGGAGCCACCGTAGTTGACCCTGCTGTACCTGGTTCCTGCGCTTCCCCTGGGCCCATACAAGACTATTAATTTAGAAATGCATACATGGCATGAAATGATGGGATTGGTGAATAATTCGTGCATTTTTTATTGGAGGAGATTTAATCGCTGCTGCTGGCGAACGGTTAGAATAATTCGAGAATTATTCAAATAAACAGCGAATAATTCGTAATATCAAAATCCAGCGTCCCATATATTAATTTCTTGCTCGAAATCCTTTCCGAATATTTGCCGAATTTTTTTCGAACGCTTGCCTATTTTTTCATATAGTTTTCCGATTCCGAATTTTCGACCTTGCCGAATTATTCCGGAATCGTGAATTTGTGACTATGGGTACAACAACAAACCCTATATAGATAGCTAGTTGTGAGAAAGGGTTCACAGCTTGTCAATTAGCAAATCAGGAATAAGAGGGGAATGGATTTCGGTGGATATATTTGTTACAAACAAGTGGAGTAACAACGAAGCATATTAGGTATGAAGGAATAGATGACTGGAAAGACATTGCAGGAAATAGGCAAGCCCTAAATTTGCGCGTGAACTTTTTGCCTGATTATATGTATGTATCTACACCACATTGATTGCTAATCCATTCAATAAAATTGCGATGAGATTGCAATGCAAACTAAAGGGAAGCAAACTCTATCAGCGAGGGAGGGTGGTGGGGAAAGGAAACAGCAGAACAACACAGATGAACTCTCTCTCTCTCTCTCTCTCTCTCTCTCACACGCACGCACGCACGCACGTAATAATAAGTTTGAAACATTGTGGGCCCCACAGCACGCCTCTGTGGGCCCCACTCCCCAGATTCTTCTCTCCTCCAAAGGGCCAGCCATCACGTGCATCAATGGACGGTATTTTGACAAAAAAGGATTCGGAGTGGCTGCTATTATGGCAATAATAACACCCATGTTATTGTATGAACGGTCTAGATCCATCCAACATAGAAATGAACAGTCGAGATTTGTGTGAAACATGGGGAATTTGGTGTTAGTGTATTCTATGTGCAAAGCACGTGGGATTTACGGTCAGGATCTTTGCAGAATATTCATGCTATTAGATTTCACATAGCAATAGCAGCCACTCGTTTACGCTCAAAAAAAAAAAAAAAAGGCTTTACCTGTTTCATTTATTAATTAATAGCTTTAGACAAAAAAGGCGTAGATACCGTCACTTCCCTTTTTACCCAGAATAATACTTTCATAGCACATCTATTTTAGATTTTTTTTTCTTCCTAAAACAGCCTTTGCTCCTAATTTTTCTATCCAATCTTTTGCCTTGAGACAGACCATTAGCTGGCTCTTAGCCAACGGGCTTAGCTCAGTTGTCATAATTTTTTTGCTTCTCTCTAAAATGAAAAGTTGCGGGTTCAATTCAAAAAGAGACCACATCTTTAAAAGAAAAAGGGAAAGGACCGATAGCTCGTCCATAGTATGAACACCATTCTTTCATCCATCCAAAGTCGCCTCTATATTATCCACAAAATGATCAACAATATCCATCTTAATATTTTGACCCAACTACAGCTATGACATAAGACCCGGTTTTCTTTTCTTTTTTCCTCTTCCTAAGAAAGCGATGTGGTGGAACCATGAGACTGACACCGACAAAAGCGTTTATTAGTTCTTAGAGATATTTGTATTTTTTTTTATATACACATGCAAACCAAATTCTCCATCAAGTGCACGTTCTCTACTAAATCTAGGGTCATATGCACATTGGCTCCTCAGCACGTCGAGGGTCTTAAATGAGTTGATCGATCAGCAGCTCTTCGTTGAGGCCGATCATCATGTCGGTGGCGAATGTGATCCACAAGGGCTCGTCTTGGATTGCGGCGAAGCGGAGGGTGCCCGGCTTGGGGTTGACAGGGTCTCTTGATCAGAAGTATACCCATTTAATACCCCCCTCCAATTTCCCACACACCCCCCCTCCCCACTCACAAAATGCACTCTCTCCTCTTCATCTCCACCTACATTCTCTTGTTCTGTTCGTCCCTCGCAGGTGAAGCTACAAATAAATCACTCCCGTTCTCGATTCCTGCTCCACGACTCGAAGTCCCAACAGTAATGCCTGACCGGCAACTCCATCGACGACTGCAGGCGCTTCTCCGGCTCCAACTGGAGCACCGACCACCAGCGCCTCGCCGACTGGTCCATCGGGTTCGGCCGCAACGCCGTCGGGGGCCATGAGAGACAAATCTACACCGTCACCGGCTCCTTTGATTAAGAGACCCTATCCGGACACCCTATGCTTCGCGCAATCCAGGACGAGCCCTTGTGGATCACATTCGCCGCAATTATAATTAGCAGCAATGGGATATACACAAGAAGATCAATACTTTTCCTACCCGCAATTTGTCTGCTAAAAGTTTATCCAAGAGACAAAATGGTAGTATAATTGCGGTAGAAAAAGTAATTTTGAGGTGAGAAAGACAAGTTGCTTTGTATATCCCATGAGCCCTAAGTAAAAAGAAAAGAAGCCCAAATAACGATTTTCGCATAGCTATGAGCCTAACTTTTGAAAAGGAGAAGCTCAAGATGGTGGAAGGATTCTGCATTTGCCATATCATGACCATGCATCTAGTTTAAAAAAAAAAGACGGTTTGTATCACTAAAGAATCACAAAAATGCAGACACTTAGTTTACTCCATAAACCCTAGCCACGTTAGTTTCTCTATGGTGAGACTTTTCTAAATCGAATATGCCTTTGAGTCAATTCTAATTGACCAATAATTTTAATCGGTTCTGATTGAGCCCAAAATAAAACCAAATAAGGATTTGCATACCAATGAGACGAATAAATGAAGTCTCATTTTTGAAGCCGACCAGCTCAAAGAGGTCGATGAAGGGTGGCATGGTTAAGGTTGAGTTATGTATTGGCCATATCATGATCATGCATCCGGACAAAAAAAAAGGATAATGGATTATACCATTAAAGAAAGACTAAAACACAGAAAATATTTCTCAGTTTTTCTTGAATGCTGGAAACCACCATAAACTTCAAAGCTAGTTAGACTTTTCTTTACTGGAATGTGCCCCTGGATTAGCTATAATTGGTTAACCCAATTACCTTTGTTTTTCTTCTTTATAAAATGTATATTCGTTTGAATTCATGCCCCACTCTTTTGGAGAAATGGGGATGAGATAGATGTTGTGTGTAGAATTGAACCAGAAAGGAAATAAAGAAGAGAGAGATCCTGAGGAAAAAATTTTGAGTTGCAGGAAGGGACAAGTATACTGGACTAAACTCTTTTTTTATATGATATGATAAGCAATTTTAAGTCTAGTTAGTGGTTTTCAACTTTTTCTAAAAAAGATTAATCCAGATTATATTTTGTGTTTAGTTAAACAAAAGACAGTATTCGTAACGTGTATCCCTAGCTCTTTGGTAAGTTCATTAGTAATAATGAACTTGACATATGATTTATAGAAGGATAAATTGTAAAAAAAAAAAAACCAGGTCCACTTCAAACTTATGTAAAAGCCCCTTGGGCTTTTGACTCCTTTTATAAAAAAAAAAACAGGCCCATCAAAACTCCATGTATGCTAGTTGCCTGTAATATCCAAGCAGTAGTCTATAATTTCTAAACAGTTGTCTGTAACATCCAAGCAGTTGAGAGGATATAAAGCCTAAATGAAATGCAGCGCATGAGTTTTTTCATAAGGATTTTTGAATAGCAGGCTCTTCCTAACGATTACAAAAATTACAGAGTTTTTTAAATAACTCTCGAGTGGGCCAAGAGCTTTTTGGCAATTTACCCTTTATAGAACTTATAGACAAACGAACAAAGGGATGCTTATTAATTAGGTTTTTCTTTTGGATAAGACTTTTCGTGAATGGAACCAGCACCCTCTCACTGTGGGAAAAAAAAGTTATACCAACTTAGTGTTAATTAGTTGCTATAAACGGATGGAAGTCATTTGAGATTTGACTGTGATGTCTGCACTAGCTTTTACTTCTTTGTTGCCTTTTCTTTTCAAGCCTAAATAAATGGTTTATAATCAATGTTTATTATATATCATAAAGAGGCTTATCCTTTCAAAAGGCTAACTAATAGAAATTCTTGAAAATTATTCTTAATGTCCATTATATAACAAATAATAAAAATCAAGGAGTATGTGTGTGACGGTAATTATCCTCAAATAAGGATAAATACTTTAAGAAGAGATCCTCCTTGATCCTTTCGCATCACAAAGAGGCCTCCTCTCTCTCCTAAAAGGATCATTTTTACATAAAAGGGGATCCTTTACTCTTTTATTATCTTGCCCTTAACTATATAAATTATATGCACCAAACAAAACTTTTGATAGCATTTTGAACAATGAGATACATATTTATATAGGAAACAGAATCTCAACCGCCATAACAGAAATTTCCTCTTGCAACCACTAAAAAGTCCACTTTGCACTTTTCACATAGACGATCTATGCCGTCCATGTTGATCTACATGACCTAAAGCATATGTAAACAGACATCTTATGATTTAACATGTTTTTTTAAACTTTCTTCGAATAGTTGTATAATTAGCGGTCTTCTATATAGAACGTTTTACGTCTCCAGATCGTGGGGCAAGCAGTTTGATAATAGGCTTTAGACCATTTAGATCAACATGCGTGGTGTTATTCATCGAACATAGTGTTATTTTTTGGCCGTGCGTTCGGAGAAAATTTTCTCTTCTGGCGGCCAAGGTTCCCTTTTCTTTTATTTATATATTCTGACACTTTTTTTGAAATGCAAACTTTTAACCTGCAATATTTCTCTTATTCTATTTCAAAAGCAAGTTTCCCGAAATCTGAACTGCTTGAATGATTTTGATACCATCTTAAAATATTAAATTTCAGAACGAAATCGAAGGGTATTGATGGAGGTCTTTTTTGGGTCTCCGTCAGATGTTGTCTTCCGTCGATCTCCCGGTGGATTTTGGAGGTGATCTCCTGTTGCGTGTGGGTCTCAATGGGTTTTGAGGAGATTGGCGATTTGAGGAGTTTAGCGCCGAGTACCTGCAAAGAAGTCCCGGGATGGTTTGGTACCACCGAGGACCCTCCGACGATCAAGTTAGCACGAGATCCGAGCAAAGTAACGGCTAAGTGGAGGAAAAATGGCTTACTTGACCCCTCTGCGATGGGGGTTTATATAGCGGCGGTAGCACGCAGCAGCAGGCGCGAAGATCTCGACGGCAGTTACGCTCCCGACGTCTCGCCTGCGTGAAGAGCGGATCGTCCATTAATGGGATCGTGATGGCGTGGAACGTATGATGTTGCTGGCGGAGAATCTGTGTCTGGCGAGATTCACGGAGTGGCGGTTACGCCAGCGAGTGGTGGAGTTGGTCGGCCGGAAGGACCGAGGGAGATTGCCTTGGCTGGGGAACTCGGAGGCGAGCAAGAAGGCCGAGGAGTCTTGTACCAGTGGCAGCTCTGTTGGGGTCAAAATTTACACCCCTGGTTGACCGAGTCAAAGTTAAGGTCAACCCCAAACCAGGTCGGCCCAAGCCCAGGTCAAGTGGGCCCATGCCCAAGTCGAGCTCGCGGCCAGTCTCCTCCATGCCAAAATATAGATCATGTAATAAATAATTTTTATGTAATTTTTTATGCATAAATGTATGCAAAGTGGGCATAAAGCCAAATTTTTGTAAAGCCCATGGCTTATGTGCAAAAAGAAATGGTACATGAGCTATGGGATGGACAAAATGCCATTTTGTAAAGCCCAAGGGGCTATATGTAAATATGTAAACCTATATAAGGCAACATGATGATGAATAAAGCACATACATTTTCATTCCCCAAAAAACTAGGGTTTTCTTTATGCCTCCTTCTGCTTCAAGGTTCTAAACCTTCTCCATTCTTTTTCAATTAAATCAAGAGTTTTAATCTTCCTTTTTCAAAACAAAATAGTTTTTTACCACCAAACCCACAAAGGGGAACTCAGATCTGTCATCAGATCTCAGAAAGGAGAGATTTTTAGATCTCACATCTTTTGATCTTCAAGATCTGGCCAACAAAGGAAGAAGAATGAGGCCCATCTCCAGAATCCCCACTTTGGGGAAAAACTAGGGCTCAAGGGGAGAAGCCCTTCATCAGCTTCAAAACATCTTAGGAGTTTAACTCCTCACACACACACACACACACACACAGAGAGAGAATAATAAGTGCCCCTTTCTGGGAGTACAACTCCCACTGCAGGGACCAAGTCCCTTTTGCTGCTCGAGCTCCCACGTGCTGACACGTGGTACGCTAGCGCTCAAAGCGCTAGCGCTCTTGCGCCCAGAGCGCTAGTGCTCGAATGCCCACGTGTTGACACGTAGCGCGCTAGCGTTCTTGCGCTCAGAACGATAGCGCCCAAAGCGCTAGCGCCCGAACGCCCACGTGCTGACACGTGGCACGCTAGCGCTCAGCGCGCTTGCGTCCAGAGCGCTAGCGCCCACGTGCTGACACGTGGCGCGCTAGCGCTCTTGCGCTCAGAGCGCTAGCGCCCGAGCGCTAGCGCCCGAGCGCCCACGTGCTGACACGTGGCGCGCTAGCGCATTTGCGTCCAGAGCACTAACGCCCGAACGTCCACGTGCTGACATGTGGCGCGCTAGCGCTCTTGAGCTCAGAGCGCTAGCGCCCGAGCGCCCACGTGCTGACACGTGGTGCGCTAGCGCTCAAAGCGCTGGCCCTACGCATCCTTTGGATGCCTTTCCCCCCTTTTTTACATATATACATATATATACATATGTATACATATGTACACACACAAATACTCCACGACACTGTCCCTGTTAGAAAAAAAATTCTAACGGGGCTCTGCCCCGCACCCCGCAAGGGGGCTGCTAGCCCTCTTGACCCCCAGCTCGCTAGCCGGGTAGCAGGACCCCCGTAAAATCTCTGCGGGGCCCCCGATATATCCAAAACCCCTTCAAAACACAACACTGCACATTAAGTTCGCATGACCAGTTTAACCCGTCAATCGTAGGTTCTCTCGCTCCAAAGGCGAGGGGTAATTAACGGCAGCTTAGTCCGCGGCTGCCGGAGATTCGGATCCCCACAATCATTAAACCCCGGCCTACCCTAGACAGAGAGAATCTGTAATGCGCTTGACAAGCGCGTGCTTATTCCCATCTCAATAGGGTGACGAAAAACACCTACAAGCTCGGGGCGAGCTGGGAGGCCAGTTTCAAAGGGGGCTCTGAGGAGAGCCAGTCAGAGCTCGCGGGACGAGTACACGGATGGCCTGGTCGGCCCCTGTGGGCCCTTCTGCGTTCTGGGACACGTCATTTGCCACGTGTTGCGATCTTGGAGGTCGCCAATATCGAGCATCATCATTAGCCCCCTACTCTTGTCCCGACCAGCTAGCAGGTCGGGTCAGGAGTGGACTTCCGGGCTGCCCAGGGTGAGCTCCTTCCTAAGGTTTCGTCGGGACGCTTCCCCGGGCTGTCAGCCGTCTTTTCTGTCAGCGAATCAGGGTGAGATCTCTGCATTTAAGGAAGGTGCGCCGGTTCGTGCATCCTGCCACTGAAGCGATGTTCCACGTGTCAAGCGTCGGTTGGCCGACGCGACGTATGCAGGCCTGCGGCGTCTAATGGGATGCGGCCCAGCGCGGGGACGACACGTGGAGCGATCGGAGCCGCTGGACACGAGGAGGCGCTTTGGCGGGAGATGATGGGCGCCGTTGGATGAGGTCGCTTGCAGCAATAAATAGGGGTGGGGCCCGTTCCTGGGCCCCTACTCCTTCACAGTTCCTGCTTCTAAGTCCTGATTGCTCGGCGCTCATCTTCTTTCTCCCGCTTTCGTTTCCCGAGGATCCCTTTTCTCAAGATTAGATGTCTTCCTTTGTAGAGTCGGTAGATGTTATAGGAGTAGGTTCTAGGGACCCTTTAGTTGTGTCTGAGTCCCCACGGGGAGCAGGGGTCGGATCCTCTCCCCAGGATCATGCGGCGGGGGCAGCCCCAGGGAGGAGGCAGCAGATGCAGCCCCCGGCACCTCGTGTTGGGTGAGGCATGAGGACGAGCTCGCCAATGCTCGGGCTCTCTTCCACATCCCCTAGCGTTACACGCTCCGACTGGCCAAGGAGGGAGAGAGGGCGGACCAAGTACGGGGCAGGGAGATCGCCCTGTATTTGGAAGCTTTTTGGGGCGGAATGCGCCTGTCCTTCTCTCCCGAGGTCGTCGCAGCGCTGAACTTCTTCGGTTTGGCCCCTGGCCAGTTAGTACCGAACTCGTGGAGGATCCTCCTCGGGTTCCTGATCCGCCTAAAGTTACAGGCGGTTCCCTTCAGCCTCTCCCTCTTCGATTCTTCTCTCGTCTTCAAAAATCAACCTAATGGTCGAGCGGGCTACCCGAGGTGGGTCTATCTCTCCTTTAGAAAGCGACCAGGGGGTGCTGCTGGGACAGGGGTCGTGGCCCTGCCCTCTTCCATTCATGACTGGAAGAAGAAATTTTTCTTCGTTTCCCCTCCCGAGGACGAGGACTGGCCCGTGCCTACAAAATGGTCGAGGGAGAAGTGCTTGCCGGGGAACCAGTCCAATGACCCCGCCGCGGTGAGAGTGGCGTCGTGGGAGCCCATCCCCCGATCCGATGTGCTGCTGTCTGAGAGGGTCTTGAGTCGGGCCGGGCTTAGTCCCGTTGAGTTCGTCAGTAAGTTAGGCTTGCTTTTTGGCTGGCGTATTGCTTGTGTTGCTGAATTCTGTACATTTGTTTTGTACAGGACCCATGAACTTCGACTCGCTCAAAGCCTCCATGCGCCAGCCGAAGAAGGTTACAAAGGCTGGGGGCGCCAGCTCTTCCCGCGCGAAGCCTGCCCGGGGTCCTCCTTCTCCGGCGGTTGTGTCCCGCGAGCGTTCGGGGGTGGATCCCTCCCCGGGTCCCAGCAGAGTGTCGGGCCGGAAGCGGGCCCTGGTTCTGGAGGATCCGGTCTCGGAGGAGGAGATCGGCTCTCCCCCAGAGCCGCTTAAAAGGAGCTCCCAGAGATCTTCCCGGGACCGGTCCTCGCCGATCATGGTGGAGGAAGGGGGCCTCCGGTTCGCGGTGCCCTCGGGGCTATCCGTTGAGGATAGCCTTCTGCATGAAATAGAGGTATCGGCCGGGGGTAGAGTCCCCGGGGGGACCTTCAGGGCTCAGCTGGCGTCCATCGCCCAGGAGTCTGTGCAGGTAAGTGTTTGGTTCTTTATGGGATTCGGTGCCTCCTTCATCTTTATGATCTCTTTCTTATCTCTCAGGTTCTCCAGCACATTGCCCTCGCCTTACGCATGGAGGCCGAGGTGGTAGCCCCGGCAATGAAGGCTGCGGGCCAGCTCGCCTCGCTGGAAGAGAGCTCCAAGCGGGAGCTGGAGGCGGTGATGGCGAAGGTCGCCGCCTTGGAGGGCGAGGTGGAGGCCGGGAAACGGGAGGTTTCCCGGTACCGTGAGGCCGCCGAGATCAAGCTTGAGGACGCTCAGGAGCTCGCCGGCAACCTGAAGAAGACGGTAAAGACCCTCTAAAAGGAGTCGGGGGCGGCGGCCGAGGCGGCGAAGTCGGTCGACCTTAGAGCGGCGAAGTTGGCCGACCTCTCGGCGGCGAAGGCGGTGGAGGGCTACAAGAAGTCGATGGAGTTCTATGATGACCTGGCCATGGCCACAATTTGCATCTGGCACGAGGCCCTCGACGCAGTTAAGGCCCGGATGCCGGAGTTCGCCGACGAAGAGCTCCGGGCCGAATTCCCTCTCGCGGACGCCGATGAGCAGGGGGAAGAGATTCCTGACGAGGAAGTCGCCGAGGACCCTTCCCGTTACGTGGTGGACCTCGAGGACCCCGAGGTTGCACCTGGCCCCGAGGCCTAAAGCCCCCGTCTTCCTCTTTTTATTTTGTTGTTTTCGGAATTTTTATAAGCCTCCGGGCATTTTGTAAGGCTGGGGAGCCCAAAAATACCCTTTGTAAAGCCTTTGTCTTTGGTAGTAATAAAACTTTTTCTTTGGTTTCATCGATTCGCACTTTATCATCTGTTTGTGAAGAATGCTTGTAAAATATCTCTGCTTGCACCGTTGGGTTTCCATATTAGGTTGGCCATTTGTCTAGCGATCGTTCGTCGAGTTGATTTCGACCACTTACCGAGCGTGCGAAGCGCTGCCGAGGAGGTATCTCCATGGGCTCCGAAGTCGAGGGGGGATCGTTTAGACTTAGATAGACTTGAAACCCTTCACGGGGGCCTCGAATCCTCTACATGTGACGAGCAGTGGGCTGTTCGACGTATTTGTGCCGAGCATGAACGGAAAACTGCTCGGTGGCCCCGCTGTGGGCGCCATCTTTTGACTCCTGGCAATGCGAGCAACGACCACTAGCCGGGGATGGTCGAGCGAGGGTCGGGCTCGACTGCCTCTGGGAGGACTTTTGGGTCCTTAGCGTTGGAGGGGCTGTAAGAAGTCCACTGAGGGTGACTGGGCAGTGAAGCCGCGTGGTTGCCTCTTGGCGAGGGTTTTGATCTCTAGAGTCGTAAGTAGGCAACTACCAGCATGGGATGACCGAGCGGGGCAGTCGCTCAGATGCCTCTTGTGAAGGCTTCGACCCCTGGCGTCACGGGTAGGGAGCTACCGGTCGGAGATGACCGAGCAGGGTAGCTGCTCGGTTGCCTCTTGCGAGGGCTTTGATCCTTAGTGTTGGAGGGGCTGTAAGAAGCCCACTAAGGATGACCGGGCAGTGAAGCTGTGCGGTTGCCTCTTGGCGAGGGGTTTGATCTCTGGCATCACTGGTAGGCAACTACCAGCATGGGATGACCGGGCGAGGCAGCCGCTCGGATGCCTCTTGTGAGGGCCTCGATCCCTGGTGTCAGGGGTAGGGAGCTACCGGCCGGAGATGACCGAGCAGGGTAGCTGCTCGGTTGCCTCTTGCGAGGGCTTTGATCCTTAGTGTTGGGGGGCTGTAAGAAGCCCACTAAGGATGACTGGGCAGTGAAGCTGCGCGGTTGCCTCTTGGCGAGGGCTTTGATCTCTGGCGTCACGGGTAGGCAACTACCAGCCCAGGATGGCCTGGCGGGGCAGCCGCTCGGATGCCTCCTGCGAGGGCTTCGATCCCTGGCGTCAGGGGTAGGGAGATACCAGCTGGAGATGACCGAGCAAGCTAGCTGCTCGGTTGCCTCTTGCGAGGGCTTTGATCCTTCAGGACGGGGACCGAGCAGGGTTACCGCCCAGTGCCTCTTGGCGAGGACTTTGATCCCTATCGGTTGTGGTAGGAAGCTACCAGCCGGGGATAGCCGAGCAAGGACTTTACTGCCTATGGGAGGACTTTGGTCCTTAGCGCTGGAGGGGCTGTAAGAACCCTACCAAGGACCCTTGGCCAGGCAGGGTTACTGCCCGGTGCTTCTTGGCGAGGGCTTTTGTTCTGAAGGATAGCCGAGCGAGGGATCCTCGGGCTCGATTGCCTCTGGGAGGGCTTTCTAATCCCTGGCGTTGCGGTAGGGAAGCTACCCGCCAAGGATAGCTGTAACACCCGAGTTCATTTATACCAATTTCAGTTTCCGCATTTACTTATCCATGGTCTATTCTTGATTTATCGTGTTTGGGTCGAATGTTGGGTACTTGGTGCATTGCATTCGACCCGACTCGCTTGCTTGAACTTGTTTGATTTATATTTATAGTTTACCCTGACTCGTTGCTTAGACACGTGCATCTAGTATAAACTGCATATCGGCATTTCTTCTGCACCACCGCATGTTTTAACATATAACTTTTAGTCACTGTAAATATTTATTAAAAATACATGACTTGGCTTGATTGATACCCCTAACCCTGTGGTAGCATTCTTGCATCGTGTTCTCGTCATTTTAAATCCTTGGGGGTATGCTTTTTCATTACAAAATCCTTCATTTTAATTTTGGAGCTTGCCAATAATTTTCATATTTTCAAATCCAAAATTTTGGA